>OZ024742.1:243448469-243488469 GCA_964016885.1 Eledone cirrhosa
CTATTGCTTACAACAGACCTGCCAACCTCTAAAAACCCAAACGGAGAGTACCATGAAAAAAAAGTGCCCCAAAACGGGGAGAAATGAGGCAAAATGGGGAGATTTTACATAATGAAAGCTATACCCATTTTCACTCCAAAATGAGTGGGAGATCTCCCCGTCAGACGGGGAGGGTTGACAGGTCTGTTACAGTATACAAATATACATCTACACAATACCTATGAACAGTATGAATCATTGAAGATTAAGTCTAAGTATTTTAAATGCACGCATATATACACAAACATCACACGCGTTCGTACGAACCTAATACAATAGAAACCGTTTATTGTAATGTTATAAAATGGTTATTGTTATCAAAACTGGGTGGTCACAAACATGATCAAGAGGTAACTAGATCCTCTGCTTAATGTTATCTAAAATCTCTGTCCCCAAGTAATCACAATAAGCAGCTTCAACCGTATATATGTAAGTGTTTGTTTATGCTTATATATATATATATATAAGCATTATTTAAAAACTAGTCTGTTAGTTGGGATTTTAAAAAACCCTCTGAATGGATTTTTAAAATCCGAACTAACCGACTAATTTTATTTGGTCAAATACGGCGTAAGCACATATTAATACCTAATTTTTATATATATTCGCAGTACTTGACATATGTTATGCACTCACATTCACATATACAAACGCTCCAACACAAGCACAGAGAAATATTTCTACCCGCGTGAGTAGAGACAGTTGATAACTTTGGAAACGTTCCTGAAATAGGAATCGTAAATGATTCTGAAATTAGGGCTTACTCATGTGAGCCCTTCAAATGTGCGCCACTACATTCTGAACATTATATGTGCTCTATCTTATTACGATCTAGAGCAGTGGTTCCCAAAGTTGGTTCCGCAAAGGGGGGGGGGTATGGGGTTCCTGAAAAAGATAGAGAAGTATGTTTATATTACGACCATATAACAGTATTAGACTTTGGGATTTCCCCAAAAGGTTCTGAACCAAAAAGGGTTCCTCGTTTGAAAAAGTTTGGGAAACCCTGATCTAGATGAATGATCAGGTGTGGTAACGTGACCGACGACAAAGTTGGGATCCGGTTTGGGTGATAAAGGAGAGTGGGAGGAAATGTGAACCAAACCTCCCTCAAACCGTACCCAATCATCTATTTAGAAAAAAAGATATTATGTATAATATAGTCTGGGAAACTGTATTTCTTGTAAGCCGTCCCTTTAAAAATCACTGACGGGGTGGCTATAGCTTGATGTCTTTGATTGTCTGGTGCTTGATCAGGACTGATCTGTGTCTAAATAAACGCAGCAATGACAATTCTTTGGTCTTCCGATTATATACTTTCCTCGCTCTCTGCTCATATATTTCTAAAAGGAGTAGCCCTAAAACAATTTAAACTATTCCTAAATTGCTTCCCCTCCCTATTCTTCTATGACCCTAGAGTCCTTGCCTGTCCTTTCTTTTTCCTTTTTCATAACCACAAAAGACACTTGAGTATTTTACAATAACTCGAATATTTAAACTAATTATCAACAGCGCCAATGTTTCTGGTCTTGGAGTGTTTGTGAAGGCCATAGACGCTGTCCCTTTCCCCAAATCCAAGAAACTTTTTAAAAATTTCAATATCATAAAAACATTCGCTCTATATGAAGTAATAAAACATGTTATTACTTCATATAGGGTGAACAGGCAACGACATAACCGCACTTTTTACACATTGCTGCATTGTCACAAAATGTAGAGACTCTTCTCCGTGAACGAATTTTTTAACAGACAAGGCAACCGGTTCAGACAGTAATTAAAGCTATTGTATTCTAACGTATCTGGTAATTCTAATTACAGTTCATTCTAGGACATATTGCTTACTCTAAATAACTGTTTACTGGGATTTGGAAATCGGTGTCATTCTAAAATATTCGATATTAAATGCTACATTGAAGACCAGTTTTGTAGCTTTCTGACTTTGCTTTGTTGAATTCTGTGTGGTTTGAGGTTTTAAGGAAAATCTACATTATTAAAGTCTTCTTGTGTTACGTGTAATTGACTTGTCATCAAGGTCACGTTACTATAGACCAATGCAAATCAGAAGTAAATTCTTTTTGGTCATTATCTGTTAGTAATTTATCAAAAGAGTAGCCACCAATATATATATATGTGTGTGTGTGAGTATGTGTGTGTGTGTGTGTGTGTGTGTGTGTGTGTGTGTGTGTGTGTGTGTGTGTGTGTGTGTGTGTGTGTGTGTGTGTGTGTGTGTGTGTGTGTTCCGAAGAGATTGTTTTGGTAAAAACGGGAACAAGCCGGAGAAAGCTCTCAACATTCGTAGTTTGTAGTTACGATAGAGATTCAGTATAATTATAAAATTAATAAAGATGTTGATGTTACATAAATCGTTTATTCATTATAATTATTTTAACGGTTCTCCCATGCAATCAAGATGTAATTCATGCATTTGTTGTTGTTATCCGCAGATGAAATTCAATTTTGTGATATGCCGCCGGCAGGAAAAACACGTCCTTCTGCTCGTGCGTCCATCTGAGGATACCGTTCTCATAACAACAACAAATGCATGCATTACATCTTCGTTGCATGGGAGAACCGTTGAAATAATTATAATGAATAGACGATTTATGTAACAGCATCTTTATTAATATTATTTGGATTGGAAGTATCGGTAGAGGGTCGGACGCCATGGTTTGAAGCATAGAGTTACCTCCCTTTATGATCTGAGTTCAAATCCCGCCGAGGTTAACTTTGCCTTTCATCCTTACGGGGTCGATAAAATAAAGTACCAGTAATGCACTGGGTAATTGCTGGCCTTGTGCAAAAAAGTAGAAACAATTATTATTATATATATACATATATATATAAAGAGTATAAATCCAGTTCCAGGATGAATATCCAATGTAGGAATTCAACGAATTTGGGGTGTCTACGTAAGCTTTGATATATGTGTGTAAGCAAAATTTAAACAGAAAGAACAAAGCAAACGACACAGTACAATAAAGAAATATATAATGCTTGATATGGTAGGAAAAGAATCTTAATGTTTCGAACCCTAGTCCTTTATCAGAAGATAGAATAAGAAATAAAAGATGAAATAGAAAGATAAGAGAGGAAGGAAAATAAAAATAAAAATTGAGAAAGGCCAGGTGTGTACTCAGTCAGCCATTTTGGATAAATGCTGGTCAGTGGATATCTTAGGTACTAGAGAGGTTTAGAAAAGTTGGTTATCATTATACGTTTTGAGTGGACTTGTGTGTGCGTAACTTACGGTCATACCACGAAATGAAATATATAAGGCTACGATCATCTTCGGTACCGCCTCCTTTTCTATACAACCCTTTACAACTTCTTCTACAACGTATGTGTCTATGTATATGCAGAATTTCATATACATTTGAGCATCTCAGTCCATTGGTCAGTTCACGTACGTCTGCTCACTGACACCTTGACACTCTCACAGCAGCCAATCCCGTCACAGTCTAACGCCAATCCTTCAAACCTTTGCACAAACAAACGAACAATACTACACACGCACACGCACACACACACACGCGCACGCACACACATGTTCACTCAAAATATAGTGATTACCACCCTTTCTAAACCTCTCTAATACCAGTATTTCTCCAACATAGCTAACTAAATACACGTGTTTTTTCTCAAAAAAATGCTTTCCGTTCCTTCACCTCACTTTCTGTCTTTCTATTTCATCTTTTATTTCTCGTATTCTACTATGGAAAGACTACTGACCGAAACGTTAAGACTTTTTTCCTAGAATATCAAGTGTTAAACTAATATATTTCTTCATTGTACTGTGCTGTTTGCTTTATTGTTTCTGTTTACTTTTTGTATATATATATATAGTTATTTTTCTCTAAAAACATTTTTTTCCGATTCCACCCTGCCCGTCCCTTCAATCTTTCTAATTTCTCATTCTTTCTTATGATGCAGGACTAGCGTCCTAAACGTAAAGACCCTCTTCCTTTTTTTTCAAACATTAACCACCTAATATATTCTTTCCATATACTGTACCGATTGTGTTGTTATTTCTGTTTACCTTTTACACACACACACACATATATATATATATATATATATATATATATATATTATATACAAAAATTAAGATAAATTAAATGAATTTAATCTAAATCGAAATTGTGGGTGTCATGCCATAACGGCGTGCGCCATATTGCCTGGAAATAAGCTCAAAGATAGGTCCGAGCATTTTATAATAACTAGAAATTGATTAACATATATATATACATGAATAATCACAGGAGATAATTTTTACAAGCGTGTAACCACGCATGGCTAGTTGGGTAACAAATAAATAAAGTTGACTACAATCATACTTAAAGGTATATATCTTTGAAGTTGTAGTCAACTTTATTTATTTGTTACCCAACTAGCCATGCGTGGTTACACGCTTGTAAAAATTATCTCCTGTGATTATTCATGTATATATATATATGTTAATCAATTTTTAGTTATTATATATATATATATATTCGCAGTATTTGACATATGTTAGGCACTCACGATCACATATACTGTTGATTGAACATAAGCATTGTAAGCATTGTAACGAATTCATTTCTCGGGACGAAAGCTTGTGAAACTTATTTTCTTGAAACTCTTTCTTACAAACGGAAAGAAAGGAAGATGATATTACCATTATTTTCTGAATAGTTTACTTTACTACTGCTTGTCTTTCACACACAATAGAGTAGATTTTATGGTGTTAATCAAATATGGTTCTAGAATGATACCACTCAAATGTTAAACTGTTGTCTCCTGGCCTGAGAAATGTGGGTTTCCTAAGATCCTCCTCCGGGAAAACGTCTTCTCTATTCTGTCCGTTGGGGCCGCGGGGTGGCCAGTGCGTGGGCCCCCATTTGCTCATTATAGTGAGAGATGAAGAGAGCAGGAGAGACGGAGGCAGTGACAGTGGAAGTTTGGTTCTTTTGTGTTCGAACCTGATGTATATGTATTGGGTCATCAAGTATGAAATTTGTAGAAAAAAACATATGACCATATGCCTCACTACAAATTTCATACCTGGTGGCCCAATATATGTTCCACGAACACACACTCACGCGTTTGGAATTGTATATCTTCTGTTATATTGCTGTAGAACTTATTTCTATAGGAAACACACCATGTCCCGTCTTTACTTAATGCATTGTGAATTCTATTTAACACAGAGGTTGAGCAGTAGTAAATAAAACTATAGCATAGATCTATTTTAATTATATTTTAAAAGCTATATAGATGAGAATTTCTTAAAGATTGGCATGGAAATTTTTAAAGAGAAATTCTCCACAACACATTCTCAGAGGATGGAGATTAGATATAGTATAAACTGAAACCAGTTTATAAATGTATTAAAATGAACATAAAGCCGACATGATGTAAGAAAATGAAAGAGAAATTCGTTCAATGCATTTTAAAAGTAGAAGAGGGAATGTTTTAAACTCGATATTAGTCTCTTTTAGCGTATTTTGTATGTTAGTTATTCTAATGCAACGGGAAATGAGGATTGGTGTACGTAACGAATGCCAATATTTGTTAGACGAAATAAATTCTACAAGAGAAAGAAATGTCAATGGTTATGTCTGATCATCAAGCGAAAAATTTCTCTCACATGTTCTTTTTTTTCTGTCTGCCATTACTCTCATTATCAGAACATATTAATGTGTTCATATGATACTTTCTTTGTGCTACTTTTTTAATGTTTTATTTCCTGCATTATGTTATTATTTCATCTTTTACAGAAAACAACATGCAACGGCGCAACAATGAACTCCAGGTACACGAGGGTGTAACCAGAAACAAGTACCATCATTATCACTCCACTGACGTCATTTCTTCTCAAATATGCTATCAAGGGACGTTACTCTTTCTTTTAAGAGCTGCCGTGCCTTGTGTTGTTTATTTTGTTTGTTTGTTTGTTTGTTTTAGCATTGTATTGTTATCCAACGGCAAGCTAACTAATCTATTAATGGTTCTAAAGAAACAAAGATTATACATTAAAAAAAGTACATGTCTTCTTCTTTCATGCATCATAAACTGCTGCATTAGAGCGCTGGTATAATGGCTGTTATGTGACTGTTGTGTGAAATAGCCAGTTGCTAAGAGGATATACTGATGACTACTCTCTGCAACCAGGCACGGAGCAAAAAATATTTCAAGCATTAAAAAAAACGCATTCTAATAAAAGAACAAAATTGCAATCACACATGCATAAATGAGCTTTCTTTTTGTTATTGCTTTGACATTCTGCACTCGTAAATGAGTCATTCAAAGAAATATACTTAGACTTTGGTAAACAAAGGAAAAGGCGTTATGGCTGAATTTCATTAACTAATCACTTTTTAAAGTGTTTTAGCTGTGTAGTATTTCACTTCATAAATAAGCAATTCTTAAATGAAATATCTTTTTCTAAAACAATTCCTTACACTCGTATTTTAACCAAGGCAAAGAGATAAACGTTTTGTTTCAGAAAAAAAATTAATAAAGTCTTCAGAAAATAGAATGTCCCAAAAATCTACTGTATCACAAATGATCTCTGATTTTACACAGAAATTCGAAGAAATAAATCTTTAAGTACTGAAATTGGTTTGTTGACACTCGATTTTGTAAATGATTCCTCTTTATTAGTTATGTAATGATATCATTGGAAATGGACAACTTGCTACGACAACATAAGAACAATTAATAACTAGTAAAATTGTATAATAATTTCTTTTATTGGCCCCAAAGATCCGAGACGTTGAGAACAGAACACAAGCGAAAAAATAGAGGTGGGTTGGGATTTAAATAGGAAACAGTAAAATGGTGAAATCAACAATAAAGACACACATTAATAAATAGAAAACAGAGCAGTCATAAAAAGAAACTTTACAGTGAAAAGGCAACCACTCAAACTCTGGTTACTCTAACACACCAAGTGGCTTTTTCTAGTTCAGACACATAGTTGTAAATTTATTTAACTGCACTAATTTTTCCAGTCTCACCTACCTTTCATAAAATTTACTTTCCTCTTCAAGTGGCACGTTAAGAAGTTGATGAAGACTAGTCCTGGGGGGAAAAGTTATGAAATATTTCAACTGCAGCCAACCACACTTCTTTTGCCATAACCAACAGGCAGAGGAAAACTACTCTCTCTTTCTTGCCAGAGGAAGTTGGTAGGTCGATCTTCACGAATGATTCGTAAGATTTGAAACACGTTATTGTCCTTGTAATTGTGATTATTACCATTATTATTATTATTATTATTATTTGGATTGGCAGTATCGGTAGAGGGTCGAATGCCATGGTTTTCAGCAAAGAGTTACGGTCCTTTATGATCTGAGTTCAAATCCTGCCGAAGTTAACTTTGCCTTTCATCCTTACGAGGTTGATAAAATAAAGTACCAGTCACGCACTGGGGTCGATTTAATCGACTTTCCCCTCCCTCAAAATTGTTGGCCTTGTGCCTATATAAGAAACGATTATTATTATTATTGAAGTAAAGGCGACGGGTTGACAGTATCGGTGAGAGCGTCGGACACCATGCTTCGCAGCATAGAGTTACGGCCCTTTAAGTTCTGAGTTCAAATCCTGCCGAGGTTAGCTTTGCCTTTCATCCTTACGGAGTCGATAAAATAAAGCACCAGTAATTCACTGGATCATTATAATCGATTTTCCCTTTCCCTTCAACTTGCTGGCCCTGTATCAAAGGTAGAGACAATTATTATTGAAGTAAAGGCGTTGGCTTGGCTTGGCAGTATCGGTAGAACATCGGACAATATACTTTGCGGCATATAGTTACGCCTCTTTACGCTCTGAACCAGCTGAGATTAGCTTCGCCCTTCATTTTTACGGGGTCGATAAAATAAAGCACCGGTAATGCACTGTTGTCGATTTAGTCGACTTCCCCAACCCCCAAATCAGAAAGCATTATTATTCATGCCAGAGTGGTGGATTAGCAATATTAGACAATATGCTTTGTGGCATAGAGTTATTTCCCTTTATGCTCTAGTGATATTTATCTCCCGAACATAATCCTAGTTTTAACTTATAACTATACCACGTTATGCTTAGCTTTAGATTCGGTCATTTATCGCGATGATATAACAAAATATGTGCCTGTTTTACTTTCAACTCTCCAGCTGCGATGTAGGCAAGAATTATGTCATTTAAACATCACCCCAGCTTATATTGATTCACTGAATCCATTTGATATAGTTTTGAGAGTTAAGGTAATTATGTGTTATAAAGCTTTCATTGGTGCTTATCTTCCCATGGGAACGGTGAATGGTGGAAACCTTAGATTGATTGATTAAATACTTTGCGAGAATTACTCATTCCACATAGGGTCCTATGTTCATGTCCCACCGTGGTCGATTTAATATTCTGCTAATGTTTTATATATATTTCTCTATTTTCTTTATTGTTGTTGTTTTTTGATTTGCAAAATTCAATACTTTCTTCAAAGTTAAAGTCAGTTTTTATCCCTTAATAAAACACAAGAATGTCCTTAAATTTGACTTGATCGATATCATTACTGGAATGGAGATGCTGATAAATGCTAAACTGATCTGAACTTAAAGCATGCATTAAATATTTTGGTTGTTTGTGATGGGAAATATATTCTAAATATTTATATAAACAGCTGCTGGATAAAAAGTATACAGGTTGACTACGTGTTCTTTTGGGAAACATTTCGAATATATATATATGACACACATGAGGAGTTCCACAGAAATTCCTGTTAGGCTCCGTTCTCTCAAGTGTTATACGAAGAAGAAGAACCAATTGTTTTACTGACTAGGAGCCAAATTCATCGCATACTAACTTTTCAGACAAATCAATATTTACAGAAAACCTCGTCGTCACATCTACTGCAGAATATGTGCAACCATGTAGTTTGTATATAGAGATGGAAGTTCTTAATAGTTCTTCTAAAGAGAATAGCTGACATTGTCAGTAGTTCTTTTATAAATCATAATTATATTGAAGCAACATAGCTGTCTAACCTTCCAGAAGCTAAATAAGTTGTATATTGAGATAAATTGTCGTTGGTGGTGTTGTTATTGCTATTGTTGTGGTTCTACTTATAGCAACACCATCCTTTCTATATCTAAACTGCATCGTTTGATGCGTTCTTTCTTTTTTAAGAAGTTGGTGTCAGAACAGAAGAAGATTAAATTGTTGTTTCTAACAGGTCGAGTGACCTCGTAAAGACTCGTTCATGTGGTTCCAATTGAGGAAAATAGTTGAATTTAATGATGTTTATGAACTACGTCAGCATATGAGAGGGTGCTGAAAAGTTCCTGGCTTTAAGGTTATCGCGAACGCTTAAAGCGGGTATTTCTACAGTGGGGGGGGGGGGGTAGGACAACTATATATATATAAATATATATATATATATATATATATATATATATATATATATATATATATATATATATATATTTATATATATATATATATATATATATTTATATATATATATAAATATATATATATATATATATATATATATATATATTTATATATATATATATATATATATATATTTATATATATATATATATATATATATATATATATATATATATATATATATATATATATATATAAATATATATATATATATAAATATATATATATATATATATATATATATATATATATATTTATATATATATATATTTATATATATATTTATATATATATATATATTTATATATATATATATATATTTATATATATATATAAATATATATATATATATATTTATATATATATATATATATATATATATATATATATATATATATATATATATATATATATATATATATATGAGGTGTGTCAGAAAAGTTCCAGGACTGATGCCACAAAAGATTTATTTCAAACCCAAACTTCACACTAAGAGTTTTTTCCTTCAAAGTAATCCCCCTGGAGTCTAATGCACTTTTCCATCCTTTTCTGCCACGCTTGCATGCACTCCTGGAAGAATTCTTTCGGGATCCTCCGCAGTTCCGTCGTCACGGCCTTTTTGATGTCGTCCACGTCTTCAAAACGAGTCCCTCCGGGTCGTACTCGAAGATCCATGACTCATCACCGGTGATGACTGTCCCTAGCAAGTCTGGTTCGGTTTCAAGACGTTCGAGGATGTCCTGGCACACTTGCATGCGTCGACCCTTCTGGTCATCGTTCAGCAGTTTTGGACCCATCTTCGCGCAGACTTTCCGCATGTCCAAATCCTCAGTGAGAATCTTCCAGACGCTGTCCCGATTCATGCCCAGCTCATTTGCCATCAGTCGAACAGTCAGCTGACGATCGCTACGCACCATCTGCCTGACGCGCTCAACGTTGACCTCAGTCCTGGTTGTTGAGGGCCTTCTGCCTCTGGGGTCATCTTGCACCACTCAAAAACACGTGAGCGTGACATCGTCTCATCTCCATACACTTGCTGCAGCAATCCCAGTGCTTCTGGCGGAGTTTTCCCCAACCGTACCAGAAAGTTCAAGTTTGTTCGTTACTCTGTGCTCATTGCTTGACGACCTGAAACAGAGGACATGTATATAAAATTATGAAGAAAAAAGTTTGATCGCTGCAGAGAGCTAAGATTACAGTTACATACTCCAGGGGGATTACTTTGAAGGAGAAAACTCTTAGTGTGAAGTTTGGGTTTGAAATAAATCTTTTGTGACATCAGTCCTGGAACTTTTCTGACACACCTCGTATATATATATATATATATATATATATATATATATATATATATATAGGAAAATGTTTAACCCCGACGGCAGAGTTCAAGCCGTTTCGACGGCTATTTCCAGAAACGGCTTGAGATCTGCCGTCGGGGTTAAACATTTTCCTATTACCCACTCTACTACCCTAAGTATTGATTACTCTGGTGCGTTATGGTCCATCTGGTTCCTTACCACACCTCCTTCGTTATATATATATATATATATATATATATATATATATATATATATATATATATATATATCATAAAACATGTCTATAGAATCACAAGATAAAATATATACTATTTCCTCTCCCAATTAGCATAATTAACTATATAAAAAATCGAATAGACCAGGCTATACGAATGAGGCTTCTATGAAGGAATCTCCAACAAATAACCAAAACTAGCGCTTCGCGTCGGCCGCATTGGAATATTTATCGAATATTTCGACAGCGTAATCGCCTATAGACATGTTTTATGATATATAGCTCTGATTGTTTAATTTATTAATTTTTCATTGAGCCAAAAAGTGACCAGTTGCAAAACACGTATATGTATGTGTATGTATATATATATGTAAACTTTTATATGTATATATATATATATATATATATATATATATATATATATATATATATAGAAGTAGTAACACAACCATACGGAGAACAATTGTTTCACCTTATGCGGATCTTCAGCTCGGACTGATAATGGTTATACGGAACAATTGTTCTCGGTATGGTGAACTAACTGTGTGTTACAACATCTACCAAACTCGTCCCATGGACTGAGTGCTCTACTACTACGGATATTACCTTCCAGTGTTCTACCTTTATATATATATATGACCTTAATGTTTTTTTTTACTTTTCGCACCATTGAGTAACACTTGCTGTGCGGCAGCTAAAACTTCGGTTTATATATATATATATATATATATATACATACTTAGTTGTCCTACCTCCCCTGTAAAAGTAACAGTTCAACACTTTTGTGATACCCTTAAAGCCAGGAACTTTTCAGCACCCCCTCGTATGATGCTAAGATACAATTTAAATGCTAGTTTGACATCTAACAACCCGAAAGAAATGGAAATTTCACGACAAAATATTGCTTTTATTTAAAAAGAAACTGTTTCAAGCTGTATACCACCAAATACTTCATATAACATGTTCTCTCACAGCACTATAACACACATTGTTGGATAGTAAAATTCCAACCACGTAGATTTTACACCAAATATCGCAGTCAATTTTGATCACTCCCTTAAAAAACAAAACATGGCATTTCTCTCTCACTCTCACTCTCTCTCTCTCTCTTCTCTCTCTCTCTCTCTCTATATATATATATATATATATATATAAGGAAAAAGATGAAATCGAAAATGCAACTGGAGTCTTTTTTTTTTAATATGTTTATTTGGTTCCTTTACCGGTTTCGCAGTTCTTGTGCTTTTCAAAAGTAGAAAAAACCACAGACCCTCCATCTCAATTCTATTTTTGAAAAGCACAAGAACTGCGAAATCACCGGTAAAAAAGACTCCAGTTGCAATTTCGATTTCATCTTTTTTCCTTATACTTTCACTTGCTCACGTTTTTTTTCATTTTGTAAAAAAACCTCACTTTCTAATATATATATATATATATATATATATATATATATATATATATATATATATATATATATATATATATATATATATATATATATATATACATATATATATATACATATATATATATATATATATACATATATATATATATATATATATATATATATATATATATATATATATATATATATATATATATATATTATTAGAAAGTGAGGTTTTTTTTTTAACAAAATGAAAAATAACCGAGGTGTCCTACACAAGTGAAAGTATAAAGAAAAAAAAATGAAATCGAAAATGCAACTGGAGTCTTATTTTTTTTAAATATATATATTTATTTGGTTCCTTTACCGGTTTCGCAGTTCTTCTGCTTTTCAAAAGTAGAGTTGAGATGGAGGGTCTGTGGTTTTTCTCACATCAGATGTGAGAAAAACCACAGACCCTCCATCTCAACTCTACTTTAACCAAATAAATATATATATTTTTTTTAAATAAGACTCCAGTTGCATTTTCGATTTCATCTTTTTGTATATATATATATATATATATATATATATATATTCTTTCTTTCATAAGTGAGACATGTATTATCTGCAAAAACAAAAAACATATATATATATATATATATATGTGTGTGTGAGAGAGAGAGGGGGGACATACAAGAAAGGCTTGATGAGAAAAAAAATATTATCTAATTATACATTTTACACGTGTTTCATTATTGAGTTATGTCATTGTCTACAGGGTTGTTAGGAGATATTGAAATTTCCGATCATTCATGCATTACGTTAGACATTATACGGCAACAATTCTTCAGAATGTATATATATATATATATACATATATAAATAAAAAAGTAAGTCCAAAGAATCATTAGATAAAATATATAGTATTTCTCCTCCCAATCAGTATAAATCAACCACAAAAAATCATTTAAACTGTACTTATGAAGAAATGATAGACAAATGATATAGCTTCTTATCCGCGATGTACAGCTACAAAAAATTTACCTAATATTTCTATTAGCCTGTAGAAATTGACTAGACATATAGTTAACTACACATAATTAGGAACAAAATCAAAGTTAGAAAAAAATGTACATAAACTTTACCAAAATCTTCATAATATCTCTACTACCCTGCGATTTCGTTCACTTTTTGGGTATATCCGGTCTTGGATAAATCAACGAGGTTTAGAACTCATCAGGAGATAACTCAATTGGACAAAGATTTTTCTACAATGATCCCCGCCAGAAACGAATTCAAAATGGCTAAGAATCATCACGTGGCTAGTGGTCAAGGCAGAAAGTTTGTGATTGGTGCCTGTCGGCGAGTAGGCTGGTTGTTAGAAAGCGCAGCCGAATACTGCCTAAAGTTTTACTCAACCTTACGGGAGTATATAAAATTTAAAGGGTATATACATATAAACTACATATATAAGTTTTTGGCAACCATTCACAGTGTGGCTCAATGAAGAATTAATTAACTAATTAATAATCAGAGCAATATATTAAAAAAGTAAGTCCAAAGAATCATTAGATAAGATATATACAGTATTTCTCCTCCCAATCAGTATAAATCAACCACACAAAAAATCATTTAAACGAGGCTATAAGTTTAATATGTACTTATGAAGAAATAATAGACAAAATATATATGTATGTATGTATGTATGTATATATATATATATATATATATATATATATATATATATATATATATATATATATATATATATATATATATATATATATATATATATATACAAGTTAATATAAATTAATATATTTGATAAACACAAATACCAACATATCTATGTTTGTATTGTAAATGACTAAGTTAGCTAGATTGAAAAATACTAATTATAATAATACAGTTTGCCTGTCTCGATTTAAAATAATAAATCAATAAAAACAAAGTATATTGGCAAATGGCCGTGGTGCTTGGACAAATTTAAATTTCAAAATCAAACCTGTTCCGTAGACTGGTTTAAACCTTAAAATCCAAATAAGTTTCGAAAAATGAAAGTGAAAGAATACCGCATTTCCATCTCCTCAGCAAGCACCAGAAAAATTGGTATGTTTCACTTCAAAATATTTTAAAAGACTGTTTAACGCACATGGTATTTCACACATGGCCATCCAGTGTCTAGCTACCTCATACTCGTGCGGCTAGAAATAACAGCCGTTTATATGGGGTTAAGTTTAGCTCTACGTAAGGAGCAGTGATACTATTAATAATGAGTTCAAATCTCAGGTAGTCTTTTACAATGAAATAGCTCAAAGAAAGAAGTATTTCTGAGCCGTGTAATACAAGTTAATATAAATTAATATATTTGATAAACACAAATACCAACATATCTATGTTTGTATTGTAAATGACTAAGTTAGCTAGATTGAAAAATACTAATTATAATAATATATATATATGTATATATATATATATATATATATATATATATATATATATATATATATATATATATATATCACGATAAATTAACGGAGGCATAGGCCCTCGCTATTCCCTGTAAATAATGTGCTCAAAGGAGAAGAGATCCTGAGCTCTTTAAAATACAATATGTTGAAAAGATAACACACCAGAGAGAGATATACAGTGCGTTATCAATAATACAGGCTGGTTTTTTCCCCTGTTTTATTGATAACGCACTGTATATCTCTCTCTGGTGTGTTACCTTTTCAACATATTATATATATAGGGAGTGTAACGTGCAGTTACTGTAGGTTTACCAGAGGGAGTACTCGATGCGTAGTTTGCAGAGGTGTAGAACTAAGCAGAGTGTAAATATAATAATAAAAGGACGATTTGTTATGTCTTCATTACGTTTATTGAGTAGTGACGCGCGTTTCGCTATGGATCAGCTCAAGGTTCGATTTGTATCGATCTGGCTCGACTCTGGAATCAAAAGCTCGTCGGACCTCTGCTGTGGTAATGACAGAGTTGGGCCAGATCAATACAGATCGAACCTTGAGCTGATCAGTAGCGAAACGTGCGCCACTACTCAATAAACGTAATGAAGACATAACAAATCGTCCTTTTGTGGATTGGCAGTATCGGTAGAGGGTCGGACGCCATGCTTTCCAGCATAGTTACGTCCCTTTGCGATCTGAGTTCAAATCCCGCCGAGGTTGACTTAGCCTTTCATCCTTACGGGGTCGATAAAATAAAGTACCAGTAATGAACTGGGTAGTTGCTGGCCTTGTGCCTAAAGTAGAAACAATTATTATATTTACACTCTGCTTAGTTCTACACCTCTTTACAGACGGCAAACTACGCATCGAGTACTCACTCGGGTAAACCTACAGTAACTGTACGTTACACTCCCTATATATATATATATATATATATATATATATATACATATACATATACATACATACATATATATTTTGTCTATTATTTCTTCATAAGTACATTTTAAACTTATAGCCTATATATATATATATATATATATATATATATATATATATATATATATATATATATAGTAATAATAATAAATTTGAAGCTAAAATCCAAAGAGGGCTCGATAAGGATAAATATATATCAAATATATAAGAACCGTAGAGCAAATATTTATTAAAATAACAGATTAAAGTTTAAGCAAAGAATCGCTGCTTTCACCCTTAACGGGATCTTCTGAAACTAACAAAGTCAATCTGTGAACGCGGAAGTGAATATTTCAAAAAACGTTGCAACCGGAGGAAGACAGGAAGACGATACTTTGGTTCGTGGAAACGTTCCCTGGCAAAGAACGGGAAAAAACGAATATAATACGTCATTATTTGGAGCGGTTTAAAACAATTACACGCAAAGACAAAACCACGTTTATGGTATAAAAGAAGTCGTAGAATAATATTCTATTGGTGGTTCATAGAGACGTTCTCTGGCAATGAAAGGAAAAAACGAAGATAATACGTCATATGTGGAGCGGGGAGAACAATAGCACACAAAGACAAAACCACGTAAATGGTATAACTGAAGTTGTAGACTAAAATTCTAACTAGGAAACCGAATGATTCTCGGCTTCAGAGTTAAGAATAAAGTAAATAAAATACAGAGGTAATCGAAATTAAATGAATACATACACGCATCTATATACGTACATACACAAGCATACGCGAAAACACTCGCCATAGGTATACAAATACACGCACGTACACACACAAAAAAAAACAAAAAAAAACCCGCACGCACATACAGAACCCACGCAACGCCTGTACCTGCACGCATACGAATGTATACACCAAATACACATAAAATCATATATAAAAATATATATATTAATATATGTGTGTGTGTGTGTGTGTGTGTGTGTGTGTGTGTGTGTGTGTGTGTGTGTGTGTGTGTGTGTGTGTGTGTGTGTGTGTGTGTGTGTGTGTGTGTGCGCGTGTATACATATAATTAAATAAACGTATAAAATAAATAAATACGTATATAACAAGCGCACACACATACCTACATGTAAATACACATATGTTCGGAGACGTACGTCAACCAAAACACGAAGTACACATATACACACACCCTACATACGTACGAACCCGCATACTCACACAGACGCAAAACTCACGTATACACATAACCAAAAGCATATGTACCAGAATATATAATATATACGCCAAAACACGTACAATCAAATATACGTACGAGGAAGTATACGTACCTTCACAAAACATACAGGTAATATATACTTACCTATACAAATAAGTAATGGTATAAACATAACATATACTTAGCTACCACATCAAGACGTAAAATATCCGCGTATAGTTCGTACTATCCGTTAGGGTAAATGTGGGGCTCTAATACAGGAAAGTTTTGTGCAATTTATGTTTACAAGCCGAAATTGCCTCAGATTTTTTGTTTAAGATGTGGTCTTTGGAGTAGAGTATTTCCAGAGCCTCAGCGGCGCAGAGGTCACATGGTCTTTTATTTCCGTTATACGATCTAGCTCTAGCTAGGATCTCCCAGTGTAACTTATATTGGATATGGTTGTCTTTTAGACTCCAGATATAAGCTGAAAGTGACGTCATATTCCTTCTTAAAGGATAACGAAAAGAATGGGTATGCATGTAAAGACGCTGCTTGAATCTATTGGCGGTTAATCCTATCTAGGCCCTACGGGTCGTGGGTGTTTCAACCTTACATTTGTAGACAATGTTACTAAAGAGGCATTTCCCGGATAGGGGGCAGTCAACCCGGTTCCTACAATTACAGTTAGTACTAACTACAGGGTTGCACGTGTTCCTACGGCTAGGTAGTTTAGCTAAATTTGAAGCTGTGATGTTATGTGGAAGGTTAGGAGTCGTAGAGTAAGATATTTTAATAGTATTTCTATTTTAAATGTTACTATATTTATGTGTAGGGTAAAAATGCTTCGTAATAAGGAAGAGAAAGATCTTAGCTAATGGTGTGGCCACCTCCATATTATATGGTGGGTTATACCATATAATGCATCGGGATCTATTTCTTCTAGGTCTATTCTCGTACTCTGTATATGCTACCTTATCGACAAATCCACTCCGAGCAAGAGCTTCATTGTAATATGTGGAATGGTCGTTGAAAATATGCTCGTTAGTAGATAGACGGGAAAGCCTCAAAGAAACGTTACTTACCAGGTTCTTGGTTATGCTGGCAGGATGGTTAGAAAGCTTACTTATGTAATTAAGCGTATCATTCGGCTTTCTATACGGGTAATGAAAGCCATTCGATAAATTGAGGGTAACGTCGAGGTAATTAACAACAGAGAGGTTGGCCTCAACCTGTATGGAGAGGTTGAAGCCTTTAAAGAAGGCTGTGAGTTCTTTTCTGAACCTGTCGCAAGCACGTGGGCCGCACTTAGTCATGGTCAAAAGACCATCATCACGGTACAAACCACCGCCCACTATTTGGCTCCCTCGGTTGAGCACTCTATTGACTTATATTCATCATGCAGAAACAACATCTGAATATTTCTACAAAGAACATACCCGTACCAAGCAGGAAGAAATACCTAAAACTCCTGATACAGAAAACAGACGCGTTCATTAAAAGGCTGCGGCCATGCTGGGGCACTGCCCTTGTAAGATATATATATATATATGTGTGTGTGTGTGTGTATATATATATATATATATATATATATATATGTGTGTGTGTGTGTGTATATATATATATGTGTGTGTGCTATCAGCTATCAGCTTATTTTGCCTCGGTACCGAGTGAGTAAATACCACTGAAGATGGGCAAAGATCCTAAAATACTATTATTTGGCGTTCTCGTGGTTACTGGGGTAGCTGAGACATGATCATAATTTAAAATACCCATGACGAGGAACATCTATATCTATTATACTTAAACATATTGTATATGCTTTCATATATGCATCTATTTTGAATCACGGCATGTTAGTCATAGTGAAGGCGCGTGGCTGAGAGGTTTGAGAATTGGGTTCGCAATCGTGAGGTTGTGAGTTCGATTCCCAGACCGGATGATGCGTTATGTCCTCGAGCCAGACACTTTATTTCACGTTGCTCCTTCTACCTGGATTTGCGACCGATAGATAGTATTAGCAATTGGGAAGACCAATGGAAACATTGTTTCCTCGGTCCGATTTGACGAAAGTCAATCGACTGTCGAAGTTAGTGTTACTGCTAATTGTTATGAATGTATATATATGTGTGTGTACATATATATTTTAGTATGTTTTTATATATACACGCATACACACACACACACACACACACACACACACACACACACACACACACATACATACTACATGCATGCATGGATGGATGCATGCATGATGGCTGCAAACTCTGCTAAGAGTATTGCAATCGCTTGTCAGATTACAGAGTTTGGAGCACGTTTAGGCTACGACCAGCGACACGAACCTGTAACATACTCTGAACAAGCAATGTCTGTGCTTTGAAGGGTTTTTTTTAGTGGGAAAAGGCCTTCCACTCGACGAATCCCACTCTCTGAGCATCGAAAACACTACCCAAAAAGGAGAACTGGTCAACATCATCGGATGCTTCCGAAGCCGCAGGGTTTTTTTGGGGTTTTTTTCAGAGTTTCCCTCTCCTATAAAGGTGATGTATTTCATCGCTCTCGAGTGCTACTGGTAACATGTAACCCAATACAACCTGTCTCATGGTCGGTTCTTCGACTACTAAACCGGCAACCCTACCAAGCTTGCTTGGTGAGGAAGGTGATATTTGGACACATACATACATACATACATACATACATACATACATACATACATACATACATACATACATACATGATGATGGCTGCTCCTCGTTATCGAGTATGGCACGATATAACATTAATTATCAATTAATGCTATCGTGCAATGCCTGTGCGTGAAGATTATTTTTAAAGTGAGGAAAGACTGTGCACTGAGCCAATCCCACTCTCTGACCGACAGTAGCTATAACCCGAAAAGAAGAAAAAATCAACATCATCGGTAACTACTAAGCCGCAGGTTATTTAAGTGGGGAAAGGCCTTGCAGTCGACCAATCCCACTCTCTGAGCATCGAAAACACTGCCCTAAAAGGAAAACTGGTCAACACCATCGGATGTTTACCGAAGCCGCAAGTTTTATTCAGAGTTTCCTTCTCCTAGAAAGGTGTTGTGACAACAACTGGGGACCTTTCACTCCATACATACAAACAAACAAACAAACAAAAGAACGAAAAGAGCAATCAACACATAATGCGGTCTTTGAAAATATTTCTATTAATCGTTCGACTTATTTTTGCATTACCGAAAGTTCCGTTACACATAAATACATGTAATTCTTCAGATACTTTCGAAATAATTATCGAAAACTGGATATGTGATTGCTCAAAACCTGCTATAGAGGACATATATATTGAAATCAGCAAGTAGTGAAATAATTGAAATAATCAAATTAGAATAGATATATCATAATGTTAATTATATAAGGTACATTTGATGAAAAAACTAAAATTGCAGTCTCAATGCCTGCAAGTTCTTCCATGCTGCAGAGAAACCTAGCAACTATACAACAGCTATAAGAAAAGAGAGAACACATTCCAATAATGGTATAGGAGAAAATCCCCGGTTTTGACTGGACATGGGTTTTGCACCTATGATTGGTTGACCGTGCGTTTGCCTTTCCAAGGTACATACCTGGGCCGGATGTTTTGTGGAAGGCCAGCAATCGCCCATGCATGCAAGTGTCTCTTATCCAGGACACTGATATTATCCAAGAGAAAGGTAATGGTTAATACAGCTTGATAACCTGTTTTCGCAACTAATTTATTTTCCAACAGAGTGGGCTAAAGCAACATAGAATAAAGTGTCTTGCTCGTATGACACAGCATACCGCCCATTCGGGGAATAGAACTTATGACTTTGTGATTGCGAGCCCAGCACTATAACCAGTAAGTCTCGCGTCTCCACACCAATGTGGATATACTTATGAGAACGAGACAGAAGGAACTAATGATAATGCTGGATTCAAGGTTAACGTGACTGTGTTATGTTGTAAACCTCGAAAAGGCACATGACCAAGTTCCACAGGACCTCCTACTATGGAAGTTTCTACAGGTGTATGGACTCGATGGTCCGCTTCTTGTTGCCCTGGTGTCTCTATACGAATGCCTGAGTATTTAGGTTCGGATAAATGGTGCTAAATCGGAACCATTCAATATGGGAGTCGGACTCCGCCAAGGGTGCATGCTGTCACCTCTCCTGTTCATTATCTACGTGAACAGGATTGACATGCGCAACTGAGTTAGAAGGAGTATCACGACTAGCAGATGTAGAATCAGTCAGCTGAAATTTGCAGACAACATGGTAATACTTAACTCATCAGAGGAGAATCTCCAACATGCCAGGTTTGATTCGGAATGCTGCACGGCTGGAATGAAAATCAGTGCTGCAAAAACTGAGACATTCGTCCTCTCAAGGAAACCTGCGCAGTGCACTTTATGTGTGAATGGAGTTCCACTGAAGCAGATTGAGAAGTTCAAGTATCTCGGGGCCATGTTCACGAGTGATGGAAGGCAGAAGGCTCAATTAAGTGCATGAATTGCTGGAGCTAGTGCAGTAATGCACCAGCTTCAACATTCGATAGTCAGAAGGGAGGTAGGTGTAAAAGCCAAACTCGCAATCTTCAATTAGGTATTTGTGGGGAGTGACCTAAAGAATACGATCACGAAAAGAAGCGGCCAAAATGGGGTTCCTCCGAAGGGTCTTTGGAGTAACGTTACTCAATAGAATGCGTAGCTCGGAGATCAGAAAGTCGTTCCAGGTAGAACCGCTACTTCTCCGAATTGAGAGATCACAGCTCCAATATTGTGGGTATGTGGTTAAAATGTCTCAGAAAACGATCACTGAACAGATCTTACGGGCAAAACCAATTGGCAGGAGACCTATGGGTAGACCCCAAGCAAGATGGTTGAATAACATCCATGAATTCGGCTGGTCTCGCTTGGGGATCCAGCCGAACTATTATATTTTATATGCAAAACCAAACGGCAGGAGACCCTCAGCAAGATGGTTGGATAACATCTATGAGCTCGGCTGGTCTCCCTTAGGGATCCAGCTGGATCACTTGGAGATGGTTGCTTCTGAGAGGATCCGCTTTAGGACTCTACCCCCATGACCCTCTCAAGAAGAAGAAGAAGAAGAAGAAGAAGAAGAAGAAGAAGAAGAAAATGGAAAAGGGCATTGGAGTGGAAACATCATGATAGAAATCGAATACTGAGAAGGCCTAAGCTGGCAGTCGATCGACTTTCGTCATATCGGACCAAGGAAACAATGTTACCGTTGGTCTTTCCAATTGCTAATACTCTCTATCGGTCGCAACTCCAGGTAGAAGGAGCAACGTGAAATAAAGTGTCTTGCCCAAGGGCATAACACATCGCCCGGTTCGGGGATCTAACATACAACCTCACGATTGCGAATCCAATTCTCTAACCACTCAGCCACGCGCCTTCACTTTGGCATAGTAAAGATGTTTTAAAATGATCTGAACGCAACAGACAAAATATACAGACCTGACACAAAACCATTGGTAGACCAGAGACAGGTATGGCGGGCGTGGACGGACAGATGTTTGGCATAAGATTAAACCACTAAACCATGAATAGGTTGTTGGTTGTCGAGAATTTAATAACGACTACAGTTGTTATTGTTTAATTCCGGATCAAACCTGATCAAGTAATCCTAGAAACAGAGAGATTCCAGCAATGACCTTCCTGTCATTTTTAAAATATAATACATCTCGGGTGTAGTATATCCTTTTTTTTAAAAAACGGTAGGGAGCGATTCGATTGATATTTAGCAGATCGAGTGACCACATAAAGGCTTTCTTGTTGAGTTGCAAAGACAATGTTTGCTGAGGTTGATCACTTCTTCTTCTTCTTCACTCACTTATTCCTGGGAGGGCCGTGGAGACAGAGTCCTCAAACACGCCTTCCAGTGAGTCCTATCAGAAACAACCATCCCCAATTGATCCGGCTGGATCCCCAAGCGAAACCAGCTGAGATGGTTAAAAATGTCTCGGGGAAAGAATCGCTGGACAGATTTTACAGGCAAAACCAGCCGGCAGTAGACCCAGGGGTAAACCCCGAGCAAGATGGTTGGGATAACATCCAAGAGTTGATCAGTTGATAATCTCAATCAAATCATCAGTTGTCACTGAAAACAAACAGTCAAGCAACAATTCAAGAATGAAGAGTTTTGTCTAGAATATATTGATATGATTCTTAATTTCTTTTAGAATCCAAGTAGATTATATCTTCCCACTATTACTACTACTACTACTACTACTCTGCTACTACCACTACTACTATTACTACTACCACTACTGCCACTACCACAACCACTACTACTACTACTACTTATTGATTGATCCAAGTTGATCTCCGATTGTTGTCGTTCGCTATATCGAGATCAAGGATCAGGGATCACGAGGAGGTCGACAAACTTAGAATAATTTTGTCTCAAACATTAAAGTTAATTAGCGGAATTGTCTTTAATTAAGATTAATTACTTTGGATCCATTTTACGATAATGAGCTTAAGCTTGTCAAGAATGGGATTTAAAAGATTTCATGTTTTAATTCTTTAACTCATTATATTCTTATAAGGGACATAAAATGTTAGGCAGGGTTAAATTTACTTCACAACCACATTATTCCAGGTTCAATTTAAGTGTCTTCTACCACAGCTTTGTATATCTCGTTGGAGGTGTCTTGGGTGATTTAATGATAGGGACCCCGGTCCTGTCATCTCATTTCTACAGCTGAGTAAACTGGAGCAACGTGAAATAAAGTGTCTTGCTCAAGGAAACAACACATCACCCGGTCTGAGAATTGAACTCACAACCTTTCGATTGCAAGCCCAATGCTCTAACTACTAAGCCATGCGCCTTGGTGAAGGCGCATGGTTTAGTGCGCCTATATATATTCGTATACATATACATATGTGTGTGTGTGTGTGTGTGTAGATGTATGTGTATATCAGCAAAGCACATGAACATCGGCTCGAAAACCTGTTTTGGTGGGGTCTGGGTTAACGAAGGCCCTCGCAGTGTTTGTTCTGCACAGACTTATAGACACTCCCTTGTCACTTTCGTCATTTAAAATGTAGTGACCCAGTGATTGGCCACCTAGAAACATGTAACCAACGACGCAATTGTTCGCAATTGCTACATAAATAAATGAATAAATAAATAAATAAATAAATAAATAAATAAGCTGCTATTCTAGAATTTTATTGTTCACATTCTTCAGTAAAATCTGACAAAGAGCTGAATCATGACTGCCGAAATAGAGAAATTATTTCCACGTCTGCGCTCCAGTTGATTTTAAAAAATGTATTACATTTTATATGATGTTTGTAAACTACAATTTTCTTCTGAGAAACTTAGAACCTTTCTACCACCAACCACCAACAAAGCCCCTAGTTTCATATTAACACTCCCTTGGTGATTTTATTTTGGAAGGTAGCCACCATAAAAGTCTTCCTTTAAAATGCACGTATACTTAATTTTCTAATTCCATTTATGTATCACTGATGAAGAAAATTATGATAAAAATTCAACAAATTTTCAGGCATTGTGCAAAACCAGAAGGAAATAATATATTCCAGCTGTTGATGTGTTGTTTAGTTTCGTTCTTTGAGGTTGGAACAGCTGAAAAAGCAGCTCTTCAATAGACGTGTTTATGCTTGTATATATATATATATGTGTGTATGTGTGTGTGTGTAAATATATGATTGTATGTGTGTGTGAATATATGATTGTATGTGTGTGTGTGTGTGTAAATATATGTAAATATGTATATATATGCATACATATATACATATGTATGTGTATAAATATATGGTTGTATGTGCGTGTGTGTGTGTATGTATGTGTGTGTGTGTAAATATATGATTGTATATATATGCATACATATATACACATAAACATGCATTTATATTTGCACATACATACATGCATACATACATACATACATTTATTTTGCACATACATACAGACATATATACAGACAGACAGACAAACCAACAGATACGACGCTTGCGAACGATTACATCATCCAGTAATTACGAAGCTGCAGTGAGTGCAGTTTTGTCTTCAGCACGACTGGTCAGGGTAGCAGTAGAGGAATAGAAGTAAAGAATAGCTTATCTTTCGTGTACAGACGCAGAACAGAGTCATCAATCGTTCGATAATATTTACAGAAAGAAACTGGGTAGTTCCTGGTAAAATAACGCTCAGAGTTCTTATTTTAGAAGATGGCTTTTCTGTAGAGGATCGATGAGCGATAGTTTGTTGGAGTGGACTTATGAGAGAAAAAAAGGTGAGACAAGTGAATTGTGTGAGCTTAGATCAGAAGTTCTCAAAGTGGGTGCTACCGCCAGGTGGGGCGGGGGCGTTGATAAGATCCAAAGCGGCCCTGGGGCCTAAGGGGGCGATGCGGGCGGTAGAGATTATATGATAGTATATTAAATATCAAATGATACATATATACATATAGTAAAATAAAAAATATATAATACTTATTTATCTAATCTAATCTAATCTAATCTGGCCGAGTTTATACTCGCAAATAAGAAGAACCAGGACCGCTCCTAGGTACTTCATATTTGTTTCGGTTGCAGAATACAATCAGGGGTCACTGTTTCTCCTGAAGGTCAATAGTTCTCTTCTAACTCGAGCAGGAGCACCTTTCCATTGTCAATTTGCATTGATCATCTGCAAAACCACATTGTTCTCAGAACCACTACACCAGTCTTTCGATGCGTGCAGTTGGAACTACTGCCACCCATTGATTTGGAAGGATCGCAACTCATTTCTACAGCTGAGTAAACTGGAGCAACGTGAAATAAAGTGTCTTGTTCAAGGAGACAACACATCACCCGGTCCAAGTAATTATTTATACATAGTAATTATTATATTATTTATTATGTATATAAATAGGGAGATACAAAGCTAGGGTTTGTTTACAAACGGCTAGCGAATTTGAAAATTAGGCAGTAACATGTGCTTACGCCGTATTTGACTAAATATAATTAGTCTGTAAGTTGGGATTTTAAAAAACACTGAATGGAAAAAAGGATGAGTATTGACGTACATGGGACACGAACCCACATATTTAGTTTGCCGGACCAATGTGTTACCATTACACCAACACACCACCCATGCTCCTTCCATTCTATATATAAATTAATGATTTTATTTATATATTATTTACAATTTGTGTGTAGGCAGGTCTCTCTGGAAATATGGGTGGGGGCGCAGAGAGTATTACGTGGCTTAGATGGAAGTGACATGAGATCAGCCAGTTCCGAAAAGCAGAGATCACTATCGTGGAAGTAGAATAGGTAGAGTGAAGAGACAAGGCAGTACGTCTGGATGTCAGAAGCTGGAGTGTGTTGGTGAGATTTCCGTACGTGTAGTAACAACAACGTCCCAGATGTGAGGGGAGGGGAGAATCCCATTCAGAGGGTCTTATTTGAGCTTTGTAAACAAAGCAACTGTTTACTGTTAAGACTGGAGTTTGTGTGGGAACAAATTGCTCCCTTCAAATGTCCAGGACTTTCATTTTGATCATTTCTGCCTTTTTCTATTGATGGTCTGGTGCACGATCCTTTTGCAACCTGTGGTGTTGTAAAGTACGCAGTATTGTAATTTGTTGGTTGTGGATAGATTAGGGTACAGGTATAACTTTCATAAACTTTGATGGATCTCATATATTAAAAGGGTAAAGCCTCCCTTCGGTAACGGATGACCATGGGATTTGCACCTAGAAAGTTTCCCTCCGAGGCACAAGTCCGGCGGGCAAGGTTGTTTGTGGAAGACAGCAGTCTCCCATGCATTCGAACCTACCCTCTCCACACCACCAATCATGTCCAAAGGAAAGGCAATGGCCGATACAGCTTGACACCAGTGACGTCGCAACTCATTTCTACAGCTGAGTAAACTCGAGCAACATGAAATAAAGTGTCTTACTCAAGGACACAACGCATCACCCAGTCCGAGAATCGAACTCACAACCTTCTGATTGCAAGTCCAATGCTCTAACTACTAAGCCATGCACCCTCATATATTACTTTAGTATCGTTGTTGTTTTTTGTTTTTGTTTATTATGAGTGTTCTTATAATGTTTAGACTCCAAAACTGTTCAGTCAGCTTGCTTGTCACAGCACGAGGCTGGGTGGTGACAGTTGACCTGGAAAGGTGGTTGAAAACTCCATTAGATATCACTCAGTTCATGTTGAGACCAGACATCATGTTGGTTTCCAAGGTGACAAGACAGCTCATTCTAGTGAAGTTAACCGTGGCACGTGGGTGGAAGAGAGCCAAGTACCAGGAGTTGATGGAGAACTGCCACAGGAATAGATGGAGTGCCGAGAGCATGCCAGTTGGGGGTTGGCAGCTGAGGGTTTACAGTTCAATCCATTAGCAAAACCTACAGAACTCTAAGCATTGCAAGACAAACTATCAAAAGCAACATGGCAGAAGTAGAGAGGGCATCTATTTTGTTGAAGAAAAGTAAGCGGTGGGGTCAGTAGTATGTATGCCACTTGAACACACACTGAGGCTGGGCCCACCTCAGTTAAATCACCTGAATGAGGATGTAGGTTGTAAGAACGAAAACATCCAGTGACTCCTGGATACAACACATAATTGTTTCTACTTTTGGCACAAGGCCAGCAATTACCCAGTGCATTACTGGTACTTTATTTTATCGACCCCATAGGGATGAAAAGCAAAGTTAACCTCGGCGGGATTTGAACTCAGAATGGCAAGGGCCGTAACTATGCGTCAAAGCATGGCGTCCGACCCTATACCGATACTGCCAATCCACCGCACAACACATAATGCCTCAGGTTTTGCATCTGTAGATGTGTAAAGAACTTGAACTACATTGTTTAATTCCGTTTCTATGCCTTCTACGAACGCTGTAAAAATTGTAAGCATGTCAGCAATTCCTTGTATTGTCATGTGCCTGTGTGTGAGAGAGAGAGAGAGAGAGAGAGAGAGAGAGAGAGAGAGAGAGAGAGAGATGTTTATTTTGTTGATTATGACGAGCTTTAGCAGATTTAAGATTTCATAAGTGCTAAGTGATATATTTGAAGACTTGCTACATCTCGGGGAACAGCTACATCTCGGGAACGGTGAAAATAGGTGATTGTAAGGTTGAAAGATGTTTTCATGTTTGTATTGCTGTTATTTTATAGAACAAAAAATCACTAAATCTCTGTGACTTCTGCAGAATTGCCACATTTAAATCTCGTAACCAAGATAAGTTTGGTGCTTTGCTGTTGTTTTTTCAGGTGGCATCAATACCTGTTCATTCCTTCAAGCTCATATCATATGAGCCAGCAAAGTAGCCTCAATGCCAATAGTGAGGAATCTCTCACAGGCAAAATTTTGCTGATATTCAAATTTGAAACAGCTCGAAAAAATATGGAAAGCAAAACCTTAAAACCATAAGTAATTTAATATGTCACATACCTATGGATTTGTAAAATCTAAGATCCTTATTTTTCTCAGCATAAATCCAGCCCCTCAGACCTTACAAACGTGCAATTTGCCTCTGGTACTATAAAGGTTCCCCAATGCTGGAAATAGCAACCAAATTTCCAAAAATTAAATCTTACTATCTTAGAAAAGAAGGCAATGGATAATATAATCCTAGGTGTAATGTACCTAGAAATAATTATGGGATGGTCACAGCTAGAATACTTTTAATCATAGCTCTGTTCTATTGAGATTGACCAGCTAAACAAGAGCAACAACAAAAATATCTCAG
This sequence comes from Eledone cirrhosa, assembly GCA_964016885.1. Classification (NCBI taxonomy): domain Eukaryota; kingdom Metazoa; phylum Mollusca; class Cephalopoda; order Octopoda; family Eledonidae; genus Eledone; species Eledone cirrhosa. The sequence continues at coordinate 243,477,162 of OZ024742.1, forward strand.
ACCACTTTTTCCTGCTTCGTAGTTGAAACACCACCTTGTGTACCTTTTTAGGACCCATATTTCAACTGATAAATTCTTAACATACACTTTTTATTTTTTTCGTAATCTGAATTGAGATCATTGAATTCTATTTTAAAAGTTTTAAACTTTTACAAGAGTATCAACAGCAGGCATCATGCTCCCTCTCTGGGCAAAATTGTGTAAGAATTCAACATTTTCTGGCCTCTCATACCCGTTAAGGTGTGAGCATCAAAAGCATCATTGCAACCTGGCTGTTCATGAAGATTATGAACAGAAGTGACAACACACATCTTTGTAGAGTCTGACACCCATATTGAATGGCTTCAACTTAGCACCATTTATCTGAACACAGGGCATTCATATAGGGATGCATGGCAACAAGAAGCTGTCTATCAATCCTATACTCCTGCAAAACTTTCCACAAATCCAATGGAATGTGGTTGTATGCCTTTTTGAGGTCCACAAAACAAGCATACACCTCTTGGCCTTACTCTCATGATTTCTCAAAGACCTAACACAGAGTGAATATTTGACCGGTCCGGTTGTGCTACATATGGGGTGAAAACCATACTGTTTATCAGTTAACTTGGACTCAGCTAAAACTAAGCCAGGTTGGTTTAACAAAAAGATTCCTCTATAATTTGAGCAATCTCTGATCTTCCGTTTTGATGACCAGTTGGAAAAGTTCAAGTATCTCATGTGATGGAAGGCAGGAAGCAGATGTGGAAATAATTTCTTTATTCCGCCAGTTTCAACACTTGGTCATTAGAAGGGAGTTAGGAGCAAAAGCCAAATTTATGTTTGGGCCTACCCTTACCTATGGTCATGATTCTTCGGTAATGATCAAAAGAATATGACCGTGAATACAAACAGCTGAAATAGGGTTCTTCTGAAGGGTCTTCAAAGTAACATTACCAATAGGTTGCGTAAGGTAGTTGCTCCATGCACTACTTCTCTGAATCAAGAGATCACAGTTCTATGGACATGTGATTAGAATGTCTACCAGACAGATTTTATTGGCAAAGGGATAGACCATGAGCAAGATGATTAGATAACATCTATGAGCTAGGTTGGTCTCGCTTGGGAATTCAGCCAGATCATTTAGAGATGGTTGCTTCTGATAGGACCCTCTGGAAGGAATGTCTGAAGACTCTTCCCCCCTGAACAGGAAAGGTGGTAGTACTAGTAGTAGTAGTAATCATTCCATCTATTAAAGGAAGGATAACAGATTAAAGAATTAAAGACTTACAAGACAGGTAACCTGGTTAAAATTATAAAAATTATGTTAACCAAGAAATCAAAAGACAACACAGTGTGATCAAAGATCTTCCAACAATATTTTTACAATTACATTTATTGGAACTTTTTATACACAATTGATTGGGTTTCATTTTTATGAAGATTCTTTTATACATTATTAGTAAAATGTTGTAGCAAGTGCATAACAATCAAGAGGAGAAATGTCTGACCTCAGACTATAATAGACATGACTACAACAGGAGGATGTGAATAAATATATATTTATATGTATATATGTGTGTGTAGTGTTGAAAAGACAACTATATGATCTGTTTGACAAATTATATATTGAATTTTTCCAATATTGAGACACAGGTCTTGTTTCAGGTACAAAGTATAAAGGCTTTCTTGGTCAAGCTTTCAAAATAAAGAGGATTGTTGCAAAGAATCTTCCTGAATTTTTAAACTTCTGCTTTCAACAGTGAAACAATTATCAATGAATATTGACTGTACATATATTAATAGTCTCTCTGTATGCATCAAGCTCATCCAGCTCAAGACACAATGGCTTAACAAAACACATTGTTCACAACACATCAGAATATGGCAAATATATATACGGTCATTTCCAGCTTTAGCTTTTCATTTCTGTTGCGTAGAACTTTCACTTAATTCCATGACAAAACACTTCAAAATTTACAAATAATTTCAGCATGGAAGCCATATTTATTTTAAACCTAAGATCAAAAACAGTATCAGAGTTTTGAAAAAATTAATATTAAACTTGTCAACTATTGTTACCTTTCCAGTACCAAATTTATAAAATTTACAGCCAAAATACACAAATATATTTATGTGCGTTTATCCCTCTATGTGTATGTATGTATATGTGCATGCATGTGTGTGTGTGTGCACTCAGGATTACACCATTAAATACAACAATATCACATTCTGCAAGTGACACTCAATCTGTCAACTACTTGCCAAGTTAAACACCGGTGAGCAGAATCCTTATTTTAATGCTCTCTCCATCATTTGCCACACAACAACATTTCTTGACTTTGATGTGTGTATGTGTGACCATGTTGTGTGTGTATGTATGCATGCATGTTGTGTGTGTATGTGTGTGTGTGTGTGTGTGTGTGTGTGTGTGTGTGTGTGTGTGTGTGTGTGTGTGTGTGTGTGTGTGTGTGTGTGTGTGTGTGTGCATATATATATATAAAATTCAAATTAATATTCTCATATAATATGGTTTATATATGTATACACATGTATATGTGTGCCCAAATTTTTATAAACAGATGTTTTCAATTGTAGGAAATGATGGTAAGGGTCTAGGATGGATCAGAACCTATGTATGTGTATATTTGGCTTTTTTTATTAATTAATATGAGGATTTCAGTGATTGAATCAAACAGTATACACTGAACTCTGTGTGAGTGTGTGTGTCTGTGTGTGTGTCTGTGTGTGTGTGTGTGTGTGTGTGTGTGTGTGTGTGTGTGTTTGTGTGTGTGTATGTGTGTGTGTGTGTGTATGTGTGTGTGTGTGTGTGTGTGTATGTGTGTGTATGCATGCGCAAGGAATCTTCTATCCCTTCTATTGCCATTACTCTCATATGCCTTGAACAGACAGTTAATTATTTTGGTTTTTGCTGTAGTTATCTATTAGCCATCATTATTTTGGATAAATCCGACGCTGTGACAACCGTGATCCAACACCAGTTGCTGCTGCAGGTTGAGACTGTTTCTGAAAAGATGCTGGGTTAAATAGCATTGGTCCACCAGATGCTGTTGGGTTGGCAGATTCTGAAGAAACTGGTACAGTCTAAAAGAAAAGAATGAAACAAATGAAGTTGCAAAGATATGTTTACAAACAGATATATATATATATATAGCTATCTACCTGCTTAAATATATACATATAATGCATGTATTTGTGTGCATGCGCGTGCATGTGTGCATGCATGTGCATGTGTGCATGTGCATGTGTGCATGCAATATTTTGTATGTATGTATATCATCAGCATTTAACATCTATTTTCCATGCTTGCTTGCATATATATATATATATATATATATATATATATATATATATATATATATATATATATATATATTATCCTCCAGGTCAGAGGAGTTTAAGACTGGCCAGACATGGGAACTCCGATTTGCTGATGATCTAGTCCTCTTAACCATATATATGGCAAAATTAAAGAAGAAATTCCAGATGTGGAAGCAAACTCTAGAATCAAAAAACCTAAAGACTAAAATTCAAGTAAATAAAAAAGAAAAGAAGGCCCCAATTCCTTCAGAGAAATGGCCTTACTCAGTTTGAAGAAAGGGAGTAGATAGAAATTCCATCTTATGTACAAAATGTAATCTATGAGTATATAAGAGATGTAGTAAGATCTTAGACGCACTAGCAAAAGTATGCAGGCTTTGTATGCAACAGATACAGAAGAGTAGTAAGCAGTAACTGCTCACATGAAATAAACTATCAAATGCTCAAAGTCAATGGAACCTATGGAGGGAGAAGACCAAGAAAAACTTAGGAATATGGGGCAATGGTTGAGTTCAGATGTCTGAAGTCAAGTTGTCTGGTGATGTGCCATATATTGTGTAAGACTTACTTTCCCATTTAAGCAGGATGAAAAGAGCATGAAGAGGATGGCCAGTATGCTCCCAACCCCACCAACCCATCATCCCTACTGTCCATTTTAAACCCAAAGATGCAATGAACAATCCTCCCTATAATGTGGTAGTGCCAAATCATGATAAAATGCTGTAAGGTGGTTAATGTGGTTAACACCCATAGAAACCATGCCAAAAAATAAATGCATGAGCAAGACAGTCACCTGACCAGTCTAGACAAAGTACCTGACAATCTATCTAAGCTATGCAAGCATAGAAAACAGATGTTAATTGGTGATGACAATATATATGGGTGTGTAGTTGTCCTCCTTTCCTTGAGCCCAGATCCTGGTGAGATCATAGGAATGTTGTTGTGACATGGCATTTTAAACGTACCAGAGCTCATACTGTTGATGAGGGGTTGGGAGAGGGGGTGAGGGGTTGGGGGGAGACAAGATGAATTACTTCCAGTACTAAACTAGTATTTTATCAATTCTGAATGAAGGGCAAAATTAACCTCAGAAACAGAAAACTGGAACAAATACTGCAATGCATTCTTTCTATCCAATGTTCTAACAACTCTGACAATTTGCCACCTTATGTATATATGTGTGTGTGTGTGTGTGCATGTGCCTGCATGTTTTTGTATATGCATGTATGTGTACATGTATGTATGCACACGTGTATGTGTGTGTGCGTGTGTGTGTGTGTGTGTGTGTGTGTGTGTGTGTGTGTGTGTGTGTGTGCCACAAAAATCACTTAGTTAAAAACAAATGCAGAAACTAATCAAACAGTGGTACAAATACAGCATCTAGAACTTTTAAAAAAATGAATAATCTAAGCAAGTGCCAAAGCAATAAAAAAATAAATAAATTAAAAAAACACATTAAAAAAAATCCAAGTGCCAATCAGTACATTATTATTCAGTGATTTTCATTATAAGAATATGGAGAAAAAATATAGGAATTCGAAAACATCATAACATATCTTCCCACTGATCTCATATTTACCCTAGATTAGAATTAACCTCTATTTCAACAAACGGCCTTTATTTCCCTTAATCACTGACCATTTTAACCCTAGTTTATTTTCTTTTTTGTGTATGTGTTGGTAAGGACATCTCTTGATCCAGCTTGTGAAATAGTTTTATATTATCACTAATATCTAATATAGTAAATAGTGTGTGTGTATGAAAGAGAGAGAGAACTTTTTAAATAGTTTTATATTATCACCATACAGTAATAGCTATTATAGTAAATAGTATGTGTTTTCTCTGTGATTCCAAAAGTTGATTGTGTTTGTTCTGAAAATGTACATGAATTCTGAAAGAAGGTATTTTACTTTGAGATACCCTAAGTAATGTTAATTCTCACTATGATGTTATTCTTACTATTGTTACTCCTCAGCTATGATCTATGTAGGAATAGTAGCTAATTTTAGCTACCAAAAGAAAAGAAAGTAATATACTACCTTGAGTTAAAACATAACCTAATCCCACACAAACACTCAACCAAAAGTAGTTATACTATCTTCCTCCATTTTACACACACACAATTCTTAACTAAGAGGGGCTTTATTGCACCCTGGGGTAATAGGGGCTATTTTGCTCTTTCTTTATGCCTCACACACATCCCAAAATTAATTTAACACCTGGCAATATATAACCATTGAAACAGTTTTTCTGAAAGAATTTATTTACAAGAAAATATCTACAAACATTGAAACGAATTGCTATTAAAGGAGCAGAAATTCATCATTTCTAGAACTATCTATGAACACTACTGCTTGGTCTGCAATTATCTCCAGGTGCAATATTTCTACATAAATAACCTTAAACAAGCAAACCTTTGCTTCCAATATAAAGTATCAACATTGTTTATATTCTGATGTACAGATGCAGAAATATGCCACATAATCAGAAAATATACAGACCAAAGCATAATGCATATAGTGACATGAAAAATTATGTTGAAACTTGATGTTACTTATACTGTTCTAAAAGTTTGTCTAAAAAATACAGCTATGTAATTATAACTATGTTTAAATTTCTATATTTTTGTGTTATATAATATGATGTTCAAAGATTCCTGCAGTCTAAACTGTTTAAGTTAATGCTTGACAGCATAAAAATATATTTTCAGTAAACTGCTATATGGTTGTTCCACATGCAAAAACAACCAAATCTCATCTTTAAATTAATCTACCATCTTTATAGAAAGGAAGGACATCTTGGATAATGTATCCCAAGATAAACTGTCTATTTATGATGAGATAGTCATAGCTAGAATGCAAGTCAGCTCAACAAGGATTGCTCAAGAGCTAAGCAACAAATAAACGACATCTACATAAATGTTCAGCACACTCAGTATAGTAAACTAAATCTCCCTAAACAGACTGCAATGGGAATTACACTCTTCAAGTTCCTAAATCTTGAAAGAGCCTGCATCACATTAAAGATAGGATGATCAAGGCTGAAATTAATTTCGTTGTATTTCTCCATTCAACAAGTTTACTCAAAGTATAATCAACCAGGGTATGGCAATATTACAAACATATGACTCAACTATTTCAGAAAGCAGTGATTGAATAGCAAGAAAGCAGTTAAAATATCTTCATTTGGAACTTCATTTTAAGTACTTTGTTTCTAACTTAACAGTACAACAAAGCCTTATCTTCAAACCAAAAGCAAATAAGAAATAACTACCTTTTCTTAAAATCATTATTTCATAAGGGAAATAATACAGAAGCCTGTGAAAAATTCAAGTGCATATGTGACATTTCATTGGCAAATATCTCTCTCTCTCTCTCATAAACACATAAATATATATGTGGCAATAAAGCTATTTGGATTAGCTACAGCTCAATTGCAAAATCCTAAATCATGTGCAAGGTGATATTGTGATTTAACCAAGCATCTCTAAGAGTGTTCAAGTGTTCAGAATGTTTCAGTCATCTTAATTTTCAAAGCAGGATTAACAATGTTAGCATTTCTTTCAAGAGATTTGTTAAGTAAACCTTTAGGCCTAACAACTTTGACCTCTTTAACGCTTTTAGCTATAGTGGCATATTAGCACCCAATTCCATCAGTGCAAAAGTTTGTCATTAAAAATGAAAATAAGAAACCTTGTATTGGGAAAGTTGATCAGAATGTGAAGATGAATTTTTATGCTGAATAACGCTTTCATAAATCTTCTGCTGTGTCACCCAAGGAACAAAAGAGGATTGGTAGGAAGTATCTTCCATCTATAGCCAGTGGAACATACACAACAGATTACTTAATTCTCTTCACAAGAAACACCAGCAAGTGATAAGGCTACTAAACAAATTCATTATGCTTTTATACAGAGTTTCTTTCACTATTTTAATTATAAACAATTACAAACTACACAAGTATTGGGTATTTTATGAGAAATCAAATTTAATGTACATTAACAGCAATGTTATTGTAAAGAACATGGCACCATTACAAAGATGTCTCTAAAAAGACATAATAACCAGCTTTTGCAAGATAGTTAAATCAATCACCTCTAGCATATTCTATCAATCCCAGATGTACAACAAGGTTGATACTAGTTATATTTGAACTAAGAATCAGATACTACTGAAGTTCACTTTACCTTTCTTTATTACTATTGCTGTTATTATTTCTTACAGTTGTCCTTCCTTTCTCTATCTGATTTCTCTTGTTTTTGTTTCTTAATTGTAAGGGGTATTAAATACCTCTCCTACTCTGTCATGGCTTACTAGTTCTATATAGACATTTAAACTGATTAAATAAATAAGTAATAAGATGATCCACCAGTAAACTTGAGATAATTATTTCCTCTTTAACCTTTCCATTACTATATTTCTAATGAAAGACGCTGCCTGTGATTTTCAAAAAAAAATTTTTAATAATCAAGAATTTGAAAGGATTTAGTAATATAACTTTTTCATTATTAAGCTAGTGTTCAGATCCTAACCTAAAGGTTCTTATATAAAAGTTAAAATAGAAGGTTCTCAGATAAATATAAACCCTTGTATCATAGAACTAGTGAAGGTTTTAGATATCAAAATGGATGGTTTTAAACTCAATAATAATATTGGTTTCTTTATTAGACATGGAAAGGATGAAAATAGACTTTTAAATTAAATTTAGCATTTAACAGAACTACCAATGGTTTAACAATAAAAACAACAAAAGACTACATCACATTTACAATACATTAAAACAATACATTAAATTTACAACATATTAAACATCAAACAAATCATCACAGACTCTTCCCCACTGATAAGGGCTTCTTTGATCTACCCAGAAATGGAACCATATATATATTTATTCTATTTAATCATGCCAAACTGCCACTCTCATATACCTTTCATGAAATCTTTGTATATCTGAACCCTTTATTTTTTTTTAAATAACTAGAGAAATCCTTGGCAGTTGTGTTATAATTGCCATTCATTGAAATTTGTATACAGCTTACAGAGATTTCATCTTATAGGTTTCTCAAATATTTTAATGGGATGAGCTGAAGTCCTATCATGAAAAGCAACATGAAATGAAGTATCTTGCTCAAGAACACAATGTGCCCCCTGGTCTAGAAATCAAACCCATGACTTTATGGTTGTAAGTCCAGCACCATAACCACAAGGCCACAGGCTTACACAATTGCAACCTATTAAAAGCACTGCAACTAATTCTAACTGCCAAAAAACAACAGCTGATGATCCTAAAAATGATTGAGTCAATGTAATGGTTAGTCTAATCCACATTAACAGCTCCTTGAACATACTTCAGAAAAATAATGAACAATAAAGAAAATAATGAAAAGTTTTACTTCATTCTTCCCCACATCTTCGATACGTTCAGATAGCTGAATCATAATGACTGAAGAGTTTGTCATTAAGTACTAATACTGGGAAAATGATGCCAGGAAAAAAAAGAAACTGGCCTCGACACTTGACCTGAAAAACCTAAATTTTCCTCAATGACTCTGCAGGTCAGAAAATATTAGTTTCAAAAACATATAGCCTTTAACCCTTTAATGTTCAAACCGGCCAGAATTCTCTACTTCTTTCTGTTCAAACTGGCTGTAACTGGTCGTTCAAACTGATGTTAAGGTATTGTTCTCAAAATAAATACTTTCAAAATCTCATAGATTCGATATTATGTGAGATATTATGTGAGGTAAAGCCTTTACCGTGAAAATAGAATAGTATATATAGAGTAATGTGAATGCTAAAGGGTTAAATACCAACCAATCCAGTTTGCTAATGTCACTGTAGCTGCTTCAATCTAAACAATAGCCTATGCACCCTAAGATACCATTTTCTCAAATTGTCTTGAACAACCATTGGTAGTGGATAGATCTTCTGACTATGAGGGAAAGTATGGCTCTTGCAGCTAATGAAATAAGAGACACTCCAATCCAGTAAGACATCTCAAGGGTATGACATCATAGTCAAAATGTAGTACACTACTAAAGCATTGATTGCTACTTCCCCCTCCTCTGTTCATGAAGAACTTAATAATAATTAAACAGCATCAATTAATAGGGTTGTTGAGAAAGATCTTTGATAATAATAATCCTACATGATAAACAAGTAGTACAATAAATGTTATCACTTACAGAGGGAACGCATTCAAAAATAGAAACACACTTTTCCTTTAGATGAATATCTCTAAATATAATTTACAGTGTGTAATCTCAGTTTGTTCAGCTTGTTTGGAATACCAAAAATATTTTCACTAAATTGAATAAGTGTATGTGGAGGTTGGGGTGTTATATTTTGTTTTCAATACATGAGGGAATGTTTATAGCATTTTCATTTTAAGAAATGTAATATACATATAAAGAAATGTATATTTCCTTACTTGATTTCTTTGCTTTTTTTTTCTGTAATCACTGCTTTCTTTAGAGTGAAAACAATCATTACCGATTAACATCTATTTCCCATGCTTGCCTAAGACAGGCTATCACATTATGAGGCCAGACAGGTCAGGTGATGTCTTGCATATACACTCCATTTTTAGCTTCGATGCTACGGCTGGATGCCCTTCCTAACACCAACCACAGTGCAGTGTGTACTGGGTCTTTTTGTCATTGGCACCATCACTACCAACTTACAGTATGGATTGGGACTTTTGTTGTGGCACCAGCACAACCCTCTTACCTTTAATAAGTTAGGAAAGAAGAATAATGGCAGTGACCTTGCAGATCCTTCTAGTCTGTTGAGATTGATGTAGCTGATAATCAGTTTTAAAATGACTGCGGTAAAAACATGGACAGGTGGAGTCTGATCCAAATGCTTGCAACTGTGTTGATTCTACTAGAGGCACTTAAAGGTGATATGTGTTGATTTGAAGCCAAGCAAAATGTTAAACTTTCCACCCTCCAACAGACTGAAGCAGCTCAACAATTATATGAGTGACAACATATAAGAAATATCCATTCTCTGGTATTTATATACTTCCTTTCAATACTAATTCCCAGAACTACGAAACTACCCCCACCTGAATACAAGTGTCACCCTTTGTTTCTTCTTTTACTACATACATGTGCCTCCTTGTTTACAAAATTGTATGAAGTGTGACAATGTGCTAGTCATATATGTACAGAAATGTCAATATAAATGTAAAGACATTTTGTTTTCTTTTACATGTTGATCTGTTGTTGTTGTTTTTTTAATGAAAATGTAGAGGATAGAGTAATTGTCAAAGTTAAAAACAATTGCACATAACTAAAAATTAACAGCAATGATAGACACTAACGGTTTTTGATGAGTGGCTCTGTAAAGAAGTACTTAAGTACATTGTAGGCTTTCTCACATTTCACTTTGATTACTTCTTCCCCCACTTTCATTACTGCATGACACAATCAGCAACTCACTTCTAGTAGTTGAACAGTAACTTAGATGCTAAAAACTTTTCAAAAGAAATAGTAGGGGAGGGGGCTATGAGTGGGATGATATTATGCTTGTGAAGATGTATGACTGTATGTGATGTACCAAACAGCATATATTTCAGTGCTTGTAAATATGTATAAAATTTACCAAGCAGCATTTATTTGATAACATTAAACCATGCTTGATACAATTCTGAAACTCTTAAACAATTTTCCAATGAACCCTTCAAAAAGGCATATGAACTATCATGAAGTTCTTCACAAAATCCTCATTGGTACTAAAAAGTAAAAGGACTACCAGTAAAAGGCTTTAAAAAATAATGACTGATTACAACCCAAACAAGAAAAACCTAATCCTTACTTGTGAGATATTTCAATTAAAAGTTTCTAATGCTCGCTCTAACATGAATATACATTTATATATCAAACTATAATACTATACCTTATATACAGTTAATGTGGTGTGGTAAATAAATATATACATATATACCAGGTCCGAACACAATGGAACCAAACTCCCACTATCAC
>OZ024742.1:243493469-243595969 GCA_964016885.1 Eledone cirrhosa
AAAAGGGCAAAGACACCCTTCAGTCAAGTCCAGGCAAGGTTGTTTATGGAAGATAAGCAGTCACCCATGTATACCAGTCTCCCCTCTCCATGCCATCGATGTTGTCTAAGGAAAAAGCAAAGGCCGATACAGCTTGTTATCAGTGACGTTGCAACTGATAAAACTGGAGCGACATGAAATAAAGTGTATTGATTTCTTAATCACAAAGGCCTGTCAGACCAGAACAGTTTTCAGAACATTAAGCAGATAACAGATTTAAATTATATTATATAGGGTGTCGGGTTTTATTTGAACCTATATGAAGTGATACTCAAATAAACATTCAATTAAAATTTACATGAATGAATGACAAAATAGTTAAAAAAGATAAACCAAGTGCATCAATGTTTCCAGCTGAAAATGGGCATCTCTTTCACTTTACAACTGAAAGGTTAGTTTCAAGGAAATCACTAGGATGTACAACATCCACTCTAGCAATTAATTTATAAATATAGAACCCAGTCTATATTGTTAGCATGCAAAAGCTTTTAAAAAAAATGTTTAAGCTTTTTTTTATTTTTTGGTAGTAGGAACAAATTAAATTCTTTTTTTGTTATTATGTAATAAATTTATTGGGGAATACTCAGTCAACATATACATTAAATAGAAAAATACAACCACTGTAAATGTGGATGGCGTTAGGCAGGGCATCCAGCCGTAGATACCAAGCCAGAAACAGTCCTATATGAGCGATACATGGTCATCCGACCAAACTTGCTTTTAATGGGACAAACCTGTCTAACCCATGCTAGTGTGGACAATCGTCGTTAAACGATAATGATGAAATCCCACTAGAAGTATGTTATGAAACCATTAAAGTAAATAGAGATAGAATGATATAGAATGATAGATGATATATTTCAGGAAAACAATTCACAACATAAGTACCTTTCAAAAAAGAAATCCCCTAACTTTTGCAACAGACATTCAGTATTTCCCTTGATCAATATGAACATTTGTATTTTGTTCATGTCATGCAAAAAACCTATATTTTATAAAACATAAGATTGTGATCTTAACTAATATACATAGGGAAACTTAGTATTTAATTATTTTCTAATGAGTGCAAGCATAGCTATATGCTTCAGAAGTTTGCTTCCCAACTACTTACTTGTACTTGTGTCAACATTCACCCAGGACGGGTTGAGCCGGCTTCTTCCCTTGTCCTGACGGCATCCTGAACCATGGCAGCCCACACACGACGGTCCCAGGCTAGGTCACTGGAGATAGCGAGCCAGTCACGGTTCCATCAGCGCAGGCCGACCACCTGCGGACCTGAGAGTTCGGAGAGGGCCTCCTTGATCGTCGTTGCCCAGGTCTTCAGCTCCCCGCCAACGCGCTTGCGCCAGTTAGAGAGTGGAGGTGGGAGGAGAACATCGCGGATCAGCTTACTCTCAGGACGCTGGGCTGTGTGACCAAACCATCTCAAGCGCTGTTGCAGAAGCACTGAAGGGGTCGAAGATTCAGGCGAAGACGAGGACTGGTGGTAGGTACCCAATCAACGCGTCGGCAGCAAAAAATGCGGCGGAGACAGTCATTGTCGAAGACCTCCAGCCCCCGTTGATCGACTACCCTCATAGGCCATGTTTCACAGCCATAGAGGAGGATAGTGCGAACGACGGCCTGGTAGATTCGCGCTTTGGTCACCGAGGTGATCTCTCTTCTGTCCCACAGACACTGTTGGAGGCGCCCAAAGGCGGATCTGATAGCACCTATGCGACGCTTGACCTCGGCTGCGCTCTGTCCCATTGGGACCACTGTTGAGCCTAGGTAAACGAAGGACTTTCGACTTGGCGGCATTGATTCGTAGACCAACAGCGGCGGCTGCAGTGTGCACCTTTTCGAGAGCACCCTGTACATCTGTCCCATTAGAGCCCATCAGCACGATGTCATCCACGTAAGCCAGGTCTATCACCACAACTCTTCTCCCGACCTCTACGCCCGGGTAATCCCGGAGTGCTGTGTTGAGAGTGTAGTCAATGGCATAGTTGAAGTTGAAGAGAGTTGACGATAGCGCACACCCCTGCTGGAAACCGGTCCCAACATCGAACGACTCCGTCTCCCCACCATAGACCCTCACTCAGGCACGAGTCGACCGGTAGTAGCCTTGTATGAGACGAAGCAGCTTCACTGGGATGCCGTCCGCCTGCATTATACACCACAGGGCTTCCCGATCTACCGAGTCGAAGGCAGCTGCAAAGTCGATGAAGCAGAGGATGGTAGGTTGCTGATGTGCCCACCGTTGCTCCAGGACACGCCAGAGATTGAAGATTTGATCAACGCACCCCCTCCCCGGATGGAAGCCGCCCTGAGAAGGACGGGTACGGGCATCACGGATGGCCTAAAACCTCTTCAGCAGAAGGATTGCGAAGGTTTTGGCAGCAACATCAATTAAACTGATACCCCTGTAGTTGGAACACAGTTTCCTGTCGCCTTTTTTGAAGAAGGGTAGGAGAGTTGCCTCGCTCCAGTCACCAGGGAACCGCTCCGTCGCCCACACCGAGGAGAAGGCTCGATGGAGCCAAGCTGCGAAGACATCAGGCTCGGCCTTGTAGACCTCAGCTGGAACGCCATCTTCGCCCGGCGCCTTGTTGTTCCAGAGATGTGTCAGGACACTACGTACCTCCTCGACTGTTGGAGGGGCAGTGCTGCACCCGTATTCTTCTCCGGAAGGCTGCACGTAGGTTGGCGTGGGTGGTGGCGGGTGGTTGAGCAGCTCGGAGAAATGGTCCCGCCTTCAGACTAGCCGGTCATTAAGATTGGTAATGACCGCCCCGTTCCGATCACGGATCGTCTCTCTGATACCCGTACTGCTTCAGCTGGCCCGCTTCACCAGTTGTTAGAGCTTGCGCGAGTCACCACAAGCTGCTGCCCTCTCCGTCTGCTCCGCAAACTCGTGCCAGTGTGCATTCCGATCGGCCCGAATAGCCCGAGATGTGCGACGTCGGAGATATCGGCAAAAGGGGCTCTGTCAAAAATCCAAGAGGTCTCTGTTCCGGCAACCGGCAGCTTCGGATCGTTTCTGTCCCTGCGTCTGTGGAGAATCTGCGGCAAACAGGACGTTTAATTATTTTCTAATGAGTGCAAGCATAGCTATATGCTTCAGAAGTTTGCTTCCCAACTACTTACTTGTACTTGTACTTCGTTCGGGATATATATGCGGGTTTTTTGGGGACCGCTTGTGAATTCACTACTCCCATGACACTTCTATGAATCCTACAAATACGAACTATGAATATGAATTGCCTTCCTGCTACGAACACAATGCAAAACAACAACGCTTCCCAACTATATAGATTTGATCCCCATGCATGACACCTTGGGCTTGTGCCTTCTACTATGGCCTTGGATTGACAAATAATTTGAGTGGAATTTGTGAGATGGAAAAACTATGAAAGCCCACTGCATAAATGTGTGTTTCTGACCTATATTGGTATATTGGGGAAGAATATAAAAATCAGTGAGAACATCCTCCCACCCCCAAAAAACAGCAACATTCCTTTGTCACTCTTGCTGTCAGAATGCAATGATTAGCAGATCAGAAACCTGTAATCAACGATGCTATTATTCCCCAATTATGATATGAGAAATAAAATGTTTAGTAGATACCATAAAATGAAAGGTAAATTCCAGGAAAGCACTATAAAAAAGTTAGGTTCTTGAAGAGTGACCGAGAGGAATAAGTAGACACAAAATTAAGGACCCAGCATTGATTGTCAGTTATAACCATAAAAACCCACACATTCTAAAACCCTTCTCTATAATTCTGGAACTTTGTATGTAATCAAAATAAATCAATTATTTCAAGTGTTGATCTGTTAGCATCATGAAAACTTTCTTATACAACTTCGTGCTTTGAAAAGTATTAAAATTTTGTTAATACATAAATTTTGCTATTTCAAAATGCTGGTATAATGTAAGTTCTAAAAACAATGCTCTGTTACTTACCAGGAGGAACAAAAATAGATTGTGTTGGAGCCGCAGTAGAGGTTGGAAGCAATATATTGAATAGATTCTCAGGTACGGCTTGAGATGTTGCAGTAGGATTCATTACATCAACATACTGGTTCCTGGCACCTAGTTTAAGGAGAAAAGGGAATAATTTAACACAGGACATTCCTTAGAAATACATTATTAATACATAGATTAATAAAAACAAAACATTTCCATTTGTAAACACCATGAATAACAATCTATAATTATAATGATGTCAAAGAGATTATGGGTTTTAATATGCAATATAAAGTGGCTTCATAAAAGAAACAGAAACATTCATCAATTATATGAGATTGAATTGACAGTATCGGTAGAGGGTCGGACATGCTTTCCAGCATAGTTACGTCCTCTTACGATCTGAGTTCATATCCTGCCGAGGTTAACTTTGCCTTTCATCCTTACGGGGTCGATAAAATAAAGTACCAGTAATGTACTGGGTAATTGCTGGCCTTGTGCCAAATGTAGAAACAATTATATGAGAGGTTGAAATAGTACAACTATGAGAAGGCTGAGTGAGAATTATTTTCAATATTGCAGACACATGGATTAGTGGTTAGAACATTGGCCTTGCAATCGAAAGGTTGTGAGTTCAATTCTCAAACCGGGTGATGTGTTGTTTCCTTGAGCAAGACACTTTATTTCACATTGCTCCAGTTTACTCAGCTGTAGAAATGAGATGATAGGGACTGGGGTCCATATCATTCCACTGCAAAGTGGTCGTGGAGGTGCCACGGCAAAACACCACCCAGCACTCACTGTAAATGAGGTTGGTGTTAGGAAGAGCATCCAGCTGTAGAAATCAAGCCAGAATCAGTTCCCGTCCCACCCTTGCAAGCAGGGAAAAGCGGACGTAAAATGATGATGATGATTGCACTGTTGAATTCAAATCTTGTTAAGTTCAACTTGATCTTTAATTCCACCTTGAGTAAATAAAATAAGTACCAGTACAATATTAACATATCAACAAACTCTCTATTGTGGCAAATCAATAACACATTTATGTATTATTTTATATCATGCATGATGTGAACAATAGTATAGGTTTCCAATAGGACAATCACTGATTTACTGCATCTTCAATGGCAAGAGTGACAAAGAAATGTTTTGTGCAACCCAGTGTGCCTGCACATATGTATGTATACACAAAATGTTGCCGACTATGGTCGCTTTACACACACACACAAGATTCAAAACAGTTTTTGTCTATCAAATTCGACAAACGAAGCATTGCTTAACTCAAAGACACTTTCCCCAAGATACTGCACTGTGAAATCAAATCCAGAAGCATGTGGTTGCAAAGTGAAATTCTGAATCACACAGCTATATCTGCACCTGTTCTTGTAGTATTCATTACTGTGAAATAGCATTAAAAGATTAAGAGAATGTGCTAAACAGAAGTGAACACATTGTAGGCAGATCATCTAAAACCAAAAAGGATTATATTTTGAGTTCTTAGCAATGTGAAACATTAAGCAAGAATATTTATTAGGTTAGATTAAATACCTAACAGTTTAGATTAGACATGATGCTCTTTTCTATTTTTGATCCTATTGGTGATAAGATAGAAGAGGACATTTTAAGAATAAAGAATACATTTATAATACTGAATAATTTATAATCAACAAAGTAAGTAAAGTATGAGAGAGGAATTCCAAAATGTTCTACTTCAAAGTCAAACTACTCATACAGACAAAGTAGATTATTGAAGCTGTAGTGACCTACATTCCGAGGGCTCATGGATACATTCTCCGTACGTTATTTGGCTCAGTTCAGCCAATCGCTACCAGCGTAGGAGAGTGTATCTCGACTTCCGCCCAGAGGGGGGATTCCTGCGGCGATTCGAAACTCTCTCTCTCTCTTGCAGCTCGACACTATGAAAGTAAACATCTCTTGCTTTCGTTCCTTCAGGCATAGACAATATGTAGCAACAGATATCACTATGGGTCTGGCTAACGCCTCAGCCAGTTGACCGTACATTTAAACCTTTATAACCTTTTTAATGATAACATTAACTATCCTCTCAAGAGACATTATTCTAACCTTTGTAATCTGTAAATAAATTATATATAAACAATTATAAAGTCGTAAGATGCTATTTTCCACAACATTGCTTTTAACATTTTCAATGGTGACTTCTGTGATACAATACACAAATACACACATTCTCAACACAAACATCTACTAAACAACCTCTTCTAAATTGATGACCCAGCCGTGGGAACTAAATGTTCCTTTAAAAAAAAAAAAAATAGAAGTAGTTTTTTTAAAAAGAACAACACGCAAGCTTTCTTGTATTGCATTGTATCAACACCATGTAAAACATTTCTTGTTGATAACAACACAACACGTGGTTTAACTTCCATGAACCCGCCTAAGACAACATTCTTTGAAAAGAAAAAAATTAGCTGTATTTTAAAAATTATAGCACGAAAACATTTTTCTTTCAATACGACTTCTTGCAATATCAACAGCAGCAGCAGCGACAACATTGGTTAACCACTAACCATAAACAACGGAATAACTATGTGGCAGCTTTATAGCCTTACCGCCGCAAACCACCACACCTCATATTGTTTACTTCTATACTTCACCTATTCTATCGTCTGTCATTATAACCGCTACAACTTCTCACTGTCTTGCTGCAAACGGTGACTCGAGAATTAAAACAACAGCCTTCTCACCACATAATGGTGAATTCGACGCTTGCATATCTTCACTGCTGTACAAAACTTCACGATTCATCGATGTTTCTAATGTCCGAAATGATTCAAACTCACAGCCTTTCTCACCACACTATGGCGTCAGACGTGACTTGCATATTGGTGACTCTAAGCTCTTCAACGCTCGACTTCAATTCTACTGAAGATTTACTGTGACTTCGCTTCGATAGCAGCAACAACAACAACAACTCTACTAGCTTCCTAGTAAGAGCAATAACATTCTTATCCCAAAGAAATTTCAACGAAAAGAAAAAGTGAACTTTTTGTTAAAAAAACAATTATTTCTTTTTTTTTTACAGGCAATGTTTGAACATTTATTTCTTTTAAACTGTATAATATGAACATTCATTTTTTTCTCTATCATTGTATATATGACTGCACGCACACATTTTCTTTGCTGTATTATATGCCTGCATATGCACACATATTTCTTTGTCACACACCAACATGTGGTTGTCTATAGTATATGATCTTCAAGCATTGTAATATTCTGCGAGATCCCTTTTCACCTGGTGGATGTACCAAAACATGCTGTCGACACATGCAGCTTAATTCCCCTGGACTCAAACAGGCACCGCGACACGAGAACGCTAATTGCAGCTGGATTCAAACAGCTTCACATCTTGTTGCAGACTCATCGTCCTATAGCATAACAACCTCAATCTTGTTACTTTACCCGACTCACTGGGAAAACAACAAATGGAACTGGACCTGTCAGCATTTCCACCATTTCTCTTATGGATTCGCCAGAATTATGGAATTACCACTTCAACACTTCAACTACTTCCCACCTACAGATTCAACTTGCTTTTTTTCTTTTCAAAGCAACTAGCCATTTTTTCCTGGCTGCCTAGCACTTCCGGCAATTCATCTGGGAGGCCAACAATTTCTCGCCTACCCATCATCTTCTTGCCAGCTCTGCTACAACATTTACCATAACAGCTCCAGCTATACAGCTCTGGTATAACATTTACCATAACAGCTCTGGTATAGCACTTACCATAACAGCTATACAGCTCTGGTAAAGCATGAACAGCACCATCATTGACAACAGCTACTGGTAAACTACCATAACAGCTTCATCCACAGCTCTGGTACAACACTTACCATAACAGCAAACATTTAATGCAAGAACAGCAACTTTTCCCATGTCAGACGTTATCCGTTTTCTGTTAGACCCCAGGTGGTCATGCATAAATAGCAAAACAACTAGCTTTTGACACAGCGGCTCAACACGGCCCTTAGTGCCTCATTTTTCTTCTTGTATGCATTCTTTTGTTCAATTTTTTCATTGATGTGCTCTCTTTCAGCATTTTTCCTGCTGATTCAATCTTATATATCGTCTTTCAGACTAAATAGGGGGTATTGTAGTGACCTACATTCCGAGGGCTCATGGATACATTCTCCGTACATTATTTGGCTCAGTTCAGCCAATCGCTACCAGCATAGGAGAGTGTATCTCGAGTTCCGCCCAGAGGGGGGATTCCTGCGGCGATTCGAAACTCTCTCTTGCAGCTCAACACTGTGAAGGTAAATATCTCTTGCTTTCGTTCCTTCAGGCATAGACAATATGTAGCCACAGATATCACTACGGGTCTGGCTAACGCCTCAGCCAGTTGACCGTACATTTAAACCTTTATAACCTTTTTAATGATAACATTAACTATCCTCTCAAGAGACATTCTTCTAACCTTTGTAATCTGTAAATAAATTATATATAAATTATAAAGTCGTAAGATGCTATTTTCCACAACATTGCTTTTAACATCTTCAATGGTGACTTCTGTGATACAATACTCAAATACACACATTCTCAACACAAACATCTAAATAACTATCTTCTAAAAAGCCATCAATATTGATGGTTTATGATACAAACATATTGGTACACCATATATCAGAGAATATATTAATGAAGATATTAAAGAGAATTGTATTGTAGTATACTGAATTGAGCATACATTAACCCTTTAATAACCAAGGATGACCATTAAATTGTTCATATTCAAATCATAAACAGTGAAAAAACCTTAAAATGCTAGATGGAATGCTTCGCAGTATTTGTTCCTGCTCTCTAAGTCATTTTTGCCTACCATCCTTTCAAGGTAAATAAAAATAAAAAAAGTCCCAGTGTAGTACTGAGCTCAATTCTTCCTCTATATCACTTTTTCATTTCCTCTTTATCTCTCTCTATCTCTCCTCTGGAAGAAATCAGCTGTGTTCTGACCTGGAGAGGGGATGTTTAAAGTTTAAAGTGCCCATGACACACTGTGTGTCATAATGGCACCCCAATGACTCCATCAAGAGTTACAAGACCATACATTCATTTAAATCATGAGGCAAACTAGAATATCTGGTGAAATTTTATAACATGCTATTTTGGAAACAATTCAAAACCTGCCTGGTTCAAACATGCTATACATTGCTCCTCTATGTCAACAGTTAGAAAGGTGTACTGTGGAGAATTTACTGAAAGAAAAAGGACAAGAGGATGACCGACAAATATGCTATACATTGCTCCTCTCCATCAATAGTTAAAAAGGTGTACTGCAGGGAATTTACTGGAAAAAGGAGAGGATGACCAACAAAATGTTAAGTAGACAACCTCTGAGAGGATATTGGTTTCCCACTTCTTATATGTGAATGCCTCCCTAAAGATCATACTTCCTGAAACCATTCAGATTCATAAAAATTAAGGGATTCACAGTAGTCCTATACTTTTAGTGCAATGTAATATGTTTAAATTCCAATCAAAATTTCATAACATCCCAAGTCATAGCATAAGGTTTTAGTTGATCAATACCAGCATAATATACTAATATCTGATGCTAAAATATTTTAAAAGAAACTCCAGTTTTGATTAGATTGAAAATTATAATTGAAACACTTTTGTAATCTATGCATTAGAAATATAGTCACAAAATCATCATAATTTTACATCGACTTTCCATGCTGGCATTAGTTGGATAGGTTGTCATCACCCAAGTAAGCCGTTATTCTTGGTTACTGCCCTCCAAAACATGTTCCATATTTGTCATAGCTTTTACAACTGGTTGTCCTTAACACAACCACACCACTGAGTGTATTTTATTGTGTGACAAACATTAGAGAGGTTGCCTTGTCCTCTACAAGATGATAAAATCCTCTCTACTCTATACTGTGTCTGTTCTTTCAAGATTAACAAGACAGAAAGGGTGAATAGAAGAGAGACTCTTGAATAAGCAGACAATACATGGATATGAGTCAGGCAGGAGAAACTAAGTCATATGAGTAATGGGATAGTTGAGAAGGAAGTAATAGAAGATAGACAGTGTTAGCTATATGGTGATTGTTGGTAAGGAAATCGAATAGAAAAACAGTGTGAGCAGCAATAAATATCAGTGATAAGAAGAGAAAACACGTGATGGATTGTAATAGGTGAGAGTGGTATATGTCAATGAAGAGTACTGAATATAAACAGATCTAATGCTGTCCCTCGTTACACAAGACAGGAAAGGGAGTGAGTAAGAGATAAGAAGGCAATGAAGATGTCAGTATATGGAGACTTAACAAGAATATAATTCTAACTGAATATTTAAAACAGTTCATTTTGTGAGCTACAATAAAGCAGTAACTAAAATTAACAATTTTGGTAACCTGCAATTAGAATACCCAAAATAGATTGTGTATCAGTTTGATCATGATTCTAGTTAAATTATGATTCTAGATATTAGTTTAGCTATATGAATTGTTTTTAAAAACATTATGTAAATCTAAATGTTTAATTTAACACCACTAAGATTTATAGAATTTAGTGAGAATGGAAATGGGTTAATTGTGAAAGCAATGGAGGCATGTGGAATCACATTCACATAAACATCTGTTTCTTTTATAATTTGCATGGAGAAAAAATTAGTTGCTTCTAATCATAAAAAGGACAATAAAAAGGCAGGAAGAATACATACAAAAAGTTATGGGTTTTGGGGGGTTGTTTTCTTTTAAGAGAAATACTTATAGTTTTATAAGCCTTTTACTCCCAGATATTATAAGTAAGTAGCAGAGAAAGAAATTATTAAAGTTCACAATAAAAGGAGTATGAAATATTAATTATAATACAACTGCTTCAACAAGATAACTAGGGTAGCAGCAATCATCACAGGTTAAAATTATTGCTGCAATAAAAATAATGTTTAACTGTATACAAAGAAAAAAGAATGTGCGATTATAGCATTGTAAGAAGAATAAAACAAGGTGCACAGCAATATGCAATAGTAATGCAATTTGCTAACATTAATATCCCAATTAGTCAACCCCTTTTTCTAGTGAACAGCAGTTACTATATTAATAAGTCATCTGGCAACCACATGATATACAACTAGTAAATAATTAAATGAATAAAGAGAAACTTAATGTCAAAAATTAATAACAGAAAAAGAGCAATAATAATATTGTTCTGTGGTAATTACAATTGAAAATATACAAGCTTGCCAAACTTCCTTTTTTCACAATTTTTTTTCAGGATTACAAAGCATGCAATTTGCATTCCAGACAAAACATAGCTACAATAACAACTAGTTTACTGGGAGTGATTAGCAACTACAGTCACATAACATTGAGAAAGAGACACACAACACAGAAAGCAGCAACGACAATGTATGAAGCTTTATTTGACCTAAATTAAAACATATATTAAGACTTTTGTAAATGCAATGATAGAAGGAAAATTCATGTGTAGTAATATTATATCAAATGTAACAGTACTTGCTTATCAAAGATAATGTTAGATAATACAAAAGTAAAAATCCTGTCTGATAATGACACTTTATCATAGTTTCTACAAATTGTGAAATATCAGAAGTTGATAACCTAGATGAAATGCAGTTTGGATTTGTGCCAGGTAAAAGTACCACGGATGCTCTCTTCTTTGTGAAGCAACTGCAGGAGAAGTATCTAGCTAAAAGTAAACCCCTCTAATTAGCTTTTGTTGACCTGGAGACAACCTTTGATAGAGTACCCCGTGCCATTATCTGGTGGACTCTTAGAAAACTACGAGTAGATGAGTGGCTTGTAAAGGCAGTACAAGCCATGTATAGAGGAACAGTCTGCAATGTCAGAATTAACAATGACTATAGCGAAGAATTTAGTGTGCAGGTCAGGGTTCATCAGGGCCCTCTCCTGTTTATTATCATCCTACAGGCTAAAAGAGAAGAGTTTAAGACTGGCTGCCCATGGGAACTTCTGTATGCAGATGATCTAACCCTTATAGGTGAATCTGTGGCAGAATTAAAGAAGAAATTAAAAACCTGGCAGTATGGCCTAGAATCAAAGGGTTTTAAATTTAACTTGTCAAAGACCAAAGTTCTAGTATGTGGAAAGGAAAACAGGGCCCAGATTCCCTCAGAGAAATAGTCTTACTTAGTGTGCAGAAAAGGAGTAGGTATAAATTCCACCCTATGTCCCAAATGTGAGCTATGGGTACACAAAATTTGTAGTGGGATTATAGACAGGCTATCTAAGAATGAAGGCTTTATATGCAGCCAATGCACAAGTGCAGTAAGTAGCAAGAGCCCACACGATACAAACTCCTTCAAATGCCCAGAGGGCTCTGTAGAAAGAGTCAACAGTTTCTGTTACCTGTGTGACCAAATTAGCAGAGGAGGAGGGTGTTTCGCAAGTATAGTAGCCAAAGTAAGGGCAGCTTGTATGATGCATGTATACAAACAGCAATGTTGCATGTATTGAGATCTGGGCACTATGAGCAGAGAACCTAGGGAGATTGGAAAGAAATGAAGCCTGCATTCTCCAATTGATGTGTAATAGTAATATACATAAATGGCAAAGCATAAATAACCTGAGAGAGAAAATGGGCATAAGTGGGATCAGATGCAGTGTGCAAGAGAGGATATTGCGTTGGTATGACCATGTGATGAGTATGAAGGATGACACCTGTATAAAAAGGTTCAGGGTGATCAAAGTTGATGGAAGCTATGGAGTGGTAGACCTCGGATGAGGTAATAAAAGCTCACCTTGCACAATTGCACCTCTCAAAGGCAATGACACAGGATCTAGTTCTTTGGCATTAGGCAGTAATACAAAAGTTCCACCTTCCCATGCACACGGTTGAAGCATACATCTAGTATGCACCACTAAACCCCTATCCTCCCTCCCACTTCCACGCCATAATGCTCCACCCATATCCTAATCACCCCACCCTTCTTGCACACTTTTACACACCCTGCCCCAGTCCCCAGCCTACACTGAAGTGGTCATGTAGGTGTCACAACAACAAACATCCAGCATACACTGTAAATGTGGTTGGTTTTAGGAAGGGCATCCAGCTGCAGAAACCATGCCAGAAATAGTTCTGTATGAGCAAGTCACAGTCACCTGACCTGACTTGCTTCAAATGAGACAGCCCATTTAACCAATGCTAGTGTCAAAAATGGACATATGATGATGATGACAAAAAGTAACAATGAATACAAGTATTTTAAGGCCATTTTCCCTGCCATGACAGGTTTCATATTTATCATGGGGCATTCTTTTTGAATCGATATCACAACCCTTATGGTAACCTCTTACATGCAGGGACATAGTGTACCTATGCTCTACGAGATACACAGAGAATAAAAGTAACAATATCAATTCACTGCTCATCTAGGCAGCATTTAGCTTGTGGTCAATCATTAGATCACACTGTTCAGATATTGAGAGTGTTAAAAACAAAAAGAGCTATATGGAATCTGTACTTAAAGTTTAAATTACTAAATGACAGGGTCAGTGAACTAAATGAGCAATAGAATGTAGGAAGCTATTATCTTTAGTGAACAGTGTGAGAAGATTATCAATTCCATGGAGAAACCTGATAAAACATTGTTAGTGGAAAAGTACTTACCACGAGTTCGGGGTAGAGCAAACTTATTCCCAGTTGGTGGTGGAGGACCTGCACAGGGAATAGAGGCTGGAAAGAAAGAAAGATTGAATGAATAAGTGAAAAGAAAAAGAAAAAGAAAAAGAAAAAGAAAAAGAAGAAAAAAAATAAAAAGAAAGAAAAAGACAGAAAGAAAAAGACAAAGACAGAGACAGAAAGAAAGAAAGACAGACAGACAGAAAGAAAAAGAAAGAAAGACAGGCAGAAAGAAAAAGAAAGAAAGAATTAATGACAAAAAGAAATAATTAATGAATAAATGAGTGAATGGAAAGAAAGATTGAAAATTTTAAAAAAATGAAAAGTGGGTGGGTGGGTGCATGACTATATATGTGTATATAAGTGGGCTGGTAGGTGGGTAGATAGTTGAGTAGGTAGGTGGATAAACTGGTAGATAAGTGGGCAGGTAGGTGGAGAACAGGTAGTTGAGCAAGTAAGTAGGTAGGTAGGTATTATAGATGGGTGGTTAAACAGGTAGGTAGATGGGTTAGTAGCTAGGATAGTAGGTGGGTGAGTAGCTAGGAGAGTAGGTAGGTAGGTGGTTAGCTAGGAGAGTAGGTAGGTGGGTTAGTAGCTAGGAGAGTAGGTAGGTAGGTGGTTAGCTAGGAGAGTAGGTAGGTGGGTTAGTAGCTAGGAGAGTGGGTAGGTGGGTTAGTAGCTAGGAGAGTAGGTGGGTGGGTGAGTAGCTAGGATAGTAGGTAGGTAGGTGGGTTAGTAGCTAGGAGAGTAGGTAGGTGGGTTAGTAGCTAGGAGAGTAGGTAGGTGGGTTAGTAGCTAGGAGAGTAGGTGGGTGGGTTAGTAGCTAGGAGAGTAGGTAGGTGGGTTAGTAGCTAGGAGAGTAGGTAGGTGGGTTAGTAGCTAGGAGAGTAGGTGGGTGGGTGAGTAGCTAGGAGAATAGGTGGGTTAGTAGCTAGGAGAGTAGGTGGGTGGGTGAGTAGCTAGGATAGTAGGTAGGTGGGTTAGTAGCTAGGAGAGTAGGTAGGTGGGTTAGTAGCTAGGAGAGTAGGGGGGTGGGTGAGTAGCTAGGATAGTAGGTAGGTAGGTGGTTAGCTAGGAGAGTAGGTAGGTGGGTTAGTAGCTAGGAGAGTAGGTAGGTGGGTTAGTAGCTAGGAGAGTAGGTGGGTGGGTGAGTAGCTAGGATAGTAGGTAGGTAGGTGGTTAGCTAGGAGAGTAGGTAGGTGGGTTAGTAGCTAGGAGAGTAGGTAGGTGGGTTAGTAGCTAGGAGAGTAGGTAGGTGGGTTAGTAGCTAGGAGAGTAGGTAGGTGGGTTAGTAGCTAGGAGAGTAGGTAGGTGGGTTAGTAGCTAGGAGAGTAGGTGGGTGGGTTAGTAGCTAGGCGAGTAGGTGGGTGGGTTAGTAGCTAGGAGAGTAGGTAGGTGGGTTAGTAGCTAGGAGAGTAGGTAGGTGGGTTAGTAGCTAGGAGAGTAGGTAGGTGGGTTAGTAGCTAGGAGAGTAGGTGGGTGGTTGAGTAGCTAGGATAGTAGGTAGGTAGGTGGTTAGCTAGGAGAGTAGGTAGGTGGGTTAGTAGCTAGGAGAGTAGGTAGGTAGGTGGGTTAGTAGCTAGGAGAGTAGGTGGGTGGGTGAGTAGCTAGGATAGTAGGTAGGTAGGTGGGTTAGTAGCTAGGAGAGTAGGTAGGTGGGTTAGTAGCTAGGAGAGTAGGTAGGTGGGTTAGTAGCTAGGAGAGTAGGTAGGTGGGTTAGTAGCTAGGAGAGTAGGTGGGTGGGTTAGTAGCTAGGAGAGTAGGTAGGTGGGTTAGTAGCTAGGAGAGTATGTGGGTGGGTTAGTAGCTAGGAGAGTAGGTAGGTGGGTTAGTAGCTAGGAGAGTAGGTGGGTGGGTTAGTAGCTAGGAGAGTAGGTGGGTGGGTTAGTAGCTAGGAGAGTAGGTAGGTGGGTTAGTAGCTAGGAGAGTAGGTGGGTGGGTTAGTAGCTAGGAGAGTAGGTAAGTGGGTTAGTAGCTAGGAGAGTAGGTAGGTGGGTTAGTAGCTAGGAGAGTAGGTGGGTGGGTTAGTAGCTAGGAGAGTAGGTGGGTGGGTTAGTAGCTAGGAGAGTAGGTAGGTGGGTTAGTAGCTAGGAGAGTAGGTGGGTGGGTTAGTAGCTAGGAGAGTAGGTGGGTGAGAAGCTAGGAGAGTAGGTGGGTGGGTTAGTAGCTAGGAGAGTAGGTGGGTGGGTTAGTAGCTAGGAGAGTAGGTGGGTGGGTTAGTAGCTAGGAGAGTAGGTAGATGGGTTAGTAGCTAGGAGAGTAGGTGGGTGGGTTAGTAGCTAGGAGAGTAGGTAGGTGGGTTAGTAGCTAGGAGAGTAGGTGGATGGGTTAGTAGCTAGGATAGTAGGTGGGTAAGTAGCTAGGAGAGTAGGTAGGTAGGTGGTTAGCTAGGAGAGTAGGTAGGTGGGTTAGTAGCTAGGAGAGTAGGTAGGTGGGTTAGTAGCTAGGAGAGTAGGTGGGTGGGTTAGTAGCTAGGAGAGTAGGTAGGTGTATGAGTAGCTAGGATAGTAGGTAGGTGGGTTAGTAGCTAGGAGAGTAGGTGGGTGGGTTAGTAGCTAGGAGAGTAGGTGGGTGGGTGAGTAGCTAGGATAGTAGGTGGGTGGGTTAGTAGCTAGGAGAGTAGGTGGGTGGGTTAGTAGCTAGGAGAGTAGGTAGGTGGGTTAGTAGCTAGGAGAGTAGGTAGGTGGGTTAGTAGCTAGGAGAGTAGGTGGGTGGGTTAGTAGCTAGGAGAGTAGGTGGGTGGGTTAGTAGCTAGGAGAGTAGGTAGGTGGGTTAGTAGCTAGGAGAGTAGGTAGGTGGGTTAGTAGCTAGGAGAGTAGGTAGGTGGGTTAGTAGCTAGGAGAGTAGGTGGGTGGGTTAGTAGCTAGGAGAGTAGGTGGGTGGGTTAGTAGCTAGGAGAGTAGGTAGGTGGGTTAGTAGCTAGGAGAGTAGGTGGGTGGGTTAGTAGCTAGGAGAGTAGGTAAGTGGGTTAGTAGCTAGGAGAGTAGGTAGGTGGGTTAGTAGCTAGGAGAGTAGGTGGGTGGGTTAGTAGCTAGGAGAGTAGGTGGGTGGGTTAGTAGCTAGGAGAGTAGGTAGGTGGGTTAGTAGCTAGGAGAGTAGGTGGGTGGGTTAGTAGCTAGGAGAGTAGGTGGGTGAGAAGCTAGGAGAGTAGGTGGGTGGGTTAGTAGCTAGGAGAGTAGGTGGGTGGGTTAGTAGCTAGGAGAGTAGGTAGGTGGGTTAGTAGCTAGGAGAGTAGGTGGGTGGGTTAGTAGCTAGGAGAGTAGGTAGGTGGGTTAGTAGCTGGGAGAGTAGGTGGATGGGTTAGTAGCTAGGATAGTAGGTGGGTGAGTAGCTAGGAGAGTAGGTAGGTAGGTGGTTAGCTAGGAGAGTAGGTAGGTGGGTTAGTAGCTAGGAGAGTAGGTGGGTGGGTTAGTAGCTAGGAGAGTAGGTAGGTGGGTGAGTAGCTAGGAGAGTAGGTGGGTGGGTTAGTAGCTAGGTGAGTAGGTGGGTGGGTTAGTAGCTAGGCGAGTAGGTAGGTGGGTTAGTAGCTAGGAGAGTAGGTGGGTGGGTTAGTAGCTAGGAGAGTAGGTAGGTGGGTTAGTAGCTAGGAGAGTAGGTGGGTGGGTTAGTAGCTAGGAGAGTAGGTGGGTGGGTTAGTAGCTAGGAGAGTAGGTGGGTGGGTTAGTAGCTAGGAGAGTAGGTAGGTGGGTTAATAGCTAGGAGAGTAGGTAGGTGGGTTAATAGCTAGGAGAGTAGGTAGGTGGGTTAGTAGCTAGGAGAGAAGGTGGGTGGGTTAGTAGCTAGGAGAGAAGGTGGGTGGGTTAGTAGCTAGGAGAGTAGGTGGGTGGGTTAGTAGCTAGGAGAGTAGGTGGGTGGGTTAGCAGCTAGGAGAGTAGGTGGGTGGGTTAGTAGCTAGGAGAGTAGGTAGGTGGGTTAGTAGCTAGGAGAGTAGGTAGGTGGGTTAGTAGCTAGGAGAGTAGGTGGGTGGGTTAGTAGCTAGGAGAGTAGGTAGGTGGGTTAGTAGCTAGGAGAGTAGGTGGGTGGGTTAGTAGCTAGGAGAGTAGGTGGGTGGGTTAGTAGCTAGGAGAGTAGGTGGGTGGGTTAGTAGCTAGGAGAGTAGGTAGGTGGGTTAGTAGCTAGGAGAGTAGGTGGGTGGGTTAGTAGCTAGGAGTAGGTGGGTGGGTTAGTAGCTAGGCGAGTAGGTAGGTGGGTTAGTAGCTAGGAGAGTAGGTGGGTGGGTTAGTAGCTAGGAGAGTAGGTGGGTGGGTTAGTAGCTAGGAGAGTAGGTAAGTGGGTTAGTAGCTAGGAGAGTAGGTAGGTGGGTTAGTAGCTAGGAGAGTAGGTGGGTGGGTTAGTAGCTAGGAGAGTAGGTGGGTGGGTGAGTAGCTAGGAGAGTTGTGGGTGGGTTAGTAGCTAGGAGAGTAGGTAGGTGAGTAGTTAGGAGAGTAGGTGGGTGGGTGAGTAGCTAGGAGAGTAGGTGGGTGGGTGAGTAGTTAGGAGAGTAGGTAGGTGAGTAGTTAGGAGAGTAGGTGGGTGGGTGAGTAGCTATGAGAGTAGGTAGGTGGGTGGGTGAGAAGCTAGGAGAGTTGGTAGGTGGGTGGGTGAGTAGCTAGGAGAGTAGGTGGGTGGGTGAGTAGCTAGGAGAGTAGGTAGGTGGGTGAGAAGCTAGGAGAGTAGGTGGGTGAGAAGCTAGGAGAGTAGGTAGGTGGGTGGGTGAGAAGCTAGGAGAGTTGGTAGGTGGGTGGGTGAGTAGCTAGGAGAGTAGGTGGGTGGGTGAGAAACTAGGAGAGTAGGTAGGTGGGTGAGAAGCTAGGAGAGTTGGTAGGTGGGTGGGTTAGTAGCTAGGAGAGTAGGTGGGTGGGTGAGTAGCTCGGAGAGTAGGTAGGTGGGTGAGAAGCTAGTAGAGTAGGTGGGTGAGTAGTTAGGAGAGTAGGTGGGTGGGTGAGAAGCTAGGAGAGTAGGTGGGTGGGTGAGAAGCTAGGAGAGTAGGTGGGTGGGTGAGAAGCTAGGAGAGTAGGTGGGTGGGTGAGTAGCTAGGAGTAGGTAGGTGGGTGGGTTAGTAGCTAGGAGAGTAGGTAGGTGGGTGGGTTAGTAGCTAGGAGAGTAGGTGGGTGGGTGAGTAGCTAGGAGAGTAGGTAGGTGGGTGGGTGAGTAGCTAGGAGAGTAGGTAGGTGGGTGGGTTAGTAGCTAGGACAGTAGGTAGGTGGGTGGGTGAGAAGCTAGGAGAGTAGGTGGGTGGGTGAGTAGCTAGGAGAGTAGGTAGGTGGGTGGGTTAGTAGCTAGGAGAGTAGGTAGGTGGGTGGGTTAGTAGCTAGGAGAGTAGGTGGGTGGGTGAGTAGCTAGGAGAGTAGGTAGGTGGGTGGGTTAGTAGCTAGGACAGTAGGTAGGTGGGTGGGTTAGTAGCTAGGAGAGTAGGTAGGTGGGTGAGAAGCTAGGAAAGTAGGTAGGTGGGTGAGTAGCTAGGAGAGTAGGTAGGTGGGTGAGTAGCTAGGAGAGTAGGTAGGTGGGTGAGTAGCTAGGAGAGTAGGTGGGTGGGTTAGTAGCTAGGAGAGTAGGTGGGTGGGTTAGTAGCTAGGAGAGTAGGTGGGTGGGTTAGTAGCTAGGAGAGTAGGTGGGTGGGTTAGTAGCTAGGAGAGAAGGTGGGTGGGTGAGAAGCTAGGAGAGTAGGTGGGTGGGTTAGTAGCTAGGAGAGTAGGTGGGTGAGAAGCTAGGAGAGTAGGTGGGTGGGTTAGTAGCTAGGAGAGTAGGTGGGTGGGTGAGAAGCTAGGAGAGTAGGTGGGTGGGTTAGTAGCTAGGAGAGTAGGTGGGTGGGTGAGTAGCTAAGAGAGTAGGTGGGTGGGTTAGTAGCTAGGAGAGTAGCTGGGTGGGTTAGTAGCTAGGAGAGTAGGTGGGTGAGAAGCTAGGAGAGTAGGTGGGTGGGTTAGTAGCTAGGAGAGTAGGTGGGTGGGTGAGAAGCTAGGAGAGTAGGTGGGTGGGTTAGTAGCTAGGAGAGTAGGTAGGTGAGAAGCTAGGAGAGTAGGTGGGTGGGTTAGTAGCTAGGAGTAGGTGGGTGGGTGAGAAGCTAGGAGAGTAGGTGGGTGGGTGAGTAGCTAGGAGAGTAGGTGGGTGAGAAGCTAGGAGAGTAGGTAGGTGGGTGAGAAGCTAGGAGAGTAGGTGAGAAGCTAGGAGAGTAGGTGGGTGAGAAGCTAGGAGAGTAGGTAGGTGGATGAGTAGCTAGAAAAGTAGGTAGGTGGGTGAGTAGCTAGGAGAGTAGGTAGGTGGGTGAGTAGCTATGAGAGTAGGTGGGTGGGTGAGTAGCTAGGAGAGTAGGTAGGTGGGTGAGTAGCTAGGAGTAGGTGGGTGAGTAGCTAGGAGTAGGTGGGTGAGTAGCTAGGAGTAGGTGGGTGAGTAGGGATAGGTAGGTAGACAAAGATTATGTGAATGTAGAGAATTACAGTACTGAAGCTTAGGAATAAAGTATTATAATTCCAATCAATCAAATAGTATCCAATCCAAATGATACTTTTCTTCTTTTTAATAACTTAAATTGATACTTTTACATCTGAAGACTGAAATTTATCTTGGTTTTAAGAGCGATAAGCAACTGAGAAAACAAGACTTCTCGCTAGATAAGATGTCAATCCACCACAATATAAACCCACAACTTCCACTGGTACCCGTTTTCAGCTGAGTGAACAGAAGCATCATGAAATGAAGTATCTTGTTCAAAGACACAATGTATAACTCAGTCTGGGAATCAAACCCAACATGTTATGAACATGAACACTATGCCCTAACCTTTCTTTTTAATAAGGAAATAAAATGGTATATGTAAATTAAAATGTCTCTACATTCAGCTTACAACTATAATACTTTAACTATAAAATCTAGCTAGAGAAAATACAACTGTCAAATATTGAGCCTAAAATGATGTTTAAACAGCAACATTGATTATGTTACATATTCTGTTACATATGCTATAAGTTACATAGTCTATAAGTTATTTATTCTACTACATACTCTATATGTTACATAGTCTATAAGTTACATATACTGCATTGAGAATGAGAGAAAGCTACTAGAATTGTTGCAGTTTAATCTTGGGTCAGTCAATAACCTACTTGTCTTCTATTCAGATATCACAATATCCAATATACCACCACCACCACCACCCCACGCTTAATGTAAGCAAAATAGAGGCAAATTCGGTTCCCATTACTAGCAAGTCGCATGGCTACATAGAAGTTCCTTTCTTGGTTCATGGACACCAAATGTAGGAACATGGATTTGAATAAGGACAACTAAAGAACAGTCATGAGATGTAGTTGTTACCTTCAAGACATCCTGGAGGAAGTTATTGAAGAGTAACTTCTCCAGGGCCAGAGCATCAATAAATATAGGCTAAGCCCAAATTTAAAGGGAAAATACCCTTAAAATGCTTGTTCCATTTATTTTCTGAATGGAATATGAATCTTAGAGCATATCATTTTGCATAATGAATGCAGTTTTAAACAATGTTAAAATTTATTTCAAGGAAATCTACAATTTTAAAGTGTCTGCTTCACCCACTTATTCCAGTGGATCCTGTCAGAAACAACCATCTCCAATTGATTTGGCTGGGTCCCCAAGCAAGAACAGCCAAGCTCATGGATGTTATCCAACCATTTTGCTTGGGGTCTACTCCTGGGTCTCCTGGTGGTTGGTTTTGCCTGTAAAATCTGTCCAGCAATTCTTTTCTGAGATATTCTAACCACATGCCCATAATATCGGACCTGTGATTTCTCAATTCAGAGTAGCAGCTCTACTCTGATCTCCAAGCTACGCACTCTATTGAGTAACATTACACCAAAGAACCTTCGAAGGATCCCCATTTCGGCCACTTGTATTCACGATCATATTATTTTGGTCATTACCCAAAATTCAGGACCATAGATAAAGGTTGGCAGGGATAGTGAGTTTGGTTTTTTAAACCTACCTCCCTTCTTCTGATTACCAAATGCTGATGTTGGCACATTACTGCACCCACTCCTGCAATTCATGCACTTAATTCAGGCTCCTGTGTTCCACCACTCGTGAACACAGCCACAAGATACTTGAACTTCTCCACTTGCATTAGTGAAACTCCATTCACATGTAGAGTCCACTGCTCAGGCTTCTTTGAGAGGACAAGTGTCTCAGTTTTCACAGCCATGCAGCACTCAACATCAAACCTATCAAGTACATGTCAGAGATCCCCTTCTAACAAGTTAAGTAATACCATGTCATATGCAAATTCCAGCTGACTGATCCTACGCCTGCTAATTGTGATACCCCTTCTAACCTAGCTGTGCATGTCAATCCTGTTCATATAAATAATGAACAGGAGAGGTGACAGTACACACCCTTGGTGGAGTCCAACTCCCCATATTGAATGGTTTCAATTTAGCACCATTTATCCGAAAACAAATACTTGGACATTCGTATAAAGACATCAGGGCAACAAGAATCTGACCATCGATCCCATACACCTGCAGAACCTTCAACAGGTCCTGTGGAACACAGTCTTATGCCTTTTAAGGGTTTACAAAGCAAGAATACACCTCTTGGCAGTACTCCCATGATTTCTCAAAGACCTGCTGCAGTGTGAATATTTGGTCAGCTGTGGTGCCTCCGGGAACGAAAACTACACTGTTCATCAGCTAGCTTGGACTCAACAATCTCCCTAAACTCTTTGCCAGACACTTAGCAGAGATTTTACTGGGTAGGCTTAACAAGGATATCTCTCTATAATTGGAACAATCTCTCTTGTCATCCTTTTTGAAAAATGGGATTATCTCTTTAAGTGTGATTTTGTTAATGGAGACCGTTGGTGACAAATTCATTACATTATCACTTCCATTTGTCTCTATTGCTCATATATTTTCTTTTGTTTTCTATGTCCCTTATTATCATTATTTTATTGTTCTGAGTTCAAATCCTGTTGAAGTCACCTTAGGCTTTCCATCCTTCTGGAGTCAATAAGATAAAGTCAAGTACTGGGTTGATTTAACTGACTAACACCTTTCACAAAGTTTCTGACCTTGTGCCTATGTTAAAAAATATCTTTATTTTACTATTATGAGGGGAGTAAATGTCTGGAATGGAAGAACACTGGATAGACTGATTTCTGGTATTCAGTTAGAACATCCCTTTCAGTTCTAAGTTCAAATCTTGTCAGGGTTGATTTTGCTTTTCATACTTCATGGATTTAAGATACCAGTAAATTACTAGCATTAATTTGATTGACTGCATTCATTCCAAAAGTGTATGACCTTGAGACTTCAGCTAGAAATTATTGGATTGGCAGAATCGTCAGAGCATTGAACAAGATACTGTGTGGTATTTGTTCAGCACTTTACATTTTAACTTGAAGTACGGCCAAGGTCAACTTTGCCTTACCTAAGATCAATAACAAAGTACCAGTCAAATATTGTTGTTGATTTAATCAGCTAACCGTCTAAAACTTTTGGACTAGCACAAATGTTAGAAATCGTTATTAAATCCTGCCGAGGTTAGCTTTGCTTTTCATCCTAACAGAGTCGATAAAATACAGTACCAGTAACATACTGGGATTAATTTAATCGACTTTCCCCTCTCCCAAAATTGCTGGTCTTGTGCTTAATTCAGAAATTATTTTTATTATTAGTTATTCAGTTTATTCAGTAAATGATTCACCTTTGAAAAAATAACTACTAAAATGAGGATAAGCTTTCAATCTCT
This sequence comes from Eledone cirrhosa, assembly GCA_964016885.1. Lineage (NCBI taxonomy): Eukaryota > Metazoa > Mollusca > Cephalopoda > Octopoda > Eledonidae > Eledone > Eledone cirrhosa. Next base: position 243,516,807 of record OZ024742.1, read on the forward strand.
TGTTTCAGGGAGGCAACTTTGTGAAATATATTCCAAGGGAAACAATTTCATTTATATATATACCGCATTTCCCGGCGCCAAAGACGCTTTGTCTTCAAGGACGCACCCTAATTTTGACAACCAAAAATTTGAAAAAAAATAATAAACAACCTTCGGCCTCCAGGACGCATGGGTGATTTAAAAAAAAAAAGTAACATCTTCAACGCTGGGAAATACAGTATATATATACATGAAATATGTATATGATGCAACACTGATTCTTTGTTCCCTTATATATTAATACTATATATCATCATCATCATCATCATCAACGTTTAACGTCCGTGTTCCACGCTTGCATGGGTTTGGACGGGGGTTTTCCCACTTGAGGCAAGAGTGATTATCTTGCTCGCATAGGACTGTCTGGCGGGTTTTCTACAGCTGGATGCCCTTCCTAACACCAACCACATTTACAGTGTGGGGCTGGGAGGTTTTTACTGTGTTGCCTACACGGCCACATTACAGCGTGGACTGTCTGGCAGGTTTTCTACAGCTGGATGCCCTTCCTATATATATATATATATATATATATATATACGCGCGCACGCACGCACACGCACACACACAGTGTTGTGCATAATTCAACGACCACCCCAATAATTTTATTAGGTTGTGTTTATTAGATAAAAGTACAATTATTAGATAAAAATAGTATATTATTACAAACATACAACACAAATCATTTACAAATTGACTATTCCAAATTGACTATTCCAAATTAGTACTTTGTTTGATGACCTTTAGCAGCTATTACTGAAGCAATTCTGCAAGGCATTGATCCCACCAAGGAGGCACAATATTCAGGAGTAATTTGTTGTGTCCATACAGTAAGAATTTTTTTTTGTAAATCAGTAATTGAGCTGGGATTTAGCTTAGCAACTTTGTCTTTCATCAATTTCAACAGTTTTCAATTGGATTTAAGTCAGGACTTGAACCTGGCCAAGGTGCCAGCACTTCAATATCAGATTCTTGAAAACATTGGTTAATGGTTTTTGCCCTATGGCAAGGAGAACCATCTTGTTGATATATCTTGCAACCATGCCTCTCCAATGGGATGTTTTCTCACATGATTTCCAAATACATGTTTGTATTTACAGTCTTTCCTGCTGGAATTATGGTCGGTGCAGCTCATCCATTTATGCTTATTGATCCCCAGACCATCAATGATTGTGAATTTTTAACTGTTGATTTGACATAACGAGAATTATAACACTGTCCAGGTGGTCTTCTTAGATGGTGAGCAAATAAGGGGCAAATTGTCTAATTAATGTTTCATCACTAAACATTACCTCACCCTATTGAGCAGCAGTCCAGTGACAATAAGTGCTACAGAACAACAGACGGTCCTTGATGCTTTATTTGAAAGTTGAGGCTTGGCAGCTGGCTTAAAAGTCTTTAACACAGTGTCATCGGATGGTAAAGATATGTTTATGTCCTGAGGAAGTTGAGCTTGGATATATGAACTGGAAGCAGTTGGATTTGACACTGCAAGTCAGCGTATCGTGATCTGTTTGAACACTTATCTTCCATGCCGCTTGTTTGGGTTAAGAGTGCCTGTTGTTGCACTACAGGCAAGTATTTTTTGAACACCAGCCTTAGATAGACCCAATCATACAGATATTTCGTGCTGGGAAGCCTTGCTCATGAAGGAGGAGGATATTTGCACATTTATCACTGTGGGCTGGTAGCTTTTTGTTGTGTCACTAACATGACCACTTTACAGTGTAGGCTTGGCGCTTTTTGTCATGACACCTACACAACTACTTTACAGTGTGGACAGGGCACTTTTTGTCATGCCACCAAAATGGAGATATGCATGAGGAATGGGGAGGTAGATCTAGGGCATGGGTGAGGTGTAGGGTGTAAGGACTTTGGTGAGGTCTTATGAAGGCAGGTTTTCTGTATTACTGCATAACGCCAGAGAGGGACTTTGTGTTTGCAACTGTCACTGTCTCATCTTCTGGTAAGAATAAAATCTATCTGGCTGGTGTGTTTACCTGATCTATAAGTGATTAAGTGGTCATTAGCATTGCAGAAACTAGATATAAGAGGAATCAGAAGTAGTGTGCAGGAGAGGAGACGGGTATCGATGATGATCAGTGGGTAAAGAAGTGCTAAATAATACCAGTAGAAGGAAGCTGCAGTAGAAGAAGGCCAAGGAAGACCTGGATTGAAGTGGTGAGAGCTAATCTTATATTGTTAAAGCTCACAGAGAAAATAACAAAGGAATGCGACAAGTGTAGAGATGCTGGACTGAGAAGGACCTATCCAAACCATGCATTCATGGAACAACAGACGTAAAATGGTGATATGTATATAGACACAATTAGTGTTGACATTTTAGTCTTATAAATTCAATGGATGATACAAGCTAACAACTATTTCAGCATGTCAATATTGTAGTGAATATGTCAGGAAGATAATCTTACGTTTTAGTTCTATATCCTTAGGTGGTGGAGCAGCTTCAGTCTCTGGCTCTTCCTCCTCTCCTGTATTGATCCATTTCTTTCTGTCGGCATCCCACACAATCTGATAAAGAAACAAGTGTTATAAACAATGATAAAATATATATAAATATATAGGTGGACTATCAAAACAATAAAAGCTTAACTGTAGGAGAGTATATATATATATATATATATATATATATATATATATATATATATATATATGTATATATATATATCACCATCATTTAACGTCCATCTTCCATGATTACATAGGTAGGACCCTTTGTGAGAGATCAGGTCAGGGGACCGTGATTCGCTCACATACAACTGATTTTGGCTTGGTTTCTACAGCTGGATGCCCTTCCTAACACCAACCACATTGACAGTTATCTCTTCGTTAGCCTCAGAGAAATTATTAATCAATATATTGGCTACCAGATATAATTTGGCAACCAGTTATTATTTCTGATTGAAATAAAGAAACAATTCCAGCAGTGGTATAAAAAGAAACATGGTGAGATACCAGAGGTTCCAGATTTTAGCAATCAAACAGAGGTGATATAGGGTTTTAGAGGACTCTTCAGTTCATCTGAACATGACAACCTCTCTTGTATTGGTGCCATGATAAAATGCGCCCAGAACACCCTATAAAGTAGTAGTGCTGGTGCAACAACAAAAAAAGATACCCAGTAAACTGTAAGATGGCTGGCATTAGGAAGGGCATCCAGCTGTAGAAATGTATAAGCAAGATGAGATCACTTTCACCTGTTTAGCCACAGACTGTGACAATCTGTCTAAGCCATGCCAGTGTGTAAAGTTGATATTAAAATGATGATGGTGATGATTATGATGATGAAATTAAAGTGTGCCATGATAATATACAGTAATAAGAATATGGTGTTTTACAACCAAAGGTTTATAGATGAAGAAACATGCAATTTATTTTAGATTAATAGCTAAAACAACCAAACAAATTATCTTTTTATTTATAATGATGACTTCTTTAATTAAATTTAATCATTGATAAAAAGTATATACTAAATAATAAGTAGATAATACTATAGCAGAGTTGGCATTAAAAAGGGCATCCAGCTGTAGAAGCCAAGCCAAAATACTGATTAGTATGAACATGACTTGATCTCTGAACTTGACTTGTCTCAGAACAGGACAACCTGTCTAACCCAAGCAATGTCAATCTGAACTAAAAGTAAATCTTTATATTTCATCAGTCATCAAAAATAGAAATTTGTAACCAATGGCAGCAAACTTTTCAAACAGAATCCATAAAGACAGGATTCAATTAGTAACGGAGGTTGCTGAATTGAAAACAACTAGTTTAATAAGGGACTCAATAAATATTGGAAGAAATTTAAATATTTATCTATCTCATGGAAAGAGATATTTCAAATGAGTTGGCTTTTACTGGCTTCTTCTATAAGCCAGAAAAAACTGTAATATAATTTAACCATTTGAATACAAAACTGACTGAAACTGCCCTTGGTTCTAAGATACAAAACTTTATATTTATCTAAAAACCTTCCATCATAATTTTCTCTAAGAACATTTTTAAAGTTATGTTCTAAATACTAAATTGATAATGAGAAAATTATTTTCCATGATTTTAAAATCATAAGCAGTGTCTTTCATTAGAAATATAGTAATAAAAGGATAGGATTATAAGATTTTTAAAAATCTCAATGCAACTTACAGCAGGATTTTTATCTTCAGGAAGTATCATTTCATTCTTCTTCTGCCTTCCAAGTTGACTGAATATATTCAAACTATTCCACCAGCCCTTGTTCTCTTCCTGAAGTAGTAATGAAATTCCAAGTTATCATTGTTAATAGTTAGTATTAGTTAGTATTGTTATAAGTGGAGATCACATGTTTCAATCCTTACTCTGAAAGAAGTATACTCCTAATGATGATTGTTTTGTGACAATTAGAACACCATTTCAATACTAGGGCAGGAAATATGTTTACTTAGTAAAGTCAAAATATATCTATTAGTAACTTGATAGATAATTTTAAAATTTGTTTGGATTTTTCTTTAGGGGTCAACAAGGATTAAAGAAAACTCTTTCAATATATTTAGTAGATTTATGACAATATAAACTGAATAGCTATTATATAACTACTTATATATAACTACTTATATATAACTACTATTATACAACATAATTAATAACTTATAACAACAATATCCTTATTTGTGCAAGTATCCCAAAACTACAATGCCATTCACTCTAAATTTCAAAAGCTTCCATTTGTCATCTGCATCTTATACCAAAATGGACTTTCTTCATTTCATATTATGGCAGAGGTACAGTAACTATATTCTTTTACTCTTTTATTGGTTTCAGTCATTAGATTTCGACCATGCTGGGGTACTGCATAGAATGGATTTGGTCACAGAACGGATTTGGTCAATCATATCGACAGTATTTTTTCCATTCTCCTCTTATTGAACCACTAAGTTATGGAACATAAACAAACAATAAACATAAATACAAACACAGAGATACATACACATATATAGGTACACAATAAACTTCTATGCAGTTTCCATCTATGAAATTTCACTGACAAGGCATTGGTCAACCCAAGGCTATAGTAAAAGACAATTGCCCAAAGTTCTACACAGTAGGACAGAACCTGAAACCATGTGATTATGAAGTAAACTCCTGAACCACACAGCCCTGCATGCACCTATTACAATGCTGAATATAAATTTTGCCAAAAAAATTCTTTTGAACTTTTATGCAAAATACATAACTGCCAAATAATGATTAAAAAGCGCATGCAACTACCAAGAACCTGTTCTAAGAATTCATGCAAATGAATGATTTTTTTATAATAATCAGAGTTAATATGGTGAAATATAAAATAGTCTAAAACCTATGTAAATAAATTAGTATTCCATATGAAAACCTAAGAGAACAGGATTAGTATTTTTTATTTTAACTTACTGGTTTGGGTTTGGTGATATTTGTTTTCTTTGGTGATGCGAGTTTGACACTATTGGCACTGCTATTGCTAACATTGCTGCTTTCTGATGTTGTGCGCTGGCGATTATTATGGTAGCGTGTTGGTGCAACGATAGGCTACAAAAAAAAGAAAAAATACTCATAATAAATTCACTCTTTCCTTAATATTTTGAATGACAACAACCATAACAACAGTTTCAAATTTATTGGTGAGATGGCTATTAGAAATTAAGATTTGTATTACTGACATAAGCAGAACAGTTCCAGTATAAAACCAAAAGAGGACAGCAAATTCAATTCAGGAAAAACTTACAGCAAAGAACTTACCTTTCTTGCTATTCTAAGTTCATTCTAATAAAAATAGAGTACAACTAAAAACTACATGGCTGTTTCATTTTATTAACATTGGGGGGTAACTCTGGCATGATCTTAACTTAAAGAGTGAGGTACCAAACAAGATAAAGTGAAACAGTTCAGTTTTTATTGCTACAAGCAAAAATAATACTATTTTCTGTAAACATCTGTAAATATATATTATACATAGCATCTCATCCAAACAACATCCTGCCCTTAAAATAATTCTTTACACTTGCTAGTCTATCCATTGATAGATTTAATTTCATAAATCATAAAACTGAATGTTATTTATCCACATTAGCAGAGTAATATATAATCCATGTTGTACCTTTACTTTAGTACAATCCATGTCTACTATTTATAGTCAATTGCATCTTATTAATAAAGGCATAACACTATTTCCACTAAAAGCCCAAGTATATTTTTTCTGGCATTCTATCAGCTAACTGAACACTCTATAAAAAAAAAATGCCTTTTGATAAAAACTATAATTAACAAACTATTTCATAACTTACATCACTGTAAACTTAAATAATATATTGGGATAATAAAATTAAATTAAACATCCAGAATAGTGAGTTGATAAGTTTTACATTTGTTATTCGAATTATAGGTTTGCTCAAATATAGCTCACCAGAACTATCCAACAGCTAGGTCTTTTTCAAGTAAGCAAATGAATAGCTCAAGGTTATTCTTACAAACATCAATAAATTTCTATTAGTGCTGAGTTAAATCAAGCCATAGAAACTCAAGATATTTCTTTTATTAACATTAACAATTTATCTTCCCTTTTTCTTTAATAAGAGTTATCCCCAATCTTTAAAAAATGAGATAAGCTATCAAATGATAATTATCAGTATAGAGAAAGGAAAAGCCGGTTGCTTTAAATATATGTATTATTGTGTGATATACTTCAGAAAAACAGATTCTTCAAACTGACTAATTTTATCCAATAGTTCTATTGCTGGTGAAAAAAAACAGCATCCAGCTATGAAAAACCAGCTAAAAAACAAGAACACAAACACAGACATGTGCAACTGTTGTCAGCATGGAAGGCATAAAATACCAGTTTATTTTTCAGTTGATTCTTTATTGTTATTTAATTTAATATTATTACTATTTATCCACTTTGTTGTCAACTGTTCATGCCCATCTCTACTGTAGATTCAAACACATTTAAAAATCAATTGAATCGATTGACAAGATCTGACCTCATTCACTTACCAAGTGGAGTGGAACTCGTCAAATCAGACCAGTGAAACAATGTTTTCATTGGTCTTTCCATTGCTGATACTATCTACCTGTTGCAACTCCTGGCAGAAAGAGCAATGTGAAATAAAGTGTCTTGCTCAAAGACATAACACATCACTCGGTCTGGGAATCAAACTCTCAACCTCACAATTGCAAATTCAACTCTCTAACCACTAAGCCACGTGTCTTCTGCATGGCAAAATATGAAAAATGCACCGACATCATGAACAGCCATTCTCTTCATGGCAAAATATGGAGTATGGTTCATAACTTGAAAATAGTGTAGTATATATTTTTATATATTTAGGTGTCATTAACTGTTGTTGCTGTTGTTGTTTTTATGTTTGAAATACTTTTACTGAAAGGTTAATTTCATACCAGGAATCTGGTTTTTATACCCCATAATGGAGCCATTATTTTCACCATTTTAAATATCATCACTTTCATTGTCATTACCAACATTTTATATCGATTTTCTATGCTTACATTGATTAGATAGGTTGTCATGTTCTGAGGTTAGAAGGTCAAATGACATTCTGTTCTGGCAAGGGTTCTATGGATGAATACCCTTCCGAATGTCAACCACTTAGCATGTGCCAGATACATTTTATTGACACCACCACTATCACTACCACCAGACAGGGTGTGCTGGGAGCTTTTTTAACATGACATCAGCACTACCACTTTACAGATTGAGCTGGGTGCATTTTATCATGACACCAGCACTACCACTTAAGAGTGTGGGATGAGTGCATTTTATAGTGGCACCAGCACTATATTTAATGCTAATAATATAAAACATCAAGTTCTAAAGATTAAGCAGTAAACTCTGAGAGAACCAAATATGTAATGTCGTTTCAATTTCCATGTGAAGCTTTTTTGGTTCATTTATGCAACTAATGCATTTGTAAGAAAAGCCTGATCAAACAAATTTCTTTTATCCTCTTGATAAAACTGGTCATCCATTGATGGATATTTCTAATCCCAAAATAGCAAACAACTGACTACCATACCAGTGCTTAAGATAAAGAAATATATTTTATACATTAGAACATAAATTTACAGCAATAAAAAAAAATTATAAGATTAAATGTCTAATTTTCTGTGATGATTTGGTAATAAGATTATATAATTTCTCAGTCTATTAACCTCAACATTAGAGATGAAACATTTTTAATATTTACATTTACATAAATATAATCTTAATAATAATGAGAAGTCTTGTGCCGTTTGAAAATTTAAGATTTACAACTACTGTAAGATCTGCTTTTCTTTATGTAAGATCTCTTCAAGACACCACTTTAATTTCTTAATAAATAAAATAAATGGTTCAACTATAATGTGCAAGAAAAAAGACTGCTCTGGTACAATGCATACAAGTAATGATAGTTGGATGAAGAAAGGTGAAGCAATCCATGTAGAAAGAGCTTAAAGAAGTGATGAATGGTAATCTCAGGATGCTGAACCTCAAAAGATGAAACATGACTCAAAACTGTCCATTCCATGTGAGCATGGAAAAATGGATGTAAAATGAGGGCAATGTAAAGAATATAGTTATTTTATTGATGAAACCACTTCAAATTCTTGATTCTTTTCACAAATTAATTGACAGTCATTGTATTCTTGTTAAAAATATGGATGCAGAAGGATTAAATTGATTTGTAAATGTAATCATTGTTTTACATCTACTTTTCCATGCTGTCTTCAATAATATCTCAACTGAATAACGACCAGTAGTTTGAGTTATGGGTTCAAAATTGTTATTCAATTCATAGTTCAATTTCTCCTTTCACTGACAACATTGTACCAGCATCCTAGAATCCACTTTATTCATATCAAAATGCTCTATAAGCCATAGACATGCAATGTCTATGGCTTAGTGCCTTCAGACTCTGCATAAATTTTACCATTAAACCATTTTCAACCGAATTCAAGCAATATTTTATTCCTGAATAAATGAAATTTCTAAAATAATCGCATTGATATTTAGTTATTTATAACAATAGAAACAAGCTTTATGACAATTTCATTTATAAAAATAACTCGATTCAGAAAGGTCATCTACTTTAAGCATAGTTAAATATAACCACAAGTGTACTTTCAATGTCAGTTTGTTTCTTTTCTAAATTCTATACAAATATCCATGACTGATTCCGAATCTAGATTGAAATGGTGAGATCTTCTGATAGAGGTATCTTTCCTTTTCAACTTCTATTCCAGCTCTCACTTTAATATATGTATTCAAAGAATTACAAAGTGCCATTTTCATTGATACCATAATCAAATCATTTGTGTCTGTTGTATCAGATAGGTTGGAAAACTTCCTTCTTGCAAGCTAAATAGAAGTTAGTGTTATTAAAAAGAGAATAACCAAATATTGCAAAGCATGCCATTCGACTCTTTAACAATTCCACTGCCCTTAGACTGGTATTTTATTTATTAACCTTAAAAGGGCGAAAGGTTAAAGTTGATCTCAACTTTGTTTTACGTCCTTTCGGGGTCGATAAATAAAGTATCAGTCTAGGGGAAGTGAATTGATGGAATTATTACATCTAACAAAATGTTTTGTAATATTCGTTTTAACTCTTTGCATCCTGAAATCTGCATTTGGCAGGTGTGGTCAGATAGTTATTGAGGTTTCATCATGTAGTGGTTTGAAAACCAGCTATATATATATATATATATATATATATATATATATATATATATATAACAAATGTACTATATCCATCTAATATTACACATATGAAATCATTTATTAGTAATATGGTCATTTTATCTTTTATAAAGTAATAAAAACCATGAAAAACACAAACAAGATTTCTGAAGAATTTGCTATTTATTTACAACTTGATATACTTTTCTAAAATAAAAGTTTTCCATAACAATTTAGAATATACATAAATGAGTTGTATAACAGAAGCAAAACTGTTCTTCAGCTAGCATAATATAATCACGAATTCTGAGAAATTACAAGTGTATTCTTAAATGTCACAAACAAATTATTCGCAAAATACAACAAAGCAACAAAACCTTTGAATATAATAAAACATTATAATGTATCTGCAAGCTTAGAGACAAGTTAAAAATTAAAAATAAGTTGTTAAAAATTAACCAGATATTAATAATTATTGGAAAATAGCCCAATATGATATTTTAATGAATTTTTCTTTTTTAAATGTAAATACTGAGATGCCACCAATTGCTAATACTGTTGCATTTGAGGAGTGGAATAGTTCATTTTCGTAAATACTACAACTGGTTGCTCACCTTGTGTGTACTGCTTCCAAAATAATCAAATCCGCCTCTTTCAGAATTAGTTGCTTCTGCTGTCAAAGTAGATGCTTGGTCTCCTGGTACCCCTTCTTCAGAATGTGAAATAGTCCCTTGAGTCATATTTTGAGCTTCAGATGCTGGAGATAAAGGCTGTTGCCAAGATTGTGTCCCAGGTAAGGCCGAGACCTGCTGCTGCTGACCACCAAATGCTTGATTATCGTGTGTAGTAGTATTTCCAGGCCCAAGATGAGTATCAGGTCCAACTGTCTCTATAAAAATATTAGAAACAAATAAGAAATCATAAAGAATCTTCCTTATATATGAAACAGTTCTATATGAGCAAGACACAGTCATCTGACCCCACTTGCCTCAAATGGGACAACCCATCTAACCCATGCTAGCATGGAAAGTGGACGTTAAATGATGATGATATTTGCTAAAAGAGCAACAACAACAAAAACATTACTTTACTTTTTTCTGACTGTTTTTCATCTATTATCCATACTAGCAAGTGTAAGGTAGCATTTGAAAGAAAATAATGGTTGTGAGGTTAAGATATTTGATTGCTGAAGACAGTAATGAATGCAAACGCAACTCCGATTGCTTTAGTCTGTTTGACATTACTTTCATTGTTACTTCACAGGTAGTTCGTATCAGGAAGGGAAATCAACAATAATAACTTCAAAAGTATGTGAATGTCCAAATTTAAAAATTCATCCAATTCAAACTAGAATAGAAAAATGACTGGAAAATATTTTCTAATGGGTAATGATTCTTTTCTTACTTAAAATGTAAAAAAGAATAATCTTTAGAATGCAGTTTTCACTCTCTATGTGATGTGTTGTTTTCTTGAGCAAGACACTTTATTTCACATTGCTCCAGTTTACTCAGCTGTAGAAATGAAATGATAGGACTGGGGTCCCTATCATTCCACTGCAAAGTGGTCATGGAGGTGCCATGGCAAAAAAGCACCCAGCACTCACTGTCAATGAGGTTGGTGTTAGGAAGGGCATCCAGGAGGTGTAGAAATCAAGCCAGAATCAGTTCCCATCCCACCCTTGCAAGCAGGGAAAAGCAGATGTAAAATGATGATGATGACGATATATATCAAAATTTTATATTACAAGTGTCTTTTACTATAGCCTCAAGTTTGTCAATGGCTTGTTAGTGAAATTTGGTTCACTGAAATTATGTGAAAGCCTATAGCATGAGCATATATATCTCATACATCAGTTTATGTCCATTTTCCATTATATATATATATATATATATACACAAGTGGAAGCTTAGTAAAATCGACCTACAATAGGAATGAGTTAGCAAAGCCTTAGAGTAATAACATACGTTTAAATAGCTTGACAAATTGAACATTGCGGTAGGCAAAACCTAACCACACAATACCAAAGTAACGAAAAAACTAACAGGTTAAAAAGATACACCTGGACAAATCAAACGATATACGTTTAAAGTGTTTCTATGAATCTGAAATCAGTTATCCAACTTACGTAACAGGCACGCTTGTGGTATTCCATGATCGAATATATATAGTTACTGAGGCAGAGCTGTCAACTCTCATCCCCTGAGAGGTTGTATTTACTGCAACAATGTGCAAAACTTATCAATAGGAAAACTGACCTAATGTTTGGCTGCTACCAGAGAAGTGCACAGTTAGGCAACTTCAAACTACTGAACCCAGATATCCCATAAAAATCACCTTAGTTCCACCCAATTCATATGTAGGTGTGAGGTAGACAGTTCAATCCAACATACACACCTTAAAAATACCAACATTAAACCCACAAAATACCACAACTCAACATTCAGCCCACTAGCAACAGCTGAAGACCTACAAGTCTCAATGTCATCACCAGGATGCCAATGAGATCACTGGTTTGCACTGAAATTAATGCTGAAACATGAACTTCCTTATGCCGTTGCTTACTTATCAGCAATCCTACGTGGCCTAAACCAACCTATGGAGGATCTTAGCAGCATGACCCCAAACTCCATTCTTCATTTTGTTTTGCTTTTCTCCAATCCACTTGATGATTTAGATGTGTTTTCATCTTGAAACCACTATTAATGGGGAATTAAACTGTTAGCATAAATACTATATATCATTACCATTTAATGTATATTTTCCATGCTTGCATGGATTAGATGAGTTGTCACATTCTAAGGCCAAGCTGATCAAGAGAAAAATGTCTTGGTTCATACATTCCTGTTTTGGCTTGGTTTTCTATGGCTTGATGCCCTTCCTAATGCCAACCACTTTACAGGATGTACTCAGAAAATTTTATCAAGATTCCAGCACTACCACCTTACATGGTGGACTGAAGATATGAGAGAGAGAGAGATTGGAATGAGAATCCAAGCATTTGTAAAGATTTTGAGAGTTATAATGTATTGTTCACATGTAGAGGGGATATAATACAAGATTGTTTCATTTCTTTCACATGTTTAGTGATTGTGTCTTTTGTGTTGTTAAATGAAATATTTTTGAGATCTCTGTTCATTTGGGATGTTTTAGTTTATAGTGAGGTATCAAAGTTTCATGTAGACAATGCCTGTATATAGTAGTTTAAAGAGGAGTGAAAAGACTAGGCTTCCATTTCAAAGCCAGAAAATACTCCAGCTTTGTTCACTTGCTACAAAGATCAAGAAAGGTTCATGGTGTAATACAGATCATATATCTGGCGGGATGCTACTGCCTCACACCTAAACACACGCATACACACCAACATCATGAACCACATCCAAAAGAAAGCCACTTAACTATCTGACAAATATTTACTCACCAATAGGCAATGAATACTCTCTTATAAGATGTGCTGTTTCTTCTCTTTCCTTCTACCATTACAACAACAGTCTTTGTTTCCCTGAACCCATCTTGTGCTAAGCAATTTTTCTAATCTCCCACCCCACTCATCATCTGGAATTCCTTCCTACCCAACCATGATTCCAGCAAATTTTGACCAGCAGTTTTTCAAACTGAATATTAAGTAAATCTGTATTAACAACCTGAAAGACCCCACAAAGGTTACTGCCACTGCCTCACCTGCTTTGACTCATCATTATTGCTTTTACAACTTTTTCCATGCTTGCATGAGTTATAATGAGTTCTAATTTAGGTCAACAATTTCAGAGGAGGCGAAAGTCAATTAAATCAACGCCAGTGAGTTACTGGTGCTTTATTTTATCGACCCAGTAAGGAGGAAAGGCAAAGCTAATCTTGGTGGGATTTGAACTCCGAACATAAAGGGCCATAACTATGCCACAAAGCATGTCTGATGCTCTACTGATACTGCCAATCCACCGCCCTGAGACTTCTTTAGGCAGGTTTTCTAAGGCTGGGTGCCATTCTTAATGCCAACCCATAGCTTCTCTTTTTAAGTATGGTTTATACTGCAATGCAAGACGTATTGTTGATAGGAAACAATGTCACTGTTCACTTATTATAAAAAGTGTCGATATGACTTATCATTTAGCAGTCATTTTCCCTGCTAAAAAGGCTTGGACAGGTCATCAGAGACAAATCAGTATTCAAGCAAAACTACTGACCTCTCTGATGGGGCTAGGGCCCTTCATCTCATACATTACCACACTATCAATAGCACCAATGGACCAGAAAAATAATAATTGCTATCATCATCATCATTCTTCTTCGACTACTGTCAAGATGATGGATCTCACCCTCATGCCCCAGAATTCCCTGTCCCCCATATAGTGTGGTTCCCTGAGGAACAGGAACCTTGGTGTAGTCAGTTGCGAAATCCATCATCTTTTCAAATAGCTAATAATGTGTGTGGGCGCCACTACTACACACATGTGAAAGAATTTGACAGCCAAGTCTTGAAGAAGGTGCTTTCTCCTCCGTGTGGTGGGTTACCCGGCGCCAGATACCAACCTGGCATTTATACCCTCGCCCTAATTGTTCGTGTTGCAAGCACTAGAGTAGTCGCTAACCAACGCTACGGACCCACTCTATCTGTCTGGAGATACGTTGTACTCGCTTACCAGCATACTAGTAGCAGGAAGTTGACTTTTCCGGCACTGCAGCGCCTTTCGGCGGGCCGTGCTGGTTTTGGATGGCCATTGACTCCAAGAGCTCTTAAGAGCTCCCAGGAGTTCCTTTGCCCTTTGACAGGTTTTGTTTTTAGTCCTGCAGGATGTCCAAAGTCACCCTCCTCACCAAGAAATCTTGGTGGAGTTGCCAGTTTAGTCGCCAACGACCCAACCATGAGACAGGTTGTACTGGGATACATGTTACCAGTAGCACCAACTGGTGACCTGACATATATACTAGCACAATATATACATTCAAGAGATAAATGAAAATATATTACCTTGTGGGGCATGGATTCCAGACTCATTCTGGTGATAATTTGAATTCTGTGATGCATCAGTTTCTTCTTGATAGTTATATATAGATTCTTGTTGTTGTTGCTGTTGTTGGTGCTGCTGTTGCTGCTGCTGCTGCTGCTGTAGTGGTGGTTGTTGTGTATAATTGTAGGAATATTCTACAAACAAGAATAAAATATCATCACATGAATAAATATTTTAAGATTCCCTGCTAAGCCCATTGCAAGCCCCATGACACATCATGGGATCTTTTTTTAAGAAACCCACTACCCAAGATCGATAATTTTGCTAATTCGCACATTTGCATAAAAGTAACTTATCTAAATGTCATTTAACTTATATTATAATTACTAACCATCCACCTATCAAATGGAAATTATATTCCTTATTTCTCAGCTAGAGTAAGATGAATAAAATGCTTAAGGCTAAACTGCAATATTTAACCTTAACTTAATAGTTAATATACTAAACTACTACTTCAATACATTCACAATGAAGTTTTATTCTTCTTTAATCATTACAATATATATGATGAAAAGAAATTACAGAATATAATCTTTCCCCTCAATACACTTTGTAAAGTGTCTGGTGTTAGGAGAGGTATCCAGCAGTAGATACCATGCCAAAAAGATGTGAGGGGATATTTCAGTTACATCAAGGACATGAGACTCAGTCTAGAGCTGGCACCACAATCAAGTGCACCCAGTAGACTCTATAAAGTGGTTGGTGTTATCAAGGGCATCAGGCTGTAGAAATCATACCAAAACTGGAATATGTCAGCAAATGGCTCCACGCCCATCTAGGAAGACAGTAGCTCTGTTTAAGTGCTGACTTATCTGTAATGACCCATCCAACCTATGCCAGCACAGAAAAATGAACATGTGATGAGTTGTGATATCCCAAATTGCAGATTTGTCCAAGCCACACCAGTCTGGTAAAAACAGACATTCATATGCTAAAAATGATGATGATGATGATAAGCATAGAAAAATAGATGTATGATGATGATGATTGTTTAATATGACACTAAGGACTTGTAATTTTAATGGCACAAAAACAAAAGTATTTACCTGCATTTCCATTAAAATGCTGATCATTTAGCATTTGTTGTTGTTGTTGTTGTTGTTGCTGTTGCTGTTGTTGTTGCTGTTGCTGTTGCTGTTGTTGTTGCACTTGTTGCTGTGCATTAACTGGATTGTTAAAATAATTATTATTAGATAAATGCTGTTCATGAAAAGGTTGTTGTTGTTGTTGTTGGTGTTGGTGTTGTTGTTGGTGTTGTTGTTGGTGTTGTTGTTGGTGTTGTTGTTGGTGTTGTTGTTGGTGTTGTTGTTGGTGTTGTTGTTGTTGGTGCTGCTGCTCTCCACTGTAACCAACCTCAGCAGCAACATTAGACACTCCCCATTGTGAATCTTGAAGATAACTTCCCATTGTTCCTTGTGAATATCCAGACATCAACGAATCTTGCATATTATTTAGATAATTTGCCACTTCCCCACTTTCACTGCTAGTTGCAGTTGTTTGAGGTCCTAACGGTGTAGCAGAACCAGATAGTGGTTGTATCACACCTTCCTATAAAGAAAAAAAAAAGTTGAAACAAATTTATTTTCCTCTTCAATATTTCAAGTGAAAAATATATAATTTTTGCCAGAATTTTCAAAAGACATTTAAATAATTTAAATTATATACTTCTTGATAGAATGAGAGGAAGAGAACAGCAAATTTATGAATTAACTAAGATTTTGAAGTAAATGATGTTCTATATTATAAGCACCCAATTGAGACAAGAGCAACTAGGACATTGAGCTTGTTTTTATTATTTTATCTCAATTTCATAATTATAACTAATATCATTAACAAATTTACCTTTAGTGAAAAATATACAAGATTTACAAAGTATATTTGTTATGTTAACAGAAAATACACACAAGTGTTTAAGAAATATATATATTATCTATTACAGAAAATCTAAAATATATAGTTCCTTTACTGATTCTAGTTGACTGGATCTAGAATACTGAAGGACTGCAAAAATTAATAACAAAAACTTCTACTTACTTCAAAGTTTTTACAGACATTTCCCAACTGTTGTAGCCAAACTGGATCAGACATATCTCCTTGTTGTAAATGTTGTGGATCATAACACTTCAGGCGGTTGGAGATCTACAATTAAGCAAATAATGAATTCATAATTCTAGATTAGGTTTTCTAAATTAAAAATTCAGTTTACTCCCAGTATTTGCAGTCCCAGTGTTCATGGTCCCAGTTATTCACGGAATTTTCCTTAGAACCTAACTAATAATTGTTCATGGAAACCACTGCATTTTCGCGAAATGTAAATATCTTTGGATTTTTTTATGGCTTTTTTGTGGCAATATAAATATTTTTTAATGCTAAATTATTAATAACAATATAGCATATTTGCCGGCCAATTGGATACCCCTTCACATAAAACACTCCTTTTTTTATTATATTTTACATTTTATTTTGATGTCTATAGGCATTTTTATGGACCACGTCCAAATTTGCGGTTTTTCACTCTTTGCGGGTGCTCTAGGAACGTAACCTCTGCGAATACCGGGGGACAACCGTATTACTTTACAGAATATGCTCAGACACTTATTTTCTTTTTTTAATTTTGATCCATGCCTCATTGATGAAACTTTTGTTGCAATTTAAGAAAAAGTTTTGTATCGATGACAAAACTCTGGAAAAAGATAAGAGAAAAGAAATAACTAAAAATGCAGTTATGCCAAATTCTTTGATCCTTCAAAAACTTTTACAAGGTCTGTACATTTACTGACTGCATGCTCCTATTAAACAATACTTCAAAGACATTTTGTACACAATCTATTTAGTGCAGAAAGCAGAATATATAAAAGTTCTCTAAGCTTCTTTCAGCCAGTGATTCTACAACTAGTACTGAAGAACTCCAGAAACAGAGTAGCAGATAAATTCAAACATATAAGGTAATGCAAGAAATGTTTAAGAAGTTGCCCATACATCATGTTCCAAATCTGAAGATTCAAAATAATTAGCAACTAATTTCCCATTACAGCTGGAATGGTGAGGCTGGACTAAGGGAACAGTATCAGAATCTTCCACAAACTTCCTGTTCCAAGTCAATAAACTCCTGATCAAAGAAGTGATCTGCACCAATACCTTCTCTAGTGGAGACTTGGTGAAATCATCATCAGACTAAGGCTTCACTGCCCAACAGGCTGAATATCACAAGCTAACAAAGTACCAGATACTGTTTGATAACTTTCATGTTAAACCTATATCAGTGAAAACATCTAACACCCTGGACATTCCCTTTCCCCCACTTCTCTCCAGCTGCTTTCCTACCCACTTCGTTCAGGATGGAGATGGCTATCCAAAAATGAGCCCCAAAAGATCAATTAGCTCTTTCACTGTACCTCCCTTGCCATCCTCTGAGGTAACACAGTTTCAATTTTGTCTGACTGGACCATGAAACATTTGTAGGACATGCTGTGATTGCCTTTGTTTATTAAAGTAATTTGAAATTATCACCAAAGTTCAAATTCTAAGCAGTTTCATCATTTAGCTGACATTCCCATCTTCTTTTCTCGTATATTATCATAGTATATTCAGCACTACATATTATATTCAGTACTACATCATCCACAAATATTCCTTGATTTTAAAGACAACTCAAAATTTATTTTCAAGTTCAAATAACAGAACTGTACAAACTAAAGAAAATTCTATTTTATATATAGCATGGCCTAGTTGTTAGTGTGTTAGCCTCACAATCATAAATAAAGTCATATGTTAAATTCCCAAACCAGGACACATATTGTGTTCTTGAGCAAGACATTTCATTTTACATTGCTCCAGTCGACTCAGCTGAAAAAATGAGTGCTAGCAATAGCAGACTTGTACTCTCAGTCACTTAACACCCAAGAAACTAAGATAAGTTTCAGACTTTATCCAACTTAGGGAAACATGGAAAAGTGGATGTAAAAATGGCAACTAACATAACAGAATAAACTGATAAAGTTAATGATAGAGAAACTTACCTCATTTAGCACCTTAACCACAGTTAACTGATAGCAGACTGGGTTACTTATCACAGATAATGATATCACTTCACAATAATGCAATGCCTATAGAAAAATTTAAAATACAACACAATTACTGATAATACAATATTTCTAATATGGTGCTTTCACTAATCACTGAGAATATTCTTATATATTTAGTTCAATAATATTAGTATCGGAGTTGTAGGAGTGCTGTTCATCAGGATTAGCATTGTTTTAACGTCTGTTTTCCCGACTAGCAAGGATTGAACATATCTACATAGACCATGTCAGTACTGAAGCAGTGCTACTGACCTCCCAGTCAGGACAAGGGTCTATTATCTCACTTATGTATGATCTTGCATTCTACCAAGTGCACAAGAGAGGTTGTCATATTTTTGACATAACTGAAGGGTCCTCCCAACCTTTTGTTTGGCAAGCTTTCTATGGCTGGATGCCTTTTCTTTCATCATTATAACATTTTAAACCTCATAGTGTTCATCTCTTTAGAATTGACGACAGAAAGAGAAAAAAAAATATGGAAAGAAAGTGACAGAGAAATAGAATCAATCCCAGTACCAGGCTTGTATTTTATTTATTGACTTCACTGGGATGAAAGACAAAGTTTGCCCTTCACAGCTTTTGAACTCAAGAATGTAAAGCGCAAGAATAAATATCACAAATCATTTTCTCTGAAATCCTAATGACTCTACCAATTCACCACAATAGTATGCCATACATTGAAGAGTGAAATCCCACAACAGTCAACTTTGCCTTTCATCCTTTCAAAGTTGATAAAAAAAAGTACCAGTCTAATACTGAGATAGACTCTTCCTCTATATCTCTTTCTCACTTCCCCTCTTTCACTTTTTATCCTTCTCTAGAAAGAAATCTGCTGCATTCAGACCAGTGTTTAGGGATGGGCTCTGCCAGGTTTTAAAATGCCCTAGAAATGCTGTATGTCAATACGGCACCCCTATGACTCCCTCAGGAGTTACAAAACTAGGATACAGTGTGTTAAATATTTAAATATAAGAAAAAAAAACATTAGTAATATTACATTTTATTCTAATTTAATTTCAGAGAGAAAAATAAATATTTTTGCATTTTCTTTAAATACTTATCAAATTATTAAGATGGTGATGATGATGATTATGCCTGAGAGAAATTATGACAGAAGTCATGTGTGTGTGTGTGTGTGTGTGTATATATAATTTTTTTATGTCCACTCTTTCACAATATATCATCATTTTATGCCCACTTAGTAAAGATACTATAAACATTTGAATACGCATGTTCTACAAAACGATTAAAATATTTTAAGAGTTAAATTCAATATTGCAAAATAAAGAATTTCAATTAATTAAAAATTAATTTTTTTTTTAAATACAAAAACTTTCCATTTACAATTAAAGTACCTTAAATTTTACTGAGACAAAATATTTGAAAAAGATTTCAACAAAAGACCAACCTCTTGAGATAATCCATACTCGGCAAGGCGACAGGCATATAATAATTTGTATGGCTAAAAAGAAAAGAAAATTACAAACAAATAATAGATTAACAACTAACAATTGTAAAATTTTACGTACAACTCTTCCTTGCATAGAAATAACATTAGGTTACACATATATAATTTCTATATAACAATCTATGTCAAATAGAATTACTGTATATACTCATATATAAGCCAAGAAATATGTGACAAAAAAAGAAATCAAGGGTAAAATGGGGTGAGGGGGAGCATATATTTGAAGAAATATTTTGCCAATTTTTACCAACTTCAAAATTCTACATAAATGAGGTGCTAAAATATTTTTTTCTTTCAACACGAAATTTGTATTTCTTATTGTTTCTTATGTTTTGAATGAATATGGCCTTCAAAAGAGTTGGACAATTGGTAAAATAATCATTATGTAATGGAGTTGTGAAACAAAAACTATACTTCAAATGACATTTAAAACATTTTAAATATCAAACTATTAAAACACTTTAAAACAGCACCATCTAAACTGTGTTGATTACCTACTTTGGCTTATAAACGGGGTTTGGATTTTTGCCTATTTCTCAGGCATAAAATAAGGGGCCAGCTTATATTTGAGTATATACGATAGTTGCTTTTTAGGATAGAAAAAGCATCTACAGTAGTACTAGAACCCATAACCATGAGTTGACATAATATAATAGGACTATATTTCTTTCAATATCATTGTTAAACATTGGTTTTCCCTGCTAAAAAGTGTTGGACATATCGTCACAGAGTAGCCAGTACTCAAGTGGTGCTTTGACCTCCACATGGGCCAGAGGCTCAACATACGCTCCCACAATTTACCAAGTATATTTAATCATCACACCAACACTAGAGTTGACATAGCTGACGAGTCTTCCTGAGCCTTTGCTTGACAGATTGTCTATGGCAGGATGCTGTTCCTATCACCAACCACTTTACAAAAGTATACTGGGTAATCGCTTATTGTATGGATCACCAACACTGAGGAGGTTGACATGTCTATGGCACAACTGAAGAGTCCTCCCAACCCATTGTTTGGCAAGTTTTCTCTAGACTTAAGAAAATACTGAAGAGTAGTTTGAAATAGCTTTAGAGTAGTTTGAAATCTAAAAACAAAAAGTTTAATGTATTCAAACTACAAGCCAATAAAGCTAAAAGTATGAATAAAGTGGGAGAATTTGGAGTATAGAAAGAGAGTATAGAAAGAGAGTAAGTAGAGACCCAGTATTAAATAGCTAGTACAAAAATATACCATGATCTTAAAATAAGCCAAACTGTAAAAGTACTATATGCAGGGATATGACCAATAATGTGGGGTAATGAAAGATTAAATACCACTATTATTTTAGTGATATCACAGAAGGAAGTAAATAATTTCTGTTATTTAGCAGAACTAATATAATCCTAGAAGTGTGATGATGATGAAAGAACTCTTTATCTTGAAATCACAAAAAGAGAACATATATCATTTGTTTGTATATCTCTAAGACACAAAAAAATAAACAGAAAACAAAAAGTAAGATCACAAATAAAATTTGATAAATACTCATGAAAGTACTTACTTGAAAAGAAGGTAAAATATAGAGGGGGTTCCCCAGAGACTGGGCATATTCAAATATTTCCGTGCATTGAATAGCTTCATTAGTTGCAAACTCTTTCAAAGATAAACTAAGAAATATATTGAATAATAAAAGTCATTATCTACATAAATATAATTACATACATAAGTACTTATACACATACAAATGAAATATAGGATTAAGAATCACTTTAATTAATTGTAGTGTTAATCAAAGATTAAATAATTTTGAAGCTAAACATTTTTTTTTAAAACTTTTGTTAAATTACATTATTAATTAATGAAAATGTTGTTTTTTATTGAAAACATGCAGTTATGGTAGAATCAACATCATCAGATCTTTACACAATATTCAATTAATCATATCATGTCATTTATCTAACAACATTCTTAGATTTTTAAGGCTATATTACACTTATTTTGTCCCAAATTTCAAACCTCTGCTCCTGCTACATTTGGCTCACACTACATTCACATCAAATCCACCTCTTCCAGAAGTATTAGATTTCCATTACAAACTGGCCAACCTTTACATCACATCCTCAACTCATTTGTGCTCAAAATTACACTGTACCAAAACAGACTCTAAATGTATCAAAAATAAAAGGATTGCAGTATTACAGCTTATCTATTCATGACAGACCCTATCCACACCCATCATAAAAGCTATCTCTAAGTTCTCTAAACACTGAACAACAATTAAGCAGTGAAATCTTCATTTCTCTTCTACTACTATTACAATGGTCCCTCTTCATTTAACCCTTTAGCATTTAAACCGGCCATATCCGGCCAGAATTCTCTCACCTCTTTCTGTTCAAACTGGCTGTAACTGGCCCCCTCATACTCACTTTAAGGTATTGTTCTCAAAATAAATAATATCAAAATCTCAGAGATAATTATGCGAGATAAAGCCTTTACTGTGAAAATACAATATTAAGTATAGAGTAATGTAAATGCTAAAAGGTTAAACTTATTAAATCTATACACCCATCCCCATCATTTAACATTCACTTTCCCTGCTAGCAAGGGTTGGACGGTCTATATAGACCGTCAGTACGGAAGCAGGGTTACTGACCTCCTAGACAGGCCAAGGGGTCTGCATCCTGCTTACATAGTCATATGTTTTACAGAGTGCACAGGAAAAGTTGATGTGTCTTTTGACACAAACTGAAGGGTCCTCCTGTTTATTTGGCAAGCTTTCTATGGCTGGGTGCCCTTCTTAATACCAATCACTTTACAGTGTGTACTAGGTGCTTTTAATACTAAGGAAGTTATGTCCTTGACACAACTAAAGGGTTCTTCCAACCCTTTGTTTGACAAACTTTATCCAATCAATCATAATTTTTTGTATATTGAGTA
Organism: Eledone cirrhosa; assembly: GCA_964016885.1. Classification (NCBI taxonomy): domain Eukaryota; kingdom Metazoa; phylum Mollusca; class Cephalopoda; order Octopoda; family Eledonidae; genus Eledone; species Eledone cirrhosa. The sequence goes on from OZ024742.1 coordinate 243,540,022, forward strand.
TGTGTGCACATGCAGACCTCAGCCCTCTCCTTTCATTACTTTCCTTATATTATACCTTTGAGATCCATGCAATTTGTTTTATCCTTACTCGCCAAATAGGCATCTCTCTTCCTATATCTTCTACTAACCTGTAATAATATAATTTAATATTACATGCTCAGTCCTAGTCACTGTCAACAAACACCACACAGACATCATCATACAAATGAATACAAAAAGAAAGATTCCTATAAGTTCTTTTCGATACTTAATATCAACGTTCACAATAATATTAGCAATATATTATTACCTGTGAGATGAACCAATGAGGACAATCTTTGATGTTTTCTTAGAATAAATGCCGAAGTGAACTTGTGCCATCAAATAACAGAAATGACTGGCATGAAGAAAACCCTTGGCAGCTGAAAAGCAAATAAATATAAATACAATATTTTAGAATATTTAAAAATTATTGATTTTTCTTGGCAAAGCTGTTCTGCTAGAGAACAGGTCACAGGTGTCAGATAGCGATATGTCCACCAAACATGATGGTAGGTTGCGATATAAGCAGTCTTCTGCGGGACAAATAAGCAACCCTGAACCAACAGCGGTAAACACCTAGGGGAGATGGAGTAATGGGTGACACTGTTAGCTCCCAAGAAAACTCTCACAACCCAATGATGTAGTTATGACAAGGCAAGTAAAGGCTACCTCTAAAAAGCTTAGTCTTCACAGGTCTGAGAAAAGTACCAAATTCGTCTGGTGCGAATGAGACAACCAAAATACAGCAACATAATTTTTAAGGTCACTTGACTTTAAGAATTATAGCAGAGAGTAAAGGATTTCTAAAGTTGCATGCTTAGGTTTTAAATATATACAATGAAACAATGTATTTTATTGTTTATATGTTATGCTGTTGTTTTTATTGCCTAACCCCAATCAGCTCAATTCAAATAGGCCCATGTTATATATAATAATAATTGTTTCTACTTTTGGCACAAGGCCAACAATTATCCAGTACATTACTGGTACTTTATTTTATCGACTCCATAAGGATGAAAGGCAAAGTTAACCTCAGCTGGATTTGAACTCAGATCGTAAAGGGACGTAACTATGCTGGAAAGCATGTCCGACTCTCTACTGATACTGCTAATTCACCACTATCTATCTATCTAAGGCGGGTAAAATTCCCGAGATCCATGGACGAGTTCTCTCCAGCGGTCTCTGTCCCTCATTATCGCTGCCATATCCTGCATCTCCAATTCACCACTATATATATATAATAATGATGAAAATTATTGTGTACAGTGCTCAAATGCACTACAACTCATCAAAGGTGCATATATAGTACATAGAATAATGTACAAATGTTAGGAAAGTGAACAGTGTATGAATCATGATACACACACATACACACACACATGCTTGCATATGGAAGGGGAATAGAGAAACAAGACCATCTTGTACATGTGAACTGAACTTTATAGAGGATCAAAAACTAATCAGAGAGAATATCAGAAATTGTGAGGCTGAACATATTTAATACGTTTTTTATTTCACCAAAAAATAATTCAACTTACCTAAAGTATCACCTAAGGTAATGATACTTTTCTTGTCATGATCTGGTCTCATGGAATGATTAGACAGCATCATAGCTAAATGGGGCCGCCAATCACCCCAAGCATCATCACAAAGACTCTAGATTAAATAAAATGTAATATTTTAATAAGCTTTGAAAAGCTATTATTGTTTTTAATAAAGTAAATGTTATTAATGAAATTAACAAGAGAACATTAATTAACAAACAGTTACAACAGTAACAACAAATGGTTAAATTATGAATTTTAGTGCACTTACAGTAACAGAAGCTGGTTGTCGACCTGACATAAGCTGATACAAAGTCTGCAGGGGATCATTCATTTGAATAGCACTGTTAGCAAATCTAGTAAAAAATATGAAACAACATCCATTGTCAGACATTTTGAAACAACATCTAAAATTACTATATGACTTGAAAAACAACCTTGATGAGACAACCATGAAAAGCACCCAGCCCACTCTGTAAGGTCAGAATCTCAATAAAGGTACATACTGGTTGCCATTAGGAAATGTATCCAGCTATAGAAACCAAACTAAAACAGAATTTATGGGCAAGACATAATCACCTGACTGGTCTAGCTTCAGAATGTGATAACCTGTCTAACCCATGCCAGCATGGAAAATAGATGTTGAACAGTGACAATGATAATGACTATTAGGATTTAAAGAATATACAATAATTGTTTCTACTTTAGGCACAAGGCCAGCAACTACCCAGTGCCTCACTGGTACTTTATTTTATCAACCCCGTAAGGATGAAAGGCAAAGTCAACCTCGGCGGGATTTGAACTCAGATCGTAAAGGGACGTAACTATGCTAGAAAGCATGGCGTCCGACCCTCTACCGATACTACCAATCCACCGTCCAATATTTATTACCCAACATACATATTCATCATCATCGTTTAACGCTTGCATCTTGCATGGGTTTGGACGGGAATTTTCCCACTTGAGGCAAGATTGGTTGTCTTGCTCGTATAGGACTGTCTGGCGGGTTTTCTATGGCTGGATGCCCTTCCTAACACCAACCACATTTACAGTGTGGACTGGGAGGTTTTTACCGTGTTACCTACACGGCAACATTACAGCGTGGACTGTTTTTTTTTTTGTCGTGACACCTACACGACCTCATTTATTTCGGACTGGATTTTGTGGTACCAACATAACTTTACATCGAAAGGAGTGGTGTGGATGGGGTGGGGGTAGTGGGACGGGGGGTGTATTTTTTGTTAAGAGGTGCCTACTGACTGTAGGTTTCGCTTTGTACTTAGGCAAGGCGGGTCTTCTGTATTACTGTGTAGCGCCAAAGATCTCGGTCCAGTGACATTGTCTTGGAGAGGTGTAAGTGTGTGAGGTCGGAATTTATCAAGTCGTCCCAGGTTTTTCTGGGTCTGCCTACTCTGTGGCTACCGTCTCTATTTTTATCGCCCTGCACTTTTTTATACAGCTGTCGTCTTTCATGCGCATCACGTGACCATACCAACGTAGTCTTCTCTCGAGTAAACAACATCTGATCTCTCTTATTCCTAATTTCTCCCTTAGTTCATTTATGCTTTGCCGTTCACGTATATTACTATTACACATCCAACGGAACATGCAAGCTTCGTTCCTCTCCAGTCTGCATATATCCTCTGCACACAATGCCCAAGTCTCACTGCCATGTAACATTGTTGTTCGTATGCAGGCATCATACAGCCTGCCTTTCATTTTTAGAGAGAAACCTTTAGCGGCCAATAGTGGTATAAGCTCTCTGAACTTTTTCCATCCCGTCGGACTCTAGCTACAGTACTTTCAGAGCACCCTCCACCACTGCTGCTTTTGTCACCCAGGTAACGGAGGTGTCCACTATTTCTATACAACCATCTGGGCAATGGAATGAGCTAGTATTCTGTGGGCACTTGCTGCTACTTATTGCACCTGAGCACCGGCCACATATAAAATCTATATTCTTAGTTAGCTTACTTTTGATCCCACTACATCTTTTATGCACCCATACTTTGCATTTGGGACATAAAATGGAGTTTCTACCTACTCCTTTCCTACACACTGAGCATGGCCATTTCCCAGATAGGACCAGTGCGCCTATTTTCCTTCTTACAAACTAGAACTTTAGTCTTAGACAGGTTAATTTTAAGGCCTTTTGATTCTAGGCCATGCTTCCATGTTTGGAATTTCTTCTCTAGTTCAGCCATTGATTCAGCTATGAGCGTTAGATCATCTGCGTATAGGAGTTCCCATGGGCAGCCGGTCTTGAACTCCTCTGTTATAGCCTGAAGGGCAATAATAAATAGGAGGGGGCGAAGGACGGAGCCCTGATGAACACCAACTTTTACGCTAAACTCTTCACTATATTCATTGTTAATTCTAACCTTGCTGACTGTTTCTTTATACATGGCTTGTATAGCTCTCACAAGCCATTCATCAACACCTAGTTTTCTGAGAGCCCACCAGATAATGGGGCGTGGGACTCTCAATCTCATAACTCTCTCTCTCTCTCTCTCCAATAAGCTATATTTAGAACAGACAAATATTTCTCTTGTTATTTTTATAAAATATTGTTTTCTTCATAAAATTTCTCATTGGAATATTTTGAATTTTTTGCTGTTAGTTATTTCAAACTAATATTTCAATGTAGCACTTCAAATCTCACTCAAATTCCAATATATACTGACCACTCACAAAGCAAAAGACATTAAACAACTAATGTGGCCAGAAGTGAACAGGTACAATCTATCAACATCAGACTGAAGAATGGCCATCTCAACTATAACAGGGTTTGAGTTCAGAAACAAGAGGAATGAAATACTGTAAAGTTCCATTTTAAACACTAGGTACAAGGTTAATTTTTCTTTATGTAGGGAATCAATGGCAATATTAATCATATTTCTTGCATTGTCTTCAAATGAAACTTGACAAAGTTTTAAAACATAAATATCTCCTAAGATCCAATGGTGACTAGCTGATTTCATACCAAATAACTAGCAAATTACCAATAAATCTCCTCCTGAATAGGATGCCAATATAATTCTCTTATTCTTTAAGTTATTTGTCAAGGGTTTAGTTGACCATATCAACCTCAGTACTTTTTTTTTCTTGATCTCTATTTTTCGAACCCTTTATTCATGGGACATCTATAAACAAACATACGTGTGTGTGCACACTCACACACACACACACACAGACCATGCTTCTGCACAGCTTCTGTCTACCCAATTTCACTGACAAGGCAACTCAAGACTATAGTAGAAGACACTTAGTAGAAGCCATGGTTAAATCTAATGATGCTAATTTATGATAATAGTAATAACATTTAAATAGAAAACAAATAATATCAAACATACTTTGTCATAATTTCTGCATGAGTTCTGTTATCCATTTTACTAGCTAAAAACAATGCATGACCCCAAAGATTATTTTTAGTAGCCCATCGTAAAGCATCCTGAAAAAAAAAATTTATTTCCATTTAGATTTGTTTTAAATGCAACAATTTTCAAAATACATATAGACTTTTATCAAGTTCAAATTTTTTCAACAAATTATTTAAAACTATAATAAAGTGGTCAAAATAGTAAAGATTTGGTGTTTTAACAAATAGTATTGTTAATAAATATTGTTTTTATTATCAATATTATTTTACTTACTATATCAGATGACATGATAGATTATTTTAGCATTGTATTATCAAATTATCAGTATATGATTAATAAGAAGATCAGAGTTGAAATGCATTTCGTAATATATACCAATACTGAACATCTTCTAACCCTCTTCTTACTCCTACTTCTCATCAAACAATAACATTTGAAAACAAAATCTATCATCACAACAATCATCCACAAATTTTACAATTTTTTTTTTTTAAATAGCATTTCATTACAGATTAACTATATTACTTTCAAAACTATATTCTAATGAAATACAATTTATTTCACTTAATGAAGAATTTTGAGGGATTTACTAAAATCATTAATTATTTCAATTATAAGATAGTAACTTAATATTGTTTTTTTATAAAATTATGTTGAAAGATTTTAAATAGGGATCCTTTAAAATGAGTAGTTTTGTTTCATAGAAACAGTCAGGTTAGTATCAAAAGGGTTAATGAAGGATTTTGAGAGAGATAATAAGATGGGTAGTTTCATTACTAAGATAGTAACTTATCTAAAATTATGTTGGAAGATGGGTAGTTGTTTCATAGAACCAGAGCGTTTTGACCAGGTTGGTATTGAAAGAGTTAATTTTTTAAAACAAATTATTATGAACAAATAAGATATTTACCTTTTTCCTACCATACAATAAAAGATTTCTAAACCGGTCAGTTTTTTCATTGAGGTCCAAGTTGCGGTTCACTAAAACTCTATCTGAGGTAGTTGCTACTTGAATATTATTTGTCTCGTGTGTTGCTGGAGACTGGGTGCTTTCTCTTTCACTCTCAGCTTTAGAGTCACAGTCTACATAATCAGATGTATTTGGTGTATGATCTTCAAGCAATAAATCTGCAATATCTGTTCCAACAATTGTCTGAAAAGATGATTTATAAAAACAGCATATATTATTATCATCATCATCATTTTCACATCCACTTTATTTTAGTTTCTCTACAATCAACAAAAGTTAATAACTAATAGGTTCCAGAACTAAAATCCCCAAAAGAAATCAAATCTATAAACCACAACTTCCTTCAGCTTTATCATTATCAATTTTGCACCTATTTTTCATGCTGGTATAGGTCAGATGTGACTTTTTGAGGCAGAATTCTATAGCTGATGTCCTTCCTGATGCCAACCATCATTTTTTAAGTAAGATAAGGATCTTTGCAAATCTAACCAATTAGGAGGGCCTCTGTTTACAGAGAACATAGAATTCAAAGAGAAGACATGCATACATACATATATACATAGAGAGAGAGAGAGAAACTGGGTATAAGAAGAATCAGATGTAGCATACAGAAGAGAAGGTTGCACTGGTACAGACATGCAATGAGCATAGAGGATGATAATTGAGTAAAGAAGTGCCAGAAGCTGGGTGCATTTTATTTTGGCACCAAAACTATAGACAGAGAGAGGGCTGTGTGTATGTGTATGTATGAGAAAGAGAGAGTACTTACACCATTTTGCTTAATAAGAAGCTCAAGAAATTTCCACAATAACATTGCAGAATCCCTGTCAGTCATTTTGATGTTTTCACCATACCCTCTCACTTTAGACTGACAAAATAGTAACACATCATTCTTGTGGGTTTCTCCTCTGGAAAAATCAAATTATAAAAAACAACTGATGAAACTTTTAAACTAAACTATAATTAAAATTTACAAAAACCTGTGAAAATAATGTGTAATGTTTAAGGAAAGTGCCACAAGCATGTATAAGTTAGCATTCTTTCTAATCAATTTTGTATAATTTAAATAATTAACTTATAAACTTCAGGTCTTGCAGAATTTTAAACTCATGTAAATAAAAAACAATGATATATACATAATATAATTCATTTTCTTATATTCTTCTGCTAGCTTCAGCCATTAGACTGAAGGGATTTTAGTCAATCATATTGAACCCTGTACTTATTTTATCAATCCCTTTTTTGTTGAACTGCTAAGTTACAGGACATAAACATAGATGCAGACACAAATAGAAACACACACACAAACATATGTATATATGACAGGCTTCTGCAGTTTCCACCTACCAAATTCCACTCACAAGGCACTGATTAACTTGAGGCTATGGAAGACATTTATCCCATGCAGTGGGATTGAACCGAAAACAACATGGATATGAAAGGAACCCTTTAACCATACAGCCATGTTTGCACCAATAATGGAAACTCTTTTTACAGGTGTCAATTGTTTTATTTATCTATTTATTTATTTAATATCTCTTAATTTTTTAATCTACTCTTGCTCTACTAATGTTTTTTTAACATATAAATCATATTCAATGATGTTTATCTCAATATTTTGAAGTTTGCTTAATGTCTGTCTCAAAATCGACAATGGACCTATTTGCAGTTGGTTCCATCACAGAGAGCATATAAGTTGTTACACATTCTCATTTTAACAGTTCCACTACTTTCTGATAGGTCATAATTAGTTGGCTTACTGTTAAGAAATGTGAATAAAAAAAAAAAAACATAATGATATTAAACTTTATTCCCCTGGGCAACTCCTCTAAGTTTATATAGTTACATTAAATGTTTCAAATGATGCCAAGTTGTTTTGTAATCAGTAAGCTAATCAAATCAATCTGTATGTTTGTATTTATTACTGCAATATAAAATTTGTAAATAAACATCATGTATATGTAGCCAATCTCTTAGACTTTTACGAAGCACTAAGGAGATAAAGTTTAATATGAAGATCGGAGATGCTATAAAATATATTATAAAATAGAGTGAACACCTTTAAAGACGGAAAAAGAAGTTGCCAACAGTCGATGGCAACTTATTTTTCTGTCTTTAAGAGTCTTCACCCTATTTTATAAAATATTTTATAGCATCTACACACATGAGTACACCACTCTTTATATTAAATAAAATTTGTACATTTTGTAGTGCACTTAAAAATATAAAACAAATCTCACTTTTCTTTAGTTACACTCAAATATCAGGTTTATACAATTTTCATAAACAGACAATGAAACCAAAATATATATTTCTTATTTTTTATAGTTTTTGACATACCTAATTAAACTAATTCTTAGTTTTTGACATACCTAATTAAAGGTCCTGGGAAACTGTGCAATTCTTCAGCTTCTTTTTGGTCTGACAAAACATTTTCTACATTCATGATTTCCACAGTAGCTGGCTGACCATCAGATGGTAAATTAGGAGGCACATAGATAAGCTGGCCACTCGGGCCAAACACAGCGCATGTATGAGGAGTAAAAAACTTTGCTGGAGTCATTCGACCTGAAGGTTCTAGAAATAATGAAGAACAATGTAAAAAAAAATTGAAAAGAAAACAGGGAAGAAAAATATTGAACTGAACTGTGCAATAAACAAAAGTAAAGTCAAATAAACTAAATATGGCATAGCATTTAATCCACTAATATACAACTCAATCAGAAGTAGACAACACTATTAAAGCTCTATATTTCTTTTTTAAAAAAACCATAGGTTTCCCTGATAATGTATTTCATCTTTCACATTCATCAGCCTCATCTTTTAGTAGCCTGATTTTTGTTACATAATGAGATCATATTTTATGAACTCCAAATATTGATATATAGAGAAATTCAGAATGAAAATATAATATATAAATAACATAAATAGTAAGCAAAAAATAATAATAAGCAAAAATAATAAATAAAGATAATAAATAAAGAAAGAAAAGAATAAAATCATGAATTACAATAAATATACCAAGTATAGATATAATATTTGTAAGCAGGGGGGAGTGATTACAATCCAAAATTACCAATGAGAAGAATATCAGAGTTGTCACTAGAGGGAGTTTAGAAAGAGGAAGGATTACGGCTGGTCAGAATTAATTCATATATTGTGGATAGGGGAAGAGGAGGAGTTGAAGAAAATACAGTGTATGTATGTATGTGTGTGTATATATATATATCATCATCATTTTACGTCCGCTTTTCCCTGCTTGCAAGGGTGGGACGGATCTTATTCAGCACAGCATCTCTCCACTCGTCACGGTCCTTCGTCATCTCCACCGTGAGCTTCAATGATCTGAGGTCTGTTCTCACCACCTCCGCCCATGTTTTTCGTGGTCTACCTCTACCACGTCTTCCTTCAACTGGCATTTCCTGGCACTTCTTCACCCATCGGTCATCCTCCATGCGCATCACATGTCCATACCACCTCAGTCTCCTCTCCCGTACACTACATTCTATCCCTCTCAGACAGTTTCTCTCTCAACACATTTATGCTGAGTCATTCACGCACATTTACACTGCACATCCAACGGAGCATGCTTGCCTCATTTCTCTCCAGCCGTCACATATCCTCTGCAGTTGCTGCCCATGTCTCACTACCATGCAGCATAGCGCTCCTCACACAGGCATCATACAACCGGCCTTTCGTACGCAGGGAGAAACCCTTCTTCGTCAGCAGAGGAAGCAGCTCCCTAAACTTCTTCCAACCCGTCCTTATTCTAGATACTATGGCCTCGGAACACCCTCCTCCCATGCTAATCTGATCTCCTAGGTACCGGAAGCTATCCACCACTTCTATAGCGCCCTCCTGCATTTGAAAAATGTGTCTATCAATGCGACTTCTACTGTCTAATTTCCCTGTACATCTACTGCATACATATTTCTCCCTACCTGTTAGTTTGCCTGCTGTCCCGCTACATCTCTTGTGTACCCAGGATCTGCATTGTGTGCATTTTATAGAATTTATGCCAGTTCCTTTTCTGCATATCGAATATGGCCATTTCCCTGACGGAATCTGAGTTTTGTCCTCTTTTCTATTCATCAACACTTTTGTCTTAGCTAGATTCACTCTCAGTCCTCTTTCTTCCAACTGCTGTTTCCATAGCCAGAATTTATTCTCTAGCTCCTCTAGTGATTCTGCTATAAGAACCAGATCGTCAGCATAGAGAAGTTCCCATGGACAGCCAGTCTTAAACTCCTCTGTTATGGCTTGGAGGACTATAATGAACAAGAGCAGGCTGAGGACCAAACCTTGATGTACTCCTACTTGTATCTGGAATTCCTCACTAAACTCCATTCCTACCCTGACTTTACTGAGAGTACCTCTGTACAAAGTTTGCACTGTCCTCACAAGCCATTCCTCAACACCTAGCTTCCTTAGGGACCACCAGATGACAGATCGGGGTACCCTATCAAAGGCCTTCTCTAGGTCAACAAAGGCTAAGTATAGTGGCTTATTTTTCTCTAAGAACCTCTCTTGCAATTTTCTCACCAAGAAGAGGGCATCTGTTGTACTCTTCCCAGGCACAAAACCAAACTGCATCTCATCTAGTTTGACCCTTTCTCTAATTAGTTGTGCTAATATCCTTTCTGCCACTTTCATAACCTGATCCATCAGTTTTATACCCCTATAATTGCTCCTCTCCAGAGCATCCCCTTTACCTTTGTAGCAATTTATGAGAATACTGCTGCACCAGTCTTTGGGTATGACACCACCATATATAGCCCGATTGATGATGCGTGCAACCAGTTTAGTGCCTAGGTCCCCTGATGCCTTCAGCATCTCAGCAACTATTCCCAATGGCCTTACCATTTTTAATTTCCTTAATCGCCTCTTGGACCCTATATTCGTCAATCTCAATAGCTGGTCCCTCTGTCGAATCTACTAAGGCTAATTTCTCTCTCTCCCATTGGTTCTCCACATTCATCAGTCTCTCATAATGACATTTCCAGGCCTTCTTTTTACTGATCATTCGTGACACTAAGTACACCGGCATCATCCCGGACACATTTATCTCCAACAACATCCTGATTTGCATTGACACACTGCCTTGCAATGTGGAACACCGCACGCCTCTGATCTTCCCGTCGCAGAACATTGACAAACCTCCTACTCTCCGCCTCCCTGCGTGCTAAGTACACCTGACGTCTAGCTTCTCTCTTAGTGGCTGTATATTCTTCCCTACTCCCACCCTTTTTCCAAGCCTTCCATGCTAGTATTTTGTCTCTAATGGCCTTATCTACTGTGCTGTTCCACCACCAGGTCACTCTCTGTCTGGTTGGAGCTCTGCTCCAGCCACAAGTTTCATCAGTAGCCTGCAGCAAGTTGTCACGTAAGAAATTCCAGTTTATTATCTATGTCATACGTCTCTAAATCGTCTTCTTTTTCGTCATATACATCTTGAAGGGCTTTCCTAAATTTGTATTTTAGTGAAAGGTCTTTTAGCTTCCAGACCTTTCTTCTCCACACCTTCCTGTATGTCTCATTCCATCTCTTGCTTACTGCGATATCACTAATGACTAACCTATGTTGTGGGGTACATTCTTCCCCAGGGTATGCCTTGGTATTAGACACTATCTGCCTGTCCCGCTGCCTAACTAGTAAGAAGTCAATCTGGCTTATGTGCTCACCAGATTTGTAGGTTATTAGGTGATTGGCAGGTTTCTGGAAGTTTGCGTTGCAAATAGTCAATGTACCTGCATCACAAAATTCAAGAAGTCTCACTCCTTCATTTCTTGAGCCGTAACTGTGCCCACCATGTACCCCAGTGTAACCATTCTGGAACTGTCCAACATGACCATTGAAGTCTCCTGCTAGCATAACGATGTCTCCGTCCTCTGTCATTGCGGTTGTTTGTAAAAGTTGCTCGTAAAAGCAGTCTTTCTCATCTTTGCCTAGGCCTGCTTGGGGAGCATAGGCAGAGATGATTGTCAGTAGTCTCCTGCCTACAACTAATCTAAGCTTAATTATTCAATTACTAACTCGAACTACCTCTATTGTCTTATTGATCCATTTCTCAGCCAGGAAAATGCCTACTCCCCCTAACCCATCATCCTTACCTACCCAGAATAGCTTATAGCTAAGACGTTTGCCTATGACTAGTCTCGCAGAGGCACCTCTCCATCTCACCTCTTGCACGCAACACACATCCACATGCCTTCTCTCCAGCATCTCCGCTATTTCAGCAGATCTACCTCTGAGAGTGCCAACATTAAGTGTTGCAGCTCTGAGATGCGACGTCTTCATATTTTGTTGTTGTTCCTATTTGTTGCTGTGCTGATACACTGGTTGGATGCCCTTCCTAACACCAGCGCCACTTTACAGCATGGACTGGGTGCTTTTATTTGTGCCACCAGCACTAGAGAGGATGTCTTACTAGATTCAAGGGCCCTCTCTACCCCTCCATTTTACAGCATGGTCATTAAAAAAAAAACAAAAAAAAAAACACTTATTGACACGAGATGCACACACTCACACACCAACACTCATGCATACAAACCACAAACACACACGCCACTCACATACCAACACTCATTCATACATACAAACACACACACCACTCACAAACACATATATATATATATATATATATATATATAACCGGCAGTACTGATACAAAATCAAAATCATGTCAACTGTTGACTTTTCCCAGTCCAGTTCAGTTTTTATATAATAATAATAATTGTTTGCTTTACGCTGGTAATGGTGGTGGTGGTGGTGGTGGTGAATGGTGGTGGATGGTGTCAGTATGGTGATGGTAGTGGTGGTGGATGGTCAGTGATGGTGGTGGCAGTTGTTGTTGCTGTAGTTATTGTAGTTGCTGCTGCTGTTGCTGTTGCTGTTCTTCATTTCACTGATGCTGCAGACAATGGTGTTGATGCTGTTATTGTAGTCGCATATATATAAATACATACATACACACACATTCAACACAGACAATGGTGTTGTTGCTGTTGGTGTCGTTGTTGTTGTTGTTGTTGTTGTAGTTGTTGCTGTGTTGAAATCTGGTCGCATCCACTGAGATATACATATACACACACATATATATATGTATATACACATACATACATCAAAAGAGTTAGCAGTATGTCAACAGTCAACAGGTCAGCCACCTTAGATAGAGTAATGAGTTACGTGGTGATGGTGGGGAGCGAGTGTAGACGTTATTGTTATTGTGGTGGCGGGGGTCAGTGAGATGTACAAGTTCATAGTTCACTTGTCTCTTTTCCTCTCTCTTCAAGATTTTGAATTTATGGCCTTTTGCAATGGCGGACAAGTAAGCGTAAAATGTAAATTCTAAATAGAGATTGCTCTGGAAGAATATATGGAATATTTCTGTAGCTTTCACAGCTTTTCTCAGAACGTTTCCCGGCTTCCAATGAGTGAAAATTATTGTTGTATTTTAGTCTTTCAGAATACGAAAATTAATAAAAACTTACCCCCACGAAAAACTGTGCGTTGTCCTATCTATGAGCTCCCTATATATATATATATATATATATATATATATATATATATATATGTACATAAATCTATATATCTGAAATCCAGGAGATCTCTAAAGATATTTTGGGTTCAGTGTTGAAAAGATGAAAACAGCAGTTCATAACATTACATTAATGATATAATTCAAAAGTATTGTAATATATGCTCAAGCTAAGAAATAGAACAAATTATAAACTAGAAATGAATTAACAAAACGGTACCTTCAGGTGTTGGCCAGTCTGCAGTTTCATAGTAATTGTAATAAGCTTCATAATCATACATTTCTTGCACAGAACTAAACTGACTAGGAATACTATAAAATATAGAAAAGAAAAAAATACAAATTTCAAACCAAGTTTCATAAAATCTAAACAGAAATTTAATATAGCAGGAAAAACAGACAGACAGACATTAAATAATGGTATAATGGTTACTAATTTAGGCACAGGGTCAACCATTCTAAGGGAGGGGAAAGTTGATTAAATCGACCCCAGTGTATTACTGGTACTTTATTTTATTGACCCTGAAAGGATGAAAGGCAAAGCTAACCTCGGTGAGATTTGAACTCAAAACGGACATTAAATAATAAGGAAATTGAAAGAACCTTGAATTTCAGATTTATATACTGCAAAACTAGAAGGTTCTTTTTTAATGTTAACTATATATTAAAGGCTAAGTCTAGGTCTTGATAAATCTGACAAGTAATCTTAAATTATTATGGCTAGCATGAACCCTTTTGTAACCACATTTCTAATGGGATATATTGCTAATGTGTTTCAGTTAATTTTTAAAATAATGAAAAAATTTGAAGGAATTTAGTAAAAGAACTTTTTACTACTGAGTTGATGTTTGGAACAGTTCTTACATAAAACTATCATGGAAAGCTTTAAGAACGCTTTAAAATTTCTGGACAGCTGGTATGAAAAGGGTTAAAAGCATTCATCTGTGAAAGAAATTCAACACCATCATCATCGTTTTAACGTCCACTTTCATTGCTAGCAAAGGTTGGATGGATCTACATAGACCATGTCAGTACTGAAGCAGGGCTGCTGACCTCCCAGACAGGCCAGGGATCTGCATATCACTTACATATGGTCTCACATTCTACCAAGTGCACAAGAGAGGATATGTCTTTGACACAATTGAAAAGTCCTCCCAACCCATTGTTTGGAAAGCTTTCTATGACTGCATGTCCTTCCTATCACCAACCACTTTACAGCAAGTACTGGGTGTGTTTATCATGTCGATTACCAACACTAGGTAAGCCATATCTACAGAAATATCTTTCCCCTGCTACTATAAACTGAAAACAAAAAAAATACTATTCCTTCTAAAAGTTGTGCTACAATTAATTTTAAAGTAGCTAACAACATCATTATGGTGCATTTATTTCCTTCATCATCATCATCATTTTTTACGTCCACTTTTCCCTGCTTGCAAGGGTGGGGTGGGAACTGATTCTGGCTTGATTTCTACAGCTGGATGCCCTTCCTAACACCAACCTCATTTACAGTCAGTGCTGGGTGCTTTTTTGCCGTGGCACCTGCATGACCACTTTGCAGTGGAATGATAAGGACCCCAGTCCTATCATCTCATTTCTACAGCTGAGTAAACTGGAGCAATGTGAAATAAAGTGTCTTGCTCAAGGAAACAACACATCACCTGGTCTGAGAATTGAACTCACAACCTTTCGATTGCAAGCCTAATGTTCTAACCACTAAACCATGTGCCCCCATTAATGATAATAAATGACCAAGTGAACTTAAGAGAACAAGTTCATAGTAAATATTCATTATATGTAGATGAGAAACAAAATTATTATTTTGTGTTCACAATGAACAACTTGCATAAAATATGCTGTAGTTTTTAATTAGTAGATACTGTTGTTGATGTTTTTGTTTTTTTACATTTCACTAAAAGTAACAAATCTTATTTATATAATATTTTGCATAATAAACAAGAAGAGAGAAAAAAAATTAAATAATGAAAAAAGAGAGTAAAGAGAAGCAGACTCTATATCTCTGTATATACAGTATATCTCAGCTGTGCCCCATGAACAAAAATGGCAAAATCATTGTTGCAGAGAGTAGCCAGTGAAACTCACTGCAACAATCATTCTACATCATGGGGCTCCTTCCTTAAATTTTGTTTAAAATTTTAAATAGATATCTTCCTTTTCTAATTTTAGTTAATAATGTCAATAAATTAGAAATAGGATTCCAAGGAAGAAAATAATCACCAAAAAATAATTCAGATTATCAATAAGTATAACACAATGCATGTGATTTGTTAAACAAGACATGCATCATCAAGGTTAATTCAAGAAAAAGATGTTTACAGTTGGTGAAATGTGTGTAGTAAAATATATCAGCCATATTGTGAAAAAAAAAATACTTTTTGCATTAACAAAAATATATAGGAAATAAAAAAAATACATCAAATGACTCAGAAATAAGAGTGTGTTTGTATGTATACATGTGTGTGTGCGTGTAGTGTGTGTCCCCAGTTTTATTCAACTATATTATAGTTAGTAAACATTGTAGAGGACTTTTCAAGAAGCAAAATACTATCGTGTGTGTGTGTCATCATCACCGTTTTACATCCGTTCTTCCATGCTAGCATGGGTTAGACGGGTTGTCCTGTTGTGGGCACTGTCTGGTCGGCTGGCCATGCCTTGCTCATACAGGAACTGATTTTGGCTTGATTTCTACAGCTGGATGCCCTTCCTAACACCAACCTCATTTACAGTGAGTGCTGGGTGCTTTTTTCCGTGGCGCCTACACGTCCACTTTACAGTATGGGCTGGGTGCTTTTTTGCCGTGGCACCTCCACAACCACTTTGCAGTGGGAGAGTGTGGGGGCATATTGTCTATGTGTGTGTATTTAAATATATATATATATATATATATATATATATATATATATATATATATAACATACACTTTAGAGTTGAACTTGCTTGCAAAATGATTTGATCTGAGATCTTAGAAAGCAATTACATCATGGAAGAGACTTTTTAAAACACGCAGAAACCGTTATATTCACTTTTCATTTCATGAGGTGCCATAACTTTCACTGCACCTCTACAAACAGATCACTGTAGTTGTACAAGCATAATTCAACTGTAGTTGTACAAGCACACACATACGCACGCAAAGAAAAAAGGGTTTTTAATAACATTTTGCTCCATGATTGCTGGTAGAGATTGATTCTCCAAATAATTTTTTAAAAAACATACATAACAAATAGAATACCAACCATTTCAGTAATGGTGGAATCTTAAAGACATACTAATATTAAATCAGATTTCATTATTGTGTAATATACTGGGTAATTGCTGGCCTTGTGCCTATATAAGAAACAATTATTGTTTAGAAGGAATTAAAACATCCCCTTTTTCACAATTTTGATCTTCTTATAGATTAATGCTTAAAAACAATATTTAATTTTATAGAAGGTTCTGCAGGAGTATGTGATCAATGGTCAGCTTCTTCCTGCCCTGATGTCTCTATATGAATGCCTAAGTGTTTGTGTTCAGATAATTGGTGCTAAATCAAAACCATTCAATAAGGGAGTCGGACTCCATTTATTTTCATGAACAGAATCAACATACGCAACCGAGTCAGAAATGGTATCACGACTGGCAGGTGGAAAATCAGGCAGCTGGAATTTGCAGATGATATGGTGTTACTTAACACGACAGAAGGTGATCTCCGACTTGCACTTGATAGATTTGATGCCAAGTCCTGCATGGTTGGAATGAAAATCAGTGCTGCGAAAACTGAGATACTCGTCTTCTCAAGGAAGCCTACGCAGTGCACTCTACATGTGAATAGAGTTCCACTGAAGCAGGTAGAGAAGTTCAAGAATCTTGGGGCCATGTTCACGAGTGATGGAAGGCAAGAGGCTGAATTAAGTGCAAGAATTGCAGGAGCTAGTACAGTAATGCACCAGCATCAGTATTCGGTAAACACAAGAAAGGAGGTAGGTGTAAAACCCAAACTCGCTATCTTCAATTCAGTTTTTGTGCCAACACTTCCCTATGGTCATGCATCTTGAGTAATGACCAAAAAAATATGATCATGAATACAAACGGCCGAAATAGAGTTCCTCCAAAGGGTCTTTGGAGTAATGTTACTCAATAGAGTGTGTAGCTTGGAGATCGGAGAGTCGCTCCAGGTAGAGATGCTAATTCTCCGAATTGAGAGATCACAGCTCCGATACTATGGGCATGTGATTAGAATGTCTCAGAAAAGAATCTTTGGACAGATTTTACAGGCAAAACCAGCCAACGGGAGATCCAGGTGCAGACCCTGAGCAAGATGGTTGAATAACATCCATGAGCTTGGCTGGTCTCGCTTGGGGATCCAATCAGATCAATTGGAGCTGGTGGCTACTGACTGGACCCGCTGGAATGCATTCTTGAGGACTCTACCTCAACGATTCTCCAAGGAATAATAATAATGTATCTACTTTTGGCACAAGACCTGCAATTACCTCAGTGCATTACTGGGTCTTTATTTTATTGATCCCGATAAGGATGAAAGGCAAAGTTATCAAAGTTATATATATATAACTTTGATAGATTTTGGCCAGTATTGGCCCAGGCCATGTCTAACTTAATAGCACCACCTGGCGAAGTCTTTCAAATCAGGATTTGGACACCATGGCCCACTTGAGTAGAGAGTTGTTGTTTACGGAGACATATCCGAGTGTAGGAGGTTTATATGAGATTTCTTGAAGGAATGTGTCCAAAGACTTCTTGAACTTTTTATGGGGTCTGTTTCTGTTTTAATGTGTTTTGGTATAATGTTAAAGAGAGCGGGGAACAATTGAGCTGAAACCCATTTCCAGACAAAGAACTTCTGTCCAAAGTGCCAAACCCTCCTCCCCTTCCTTCTAAGCATGATCCTAATAAGTCTTTGTATTTTTGCGTGTTTGTTTTGTTTTATTGGTTCAACTATACATATATACATATATAAACACAGAGATACATACAGGTATACATATACATGATAAATATCAAATATGCAGAAAATTAAACCAAAGTGTTATTAAATAAAGAGAAAAACAAAGAGAGAAACATCAAAAAGTAGGGGTTGAAACTTACATAGGTCCTCGGGATAAAGAGGGTTCTTGTAATGGGGTGTGTGTACGAGAATGCTCTTGACTTGGACGACTATTATTTTCATAGTCATCATAAGTACCAGCACCAAAGTATTCCTCATACCTGAAAGCAATGGGCTTGTTAGTACAGCTTCCCAAGTTGCCATGCACCAATTGTAATGAAAGCAGATTATAAGAGAAAGAAAACCACAAAATCTGAAACTCAGCACTCGATAGTATATGTATGTGTAGAATATTACTGCATACATAGTCTCCAAAATAATGTTCACATCCCCCTCTCCCCCTCAGTTATATCTTGTTAAATTATATTACAGTTAAATTTCGTTACAACGAAATTCAATGGGTATAAAAAAAAATTTGTTGTAACGAAAAATTCTTTATAAGGAGATCGATCCAATACATCGAGCGTGTGGCCGGGGATTGAAAAAAGATGTTATACTGTAAAATTTGTTATAACGGAATTTTACGTGTAGTAACATATCTTCATACTTTATAGTTATCAAATATTGAACCTCACCACTGTTATATAAAAGGCTCGTGATTTAATAGTTGCATACATGAAAGCTGGACTCCAGTGTATTTTACTAGCAATACATTTTCATCATTTCTATTTATTTTACTTCAATATAGTGACAAAATCCATTGACACACACATATATACACACACACACACACACATACATACATATACACACACATACATAAACATACATATATATATACACACACACTGAGAAAAGATAGTTCCATGTGGCTTAAAACATACGAATGAATAAAAAATATGGGCAGAGACAGGAAAGTGAAAGAAGGAACGAATACAGAAGTTGTTTCGGTGCTTTAAGGTCGATTAAAGCACCGAAACAACATATCTCTAGCAGTCGACTGACGAGATGGGACTGCTGTCTGTATTCGTTCATTCTTTCATTTTCCTGTCTCTGCCCATATTTTTTATTCATCTACTTCAACTGATAAGGTATGTTCCTTGGCTATGTCAAAATTTATAAAACACACTTTGTATTTTATCTGATGAAAGCGTACCAAAGTTTTTGGTACCCTTAAAATATATATAATAGAATAAATATGGTTTTATAAATATAGTTTCCATTTATTTAATATCATTGAATATTTACTCCAGAAAATCTGTCGAGTGCTCTGAATCAGTGATAAACATTTATATTTGTTGAATTACCAACAAATTGAATATCCCTTCTGCTTATAGATACATACATATATATTTACATATATATACACATCCCCTAGACGCTCATCCCACCTGTTGCAGACTGCACATCAACAAGAGATATTCTTCTCTACCATGTTCGATTACCAACAACAGAGTTTAAAAAGCAAAGGTCATGTCCAGTCCATAAGTTGACATTAAGCCAGAGTTTTGGCTGTCAACCTTTGCTTCTCTTACTGGCTAACTTTCCTTCTCGGCATAACTTATTCATACATACGTTTGTGCTTACTTCTCTACCTCTTGTCACCGTCACGTTTACCCCCTTCATTGTCACACATGCGCATATACTTTCACCCACCCCCAGTTCCTATGGCTCTGTTATGGTCAGAAACATATACACTTACAGCTTATACAGACCAACAAAAGATGCATATATACCTCTACATTTACCTTCACAGCTCTGTATACACACAAAAACACACACTCCCTTATCCCTTTAATGTCCAAACCGGCCAGAATTCTCTACCTCTTTCTGTTGAAACTGGCTATAACTGGTCGCTCAAACTGATGTTAAGGTATTGTTCTCAAAATAAATACTTTCAAAATCTCATAGATTCGATATTATGTGAGATATTATGTGAGGTAAAGCCTTTACCATGAAAATATAATAGTATATATATAGAGTAATGTGAATGCTAAAGGGTTATATACTCATACTTTTGCTCACAGCTTCATGCTTACAAGCGCACACACACTTTTACTTACATATACACACATATCTTGTTAAATTCGTACAACATATAATAACACACACACACACACACATACAGCTCTATATACAAAACATTTTTTCTCTTTCAGATAGATGCGCTCCATCATCATACACAAGACGCCAGCATCAACAGAGATGGTAACATGAATGGACCTGTTATTTTTCTCTAAAAAAATTTTTTTTCTTCTTCTGCCTTGCCCATCTCCTCAATCTTTCTATTTCTTCTTTCTTTTCTCCTTCTTTCTTCTATTTGAGGCAAGTCAAGATCAGATGACCATGTCTTGCTCATACAGAACTGATTTTGACTTGGCTTGGTTTCTATGGCTTAATGCCCTTCCTAATGCCAACTAAATTTACAGTAAGTACTGGATGATTTTTGTTGTGACACCTACATGACCACTTTACAGTGGGCTAGGTGCTTTTTATTGTGACACTTACACGACCACCTTACAGTGTGGGCTAGGGACTTTCTGTCATATCACCATCACGACAACTTTACAATGTGGGCTGAGGGTTTTGGTGGGAAGGGTGTGTGGGGATTAGGGTGGTGGGTATAGGGGATGAAGTGTTAGGAGGTGTGTCGGAGAGGGGGTGAAGGTGGTTCATGCCAGATGTCTGCTTCAGCCTGTGCTTATGAGAGGTGTATGGGGGGGGGGATACGATATGTCTGCTTTGGCCTGTGCTCATGGGAAGGTAGGGGTTCTATATTACTGCATAACGCCAGAGATTCTGGTTCTGTGCCATCACCTTTGAGAGGTGCAATTGTGCTAGGTCAGCTTTTATCACCTCATCCCAAGTCTTTTTGGGTCTTCCTGCTCCATAGCTTCCATCATTCAGCGTTCTGCATCTTTTTATACAGCTGTCATCCTTCATATGCATCACATATCCATACCAATGCAATCTCCTCTCCTGCACACTGCATCTGATTCCTCTTATACCTAGTTTCTCTTTCAATTCAATTATGCTTTGCCATTCACGTATATTACTATTACAAATCCATCGAAGCATGAAAGCTTCATTTCTTTCCAATCTTCATTAAGTCCTCTGCACACAGCACCCAGGCCTCACTACCATGCAACATTGCTGCTTGTATACATGTCGTACAGTCTACCTTTTATTTTGAAGGAAAAGCCTTTTGTAGCTAGCAATGGTAGTAGCTCCCTGAACTTCTTCCATCCCGTCCTCACTCTGGCTACTATACTTACAGAGCACTCACCTGCACTGCTAATTTGGTCACCTAGGTAGCAGAAGCTGTCTACTGCTTCTACTGAACCTTCCTAGAATTTAATAGCGCTTGTTTCCTGTGGTTGTTTGCTTACTGCCCCAGTGCAACGGCTACATGTAATACCTATGTTCTTGGCTAAACTACCTGAGATCCCACTACATCTCTTGCATTTGGAACACTGGATGAAATTTCTACCTACACTTTTCCTACACACTAAGCAAGGCCATTCCCCCTGAAGTGATCACGAGTCTGTTTTCCCTTCTACTTACTAGGACCTTAGTTTTTGTCAGGTTGACTTCAAGACCCTTTGTTTCTAAGCCATGCTTCCAGGTTTGGAATTTCTTCTCTAGTCCAGCCATAAATTCCGCTATGAGTATGAGATCATCTGCATACAGGCGTTCCCATGGGCAGCCAGTCTTAAACTCCTCTGTTATAGCCTGCAGAACGATAATAAACAGGAGAGAGCTAAGGACAGAGCCCTGGTGGATGCCAACCTGCACGTTAAAATCCTCGCTTTAGTCATTAATCCTAACTTTGCTGACTGCTCCCCTTTACATGGCTTTACGGCCTACACAAGCCATGCTCGTACTCTTAGTTTTCAAAGAGCCCACCGGATAATGGCACAAGGGACTCTGTGAAAAGCTTTCTCAAGATCAACAAACACCAGGTAGATTGGCTTGCTTTTAGCTAGGTACTTTTCTTGTAGCTGTTTCACAAGAGAGTATCTGTAGTGCTTTCACCTGGCACATATCCGATATATATGTGTGTATATATATATATATATATATATATATATATATATCACGATAAATTAACGGAGCCATAGACTCTCGCTATTCCCCGTCATAGATTCCATACACTGGTGGTTTTTCCCTGTTTGACTGATGGCGCACTATCTCTCTCTCTCTCTCTGGTGTATTATTTTTACATATATATATATATATATATAAAGGGTCAGGAGGACCTTTCAGTCATGTCAAGGACATGACAGCCTCCCTAGGGTAGGTGATCTACAAGATAAATGCAATCAGTACACACTATAAAGTGGTTGGTGTTAGGAAGGGCATCCAGCAGAGAAAGCTTGCCAGACAAAGGGTCAGGAGGACCCTTCAGCCATGTCAAGGACATCACAACCTCCCTAGTGTTGGTGATTTACATAAATGTACCCAGTACCTGTCCAACCCTTGCTAGCAGGGAAACAGATGTTAAAATGATGATGATACACACACACACACAAATACCACTCTATACATAGTCATCCTGGTGCTGTGATGAAATGTACCCAGTACACACTGTAAAGTGAGTGTGTGCGTGTGTAAATGATAACACGTCCATCTTCCACGCTAGCATGGGTTAGATGGGTTTGTCGAACTTGAGGCAAGATTGATCGGGTGACCGTATCTCGCTCATATAGAACTGTTTCTAGCTGGTTTTCTACAGCTTTCTAATGCCAACCACATTTACAGTGTGAACCTATTTGACTAAATTCAGTGACTGTGGTAATGGAGAAAAAAAAAGGGATAGAAGACGATAAAAGGATAAAATAAATTAACAATAATTTGTCAAGTAAGAATTAATATTTCAGATTTAATTTTTTAATTTTTAAACCAGTTTTCAAAACAAAACCTTGTATATAAAACTCCAAAACACTAGTTCTGAGAGAATGGCAGTGCTCCACCATGGCCACAGACCATGAACTGGAATGAGCAAATGCGTAAAAACAATAATATAAAAACCACCAACACCATAATAAATTTTTTAAATATTAAAATATTAGACCATTTATTGTGAAATATTAAAGCAATATTTGGCACTACAACGCTATTAGCTGTCAGTCGAAAGCAGCCGATGAAAGCAAAACATCGTTTATTTCCGTAT
This sequence comes from Eledone cirrhosa, assembly GCA_964016885.1. NCBI lineage: Eukaryota > Metazoa > Mollusca > Cephalopoda > Octopoda > Eledonidae > Eledone > Eledone cirrhosa. The sequence continues at coordinate 243,563,655 of OZ024742.1, forward strand.
TACTACCACGCGAAAGTGGAGTTACTTATATTAAATTTTATTTTTTTCACGCGTTTATTTTATTTTTTTGTTATAGCATATAGATGTAAGTGGAGTTACTTAAATGAAAATATCACGCGTTTTTTTTTTATTTAAGCATATCGATAACCGTGGAGTTACTTCTGACAGCTAATACCATGAACTATATTTTCATAGTCATAGTTATTAATGTAGAAAACAAGTCATTTTCACCAACAGTGGAGTTAACTTAAATGAAAATATAGGTGGCCCTTAAAAGGGCCAAATTAGAAAACAAATTTATGGTTATCAAATTTTTTTCACCAACCCTTTATGAAGAAATGTTTAGAAAACAAATTTTTTTCACCAACCTTATTCAAAAGCATGGATACAGTCCACATGGAGACAAGAGAGAGTCCCCGTGGAGATTGATGGTATCTGCTGTAATAGCGGTAGCGATGGAAAGATCGCGATGGTTAATTCCATTAACAATTTTGCCCTTTTAAGGGTCACCTATATTTTCATTTAAGTTAACTCCACTGTTGGTGAAAATGACTTGTTTTCTACATTGATAACTATGACTATGAAAATATAGTTCATGGTATTAGCTGTCAGAAGTAACTCCACTGTTGGTGAAAATTCATTTAAGTTCATGGTATTAGCTGTCAGAAGTAATTCCACTGTTGGTGAAAATGCCTTGTTTTCTACATTGATAACCTTGACTATGAAAATATAAATGATTAAATCCAATTTATTTGATAAGCATGACTTGATTTCTAATTAACTTAAATTTGTTTTCTAATTTGGCCCTTTTAAGAGCCACCTATATTTTCATTTAAGTAACTCCACTTACATCGATATGCTTTAACTCCACTTACATCGATATGCTTTAATAAAAAAAATAAAAAACGCGTGAAAACTCCACTTACGCGTGGTAGTAATACGGAAATAAACGATGACGAATGACGTCACCTTCGCCTGCTTTCACGACTGACAGCTAATAGCGTTGTAGTGCCCAATATTTTAGGCATGCACTAAAAATAGAAAACATGCAAGCATCCAAAATAACTGAAAATAATTGAATGTATTCCCCCACAAAAAAAACTTAAGAATTTAGTATAGGTTCCCTCAACATTTTTTCTATTTTCTCCAATTCTTTCCTGGCCATATTATTCATGAAATACACTGCCTGTCAGTTTCAATTAATTTAGAAAATAATCAAGAATTTAGAGAGATTTAGTAAAATAATAAATATTTTTACTTATTTCTATATTAAGTTCATGTTTAAATTATTGATTAAAGATCTATCATAAAATTATGATGAAAAGTTCTAGTTTAAATATGAATACTTTAAAATAAAATTGTCCGTATCAAAGAAATGACAGGCAGTTCTAGGCAGGTTAATATCAAATAAAATAGAGAAAATTAACTTTTTAAAATGTTATGTGAATCAAAGAAATAAAATGCAATAAAAAAAACTAGGAAGTTTAAAAGAAATAAAGACCAACATAATTAATTTACCAAATAACTTTGCCACCAATTATGTCAAGAGAAGTTTATATTGAAATTTTACAGATCAATGATGATAAAATATGAAATGTTTTTAGATAATGCTGGCATCTTTGATCAAAACAAAAGAACAATTTACAAACATCAAAGGGGCTGAAGAAAACTTTATAAATATCAAAATGATTTTAAATTGGTTTAGACAGGGTTTAGAAAAATTACTGAAATTTCTTTCTCTTCCAAAGATTCACTACTTTCACTTATAACAGACAAAAAAATTCATATATCAACCAATTTTAACAGAATAGTCCTAAATAATATTAGCAGTTCTCTGCTGTTGGCTTTCAGATTTTGTGTTATGTTTATTAAAATCAAATTTATTTTAACCATCATCAATTTTATATCCATGCATATTATTCAGGAGGGAAGGGGGGAAGAGCATGTGCAGAGTTTGGACAAGGGAGGTAGTGTAGGAGAGCCATAAGATTGGTGGATACAAACAAGACCAAGATAATCCTTTTTAGGTGTGGGCAACATCATATTTAGATAGGAAATTTGTGGGAAGGAAGCAAGACCAAGGAGTGGGGTTAAGAGAAAGATTGACGGGAAAGGGGACCTCAATGCCCATATAATTCAGCCACTATGCTATGACTTTTCCCGTGCATTCCTCAACCTACTTGCATAGGAAGGTGGGTATTTTCTAATACAACAAATCACCAGACAACTCCACAAATTCTTCCAACTCTGAATGCCCTACAGCTATTATCGTCCATTCACATCATATATCTATACCTATGCAACCTCTTCTCCTATACATTACATCCAATCTCTCTTATGCCCAGTTTTTTTCTCAATACATTAATAGAGAAGGTAATAGAAGAGAACTGATAACGGATATAACAAATAAAGAAAAGAATAAAATATACAGTAAAATCTAACGTTGTATCAGGCAAATTTTTCATGTCTATTTTTTTCCTAACATTTACTTTCCAAGAAAATACTTATGTTGAGTTGGGGAAAAACCCTTTCTTCCTATTCACGAAAAAAAGAAATCAGAAGATAAAACCTAACTGAAATACGTGTTTATTCCTTTTTTGAGGAGGGGGAGGGGGCGTCCAGCTCTCTATTCTCCTTCATTCTCTCTCTAACTAAAAATAAAAGACTTTAATCTAAAAATTAACTCTAGCAGTCCATTATTCTGTGCTGATGACAAAAATAATTCAGAAACAAATTCATCTTCAGATATGAACTAAATTAATTAAATTTTATTAAAATAAATTTGATTTTAATAAACATGACAGTTTAAATTCCTAATAATATTAATAAAAACAAAATAAATCCCAAAAATAAACAAAATCTAATTGCCAATCAAGAAAACAACTAATGTTCAAATGAAAAGGTACAGTCCTACAGAAGAGAAATATTTGTATCATATGATGGAGTCACAACAAACAGGAAAAAGACGGAGCTCATTTTCTGCTCAAGAATATTGAGTTCACATGCTTTTTACCTCATCAATAAGGAATATGAGACACATCAGTATAAATATGAAACTTAAATCTCTCATATGTTTTAGGAAAAACCTTGTTAAACAATTAGTACATATTTTATAATAAAATTTCAAAGGCAGTATCAGCACTACCTTGTTAGTATCACATGCTAAATTTTAAAAAAAAGCCTTTACTCAAGTAAATTTCATTAAAAATTCGCTAGATATATCTAAAAACCCTTAAGTAAGATCTAAATTTCGAGGCTGAGGTTCACATACATTAAATTCTCAAATAATTTAAATAATAAAAAGTTTTAAAATGAAACAGAATAAATTGTTTTAAAAATGACATTTATGTATAGGAAAAGAGAGAGAGATTAAGATTAAAATTTATTTAACCTCAAGTTTTTTTTAAAAAAAGGATATAGAAATATAGAGTTTAAATTATTTTAAAATTATCAAAAAGTTCAATTAAATCAGAAAATAATCAAATATATTTGATGCCCTTTACCTTGAGAGGTTACTTGGAAAGTGTATAAATCATAAAAGAAACTCACCTTGCTTTATCTTGATAATATTGGTTATAATAAGATTCCGGATTATCATAGTAACTTCGTCCATAACGGTCTCGATAATAGTTATAATAGGCTGCATTTCTATGATAATAATTTGGGTCATAGTCTAACAAAAGAGAAGTTGTTAATTGTAAAGAATTGATAGACAAACAAAAAATTAAAAGAACTGGAATAATCCTAATTTTATGTCAATGAAATATTTTCAGATTAAATAAAATTGAGAGAAATATTCATTAGCCGTTTTGTTACTAAATAAAAGACACTGCCTATGATTTTCAAAACATTTTGAAAATAATCAAAAATTTAGGGAGATTTAGTAATGTAACTCACTTTCTCATTGTCAAACTGGTGTTTGGAGCAAAACAAATGTTCTTACATAAAATTATGATGAAAAATATTTGAATAAATACAGATATTTAAAAATAAACAACTTAGTATTTTAGCAGGGCTGGTTTAAAGCAGTTTTGATATCAAAAGGATCAATTCAAAAGAATATATAAATAAAAATGAGAATAACTATGATATGGTATGGTCCTGTAACTCCTGATAGAGTGATAGGAGCACTGTAGTGGCAAACGTTTCTTGGGTATTTCAAGCCTGGCAGAGCCCATCCCTCTCCAGCTCTGAACACCACAGATTTCTTCCAGAGAAGGGTAGAAAGTGAGAGAGAGGAAGTAAAAAAGTGATATAGAGGAAAAATTGACATCAGTACAAGACTGGTACTTTTTTATCAACCTTAAAAGGATGAAAGGCAAAGTTGGCCTCGGCAGGATTTGAACTCAGAGAGCCAGAACAAATGCCACAAAGCATTCTATCCAATGTTCTAACAACTCTGCCAATTCACCAACTAACTGTCACTTCCTATATTATTAAAATATGTTTCATATCTTTTATATGAAGACACATTAAAGGTTGTGCTGTAACAGTCCATCAAATAAAAACAATTGCGACATTTCTTGAAACAATTTGGACACTGCACAGAAATGAAAGCTCTAAATGTCTTCCTATAACACCAAACAACTTATGAGCAATTTAAACAAGTAGATATTTCAGGCTGTAATCACACATCTAAAACACCATTTTAAGGAATATGATGTGGCCTAGTACCGAATCAAAAGAATTTTAACCTTTTAACATTTACATTACTCTATATATACTATATAGGGAAGCAGACGGAGAGGGCGACCCAAAATGAACTGGCGCCAGACAGTTGAGAGGGACCTGCGAGCGACAAACAGACAATGGCGGGATGCTGTGCAACTGGCTGCTGACTGAACGCAGTGGAACACTATGATTGCCTCATGCGTCGCAAGACGCGGGAGCGTCTGAGTCTGATATATACTATTGTATTTTTGTGGTAAAGGCTTTATCTTACATAATTATCTCACATAATATTGAATCTACGCGATTTTGATATATATTTTGAGAACAATACCTAACATCAGTCTGAGCAGCCAGTTATGGCTGGTTTGAATAGAAAGAGGTGAAAGAATTCTAGCCGGATACAGCCAGTTTAAATGCTAAAGGGTTAAACACAACTGTGCATAGCAACTATGTGGTTCTGAGTCTGATCCTATTACATGGTACCTTCAGCAAGTGTATTCTACTATAACCTTGTGTTGACCAATGCCTTTATGTGAAATTTAGTAGACAGAAACTGTATGGATGTTTGTTATATATGTGTGTGTACACATTAATAAGAATACCAATACACTAGTGTGTTCAAACAAAAACGTCTTACAATAACTCTTCTGCTTGAATTTCAAAGACTCTTGGTTGTCACTCTCACCATCACAAATGCAAAGAACTGGTATTTGTTCTATTAGAAGCCTTAAGCCAACAATGCTATTGTACACATTGTACATGATAAAACTGAATAAGCTCCAATAGATGATTGACACTTATCAAGGAACTAGTCCTTGTGCATGCAATGATAGGCCCGTCATTTCCAGCAAAGTGTGTTGCCAGTTGTCACTAGCCAAAGTCATCTTTATAGAGGTTAGTTTCTTAAGGTCAGTTTTCATTACTTTGTTCCACGTCTTCCTTGGTCTCCTTTTTCCACACATTCTATCCACTTCAAGCATTCAGCACTTCCTTATATAATTATCATCATCCATATGTTATAAGAAAAGGTTATTCCTACTATGGCCTCTCACCTACTAAACACCTGTTAAATTTTCACCTGCTACCTTATTTACAAACACCTCTTCTATGACCTGCTGTAATACTCATTACACCATGCTGACTGAATAACAAGGCAAAGAATCTGCTCTGCCAGTATCCAAGCTCTCCTCCAACACTCATAAAAATTATCTTTAGCACTCCAATTATCATTAACTCTCTACTACTACAGTCACCAATCCTTACTTTAATATTGGATTTGACCATATTCATGTGATTCATTCACTCTCTCTCTCACACAGAGGATAGCCCTTATTGACATCTACCACCCCAATATACCATCACTCGTATCTGATGATATCCATACCCAATTGGATATCTGCAATTTTCCATATATAACCATCACTCCTATCCATATTGAATACTACCACCCACTACTGCTAACCATTTATCTCTATCATGCATGAAACTCAGTTAATATCTACCACTCCCACTTTCCTGTGTTATCCATTATTCATTTCCTCCCTCCTACCATGACATCTCTATTGTTATCTTACCCACTATTGACAACCAGCTTGTAGCTTTGTCGTTCCCCCTCCCCTACCATCCTATCACTCCCTTTCTCCCTTCATATTCAAACCATACTCTCTCCTCTTTTAATGCTTGGTCATCACTGCCTATCTAATCACCCTCTCAGTTACATTTTGCCTTGAAGGAACTGAGACTGCATAGAACAAAGAGACCTCTTCAACCTTGCAGTGCTGGTACTATGATGAAATGCACCTAGTAACTCTCTAAAGTAGGTAGTAATTGAACAGAGACAATATATGCACTTGATAACTTCTATAGTGCTGGTGCCATGATAAAATGCATCAAGGACACTGTAAAGTGGTTGGTGATAGGAAGAGCATCTAACTGTAGAAGCTCTGCCAAGAATTGCAGTATGCGAGATGTGTTTCTCTGACCCATTTAGGAGAGCAATAGCTTTGAATAAATATGACTCAGACTGTAACAACCTATCTAACCCATGCTACCCTGGAAAACAGACATGATGATGACAATGATTGTACTCAGTGTCTAAAGGAAGAAAGCTAAATAGGGCAAAGCATTAGGTTTGGTGCTCTATTAATCAACTTTATCAGTATAATCATATTTACAGCAAACAACTTAATATCAACATATACTGAAACTAAATATAACGGTTGATTATTTTAAATGTTATATTTTGTAAATACATTATCAAGTCAATTTTATAGTCTTAAAATCTATACTCAGTTTGCTATTCTAGCAGGAGTTTGGTTTTTCAAACTGAAACATTCACATTATTTGATATACATAACAGAATATGCATACATGCAACCTTAAAAGATTTCATCTATCTTAAATTATTTTCAGAGGCACCACAACCAGAGAAAAGAAAGGCATTTGCAAACATAGAGAGATTTATAGACAAACATATAGCTGAGAAAAATTTTAATACAAGAATAAGCAGATAAAACCTTATTGAACATTGAGAACTTAAGGAGAAAAAAATCCAAGTTTAATCATTTGCAAAAGATGAAGATGTAAACTAAGAGGATCTTTCAAGTATTTTGAGAGTGATAGAGGCAGGCAAGAATGCTATACTGCTCTATGTGCCAATGCAAAAAAGATTCTGATTGAGAATCTGTGGACTTACATACCTTTCTTATGAAACCTCCGGCCTGCAATTATTCAGAAAATCCATCAAATAAATCCTTTGTAATGTTGGAAGGAAATTTAAATACTTACCAATTTTTAATCAAAAATGCAGTTAACTAAGAAAATCGATTCATACTAATGCTACAATAATTAATTAAATGACCGCAAATTGTAATTGATTCTATATTAGTTTAATAGTATGACTACAATAGCAAGTTTTAGGATTTAATTAGCTAGAATAATAATAAAAGATTCCAAAATTAATAAATAGTTCAATACTCCTTAACATAAATTTGAAAAGTACCTCTTCTGTACACTTCTGATATAAATTTGAAAACAAGCTAACTCAATTCTACTGATTCAAGCATTTAATCTATTTTTTTCATGATTCATAAAAGTGAGGAAACATTGACTAGGAATAAAATGCCTAGAAGTTCAAAACCATATACTTAACAACTGTCCTAATCTTCCTTTTCCAAAACTCCATTCTCCCAGAACTGTCATTTTAGTATTATTTTCCTCCAACCTTCAGTTTAAAAGGGATATTAAGAGTAGTAACCTCACCAATTCTCAAGACTCCATTATACCCACATTTTAAGAACCACAAAAAGAAAAATAATGATTATTCCAAAATGTTCTCATAAATACAAATTAATATTTTATAAGTAAAAGTATATTACTACAATTAATACTATTTTGGTTTGTACAAAATGCTGCAAAATATTAATCTATACAGAATAATCCCATCTTGGAGTATCAGATTCAACTTTCACAACATAACCTATTAATACTTCAAACACTTTATTCTCCTAAATTAAAAAAATATTCTATCGTGCTCTAAATTCAAATGGACACACACAAATCACCTCATATTATCTATTCCCAATTTTATAAGAGCAGAGTATAGATAATTTAATCAACCACAGAATATGAAAGGTTTTTCATTTTTCAACAGGAATAATAAGAAAGTAAAATCAACTCCACTAGATCTTAATGCAGCATTGTAATATCTACTTTACAAGTTCATAGTATTATTAAAAGGTGAAAAATAGCTATCTGACGTGACATCTATGATGCTTTGTGTATACCAAAAATCCATAATCCTATTCTGATAATTTAGTATAAAGTCTGTAAATTGATAATTAGCACCAAACTACACATTTGTAAAGGAGGGATGTATTCAACTGAATTACATCCAATATTCCATATACTTATTTCACTGATCTTAGAGAAATGAAAGGTTAAAAGGTCAGCCCTGTAAAGATTTGAACTCAAAATATGAGAAAGCCACATAATGCTTTGAAGTTCATCCAGCAATTTACTATTACTACTTCTCAACTGCCTTACAAAATCAATATATTAAAAAGAAATTAAAAGATATATCTACATTGATTTAATAACTCCTGAGGTGCAAAATTTAATATCGAAAAAATAAGAATCTACGTCTCACAAACATCTTTCAACTGATAGATTCTTCCATACTAGATTCTGTAATCTCTTGCAAAAAATAACTTTTACTCAATACAATAACAATAGCTTGAAGAAACTTGGATTTCTTTTCAGGAATTTATTTTCAAATACTCTGAACAAATATGAGCTGAGGAAAAGAAAATTTTCTCTGCAATGTAGAACTATGTTCGCATGTGAGATGATGTGCAGCTTTGAGGCACTGATTTCACTGATTAATGTAGTTCATTTAATAAATTGGGAAAAAGAAAACTTTCTCCAGCATATGATTCCCTTTAATGACAAGCAAATGAGCTCAAAATCCTTTCTCATTCAATATTTATTTAGCTGCCTCTGCTAATTACACTCCAATTACACCACCTCCATCACAACTCCTGTGTATAAACACTTTAAAGTGATTTATCAAAAGGCAGAATTATAAATTAAAGCAATTCAGCAATCTCACAATTACCAAGCAATAAAATACATAATCTAATTTCTTAACTCTTCGTTAGAAATGTTTAGAATTTAGTTAAGACTTACCATGATATGCATCTTTGTGTCTGTTGTAATAATCTCTGTCATAACGACTGTAATCGAGTCGAGATGAAGGGCGTTCAGAACGGGCGTCAGTATCATCTAGAAAAAATTTTAAGAAATTTATGAGATTGTGTAAGCTGGTGGCAGCATATATTTCAACTAATTTCTTGAAAATGAAACTCATTACATCATTTACCATCTTCTACTCTCATTTTCAAAATTAAATTCCTTTCGACTTTTTAACAGCACCTATTACACTTTCATCTACTATACTTGATATGGTTTTTATTCTTCAAAGAGGAAAAAAATCAGATTAAACAATGCCTTTCATTCAGCAAAATATATACACTCAGTTTCTAACAACAGGTCAAGAAAAGCTCAGTTATTTTCTTCGTGAAGCATGCATATAAATGTGATATCAGTCATTTTATCTTCAAGTAAAATCAGGATCAAGAACAATGCTCCATATTCTGGTTCCACCCAGTCTGCAAATAGCTCAGCTATTCCCAATAATAAACTTTTTAGCTTTTTTACCAAGTGCTGACAGGCAACACTAGGAAACTTGGTACCCATTGGAGAAAATTATTAATTAAATAGAATATTTATTAAAAGTAACTAATTTCTATTTAACATTAGAAGAGACACATGAAATATATAATATATTCATTCATCCAAATACTCTTCAAACTCTCACTCTCTACTGCCAACTAGTATAAAGACATCTAGATATTTTTAAAAAATCTTTCTCTTAAATATTGTTTCTACATTTGGCACAAGGCCAGCAATTATCCAGTGTATTACTGGTACTTTATTTTATCGACCTCGTAAGGATGAAAGGCAAAGTTAACCTCGGCAGGATTTGAACTCAGAATGGCAAGGGCCGTAACTCTATACGTCAAAGCATGTCGTCCGACCCACAATCGATACTGCCAATCCACCATATTGGCTATAAAACAGAAGCCAAATATTAAATGTACAGGAAGATTTAAGTAAAAACATTAGTTACACAAAACTTTCAAAGTTGTTGAGCAATTGGAATATATCACAGATCTATTGTGTTCTTAATTTTACTAGCTCTCCTCTCATTATGATTATGTTAATATTTGTTTACCTTTCATATCTTAAAACTACCAAAGTCTACTGAGAAAGACATATACTTAAACATTCTATTGTTAAAAAATCTTCAATCTCCAACCCTTCATCATGCTATGTTGTTCTTTTACTATTTATACCAGACACAACCGCTGTTTTAAACACATCTACTACTCCAAATCATTGACATATGATTCATATAATAAATTAACCAATTCTCTGTATAAAAACACAGAGAATGAGTCCTTTTATTGACAATACAAGCAATAAGGTTTAATATTTAACATAAGATTGCTTCAAAAAATTGGATCAACATTTCATATAATGTTCCAGACCAAAATTAGATATAAGTGAAAGTAATTTTTTTAAATGTTAATATTTAGAAACAAAGAATCAATGCATAATAGCAGGAAAGTGAATATTTCAGAATATTAGTCTTTAGTAGTGAAGAGGAATGAAATCTTAATCTTAGATTTAGTGTTAACATAATCCTAACATAAGTGATAAGGCTGAAGTATAAGGTTAGCAGAGAAATCATCATCATCATCACCGTTTTGCGTCCGTTCTTCCATGCTAGCATGGGTTAGACGGGTTGTCTTGTTGTGGGCAGTGTCTGGTCGGCTGACCATGCCTTGCTCATACAGGAACTGATTTTGGCTTGATTTCTACAGCTGGATGCTCTTCCTAACACCAACCTCATTTACAGTGAGTGCTTGGTGCTTTTTCCGTGGCGCCTACACGTCCACTTTACAGTGTGGGCTGGGTGCTTTTTTGCCGTGGCACCTCCACGACCACCTTGCAGTGGGAGGGTGTGGGGGCATATTGTCTATATGCTTCAGCTTGTACCCATGGGAGGTCGGGTACTCTGTATTACTGTGTGACGCCAGAGGTCACGGTTGTGTGTCATCACCTTTGAGAGGTGTAATTGGGTAAGGTCGGCTTTTATCACCTCATCCCAGGTCTTCTTGGGTCTCCCCACTCCGCGGTTTCCATTGACTTCTAGTGCTCTGCACCTTTTTATGCAGCTGCCATCCTTCATACGCATCACATGTCCATACCAACGCAACCACCTCTCCTGCACACAGCATTTGATTCCTCTTATGCTCAGTCTCTCTCTCAATTCATTTATGCTTTGTCGTTCGTGTATATTACTATTACACATCCATCGGAGCATGCAGGCTTCGTTTCTTTCTAATCTACCTAAGTCTTCCACCTTCAGCGCCCAGGTCACACTACCATGTAACATTGCTGTTCGGATACACGCATCATACAGTCTGCCTTTCATTTTGAGGGAGAAGCCTTTTGCAGCTAGCAGGGGCAGTAGCTCCCTGAACTTCTTCCATCCCATTCTTACCCTAGTTATTGTACTTTCTGAACACCCACCTCCGCTGTTAATTCGGTCACTTAGGTAGCAGAAGCTGTCTACTGTTTCTACAGAGCCCTCCCAGAGATTGGTGGTACTTGTTTCCTGTGGCTGTTTGCTGCCCCAGCACAGCTGCTGCATGTGAAGCCTACATTCTTAATTAAGCTTCCTGAGATCCTGCTACATCTCTTGTGTTTGCATTTGGGGCAGAGAATGGAGTTCCTACCTACACCTTTCCTACATACTGAGCAAGGCCATTTCCCAGATCTAGGTTCTGTTTTCTCGTCTACTTACAAGAACCTTAGTCTTTGTCATGTTGACTTTGAGACCCTTTCTTTCTAGTCCCTGCTTCCAAGTTTGGAATTTCTTCTCTAGTTCTACCATAGATTCAGCTATAAGTGCGAGGTCATCAGCATACAGGAGTCCCCATGGGCATCCGGTCTTAAACTCTTCCGTTATTGCCTGCAGGACTATGATGAACAGGAGAGGGCTAAGAACAGGGCTCTGGTGGACACCAACCTGTACACTAAATTCCTCGCTATACTCATTGCTAATCCTAACTTTGCTGATTGCTCCCCTATACATGGCTTGTGCAGCTTTCACAAGCCATTCATCTACTCCTAGTTTTCTAAGAGCCCACCAGATTACAGCACATGGAACTCTGTCAAAGGCTTTCTCGAGATCGACGAATGCCAGGTAGAGTGGCTTACTTTTAGCTAGGTACTTTTCCTGTAACTGCCTCACAAGGAAGAAGGCATCAGTGGTGCCTCTTCCTGGTACAAACCCAAATTGCACCTCATCTATTTTCACCAGGTCCCTAATCAACTGTGCTATAACTCTTTCTGTTACTTTCATGACCTGGTCCATCAGCTTTATACCTCTATAGTTTCCTCTATCTAGTGCATCACCTTTACCTTTGTAGCAGTTGACAATGATGCTACTGCACCAATCTTTTGGTATGACACCTTCTAGTATTACCTGGTTAACAATATAAAGTTGTAAATATAAAGTTGTTTTGCTTTTTTTACCAAAATTGACTGGAAACAACAATAATTATTTTACATAATTTTTAGTTTGTGTCACAATAATTAGATCATCAATAAATACCTCTCTCCCTCTTGTACATACAGATACACAATTATATTTTATTTTAAGATTTCAAGCTTCATACTCTAATGTGACAGCTAATGGATTACAACATTGAGAGTTAGAAAAGTGCTGAGGATTCTAAGCTAGTTAGACCAGAAGGTAATTTGCAACTAGTAATCTAGAAAAGGACAGGTGAGATTTGGTAAAGGGAAAGAAACCTCTCTTTGTGTTGTTTAGAAACTATACAACACAAGAGAAAAAGAAAAAGTAGATATAAGCAATAGCTGGTGTAAGGAAAAAGAAAAAGATGTTGTTGACATTACTAATCGACCTACCATTTTCATCTGGTGAGACAGCTGTAATAATTGAAAAGATATTACTATTTAAAATGTTCAATGAAAGGTAGGAAATCAATTATTTTTAACAATTTCTTATTTTGCAATATGGGTGTAGTTAATTGACACCAGGACTTAACTATATATTTTGCTAACTATGAAGGATAAAATATACAATAGTCATAGGTGAACTCAAAACATGAAAGGGATTTGTCTGATGATCTACTGATTCTGTTATTTCCTGCCTTCTGTTTAAACAACAAAATAATTCTATTTCTTAGTTATACCACAACATTTTTAAAAACTCATATCTACTTGAATTACCATTTGCAGGTCAGAGAGATTTGGGAGATAGAGACGGGTTGCTGTGCAGCACGTTTCGAAAGATTAAGATAGTCTTGTGTAAAAACAGGAGAGATGGAAGGGCTTGGTGAAGATAAAAATTAGCTTAGATTGCTAGAATGGACACTATGGAGAACAGTCGCCTTGTTTGATTAGGGTTAGTATAATCATCATCATCACCATTTAACATCCATTTTGCCATGCTAGCATGAGTTAGACAAGTTGTCCCATTGTGAGACAAGTCAGATCAGCTGACCAAGTCTTGCTCATACAGAACTGATATAAATATGTATATAGATGACTGCCTATCTGCATGTACACGTGTGTGTGTGTGTGTGTGTGTGTGTGTGTACACTATAAAAGGATCATTTTGGTGTCACGATAAAAAGTGCCCAGCCCACACTGTAAATGTGATTGGCGTAGGAAGGGCATCTAACCATAGAAACCAAGCCAAAATCAGTTCTGTGTGAGCAAAACACAGTTATCTGACCTGGGTTGTCTCACAATGGGACAGTTCATCTAATCCATGCTAACATGGAAAATGGATGTTAAATGATGATGACGATATATATATTCATATATACACAGACACACACACACATTTATACATGTAATTATACATATGTGCGTGTGAGAGAACATATACACAGCTGCATATTTATACATGCGAATATGCTTACACACACACATATATATGTATGTGTATGAGTACATAGTAGAGAAAGACCATGGAAAACATGGATGGAGGTGGTGAGAGCTGACCTCAGATCACTGAAGCTCAGAGGAGATGACGAAGGACCATGATGAGTGGAGATATGCTGTGTGGAAGAGAACCTGTCCTCCCTTGCAAGCAGGTAAAAGCAGACATATGATGATAATGATATATATATATGTATGTGTGTATATATATATACATATATATAGAGAAACTAAAAGAGCCCTCAGGACCTGCTTGACACTTACTACAGGAAGGAAGAGAAGGTAGAAACCTATAACAGAGGAAATTGTGGAGGTTCCTGTGAGACAACTTCCTAAAGGCTGCAAAGTCTGTGGCTGGTGCAAGTCCCCAGGAAAGTAGTTCAAGATGGTGTCATACCCAATGACTAGCATAACAGTGTCATCATCAAGTGCTACAAGGGCAAAGGAGATGTGCCAAAGAGAGGTAACTACTGAGACATCAAGTTGATGGACCAGGAGATGAAAGTTACTAACAGAGTTATAGCACAACTCATTAGGGACAGAATTATGCTACATGCAATGCAGAACAGTTTTATGTCAGGAACAGGTACTACTAATGCCCTCTTCCTTGTGAAAACTATAAGGGAAGTACTATTCTAAAAGTAAGCTGCTGTACCTACCATTTTTTATCTAAAGACTAAAGTCTTAATAAATAGGAAATAAAACAAAATGTAATGGAATTACAGGCAGGTTGATGGAACAAGAGACTCCCTCACAAGTGTGGAGTGATGCAATTCTTGTCCCTTTCATCAAGAAGTGTGATAAGCACCATTGCAGTAACTTCTAGTGTTCAGTGTTAAGAAGGCCATCCAGCCATAGAAATCTTCCAAACAAAGATTCGGGAGGACTTTTCAGTTGCAATAAAGACATGACAACCTCCCAAGTGGATAAAATGCACTCAGAAGAGCTTGAGAACATATGTAAGCAAGATGCAGGCCCCTGACCTATTTGAGCACTTCAAAAGACTTAAACATGGAGATGCCAGCACAAAGGAGCTGTGACATCTTTACAACTTATTACAGCATGAAGAAATAATCAAAACCTGGAGTTAAGTGATAGTAGATTACCCAAGAAAGGAGCTTTAATTGACTGCAACAACTGGTGTGGAATAACTGTCTTTCCCTAGAAAAGTTGTTTTGCAGTGTCACCCTAACCCACCTCAAGAAAGTTGTCGAAGAGCATCTATGAAAAGAACAGGCTAGATTCAGGAGGAGGAGAAAGATATAAGTTTAGGAAGGTCAAGGAAAATTTGCATATTCAAGTGTCTACACACAGAATATCGTAATCAAGCAAATATTAAATTAAATTTTTTTTTTTGCTATACACTTCATAGTTTTGTATGGGTATTATGCTAGTATATCATCATCAACATCACCATTTAACATCTATTTCCCATGCTTGCATGGGTTAGATGGGTTTACATGTTATGAGGCTAGCCATGTCAGGTGACTACATCATAGTCATATGATCTGTCTTGGGCTTGTTTTTCTAAGGACAGCCATATTACAACATATAGTGGGAAAGTTTTTCATGGCACAACAAGAGAGAGATTAATTATCGTCATCAGTTTTACATGTTTGTCCATGGCGGAATAACTGGATGCCTTCCTGGTGCCAACCCTCATTTACTTTTTTAAAGAGTTAAGATACAGATCTCTGTTTACACAGAACATAAACAAATATAACCACTTGCGATATCGAATGTGAAGAGAAGAGATAACCAAAGACACACACACACACATGAATATATATATATATATATATATATATAGTGGACAGCTTCCGTTACCTGGGCGATAAAATCAGCAGTGGGGGAGGGTGCTCTGAAAGTACAGTAGCTAGAGTCAGAACTGGTTGGAAAAAGTTCAGAGAGCTTATACCACTATTAGCTGCTAAAGGGTTCTCCCTAAAAATGAAAGGCAGGTTGTACGATGCCTGCATCATCATCATCATCATCATCATCGGGTTTAGCGTCCGTGTTCCACGCTTGCATGGGTTTGGACGGGGGTTTTCCCACTTGAGGCAAGAGTGGTTGTCTTGCTCGCATAGGACTGTCTGGCGGGTTTTCTACAGCTGGATGCCCTTCCTAACACCAACCACATTTACAGTGTGGGGCTGGGAGGTTTTTACCGTGTTGCCTACACGGCCACATTACAGCGTGGACTGTCTGGCGGGTTTTCTACAGCTGAATGCCCTTCCTAGCACCAACAACATTTACAGTGTGGGGCTGGGAGGTTTTTACCGTGTTGCCTACACGGCCACATTTACAGCGTGGACTGTGTGTTTTTTTGTCGTGACACCTACATGATCTCATTTGTTTCGGCCTGGATGTTGTGGGACCAACATAACTTTACATTGAAAGGGGCGGTGTGGATGGGGTGGAGGTGGTGGGACGGGGGTGTGTTTTGATAGAGATGCCTACTGACTGTAGTAGGTTTTTACTTTGTATTTAGGTAAGGTGGGTCTTCTCTATTACTGAGTACCGAACAGCAATGTTGCATGGCAGTGATACCTGGGCATTGTGTGCAGAGGATATACGCAGACTAGAGAGGAACGAAGCTTGCATGCTCCGCTGGATGTGTAACAGTAATATATGTGAACGGCAAAGCATAAACGAACTAAGGAAAAAATTAGAAATAAGAGGGATCAGATGTTGTTTACTCAAGAGAAGGCTACGTTGGTATGGACACGTGATGCGCATGGAAGTCGATAGCTGTATAACAAAGTGCAGGGCAATAAAGATAGACGGTAGCCACGGAATAGGCAGACCTAGAAAAACCTGGGACGAGCTGATAAACTCCGACCTCACACACTTACACCTCTCCAAGACAATGTCACTGGACCGAGACCTTTGGCAGTACTCAGTAACAGAGAAGATCCGCCTTACCTAAATACATAGTAAAACCTACTACAGCCAGTAGGCATCTCTAACAAAATACACCCCGTCCCACCACCACCACCCCCACCCCATCCACACCACCCCGTTCTATGTAAAGTTATGTTGGTGCCGCGCCATCCAGGCCGAAACAAATGAGATCGTGTAGGTGTCACGACAAAAAAACACACAGTAATGATTCATGAAGATCTTGCTCCAAACTTTGTCATACAAAAAAGAAAAAACAAGAAGAATGTATGCACCATTCCTAAAGTCTCTCTCTTGTAACTTTTAAAGGATGCCCAGATTATTTTTTTCTAGTGTCTCAGTACAACCACCTGGAAAAATTCTAACCCAGATACACAGCAGAGATCAAGAAAATGCAATCATTTATTTTTTATTTCATCAAATAGATGAATTGCTTTTTTATTCTAACCTACAAATCATTACAGTTTCAATACAGGGTTACTCAGTTCTTTGAGAACACATCTTTTAATAGCTCTAAATTTTTTCTAACTTGTTCTGATTGTCAATTCTTTTCAGATAAATGACAGACATCAAGTTAACTAAGCAAATAAAACAGCACACAGTAATCGTTGCCTTAAAAGCAGAGAATAATGATTTAGTGAGTGCTCGCTTCCTGAAAGTTAGTCATTTGTTGACAAAATTTGCTAAGGAGCTCGAAATTTCAAGGCACACTATCGGAAGAATTGCACATAAGGACCTTGATACAAATCATAAGGACCTTCGATACAAATCATAAGCGATGTGGAGAGAACATTTCATGTTTGTAAAGACAAAATATAACCATCTGATCCATGCAAAGCACTTGTTGAGCATGTTGAAACATTAAGAGTTTGGAATGCTTTAGTTTTTCTCAGATGAGAACAACTTTGATCAGGACTAAAACTTCAACCAAAGGAATGACAAATGATTATGCAGAGACTCTAAAGACACTTCAACAGACATGCACACAAAGTTTCTGGCAACTATGATGGTTCTGGGAAACATGAGCAACAGGGGAGTTGTCATGCCTCTTCACTTCTTTCCTTGGGGCTTAAGGGTCAATGCTGCTGACTATAAGGAGGTGTTGGAGAAGGTTGTGAACTCTTGAATAGAAAGGATGAACAAAGGAAGACTGTACACCAACCAACAAGACTCTGGATGAGTTACAATCTCCACAATCATATTATCCCAAACATAAGGTCTCCTAGCTCTCCAGACCTGAATCCATTGGACAACTATGTATGGAGCATAGTCAAGAGGGAAGTCAATCAATGCTCCCATAACAATATAAACTCTCTGAAGTCTGCTATAACTAGCACAATGTCCAATATAAATAAAGATCATCTGATTCGGGTATGTCAACGTTTCAGACCTCGTATTAAATCAGTCATCGATGTAAATGGCAGATTCATTGAGTAGATGCATCAAAAAGAGTCTCAAGATTATTCATGCCAATTTCTTTCATGATTTATGAATCTTTTTCTAAATTCAGGAAAATGTCCTCAAAGAACTGAATTTAAGTCATTAACTAAAATAAGCACCAGAATTTGAAAATATATATTTAAATATAAATATCAACATTCATAAAGAATAACAAGAATTATATTTGTGTGTGTGTGTATGCATGCTTAGCATCCATACAAACATGCATATGCATATGATGTATGTGAATTTGTGTGTGCATGTCCATGTATGTATGAAAGAGGGGAAAATATGTTAATACTAACCTTGCCTAGATCGTGGCCTTTCATATGATTCATGATGATCTTCATCACGGTAATAGTTGTTGTATTCTCCATAACGTTCAAACTCTGTCCGACTCATAGGTCGATCATAATAGGGGTCATATCGAGGATTCTTATAACGCATTCGATAGTCATAATCATAATCTCGAGGATTGCGATAATCCTTATCTCTTCCTCTTGGGCCTCTATAATCCACTGGCTCACGATCTCGGTACTCACGAGGGTCTCTAGAATGTCTAGAATCTCGCAAATCTAATGATTCTCTAGAACCACGGAAGTCATGATCTCGATAGCCCTTAGAATCACGAATATCCAAAGAGTCACGAGAACCTCTGAAATCCTGACGCTCTTGTGGGTTCTGTGGCAATCTTGGATCTTGAACATTCCATGAATTTTGAGGGTCACGAGATCGATGAAAGTCTTTTTTGGTATGATTTTCTCCATAATGTTCGGAGGAGTTTTTATATTCTGGTTTTATTGGAGAACTATCATGATTACTATTAGCAGTTTTTGAAGAATTTGGAGTAGATGTCAAAGGTTGGGAACTGTCCAATTTGTCACTGATGTTGTTAGTTATGTCACTAGTAACATCCAAAGAGAGCTTACTTGCACTTGTAGGTACCACAGAGTTAGTTTTGTTCTCTAAACTAGGACTAGAATCTTTAGCTACAAAAGAATAAGATTTAGAACTTTCAGAACTGACAACAGGTACACTGGGTACAAGAATTAAGCCACTTGATGATATTTGGGGATTATCCCATAATGTTGTCATAGGTGAAATACATTCTTGCAAACGAGCTCCTTCAACTGCATTGGCCCTGATTGCTGTTGAGGTTTGATCATGTCGGTTCACATTTTTTGGTGGTGGCATAGTGTCTTTAGTACGTTCTCCAATCTGTTCCATAGAGAGACGTGATGTACTGGATTCTACAGATCGATTACTTTCCTGTGATCCCCGGCGTAATGATGCTGGACCACCAAAGTTTGTTGAACAGTCTTGAACAGTTGGATCAATTTTAGCTGTACTTCCTCTAAGACTTTGTTTTCCTAATGAACTGGATTCTCCATGAACATTGCTTCGAAAACTCAGACTACTCTCTTGAGAACTTCCTCTTGAAATGGATCGTGGACGATTTCCTTCCATGGAATTTTGTCTTGGGGGAGGGGGTTGGAATGGGCTAGATTCTCTTGGCTGAATTGCACTTGCATAAACGTTTAACATATGGTCCTTTCTCAAAGATTTACTTTTCTCTGATCCAAATTTTGAAGTTAATTCATTTCTAGAATTATGAACTGATTCAATTGTATCATTAATATTGGAAGTGTTAGGAATTTGTTTTATACTTTCTTTTGGTTGTAATGTAATTGACTCTTTTGGTGGAATTAAATCTGCTTCTCTTTCTTTCTGGAAGCCAGAATTATGATGCTGTTCAGCTGAGTTTAGTATCACATCTTCATTTGAAGTCTCCTTAATTTTAGAGGACGGTGTAAGTTGGGGAAAAGAAAGATGTTCTATTTGAAAATTTGAATTCTCCGTTTTAAAGCTATCAAGTATAACTGCATCTGTAACTGGATGAACCTGACTAGAATTGTTAATATGTTCTTTAGTATTAATTGTGAACTCTTGATCAGGAGTTTCTGTGAAGTATGGTAAGCCATGTTTAGTATACTGACTGTTGTCAGTTAAGTTCAGGCTTTTACTGTCATTGGTGAATGAATCATGCAAACTGGCATTTGTTTTGGACTCTGCAGATAAATGTTGCTGCTGGTTGTGTTGAACAAAACTAGCAGCCTCAGTTGATGCAGGAACAGAATCTTCAGTCAATGCATCTAGTGAAATTTCACCAAACTTATTACTAACATCCGTAATATTAGCAGCACTATTCTGTATACTATCTCCAATAGTTTGTGATGTATTACCAACAGTTTGTACATCTGATGTATTAAAATTTTCAGCAACTTTCTGGTTTGAGGTAGTTGCTGTAACAGAATTCAGTTCTGGATAGGAATCATTCTTCATCAAAATTGGATAATTTTGTGGTTGAGAAGCAACAGTACTCTGATAGTCCTCCAAATTTGCATTGTGCTGCTGTTTATTTGATAGTGGCCCACTTGGTACATTAGAATTTGTTAAGTTTTTTGTGGGCTCCCATAGAACGTTATCTGAATCAATATTACTTTGATTAAAGAAAGCAGTGGCAGTTGTTTGCTGCTGATATGTTTCTAGAGGTTCACTAACAGGTATATTTGAAACTTGATGCCAGCTATTCTGAGAATGAACAGCCTGATTACTATCGGGTGCTTGAGAAAAATATCTTGAGTCTGTTATAGGTATTTCTTGCCCTGGAGTTTGAAGAGATGAACTGGCTTCCTGAACAGGTGTAGACAACAACATAGGTGAAGGGTTCTGATATGCAGAATAATTAGCCTGGTCAGTCGGTTGTGAATTACTAGAATCTGATGAAAAATAGGTCTGTGGAAGAACATTATTAGAAGTGTCTCTAGGCCATTGCTGTGTGTTTGGTAATATTATATTTGGCCACACTTGCCCACCTTGATTTGTTTGAACTGGTAAGTTCTGATTTTGGTCAAAATACTGCATTGCACCAGTTGAAGTTTGTTCATGACTGGGAATATTGTTTCCATAGGAATCATTTCCAGCACTGCTTACAGAACTAACACTCTGTTCATGATACTGCCCCATTCCAGTAAACTGGTTACCAAAGAAAGAACTTGAATGGTCTCCCCAACTAGGGTTTGGATCCCATGTGCCATTGACAGTATTATTGCTATCTGCGGATTGATTTAACTGGTTTAAAGAATCTTTATCAGGTGGCACCTGGTTAGCGGGCTGAACATTATTACAATTAGCTGGTTGAAATATTGTAGGGGCTATACTCTGTGACTGTGCTTGTTGATTACTAATATTACATTCCGTACTAGTTATTGGTTGGTCGGTAATAGTGGACACTGTATTACCTTCTGGCAATGGTTGAAATAGGGTACCAGGAAATTGGTTGGTCGGAACATTATTTTGAAATTCAGCAGGATTATAAAATGTCACTGGTCCAACATTACCAGACTGGTTACCAAAATTATCTGGATTCCAAGGAGCTGGCTGAGACATTCTGAAAAAGATATCAACAAGACCATTAAAATACTTTCAACTACTAAATTTATCTTATTTAAAAATCTACTTCACAATATAGAATTTTACTAATTAAAATATTCTTTTGGGTTTGTTTAACATTTTGTTTCTTTTAAATGATTGCAATTAAAACTAAATACTAGGGATGAAAAATTCAACATTACAACATAATTGCAGAATTTATGCTTAAATTTCTTCCTTAATATACAAAATAGCTTCACAAAAAAATGAATTTTCGAAGCAATGTATGTTTATGAAAAAATAATCTCAACTTTGAAAAGTTAATCTTTCCCATGTTGCATTACAAGAAAAATGAAGACAAATAAAAGTTCCCTAGTTTCTTTATTAATTACATGGATAATCCCAATTAATTAAAGTTTTTCAACTTATTATATTATATATGTCCATTTAATATGCAAAACACTTCCCTGGGGTACATTTCTTCAACCATATTGTTGATATTTATAATCAGTGACACTACATTCCCTCTAATTCTATATATACTGACCACATCTAAGCCTTGTCAACTGAGAAGGGCTGATAATGCTGAAAAATGTCCATTGCTTCATCAGTTGGTTTTTATCTTTGTGTGACTGAAATGAAATGCATTCTATCATCATCATCATTTTACGTCCGCTTTTCCCTGTTTGGATTTACTAAAATTTTTATCACTAAGATAGTAAGTTGAGATATGGTTCTTATACAGAAGTGTTGGAAAAGTTTAATCTAAATAGGAACATTTTAATTTGGGCAGTTTTGATTCATTGACCTAGAGATGGTTTTTACCAAGTTAGTTAAAGACCAAATCTATTCACATCTGCATCATCTTTATTTTTAAAAAAATCAAAAATGGCTTATCTTATTGAAGTTATCTCCATTATCTGTTGTTTAAATTTTAAACACTCCCTAGAAGTCTGTGTCTACTAATTGCATGGACAATCTCAGTTAATCAACAAGGTATTCAAATCTCTTGCAAAAAAGAAATGTGTTTGTCTGCTACTCAAAGTAAGCTGTGGGTTGCATATTTTGCACATGCAGCAATAGAAAACCATTTGAACCTAATTATCTAGAGAATTATTTGGGCATGGTTGGTTTATAGAATTTGAACGATTTTAGTTATCACTTATTCAGCTATCTTGCATGGTTCAGTTGTCAGAAGGAAATTAGCAGGGCTCTGTCCACTTAGCCAATTTAAAAGGTCAGAGAGAGGGGGTGATGTGGGACTATGGTCAGTATATGACAAAATGAAAATGAGATTCAATAGTGAAACAATTCGTCTAGGAACTTACAGATGTAAATATTTTGGGTCCAAGGAAAGACTAGCAAGTATTAATGGTCTATATATTGATTAGAGATAAAAATAAAAGAGATTAGCAGATGCAAGTTAGCAAAAGTTTCAGCAGGATAATGGCAGATACTGAAGAACTGAAGAACTTCTAATCTGAATAGCAAAATGTTTTGTTGTTGATACCCAAACCAGAACAATAGATATTGGGTCAAGAAGATGCACATAGATGCAGACCTGGAGTAAAGGTAGCAGGGATTAGAGATTTGTGGGTTTAGAAGTAGTAGTGAATTGAGTTTGAGGGGAAGGAGATTTCAGAGTAAAGGTGATAGACAATTATGTACAGTTAATGAGATAATAAATACCTATTTGTTCCCAGACCTTTGATGAAAAACTATTCAAACCAATACTCACAGACAGTAAATTGCACACTTAAAGATGTTCATTAAATACCTACAACAGTACAGATTCCACTGAAGGTACCGAAAGATCAAATAATAATTTTTTTATCTGAGAGTTTCACGGTATGAAGGACATCCAGATGTTAAATACTTATTTCAAATACATAAAAATGACTAGAATTTCAAAACCCATCCCATCATCATACTAGCTTGACAAACATCAATGTCAAACAATTTTTAAAAATAAAATACATTCATAATAAGACAAAAAAAAAGCCAAAATAAAACAGCTATTCACAAATATTTATAACTTGATTTTAAATCTCACAAACTCATTCCATAAGGCAGTAAGTGTATGCATATATAAATATGTTTACACACACATACACATATTCATACATACACATTCTCATATACAATAGAGAAAGCAATTCTGTCAATCAGAGATTATATAATCTACCGGATTAATATTAATACAGAAAAGATTAACAATTAGAATAACTGAGCATTTCAAAACATAAGTCTGTATAAGTCTACAAAATCTGTTCATGTACCTAGAATCCCTACTTATCCTGTTGTTTATTTGAGTGTTCATGTATTGTATGAAAAGTATTACAATAAGATGATCAGCATTCACAAAAATAGGAATAACAATATATTTTTCTGTATGAAACATAAGTCAAAATATCATTAGCTTTATGTATACTTTTTCAATGGACGCAAGAGGTGGACTAGACGTTTTGGGGCAGAATTCTACAGCCAGATGCCCTTCATAATACCAACACTCATTTGTTTTTTAGTAAAGTATAGATCTCTAACACAAATATCATCATCTGTGATGCAAAGAAAAGAGATGAGCAAACACACACAAACATTATATATATATATAAATGCCAGTAGAAGGAAGACGCAGTCGAGGAAAACCACAAAAAACATGGTTGGAGGTGGTGAGAGCAGACCTCAGATCGCTGAAGCTTACGGAGATGACAAAGGACCATGATGAATGGAGAGATGCCGTGCTGAATAGGACCCGTCCAACCCTTGCAAGCAGGGAAAAGCGGATGTAAAATGATGATATATATATATACATGCATATGTGTAACAGGGCTCCTTACAGTTTCTGTCTACACAATTCACTCCCTTGATCAGCCTGAGGCTGAAATGAAAGACACTTGCCCAAAGAATCATGCAGTGAGACTGAACCCAAAACCTGCCTTAAGAAAGACCACATTAAATAATGTAATTCTAAATATCCCTCACCTGAAAATAGACAGAATGGTCATATAACTGGATCACATTCAGTCATAAAGCTTTTTTGTTTAGAGTTGATCTGATACTAAACAACTTAATATCTATATATAAATTTGAGCGACTTTTGTTCATCCATCTGTCACACTGTGTGTGTGTGTGTAAAAGGAAGGAAGGGGATGGTGAAAAAACTATGGAAAATCAGCGGCTGGCGTTCCATTAGCTACACTGTATATGAGTGTATGTGTATGTTTGTGTAAATGTGTATGTGTGTGTCTGAATGTATGTCTGTAAGTGTGTATTTTTGTAAGTATGTCTGTGTTTTTATATTTATGTACTCAAACACAAATGTATGCATATGCACATACACACACGTATACACGTCAGCATGTTGATAAAATATCTACAAAGCACTGACTGATGTATAAAGGAAAGACAACTGTGCTGATATGGACACGTAATCCAAAGAGATGATGCATGCTGGGAGAAAAAATGTTGTCTGATTTAAAATAACTACAACAGAGGTAACAAAAAAAGACATGGAAGAAAAGTTACACCTGAGAAGACTGATAAGATTACAAAAGATAACGAGAGCCTCTACGAGATTGCTTAGCCTGCTAGATATAACAGCCACATTTACTTCAAATCACACACCACTGTCTTAAATAAAAAAAATGATACAAGGAACAATACAGTCTCATATACAAAAAACAGGATGGTTGTGGTTGGAGGGCTTTTGATCTTAAGTCTGTGTGATCAGGATTGACTAGTGTCTAAACAACAACTGCAAAATAAATAGATCTTAATACAATTTTGTAGATCTATCCAACTTATGCAAACATGGGAAAACAGACATTTAAACAATGATAAGTCTTTCTAATAATGGCACCCGTATTTAACGTGCTTTATGTCACCAGCCCTGAAAGGATGAAAGGCAATGTTGACCTCAATGATAATGATTATATTCAGTATGTATCGTTCTATGACAACAAAGCACCCAGTCTACCCTGTTAGATGGTCGTTTTAATGCCACAATAAAAAGTACCCAGTCCACACTAATGTGGTTGATGTTAGGAAGAGCATCCAGCCATAAAAACCAGATCCATATGAACAAGATATTGTCACCTGACCTAAATTGTCTCAATGTGACAACTCATCTAATCCATACAAGCATGGAAAAATAGACATTAAATGGTGGTGATGATGGTGATTATACAGAATTCTATAAGAATTCAATTTCTATAATTTTTGGCGAAGGCAGGGGATTGTGTGGTTTTGATAAACACCAACCAGCGAGAAACAGACTGTCAATCACTCTCCCTTTGTTTACGCCGAAAATAAGTGACATAGTCACTACTTTAAAACTAATAGCAAATGGTCTTCTAAATGTGTTTAATTAAACATACGGTATATTGCCAAATATACTATACATACATTCATATATATGTGTGTATGTGTAAAGGAATTTTTTTTAATTTATTCTTTCCCAGCTTTATAATGGTCAATATTTACTCATATTTTAGTTATAGCTTAAACAAATTTGGAAAGAATGTTATATTCTGTGAATGACCTAGTTTAGCAAGAAACATTTGTAAATAGAAACATTAACTGATGCATTTCTATATTTCTAATGAAAGACACTGCCTGTGATTTTCAAATAATTTTTAAATAATCAAAAATTTGGAAGGATTTAGAAAAATAACTTTCTCATTTTAAAACTGGTGTTTGGAACATAAAGGTTCATACATAAAATTATGACAAAAGGTTTTTAGATAACTATAAGCACTTTGAAATAAATAGCTTTAAACGAGAGCAGTTTGATATCAAAAGGGTTAAATTATATTTTAGGGATCAGGCGTATCAATTTAAGAAAAAGAAACAAACTGATGGGACTCGAGTCACGTATATCACCTGCCAAGCAACTGTGTAACCAATTACACTACAGAACAAGAATTCCTCAAATTAGATACCATAGTTACTCTCTTGTATATTAACTATATTTTAAAAGGAAGTGCAGTCTAATTGTTTTAATTACTATAATACTAATTTCTTTAATAGAGAGTCAAAGCAAAATTAATTATGTAGAGGAATGGTAAATTTGACCATATTCTATTTAACCAGGAAAAACAAAAAATAAAATCAACCCAAGTAGAATTTGAATTCAAAATATAGGATAAAAGTAAAAACTAGAAATAATTATTTCTACTTTTGGCACAAGGCCAGCAATTACCCAGTGCATTACTGGTACTTTATTTTATCGACCCCGTAAGGATGAAAGGTAAAGTTAACCTCAGCGGGATTTGAACTCAGATAGTAAATACTAGAAATAATGAGATTAAGCAAAAATATCTGAATATTAATCTCATTTTGTGATGCATATGAAGGATAGCAATTGGGCAAAAATTTCATTTCATTTCTACCACTCAAGGCTCTTTGGTCATTACTAATAATAAAAATCGCATTACAGAAAAAATATTTCTTTTGATATCAAAGTAAATTTATCGGAAGGTTGATTTGTAAAATCCATATCAGTTTTCTTTTAAAAGTTATGAAGTTACAATTTTTTTACCTTCATTATTATCTAAACTAACTGAAAGTTAGTAACTGCTGCAAAAGATATATCACAGCCTTCACCTATTACTCCATTTTGAAAGCTTGAAATTATGTTAATCCTGTAATGTTATACACTTGATAAACTTCCTGAAACACACGAATCTAAGTAAACTAAATTTTCAAACAAAGCTCCTTACACTACAGAATGAAAGTTGCCTTTTACTGACATAACAAATCTTTCAAATTTTAAGGAAAGTAGGGTTACATAAAATAATTGTTTCTACTTTTGGCACAAGGCCAGCAATTACCCAGTGCATTACTGCTACTTTATTTTATCGACCCCATAAGGATGAAAGGCAAAGTCAACCTCGGCGGGATTTGAACTCAGAATGGTTGAAAACGGTCTCAGCTAAAAGCAATTCAAAAATGGTAATCATCAAAATATCTATAAAAATCGCTTTGTTAATGGTACCAAATTTTCTACACTAGGTGATGTTAGAAAATAAGATTTGACTATTCAACAGAAACAGTCTTATTTGATGGTAAAATTTAAACCAATGGTCCAGTGTGAAAACAAACAAATAGGAAGTAACTAACTTTATCACCCTGCTATAGTATTGACACTTTAAAATATACAATGATTCTCATTGTCAATTTTCTATTAGATCTGACAAAAACTAACAACCAAACAAGAATATCAAGTCTAGAAGTATTTTCTATTTACCATAATAAAACAAACAAAAAAAGAATTAAAAATTCAAGTTATTTTTAGCACTAAGTAATAGGTACAGGAATAATTCTCATACTTATGATAAGAACTCGAAAAAGTACATGAAGAAAAATGAAAACAATTTTCAACTATAATCTAATGCTAAGTTATGTTGTTAACCCTTTTAGCATTTACATTATATATACTATTGTATTTTCACGGTAAACATTTTACCTCACATAATATTGAATCTATGAGATTCTGATATCTATTTTGAGAACAATACCTTAACATAAGTATGAGCAGCCTGTTACAGCCAGTTTGAACAGAAAGAGGTGAGAGAATTCTGGTCAATATGGCCAGTTTAAATGCTAAAGGGTTAAACATCTCGCTTGACACACATTTAGAAATTCAATTTTAATTTTTAGAAAGAATTATAATTTTTGGTTCAGTAAAATGATTCTTATCATTAGTAATGATCTGATGACTGTATTTTAAAAGGTAAACAAAAAAGACACACATCAAGCTATTAATAAAATCTCAAAATGATAAATACTTAAATAACCAAAACACCAGAATGCTACGAAAATATATATAAAGAAAAAAAAGGATATATTTGTCAGTTTAAAGTATCCTATATATAAACATAATGCAAAGAAATAAATATCTTGCTGTCAGCTTTTACTTCTGATTAGCTATATATTAACTGAGTGTTAAGATATAGCTAATATTAGCTATATATTAACAGGAGTGACAATAAAATGATCATGTTGATGTCATAACAAAAAGCACCTAGTCTACACTGTAAAGTGGTTGTGTTGGTGTCACAACAAAAAGCGCCCAGCCCCATACTGTAAAATGGTCATTTTGATGTCATGATAAACACCCAGTCCTCACTGTAAATGTAGTTGGAGTTAGGAATGACATCTAGCTACAGAAACAGTACTGTA
Source organism: Eledone cirrhosa (assembly GCA_964016885.1). Taxonomy (NCBI): domain Eukaryota; kingdom Metazoa; phylum Mollusca; class Cephalopoda; order Octopoda; family Eledonidae; genus Eledone; species Eledone cirrhosa. The sequence goes on from OZ024742.1 coordinate 243,592,887, forward strand.
TGCACAAGATACGGTCATCTGATCTGACTTGTTTCACTATGAGACAAATCGTCTAACCCATGCTAGTGTGGAAAATTGGACATTAAACAGTAATGATGATGATGATGACACTCATATATATGCATAAAAATAACAACCTGGCCAGCGACAGATGGCAATTTTTACTTGGGAAACAAATAAGCAAAGATATAGATCTATTCAATAAGCAAAAATATCTATTCAAGTCATATCATATTATATCATATGTCATAAATGCCTATTTTTCCCTTTACTTTGCCTTTAAAAATGATGTATATTGAAACTTCACTGCATTCACAGGCAACTTCAATGGATATATTGGACAGTACCAGGAGGGATTGACTGGAGTTCATGGTGGCTATAGTTATGGCTCAAGAAATGAAGAGGAAGCGAGATTCTTAGAATTCTGTGATGCAAATGAACTAATTATTTGCAACACAAATTTCAGGAAACCAGTTAACCATCTGAACACATAGCAATCAGGCAAACACACCAGCCAGATGGACTTCTTTCTTGTAAGACAAGATAGACAAACAGAAATATATGCTAAGGCCTTCCCTGGAGAAGAATGTGCTACCCAACACAAGTTAGGTATCAGTGACATCAAGATAAACACATCATAGAACAAAATATGCAAGAAAATATGGAGATGAAAGGTTTGGAAACTAAAAGACCTATTAAATATAAGTTTAGAAAGCCCCAGGCAGACAGTGGGTAACTTGGTGGTGAAACAGCACAGTGGGCAGAACCATTAAACCAAGAGGCAGACATGGAAAGACTGGAAAGGTGGGCAAAGCAGAGACCAGTATCAGGTAGCTGAGAGAAAAGCTAGATAACAGGTATATATAACTCAGAAACAGACTGAAGAACGAAAGTTTATCAATGTCTTACAACATGAGGATCAGACATGAAGTGTTATGCATTGCAAGGGAGTGTGTCAGTTTGAATTGAGATGTTGGGGAAAAGTGTTAAAAATAACACTGATGCTCAAAAAATTGAGGCCTGGAAATGTTACTATGAGAGGCTGAGATGCTAAAAGTATCAGAAGTAGGAGCCAAACTAGTAACCCGCATAGTCAATCAGGTAATACAAGATGGAGTCATACCCAATGATTGGTGCAGCGGTATAATCATAAATTGCTGCAAGGGTAGAAGTGATGCTCTAGAATGGAGCAACTACAGAGCAATAAAACTGATGGACCAATCTATGAAAGTGACAGAAAGAGTTCTAGTACTGCTAATTCAAGAAAGAGTCAAATTAGACGATATGAGACAACTACAAGAGAAGTTCCTAACCAAGAATAAGCCCCTATATCTAGCTTTTGATGATCTAGAAAAGGCTTTTGACAGAATAACATATTCTGTTATTTGATGGTCCTTATGAAAATTAGGTGTAGAATGGCTTGTGAGAGCAATCAGTAAAGTAAGAATAGGAAGTGAGTTTAGTGAGGAATTCAAGGTACAGGTAGTTCATCAAAGTTCAGTTCTCAGCCCAATGCTGTTCGTCATAGTTCTCCAGGCCTTTACAAAAGAGTTTAAGACTGGCTGTCCATGGGAACTTATCTATGCAGATGATTTGGTGCTTATGGCTGTATCCATAAAAGAACTAGAGAATAAGAAACTACAGAATTTGGAATCAAAAGGTCTGAGAGTAAACTTAGCCAAAACTATGTAGGAAAGAAAATATGACTGCTGCCTTCAAGGAAATGGCCCTGCTCAGTATGTAGAAAAAGAGTAGGCATAAATTCTATATGATGTACACAATGTAAATCTTGAGTATACAAGAGATATACTGGGATAACAGGTAGACTAACAGGAAGGAAAGATTTTGTATGTAAAATATGTACAGAGGTAATCAAGGAGAAGCGTGTCAGTGATATAAACCTTTTCCAATCACATGAAGAATCCGTAGAAGTGGTTGATGATAGCTTCTGCTATCTAGGTGACCTAATTAGCAGTGGGGGAGAGTGATCTTAGATCAGTATAGCTAGAATAAGGATAGGCTGAAAGAAGTTTAGAGAGTTATTCCTATGATACCTGTGTGCAAAGCACAATGCTGCATGGTAATGAAACATGGGCTGTGACTGCAGAGGACATGCATCAGCTAGAGAGAAATGATGCAAGCATAATTCATTGAATGTACAATGTAAATATGAGAGATAGACAGAGCTTGGATGAATCAAAGGAGAAACTTGGTTTAAGAAAAATCTGAAGTGGTGTGCAAGAGAGAAGACAGTTTGTATAGACATGTAATGCGCATGAATGATGATCATTTGGTAAAGAAGTGCCAGGAAATCCCGGTGGTAGGAACCCGTAGTAGTGGCAGACCAAGAAGAACTTGGGTGGAGGTGGTGAAAACTGATATCAAATTGCTGAGACTCACAGAGACGTGAGAAAAGAATGCGACGAGTGAAGAGATGCTATACTGGAAAGGACCCATCCAACCAATTTGAGTGAGGAAAAATGGACGTAAAAACAATGATGATGATATATCTATATTTATATCTATATACACATATATCCCACCCTTGCAAGCAGGGAAAAGCGGATGTAAAATGATGATGATGACATACATTTATATATATATATAATATATATTTAATATATATATATCATCATCATCAACGTTTAACGTCCGTGTTCCACGCTTGCATGGGTTTGGACGGGGGTTTTCCCACTTGAGGCAAGAGTGATTGTCTTGCTCGCATAGGACTGTCTGGCGGGTTTTCTACAGCTGGATGCCCTTCCTAACACCAACCACATTTACAGTGTGGGTCTGGGAGGTTTTTACCGTGTTGCCTACACGGCCACATTACAGCGTGGACTGTCTGGCGGGTTTCCTACAGCTGGATGCCCTTCCTAACACCAACCACATTTACAGTGTGGGGCTGGGAGGTTTTTACCGTGTTGCCTACACGGCCACATTACAGCGTGGACTGTGTTTTTTTGTCCTGACACCTACACGATCTCATTTGTTTCGGCCTGGATGGTAAGGCACCAACATAACTTTATATAGAAGGGGCGGGGGTGGTGGGACGGGGGTGTATTTTGTTAGAGATGCCTACT
>OZ024742.1:243613469-243668469 GCA_964016885.1 Eledone cirrhosa
TACTTGTGTAAAATTAAAAGTTTGCCAATATTGAACTTCTAGTTTGTATTTGTTTAATAAAAGACGGAGAGAGAAAACGGTGTTGTCAGCTGGGATAAACTAGCAGCTTCCCCCCCAAACGCGAAAATTTAAATAAAATAAAATAAATGGGAAAGCAATTAATGCTCTCAGGAAAATTCCGACGAGTTTACAGATAAAATATAGCAGTCATTTTAGGCTAGATATGTTAAATGTACCGCAATGATAATATTGTCGGTACGGCAGCCATATTGTCTCTACTGCTACGTGGGCTACGCAAGCGTACTGACGACGGAAGTGATTTAGTACATGAGAGGTAAATTTATTTCGCCAAAAAACAATATACAATATGCCTCATCATGCAGATTGTTGTTAATTTTGTTTTTCATTTTAATTTTTCAAATTTTTATTCAGAATTATTCCATATTTCAATCTATATTGACATTCGATAAAATTATTTGTTTACTGTAAACATTTTAAACACCGTTATACTATGCACAATTCGACATGATTAGATAAGCGAGTTTTCTCCCTTTATCTATTGTTTTTGTCAAATAGCTGGGAGTTTATTTTCTTTCAAGTATTGACAAAATATACGCCAGACATAAACCGCTATTTTGGCAATCGCCTCTATAGAGTATTGTTGCTGAATACGAGACCCATGTTTTTGTTGCTTTACGAACAATAAAACAACTCCTAAAGGGAATAAATATGCATAACAAAGGAATGAATTTATTTTATTTTTTTTGCTTTGATTGTATATTTTTGTGTATTATATTTATACGGTTCCTAGCAATAATAAGTAATTGATTATATGTATGTACTTCTATTTAATATTATATATTTCTTATACAATGATAAAACTGCTTTTTCCGTCGAATAGTTCACTCACTCACACCATATAAAATAATAGCAAATAATATCCAAATCAGAAGCACCCAAAAATACTAATGCTCAGCATCGTTCTCCGTGGAATAAATAGGGTAGGGTTTCCCATGGGAAAAAATTGAAATATTTGTTTGTCAATTTCACACTGTTCCCACTACTGACTAATTTCAGAAGACCTATAAAGGTCATGGCCACTAACCTGCACCCTCTGACTATCTTATGAAATCGATGATGATGATGATGACATATTTATATATATATATATATACACACACACATATATATATACACACACACACATATATATATATATATACACACACACGTGTGTGTGTGTATGTACGATGTGTATGTATAATATGTGTATATGTGTGTGTGTATGTATAATATCATCATCATCATCATCATCATCATCATCAGGTTTAGCGTCCGTGTTCCACGCTTGCATGGGTTTGGGCGGGGGTTTTCCCACTTGAGGCAAGAGTGGTTGTCTTGCTCGCATAGGACTGTCTGGCGGGTTTTCTACAGTTGGATGCCCTTCCTAACACCAACCACATTTACAGTGTGGGGCTGGGAGGTTTTTACCGTGTTGCCTACACGGCCACATTACAGCGTGGACTGTCTGGCGGGTTTTCTACAGTTGGATGCCCTTCCTAACACCAACCACATTTACAGTGTGGACTGGGAGGTTTTTACCGTGTTGCCTCCACGGCCACATTACAGCGTGGACTGTCTGGCGGGTTTTCTACAGCTGGATGCCTTTCCTAACACCAACCACATTTACAGTGTGGGGCTGGGAGGTTTTTACCGTGTTGCCTCCACGGCCACATTACAGCGTGGACTGTCTGGCGGGTTTTCTACAGCTGGATGCCTTTCCTAACACCAACCACATTTACAGTGTGGGGCTGGGAGGTTTTTACCGTGTTGCCTCCACGGCCACATTACAGCGTGGACTGTCTGGCGGGTTTTCTACAGCTGGATGCCTTTCCTAACACCAACCACATTTACAGTGTGGGGCTGGGAGGTTTTTACCGTGTTGCCTACACGGCCACATTTACAGCGTGGACTGTGTGTTTTTTTGTCGTGACACCTACACGATCTCATTTGTTTCGGCCTGGATGTTGTGGGACCAACATAACTTTACATTGAAGGGGCGGTGTGGATGGGGTGGAGGTGGTGGGACGGGGGTGTGTTTTGATAGAGATGCCTACTGACTGTAGTAGGTTTTTACTTTGTATTTAGGTAAGGCGGGTCTTATAATATATATATATATATACAGAGTGGGGCATAAAGATGTCCCACATTTTCAAGGTATATAAAAAAAGAATATGAGAGGTCTTTATGCCCCACCCTGTATATATATAATCATCATCATCGTTAGTAAAGAATTTAGCATGCATGTAGGTGTCTATCATGGCTCCATCCTTTGCTCTCTCCTGCTTATTATTGCCCTGCAGACTATAACAGAAGATTTTAAGATTGGCTGCCCATGGGAACTTATGTATGCAGATGATCTAACCCCTCATAGTGAAATCTATGGCAGAATTAGAGAAGGAATTCCAAACCTGAAAGCATGGCATAGAATCAAAAGGTCTTAAAGGTAACTTGTCAAAGACTAAAGTCCTAGTATGTAGAAAGGAAAACAGGGCCCAGATTCCTTCGGGTAAATGGCCTTGCTCAGTGTGCAGGAAAGGAGTAGGTAGAAATTCCATCCTATGTCACAAATGCAAGCTATGGATACATAAAAGATGTAGTGAGATCACAGGCAGGCCATCAAAGAACGTAGGTTTTATATGCAGTCGATGCACAGGTGCAGTAAGTAGCAAGTGCCCACAGGATACTAGAAATAGTCAACAGTTTCCATTACCTGGATGACCAAATTGGCAGTGGAGGAGGGTATTCCAAGGGAGCTACTACCACTGTTAGCAATAAAAGATTCAATGATGCATGTATACAAACAGCAATGTTATATGGTAGTGAGACCTGGGCACTGTGTGCAGACGACCTGCAAAGATTGAAAAGAAATAAAGCCTGCATGCTCCAATGGATGTGTAATAGTAATATACACAAACAGCTAAGCATAAATGGACAGAGAGAAATTAAGCATAAGTCAGATCAGATGGAAGGGCATCCAACCGTAGAAACCAAGTTCTATATAAGCTATACACGGTCACCTGACCCGACTTGCTTCAAACAAGACAACCCATCTAACCCATGCTAGTGTGGAAAATAGACATTAAACGATGATGATGATATATATATATTTATATTATATTATTTATGTTCGTACATGGAACAAAAGTGTTATCTAAGGTTTCAAGGCCCAATATTGACCATATCTCTAGAAATGTAAGAGGGATTAAAATTGAGACCTATAAAATACTGTTAAAAGTAATCCGTGCTAAAAATGCTAGTTTATGAATAACGTATTATAACAAAGAAGAATAGACCTTATGTTCCACTCCAATAGAACCCTCCTGTTTAGTAACATAATACTTAGGTAAAAAAATCTGAAGCTGATGATTCTTTTGATGTCTCCATGGGGTCCTATGACATTGCTGATGTTTGTAATCTTATTGTCTTATATATTCTTCTGATGCTAAAGTCTAAATTCCCCAACCACTCCTTTGATTTATACCATGCTGATGGTCTTTCATTTTCACATGATTGTAATGGACACACTCTGGACATATTCCGTAAAAATATAATTGACACCTTTTGTACACTAGGACTTAAAATTACAGTTGATACTAATCTTACTAATGCAAATTTTCTTGATGTAAAGACTTAGTTATGTGGACTTTTTTAAATCTATCTTATAATAAACATTACACAACCCAGTCTGTCTTCTTCTATTCTCCCTTCTTACCTTTTCTACACTTCAGTGTCATTCCTCTTAGTCTACATGCTGAACTACAATTCTTATTATTCTCTTCTGTTTTATTATTCCTCTCCTTTACCTAAGCCCTTGTACACCATTCTCTTCCTTCTTTGTCAGTTGACACACTTGAGATACTTTTTCTTCTATATTTGTGTAATTTGCCTAAAGGTATAACTTTTGCTATGTCCCAATATGCACTGGAATGAATGATAACAACTTTAATGTACCAAAACCATAGTGATTTCCAGAGGTCGACTAAGGAAATGGATTGTCTGTCTTTCTGTTGCTTTTTCCATTGTCTTTGTCCTGTGTGCCCCGTATTTTAATATTATATGTATTTGCTCTACGGTTTTTATATATATATAATCCCTATCGAGCCCTCTTCAGATTTTAGTGTTCGCATTTATTATTATTACTATATATATATATATATATATATATATATATATCATCATCATCTTCATTGTTTAACGTACATTTTCCATGCTTGCATGAGTTAGACAGGTGGTCACATTATGAGACAAATCAGGTCAGGAGACTATATCTTGCTCATACAGATCTGTATTTTGGCTTGTTTCTACAGATGGATGCCCTTCCTAACACCAACCACATTACAGTGTGGACTTTGTGCTTTTTATCATGGCAGCATATATCGTCATCATCATATATATATATATATATGTGTGTGTGTGTGTGTTATCGATGTTTCCTACTTAGATCTAAATGAAATCAATTATTGACAGCTAACACGTGGCCTAGTAGTAAGGGTGTTGGACTTATGATCATAATGTTGTGGGTTCGATTCTTGGGTTGTGTGTTGTGTTCTTGAGCAAAACACTTCATTGCATATTGCTTCAGTATACTCAGCTGAAAATGAGTACCAGCAATAGCTGGAGGTTTAACCCTGCGATGGACTGGTGTCTTGTCCAGGGGGCAGTCTTGTGCTGTCAGTCGCATCATGCCATGAAACTGGGATAAGCACCGGCCAAATGAGCCTTCTGGCTTAAGACAGACTTCAGACTTAATAATGTCTTCCTCATAGAAACAATGCAACATACTGATAGCAGGTTATGAACCCATTCTGCTGGTTATCCTATACATACTAGTGTCTGAGAAAACTAGTTGTGGTCTACCCAATAAAATATTATTTCACAACATACAACTTTACCCAAGTGTAAGAACTTCTCTACCAAATTCTTTACTGATTTGACCATCCAAAGTTTCTTTTATTATATCTTTATTTACTGTTATGGAAATAGCCTCTACACTTTTGAATATTTTAGTTATTCAGGGCCTTCAAGACTGATGGAAGAGAAATATCCTCAAACTGGAGATCTGGCTGAAGGGCCAAGTGGTGGTTTTAAACCAAGTGATAGATTAAGTCTACAACCCAAGAAATCAGACTATAAAGAGCCAAAATAAATACTATAAAGCATCCCATTCAAGTAGGTCATAATAGGATCTGAACTTAGAATGCAAAGAGCCAGAATAAATACTGCAAAGCACTCTATCTGACACTTTAATAACTCAACCAATCCACTTCTTGTAGTTTTTTTATAGGATAGAGAAAGGCTTGAAATTCTCAACAGTTTATCATTTATATCAATGCCTACCATTCAGTACTTGCATGTTTGTATCTTTATTAGCTAACCCACCTGTAATCATTCAACCTGCTCAGAGCAGTAGCAGCAATATCTTCTTCAAGAAATTCCCTTACATCTTAAAATATGGATCATGTATTTGAAGTCCTAAATCTGAGGACAACATGGTGACAATAAAATAGAATGATCACAGTAGAAGATGCTGGTCAAATGTCTGTTATATATATGCTGAAACAGTATTCACAAGGGTTTACATACAACAATATAAACCTCTCACGGTTATCTTTATCTCTGCATAAAAACTGGCTTGTGTGAGTGAGAGAAAGACAAATAGTGTGTGTGTGCATGAGAGTGAGAAATAGTGTGTATGTGAGAAAGAGAGTGAGAGTGTGTGTGCTTGAGAGAGAAATAGTATGTGTGTGAGAGAGAGAGAGAGAGAGAGAGAGAGAGAGAGAAATAGTGTGAGAGAGTGAGAAAAATAGTGTGTGTGTCTGAGAGAGAGAGAGAGAGAGAGAGTGGGGGGGGGATAGTATGTGTGAAAGAGAGATAGTGAGTGCGTGAGAAAGAAACAGTAAGAGAAAGAGAGATGGTGGACAGTATAAATATAATGACTAACGTTGGAGTTTTCTCCCTTACATACGATTTGTAAAAGTGACTGCTATAATTAATTTTGTATTGTATTAGATCGAGAGGTTTCTTCAATCAAGTTTGACTTGAGACTTACACAAGAATAATAACAGCTCACACACTGATTGTACTTTGAGCCAATGAGGGAATCTTTATTCGGTAGTTCCTAAACTATCTTTACTTACGATGCACTTTAGAACAAGTAAAAATATGTTGATGTACTTTGTACCTAAATTCAAAAATGTATTCAAAAAAGATATTTATACATATTAGCATAGAATAAAGTAGAAATATAGAAAAAGTATATGTACTTCTGTCTTTAGTCAAAAAATGGGGCAGAGTACTCGATGAGAAACGTAATTTGGTGTTTTTTTTAGCAATGTTCATTTTTAGTTTAGTTGTCTCCCCACTTTGACAGTTATATATGAACGAGGAATTTCGAGCGATTTAGTAATATAACTAACTTTCAGGCAGTACACCAGCACAACCGCAGTCTCTAGAAAAAAATATCGTTAGTGCATCGAACCAAATTTCAAGCAGTATTTAGTTACGAATTTTTACATTATGAGTTCAAGTCCTGTGGTGGTAAAATTTACCTTTCATCCTTCCATCGTTTCCGACGATGAGTGCTCCAAGTGATTCAATCAAGTGAACTGCCTGTTCGTGAAATTAACGTGTAAGTGGCTGAGCATTCCACAGACATGTGCATCCTTAACATAGTTCTTAGGGAGATTCATCGTGACAAGGCTGGCAGGTACAACTGGGGCAACGTGAAATGAAGTGTTTTGCTGAAGGACACAATACGCCGCCTAGTCGAGAAATGAAAACTTGCGACCTTATCAGCTGAATATTTTAACCACTAAGACACGCTTTCATAAGTACTGGTGTCGATTTATAGTCCTTTAGTGCATTTTAGATATGAATGGAATTATTATATAAGACAAGAATGTTCTTGAAGGGTTTCTGATAGTGATGATTTCTTTTTCTCTAAAAATTCTTGCGAGTCGAAGTATGAATCAAATCAGTTTGTATCGTATAATAACAGTGTACCTGCGTGTATATGCCTGTCTGATGAACTAAGGTAGTAAGACATGGGGAAACCATGACATACGGAGGTTCTAAGGCATTTTAAAACCTGGCAGAACCCAACCTCGCCGGGTCTGAATACAGCCAATTTCTTCCAGAGAAGGATAGGATGTGAGAGAATGGAAGTAAGAAAGTGATGTAGAGGAAGAATTGACTCCAGTACTTGACAGGTACTTTTTATTTATCGACCTGATATGGATGAAAGGCAAAGTTGACCTCGGCGGGATTTGAACTCAGAGAGCAGAGAGCCGAAACGAATACCACAAAGCGTTCTGTCCGACGTTCTGACGATTCTGACAATTCGCCGCCTAAGGTAGTAAGAGATCAACCCCAAGCCTATTATAGAATATTTGCCTTACATTATTTGCTATGCATAGTTTCTGCTTCATGAATTAAAATTATAAAATTGTTGTCATTTTTAGGTATTTACTTAGTTTGATACTTCACGGTTCTGTCTTCATATTTCATTAAAACTAACTTTTCACACATTTTCCAAATAACAATTGTTGTTATATTTGGGGATAGTCATCTTACCAATTTTGTCAATAAAAACACACGCATTCTACGAGTTTCACTTCAGCTTTATTTATTATTTATTAGTTAATTCGTCAAATCTCTTTCGTCACACATTCTGTGACATCCTCAATACCATTTATTCTTTTATGTGCCTCCTCTTCTTTTGGGTTTTAATCCGTTTACTCCATCTAGCCAAAATGACCAGCCCCAAATATAACAATATCTGATTCAACATTAAGAATCTAGCAAAACAAATACATAAACGTATATATAACGGAATACTCCTATGTTTTACCAGCGAAGATTCGAAACCGAATCTGAGCTTTCTCACCTCTGGGACAATCTATCGTTGGAAGTTCTCATCATTGTCCTGCCAAGACAACGATGATAAATGTACATTCCATTTGACCTGTGACCCCAACCCCTTGGGAGATGCTAACCACAAGTCAGATCATAAATCAACCTCATATATCCATCCTTCTAACTTTAGCACTTATTATAAATATAAATACAAGGAATTAAGGAACCAAAGGGTCAGACGCGAAGCAACAGTCAACAAGATAACGATGTAGCATCAGTAGAACTGTCACTCTGTCTTTCTCCTGGTCCTTACTGGCTTACCCTCTCGGCCACTGACACAGCCAGACAAGTCAGACGCGAAGCGGCAGTCAACAAGATAACGATGTAACATCAGTAGACATTTCACTCTATCTTTCTCCTGGTCCTTACTGGCTTATCTCCTCGGCTACCGAAACAGCCAGCCAGCCAACCATGCCTGCCTGACAGATTAACCATTACTACTATGAGAATAAAATATTCTAAGAATAGGCACACACACACACACGCATAGTAAGTTCATATTGTTATCTTATACTCTCATCATATTCTTCCTGCCATATTGTATCAGCAAGACACAACACAACTCATACTATATAGTCTTCTCTGATACATGGATTTGTAGCGAAATCTGTCCACGCCTTGAACCTTGGATGACACCTAAAGGTCAAACTCTAGGTCACCACCCTTTTGGTGTAAACGGGTTTATGCGTGAGCTATCCCCTCAAGGTGGAAGACAGAAAGCGACAGGTATATAAAGCCTGTATATTCCCACCTTAGATACAGAGAGATCGGAGCACCACGATACAGACAAGCTGTGAGAGATTCACCGCTACCTTCAGGCCCCAGAGGTATACAGACATACAGAGCGATCGGAGCAGTACGCTATTACAAGCTTTGTGAAAGATTTACCGCTATCTACAGGCCACAGTGGTCTACAGTCAACTACAGACCATTCAGAGGTATACAGACCATTACTCTCTCTCTCTCTCACTATGGTCTCAGACTACAACAGTCTCATGAACCAACAACAAAAATAACATTGTCAACCTTCGCAACTCGTGGTAACTTGTTTATTGTTCTTTTTGACTCAAGTGAAGTAAACCTTTATATATTAAGTAAATCGGCCATTCTTGTTATTTCATCTAATAAGCATGTTAATCCCATCTAACAAATATTACTAATACCCTTCGTTAAAGATTCACGTTGGCTCGTAGAGCTAACAGTTTAATGTAGCGACGGTTCGTGTCATAAATTTTATTACTCAGTGTTCAAATCGAATATTGTTATTATAAAATAAACATTGTTAACAACTCAATCATGGCATTATTCTTTTCATTCAAACCATCATACCAAGAACACAACTTATCCACTACAATTGGTGACCCCGTGAAAGGAACACACAGCTTTCTCAAATATCCGCTACATTCTATGCTTCACCTATTCTTTCGTCTCTGTCATATTATATCCGCTACATATATAATATACTGTGTTTTAGTTCAGTCACAGTTCGTAACCTACATGCGATTACCAACTGCAAACAGTTGTCCTCGCTAACGCTTTTGATGCCCTTGCATCAAGAAGTTCCTATTTTCACTTGCCAAAAAAATATCAGGTTTCACCCCTATCTAAAGAACAATTAACCCAAACACACCGTTATCCTCTCCACTCCCCAGATAGCAATCAAAAGAAGAGGGTGAATTATTATTTTGGTCCAGTGATGCTAATAACTTCTGGTTGTGTTGCTTAGCGAAGGAGAACAAAAACTACTTTGTTGATGGCATGAATATCAACTCACACACGTACTACAACGTAAATAAAAACAACGAATGAATGGATGAATACACGTACACACACCAGCTATCCTTCTAGATATAGACATACCCTTTCAGAATAATACGTAAGATATGTAGCAATTAGTTTTATTGAATACAATTATCTTTTTTCCCAACACTTCTATCCCAGTGTTACACGCTCGAGTGCCTATGTCTATGAAAAAATACAGATTCGGATCAATACTATAGTTAGTGCTATATTGCAGGTAATTTATGTTATATTTTTAATTAAAAAACTTAAAAGCAAATCTAAACACAGATCACAAGTTAAGCGTTGTTCAAAAGAAAGCTAGACTTCCTATAAATAGGAGTTGGAGAAATGGGAACGAAGAGATAAGTGATGCTTTTAATACTGTATAAATTATGTTAGATACACTTTATCAATACTTGTATGAACATGAATATGTTGACGCTATATTCCCTTTAATTTTCTATATATGTGTTAAATAAAAGTATATCATATATATATATATATATATATGATATATATAAAAGTATATCATATATATATATATATATATATATATATATATATATATATATATATATAATTATATGCAAACTACATACACACACATACTCAAATACACACAAACGAACGTACGTATTCACTTACGTAGATAAACCCAAAATCACCCTGACCTCCACCTGACGAGGTGGGATTCTGATGTCTAATTGTATGTGTGTACGTGTGTATCTGTGTGTGTGTGTGTGTGTATGTATATGTGTGTGTATGTATGATGCATGTGTGTGTGTGTGTACATGAGGTGCATCTTGGAGCGATGTCTAACCCCTCAGAGGCTAAGGCTACCAGAACAATTAAAGAGCCCAAATGTGACAAGGCCGCTGGGGAAGATGACATCCAGTCCGAAGTGTTAAAAGCCTTAAATAGAGAACGTATTCTCTAAATGTCTGGCAAAGAGATATAGGGATATTGTTGAATTCAAGCTAGCTGACGAACTGTGTGGTTTTCACCCTTCCCGCAGCATAGCCGACCAAATATTCACACTGTAGCAAGTCTTCGACAAATCATGGGAGTATTGCCGAGAGATGTTTACTTGTTTCATAAACTTCGAAAAGGAGATCAGAGAGTCGTTCCAAGTAGAGCTGTTACTTCTTCGAATCGAGAGATCACAGCTGCAATATTATGGACATGTGATTAGAATGTCTTAAGAAAAATCGCTGGACAGATTTTATGGGCAAAACCAACTGGCAGGAGACCCTGGGGTAGATCCCGAACAAGATGGTGGATAAAATCGATGAGCTCGGCTGGTCTCGCTTGGGGATCCAATCGGATCAATTGGAGACGGTGGCTTCTGACAGGACCTGCTAGAATGCGTGCTTAAGGACTCTACCCCACCGATCCTCCCAGGAATAATAATAATAATAATAATAATAATTGTTTCTACTTTTGGCACAAGGCCAGCAATTACCCAGTGCATTACTGGTACTTTATTTTATCGACCCCGTAAGGATGAAAGGCAAAATTAACCTCGGCGGGATTTGAACTCAGATCGTAAAGGGACGTAACTATGCTGGAAAGCATGGCGTTCGACCCTCTACCGATACTGCCAATCCACCGCCCTTTCGATACAATAATTGTTTCTACTTTAGGCACAAGGCCAGCAATTACCCAGTGCATTACTGGTACTTTATTTTATCGACCCCGTAAGGATGAAAGGCAAAGTCAACCTCGGCGGGATTTGAACTCAGATCGTAAAGGGACGTAACTATGCTGGAAAGCATGGCGTCCGACCCTCTACCGATACTGCCAATAATAATGGTTTCTTATATAGGTACAAGGCCAGTAATTTGGGGGGAAGGGAAAGTCGATTAAATCGATCCCAGTGCGTGACTGGTACTTTATTATATCGACCCCGTAAGGATGAAAGGCAAAGCTAACCTCGGCTGGATTTGAATTCAGAACATAAAGGGCCGTAACTCTATGTGGTAAAAAATGTTGTCCGATACCCTTAATTGCGCCAAATGTTAAAGCTGTCATGGTTCACTGAAGGTGTCTAGTGACAGTCCAAATGATGGCTCTGTAAATTCAATATATGTTAAGTGGTAGAATGAACAAAATTTCAAAATGTGTATGTAGGCATAAGCTTTTGTCCTCTACTACGTCCGTGCGTTAGAGCCATGTGAGAGAAAGTCATAATTGCGCCGAAAATTATCAAATAGCAGAATGAACAAAAATTGCATGTGTATGTGAGAGAGAGAATAGTTGTTAGTGAATGCACCTTGTTTAGGTTTATTCAGTCGTGGTTCGTATTTTTATTTATTCGTGTTTGATCTGTGATATTGTCTGAACAAAGGTAAAGTGGGAAGACTTGGAATTTGAGTGACTTATATGTTGCACATAATTCCAGATGTCCACAGAGTGGAATCTGTCTGGTATTTGTTGACGATGAATAATCATCTTGTTTCTGAGAGTAAATTTTGTTTGACCTCATTGCATCCTTTACATTTAATAGCACATATATGCGCACATGGTCGTGCATATTATTTAAGAAAATAATTACGTAATTAATACAGGCAATTGATAATAATTAGTGCTACTTCATTAGAAAATTCTGGTCGAAAGTTATAACAGACTATCTATTTACACACTTACAAACAATAAGTCTCTTAAACTACACCCTCCCATCACAAAAAGGGGCACATAGGACAATGTGGTCCGAGATATGCACAAAGATGGGAATATCTTTATAATAATGAATAATGAAATTATTGTGTACAGTGCTCAGGTGCACTACAACTCATCAAAGGTGCATGTATAGTACATAGAATAATATACAAATGTCAGGGAAGTGAATAGTGTATGAGTCATGATATACATGTGTGCGTGTGTATGGAGGGGAAATATTAGGTGTAGTGTTGGCGAATCACAGGAAGCATGGAGGTTTTAAAGGACGCAGTGTCTCGATAGCTAATAACTGATGCCGGGAGTCTGTTCCATGCTTCAGCAACTCTGAGCGTGAAAAAATGTTTCCGAATCATGGGAGCTGTGCTGTTTTCTGACTTTGTGTGTTAGACACATGGAAATCAAAAAGGTACTCAGGGTTATTGTTGGCAAGATGGTTGTTACCAAGTCAGTTGCCAGACGTGGGAGCTTCAATGAATCCATGCCCAGGGAAGCAAGACGTTCAGAGTATGGTAGATGCCTGATGGAGGGTATTCGCTTGGTTGCACGTCTCTGAACAGTTTCCAAGCGGTCTCTTCTGAGCAAGATAGGGGTTCCAGACTGGTGATGCAAATTCTAAGTGTGGCCGCACCATAGCTATATACAGCTTTAAATAGATAGCTGGAGAGCGGCTGACAAAGTTCTTGCTGAGTGATGCTAAGATACCCTCGGCCTTCTTGACAATTTTAGAGGCGTGCTTCGTCCAACGCAAATCGCTGCTGACCGTAATGCCCAGGTCACGTTCACAAGAAGACTTCTTGATATTAGTGTTGTGGAGGGAGTATGTGGACGCTGGGTTTTTACTCACAAAATGCATGGTGGTACACGTGTCCACAGCCAGCTTGAGTTGCCAGTCTGTGATCCATTGTTGCATTGTGTCCAGCTCAGATTGCAAGCAAGATCTATAGTGTTCAGGATCTGTCCTTTTTATCTCAAGGTACAGCTTGATGTCATCTGCATATTTCAGTACTGTGGTATTCTTTAAGTTGGCATCTATGTCATTAATATATGCCACAAACAAAAGGGGGCCAAGAACAGATCCCTGTGGTACACCAGATGACATTTCATATGGTGAGGAATGCTGTCCTAGAACCGTGACTACCTCTCTTCGACTGAGAATGAAGGACTTCAACCAGTTAAAAAGATTATCCTTCACACCCATTGCAGAGAGTTTTGCCATAAGTCTTTTTTGTGGCACAGAATTGAAAGCTTTAGCAAAGTCAAGGTAAACAACATCCACCCATGAGCCGCCATCAGTGATCCGGGTGATGTATTCAAGAAACTCGATAAGTTGATCACAGCAGCTGGAGTTAGGGATAAATCCAAATTGCGAGGGCCGGATAAGACTGTGAGCGTTCCAGAAGTTCCATAGTGTTTCTCTGACACAGGATTCCATCAGTTTGGCAATGCAGCTAGTAAGACTGACTGGACGATAGTTCACTTGTGATGTGCGGTCACCCTTTTTGAACAGAGGAATGACACTGGCAGTTTTCCACTGTTCTGGAGTAGCACCGTTGTTCAGTCAGAATTGGAAGAAGCATGATAGCTGGTGCAGAATGAAGTACCCACCACGTTTGAGAAGCAGGTACGTAACACCATCAAGATCAGGAGAGGCATGGTTGCGTTTATTTTTAAGGTGACGTCGCAGTATTGCAGGTGTAAATTCCATAGTTGTAATAGAATCCGATGTCAGAGGTGGTGGAGACGGTACACTCTGGTCTTCAATAGTGAAAATGCTTGCATAGCATTCAACAATGAGTTCTGCGCATTGCTTGAAGTCGTCAGTAACCTGGCTTGTGTGGGGATTGCGAAGAGGACCAACAAGAGAGTGAGGCCTCTGCTTTGAGTGAACATACTTCCAGAACACCTTACAGCATAAGTCTGCTTGATCAGAGTTGACTTGGGGTTAAAACAATAAATATAAAGAACATTTGGATAAATCAAATCACATAGCCTGATGAAACGAGGGTATGGTGGAGGGGGATAGAAAGAGAGAGAGTGAGCAAAGAAAGAGTTCAGTGTTGTAAATCTTTCATAACCTAACTTCGTTGTTCCAGCAACACTTATGTAACCAATTATGTATATATATATACATAATTGGTTACATAAGTGTTGCTGGAACAACGAAGTTAGGTTATGAAAGATTTACAACACTGAACTCTTTCTTTGCTCGTGTTGCTGGAACAACGAATATATATATATATATATATATATATATATATATATATATATATATATATATATATATATATATATATATATATATATATACAGTATTTTCCGTTGTGTTGTAATATAAATATTACACACAGTAGATTATCAGCTCACGTAGAGTTTGCTCGACGGTTCCAGTTGTAGTTCCAAAAGTAATCCGGAGAAAAATAGAAAGATTTGAATGGATACAGTTTAGTTGAAAGGAATTTATTGACACGTGTTTCTATAACAGTTACATAACCTAAAACAGCTATCTACAAACTTTTAGTTATGCAGACATTCAATATTTCAATGTTATTATTTACTGTCATTTCATCAGAATAATATTACTGAGGACCTATTTAGTTTTTATAGAGAATATTAGGAGGGAGGGGTGAAGTTGTTAGAAGAATAGTTGAAGGAGTGGTTTTTCGATAGCAGTGAGAATTCTTGGTGGCAGTGAGTAATTAGATTCCCATCTGTTGTTTTGACATTTTTTATGGAATATATTATTGGTTATTTTTCTAAATCTATAGAAGGATTAGAGATAGTAAAGATATGCGTGGTTGGTTTTGTGTTTGCACTTAACATTCAGACTTAAATTTTTCTTTCAAGTGTACGTATTCTTTCACCCACGCATTCACACAAATATATTTGCACACCTCTACAAAATACATATACTCACAATTCACATATTCATACTTACATATATATACACATGCATACACATATATATACACACATGTATTCATGTACATACATACGCGCTCATGTGTATACATTTTCATACTCAACTTATCTTTATATATACACACGTATAGACACACACATATATACATACATACTCTAGTCCATGTGTACACACATACGCATACATACACATCCACATACACATACATACATACACATATATATATATATATATACATACACATATATATATATATATATATATATATATATATATATATATATATATACATATACCCACACACACACATATACACATACACACATATATATATATATATATATAAGCACTTTAATACATGAATACACTTACATCTAACTATACACATCAAACATATATATATATTTACTTATTTATATACATTTTCACATATATATACATACTTATGGACGTTTTTAGACACATTCATTATCGCATATTTGTACCTATTCTCATCAGCATATCTTTTCATTATTAGTATGGTAATTTAAGGTTATTAATATATGTTGAGAAGAGATTGTTTTTATATTTTTCTAACTAGATTAAGGTTTATATAGTTGGGGGATGTCCCTCTTTTATGTAATATTCGGCTTGTAGTGGGAAAAAAGGGTTTTAGTTCTGTGACGGCAGAATAATGTTCGTTCAATTCTGTTATTCAGCAGTTTCTTCTTGTGTGTGATTATGTAACTTCACCCCTCCCTCCTAATATTCTCTATAAAAACTAAATAGGTCCTCAGTAATATTATTCTGATGAAATGACAGTAAATAATAACATTGAAATATTGAATGTCTGCATAACTAAAAGTTTGTAGATAGCTGTTTTAGGTTATGTAACTGTTATAGAAACACGTGTCAATAAATTCCTTTCAACTAAACTGTATCCATTCAAATCTTTCTATATATATATATATATATATATATATATATATATATATATATATACAGTGACGGACGGGCCAGGTTGCCCAATGGGAAGTGGGCCCACAGTAGCATTGCAGGTTCACCACTGCAGAATTTTAGCGGTCAATACTTTGCTTTCAAAAAGCAACTTTAAAAATAAGTCAAAGAGAAAGAATAATTTTTTTTTTAAATAAACAAAGCAAAGCATTTGGTCAAACAATTCCCTAGGGAATTAAAGGGAATTGTTTGACCAAATGCTTTGTTTATTTGTTTATTTAAAAAAAAAATTATTCTTTCTCTTAGACTTATTTTTAAAGATGCTTTTTGAAAGCAAAGTATTGACCGCTCATAATAAAATTACACATACAAACGAGCTGCTGGCCAAATAACATTTGAATCAATGGGTTAAAGACATGTAAAAGCAATTAGTGTTCAGTTCTTCAGTCTAAAGTCCCTAGGGAGAATAAGTCGCCAAATAATTTTTGTACAAGTTCAAAACATGTATGTATATGTATGTATACATATATATAAATCTATATATACACATGTACATGTATATGTACACACATACACACACTCCCAACTGAATATATTGAGTAAGTGTGAAAAACCAAAGGTCATTATTGAAAGTCTCTGGATGTGTATATTTCACGAGGTACTTTATATTTTTTTTATTGGAGAAAGTAACAACGATCACTTGCATACTCTACTCTAAATAACAGTAGGAAAAGATATTTAACGTTTTGGACGTCAGTCCTTCATCGCCAAGTCCTTCCTTATTAATGCTAGTGAGTGCAGATTCTGTTGTTGTTTTTTTGTATTTGTTGTGCAGTTCATGGCGTATAAAGTTATTGTATGTATTAAGGCTCATGGTGTATACGTTTGATGTTTTGTCCGCTTTTACTATAATACCGTTGGTGTTACGTAGTTTGTTGTGATGTGTCCGTTTTTTTAATTTGGTTCCATTTATCATGTTAATGAGGTCGAGTTCGAAGGCATCGAGCTGGGGGTTATTCGGTGGATTTTTTCAGGATTTGAATCCGTATTTTTCCCTAGTAAATTCCACCACTATCATATTCTGTACTTATTGCTCTCACTTAACCTTATTTCTTTATATTTCTATTATTTTGCCATTTTCTTACTTTTTTACTGTATCTTTTTTCTTATCTTTTACTTTTTACATCTGTAACTTCTTTACCTATTTATCATATATATTTTATTATTGATGTTATTGTTTTGATTATACGCTATTTCTCTATATATATCTTGCCTTGTATGAATTACTTTTGTATTCTGAGGATTTGATCAGAGGTAGATGATGTAATGGAGATCGAGTGACGCAACCTCGAGCGATTAGACCTCTAGACTCACCTGATCAATGAAACAATTGTTAATACCTGAAATAAAGCCCCTTGTTGTACAGCCAACCATGTTACTCTTCATTTCACTATTATTACTCCAAGTATAACCTACATAGGAATTACCGCAAACTCGCTGCCTAACTATGGAAACATCTTGTTGAGTCAAACAAAGCCGTACGTTAAAACTATCAACGGCGTAGAGTACTCACAACCTCTAACTGGATTACCTATAACGATAACTTGTTACCCCATATATATATAATCCTACGGGTTCATTCTGTCATTACCACAGCAGAAGTCCGATGAGTTCTTGATTCCAGAGTCGGGCTAGATCGATACAGATCGAACCTTGAGCTGATCAATAGCGAAACGCGCATCACTACTCAATAAACGTAATGAAGACATAACAAATCGTCCTTTTATTAATATTAGTACTATATACCAAGGGGGATATAATCGATAATTTCAGGCCCATAACCCTGCTAAACGCAGAGTTCAAGATTTTGGCCAAGGTGTTAGCAACGAGGTTGGCGCTTGTCGTCAAGGGTCTGGTGGGAGAGGCGCAGACATGCGCCATTCCGGACAGATCCATACACGACAACCTCCACCTCATGCGATACATCATAGAGAGGGTGGTTAAGGAACCTGGCACGGGTGGGGCCCTGATCAACTTGGATCAATCCAAAGCATTCGATAGGGTCGACCATCGGTACCTGGTGGCGGTCCTCGAGGCAGCCGGTTTCGGGCCCGTTTTCAGGGGTTGGATCGCAGCAATGTACAGCGACATCTGCTCAGTTGTGAGGGTGAACGGTCACCTGTCGCAGCCGTTCAGCATCATGCGCTCAGTCCGCCAGGGTTGTCCCCTCTCGTCCCTCTTGTACGTATTGGCTCTCGAGCCGTTACTGCACAAACTGGGGGCGATGAGGGGCGTCCCACGCGAACTAGGATGCGGGAAATCCGAGTCGGCTTACGCTGACGACGTCACCGTGGTGGTGTCGAGCACCAGACACGTCCAGATGCTCGGCACCGCTCTCAAGGAATACGAAGCGGTGACAGGAGCAAAGATAAACCAGGAAAAGTCGGTGGGCTTGCAGCTCGGCACCTGGAGAGGCAAGTCCATGTCGTCCGACAGCGTCGTGGGGCGTTGGACGGACGGACCGGTTAAATTGCTCGGGGTCTGGTTCGGACCGGACCTCCAGATGGAGAAAAACTGGAACGAGGTGACGAGCAAGGTGGCCTCCCTCACCCAGAAATGGGCCGAGAGGAAGCTGTCCCTGAAAGGCCGGGCGGAGGTGGCGAATGCGAACATCGCATCTGTCATCTGCTACCGCCTCACCGTCGTCCCTTGCTCCAGCCCAACTCTCACCAAAATGGAGCGCCTCCTCCTCCGCTTTTTGTGGAAGGGACGCGCTCCCATGGTCAGACGATCCATCTGCTGTCAACACCCGTTGCGTGGAGGACTGGGCAATCCATGGCTGATGATGCGCAAACATGCGCTGAGGCTGCGACATCTCTGGTGCTTCCTTGATGGTGAACAGGTGTGGTCGCCGTTCGCCAGGCACGTTTTCCCACAGCTCGTCTCCTTGACGGAGCTGCAGTTCTGGGTCAGAAAAAGACGGAGGGATGGCGCTTGGAAACTGGAATGTCTCCAGGCGCTCACTGCCCTCTGCCAGCTGGGCACCAGTATCGGTGGAACATCCACCTCGGCGTTCTATAGAGGACTAGTGGAGGGGAAGAGCGACAACATTCTCGGAGAGATCCTGGGCGTCGAAGAAGATCAGCTGTTTGTTCTCTTCCGGAGAACTTTCAGCCCGGGGCCTATGGATAACTTCCAAAAATCTCTGGCCTGGCAGTGCTACCGGAGAGCGCTGCCGGTTCGAGATAAGCTCTACAGGCACGGAAGTGCCGTCAGCCGAGCCTGTCCGAGATGCGCGCAGAGCGACGAAACCGTCGTGCACGCACTCGTTCAGTGCCCGAGCATTGCTGACTTGTGGAGCTGTCGAACAGTTGCTGTCGCGTGTAGGACTGATCCGGTTGTCGACTGAGTCCATTGTGCAGATGGTCTCGCCGTCTTCCTTCGAGGAGGAAGGGCAGGCGGTTTTCATCTGCCTGGTGGCCATGGCGAAAGAGATTGTATGGTGGACAAGGTTGAAAGGGTTAAAGACAGACACTTTCCTCTTCGGCGAATCCCTAATTAACTTTTTCAAGTTTCACTTGAAGAGGAACATCAGGGTGGAGAGGCAAGTGCTGCTTTCTAGCAAGTTTGTTGAAAGGTGGGTGAATATAGCGAGAATGGTCCGAGTGAACGGGACCGCTCTGAATATATGTCTGTAGTTTGAGAGATGGAAAAATTGAGAGAGGGCGCTTGCCCTGGTGGTCAGGGTGGCTGTGGTCTTTTGTGTGGTTTTCGCCACGAGTAACCCTCGGAGGTTTCCCCCCTATTGGGGAATTTTTCATTGTTTCAATTTTCATTTTTATTGTTTATATTTATGTTTCTATGTCCTTTTTTTTCTTTTCTTATATAAATAATAAAAATATTTACACGCACAAAACCCACATCGTACCGTCCTGTGCCGTCTGTAATGTTTTTCTTGATGTCAGCCCTTGTGGCCAATAAAGAAATCATTATTATTATTATTATTATTATTATTATTGGCGACCTACGTAGTAAATCGTATCATCGTGAGCTCCGCAAAGGTTTGTTATTTCCGTTTGTTAAAAATTGCCATTTATGGAAAATTTTATTGTTAACTGTTTATAAGCATACATACATTGTTTTCCGAAAAGGACACCCAAAAAGATTGGGGCCTTGTGCCCAAAATTTTAACTTTTATTATTATCAAAAAATTTCTTTTAAAAAAAAATGGCTAATTCACCTCTGCAACAAGCAGCTGAAAGCCTTCCTCACAAATTAACACCTCACACCGACACCACCATTGTAAATGTTACTACGTTTGCCAACACAAAAAAAAAATATAAGCAGTAGCAATATTTTAAATTTGTCTCAGGCAGACATTTATTTCCCGCCATTACCAATGACTGCAGGTGTTAAAGCCTCCACCACCACCACCACCGCGACAACCACCACCCCCACCACCACCGCGACAACAGAAACAAAAGAAGAAGAAAATAAATTAACTCGTGATGTCGAAATGAAATCAAGCAAAATGGACTCTTCCGCACCAAAGACGACTGACGTCACCACCACCACAACTGAAACTAAAATTAATATTAACGATAGCAACAACAACAACAATGACATTATAAAACCGACCCTCAGTTTCGCCAGAGTAGCAAAACAATTCGAAGCTTGTACGGTAACTCAGGAGGATTTAGAAAATGCCAAACAAATGGTAAAGAAAGATGGGTACAGGGTCAGCCTCACCCCCCCCCCCCTACCTAATAAAATGGAGCATCGGCGCCTATGCACAGTGTCGTATAGAACAATAAATGTAAAATCGCGCCGAGTGGAACAGGCATCCGAGTCCCAAATCCAAAAAGCTTTGGGACATGTGTGGGGAAGAAAAACCCACATTAGACGTGGGCAAAAGTATGGAACCGTGGACGTGTTCTTTGAAACACCAGAGGAGGCTAGAGAACACTCCATGGCCCCATTAAAAAGTGACGACTTCACACTCGTCCCAAGCTATTGTGGCCAGAGACTCGTAAAGATCAGGGTGACCCACGTTCCACCGGCCATCGAAATTCCCTGGCTAATAGCGGCCGTCCTCGCCGGCATCGAAGCCAACACGAAAATAATAGCAGTAGCAAAAGAAAAGCAGGAAAACTAGTCCGGATCTGGGATGGAGCTCCTGATCCAAGCGGACCAAAAAAGCATTGAGGAGATCCCAGAGGTAATAGACCTCACTGACGGCAGCCACCTCACGGTAATTGTCGAGGGCAGAAGACCTAGGTGTGTCGTTTGTGGTGAAGGAACCCACCTAAGGGCTTTCTGCCCTCAGGCTAAAAGGTTGAGGCCACCTCTACTACCCACCCCAGTGACACAACCATCAACACCACCAGTAGCAGAGATGGCAGCAACAACTGTAGCAGCAACAACAGAAGCAACTATAACAGTAACAACCCCAGCAACAGTAGCAAAACCAACACCACTACCACCACCAGCAAAACCAACACCACCACCACCCAACGCTTCAGAACTAGCACCAGCGCCTACACCATCCACCACACCACAACCAAAACTAACGGCTGTGGAGGATTTTCCACTCCCCGGCCTATCACAACTGGAGACAGATTGTGACGACGAGGAGTGGGAAACGATATCCGGAAATAAAAAAAGAAACCAAAAAAGAAAAAATTCTCTTCCTTCCCCCTCCAAAAACAAAATACAGAGGGAAACAAATAAACTAAGAAACAAAAAAGTTAGGACAGATATGCCACCATCCACACCAGCATCACCAACCCCATCAACCCAAACACCAACACCATCACCATCATTATCCCCAGCACCACCATCACCTACACCACAAAAGTCACCAAAATGCGAAACAGAAACAAACCCACAACAAACGCAAACAAAACAAAACAACCAAAACGATACACACTACACAGCATTAAATTTGAACAACAAGCAATTATTACACTACATCCAACACAACACCAGCATCACAGAAAAAGACTACACAACAACCCCAAAATTCACACCACCTCCACACATACAAATCACTCGCATCACACAGAAAACGTACATGACACTAAAACAAAAATTCCCCAAAGACATCGGAGACTTCCGACAAGCACTCTCCAGGAGGATTTATAAGGACATCCTTCCTGAGGAGGCCACAAGCAGTGAAAAGGATGGAAAAGCCGTCCTTCCCCTACGAGAAGTAAGGTAAGTGGTCTTTCCCATCTTTTCCACTCCTTTTCAACATGGCCTCACTCAGAATAGGCAGCATAAATGCGCGTGGCTTGGGGTCGTCATGGAAGCAGGGTCACCTGCTCAACGACCTCAGGTCACTAAACATAGATGTAGTGGCCATCAGCGAGACCAGAATCTCCGAAGCACAGGCTTTCGCACCGATCTTCGGCGGCTACGATGTGTACGCATCTCCCAGCCGTCCGGGATCGGGGGGAGGAGTTGCTGTGCTTTTTCGAAGAGGTTTGGATCTTGCCATACGGGCCATCTTCCTGGACCCAGAAGGTAAGTTGGTGGTGCTGGACGTGACCAGCGGAGACGGGCAAGCTTTCAGGTTAGTGGCCGTCTATGCCCCGACAGGAGCAGGGCGGCCTGATTTCTTCCGGCGTCTGGAGACCTTTCTTGGAACGTCCCGCTCTTTAGTGTTAGTGGGCGACTGGAACGGGATCTTAGATGCACGCTGGGATTGTGTGGGATTAGTGGATAGGGAAGGAGGGTGCAAGAGTCTCACCAACCTGCTCAGACGTTTTGAACTGTCTGACAGGTACCGAATGGATTTCCCGAATGTACCAATGTGGACTTGGACAAATCGCATAGGGTCATCCAGATCATATCTAGATAGAGTATTTTGTAGGGAAATAGATAGGTCTAGCATAGGCTGTCCACAATTCAAGATAGTCAGCTACACGGACCACAAATTCGTGATCTGTGTGCTTGACTTAGATAGGCTTCATAGACGAAGACCCGGCTACTGGAAGTTAAACGCGTCCTTACCAGCGCGCAAGGCCTACAGAGACCGGATTAGCGAGCTAGTTAAGCGGGCGTTGACGGGGGCCATCGTCAACAACAAGTGGTGGTTTGCTCTGAAAAGAGCAATTAGAATAGAGTCCATTAGGTTTAGTAAGACTTTAGCAATAGAGAAAAATAGAGCAGAGGGAGAATTAGTTAGAAAATTAGATGAGGCGCTTAGCAAAGGCATCGCGACCGACGTACTTGCGGCGAAATTGGCCCTTGGCCAATTCTTCAATGCAAAGCACGAAGGCTGCGTTGTCAGAGCTAGGGTGCGTGCTCTCAGACACGAGGGGACGAAAGCCGTTCAATGGGCCCGAGTGGCGGAGGCGCGTCGTGGCAACAAAGCCACGATCCGGTCTTTGGTGGACCACGACGGGCGCATGCTACTCGATCCCGGGCAAATGTGTGAAGCTTTTCAGCGACACTTCGCTCAACTGTTCGGGGGCAGTGGCGGGCCGGATCGAGGGATGGACTTTAGTGTCTACCTCGACGGACTGCCGCGGCTTTCGGCCACTGAGGTGGAGTGTTGCGAAAAGCCGATAACAACCGCTGAAGTACGGGATGCAATGACTAGTTGCACAAGGGGTAAATCGCCTGGTTTGGATGGTCTGCCCTATGAACTTTACGTACAAATGCCAAACTTGTTCGGAGGCCTCTTGGCGGACGTCTACTGCAACTGGCAACAGAACGGGAGAATTCCCAGTTCTGTGAGCCGAGGAGCGGTGGCGCTGCTGAGAAAGGATCCGAACAAGGGGGATAACATAGATAATTTTAGGCCCATAACTCTGCTAAACACAGAGTTCAAGATTTTGGCCAAGGTGGTAGCAAAGAGGTTGGCGCTTGTCGTTGGTGGTCTGGTGGGAGAGGCACAGACATGCGCCATTCCCGACAGATCCATCCACGACAACCTCCACCTCATGCGATACATCGTAGAGAGGGTAGCTAGGGAACCTGGCACGGGTGGGTCTTTGATCAATTTAGATCAGTCGAAAGCCTTCGATAGGGTCGACCATCGTTACCTAGCGGCAGTCCTGCGGGCGGCTGGCTTTGGGCCCGTCTTCAGAGGCTGGATCGCTGCCATGCACAGCGACATCTGCTCTGTAGTGAGAGTGAACGGTCACCTTTCGGAACCGTTCAACATCATGCGCTCGGTCCGCCAAGGATGTCCCCTCTCGTCCCTAATGTACGTATTGACTCTCGAGCCATTACTGCACAAACTGGAGACGTTGAGGGGGGTCCCGCGCGAACTAGGATGCGGAAGATCCGTGTCAGCATATGCCGACGATGTCACCGTAGTGGTGTCGAACGCCAAACACATCGAGGCGATCGGCACTACACTAAGAGAATACGAAGCGGTGACAGGAGCAATGATCAACCAGGAAAAGTCAGTGGGCCTGCAGCTCGGCACCTGGAGAGGCAGGTCCATGCTGTCCAACAGCGTCGTCGGGCGCTGGACGGACGGACCGGTTAAATTGCTAGGGGTCTGGTTCGGTCCAGACCTCCAGACGGACAAAAACTGGGACGAGGTGACGAGCAGGGTGGCTTCTCTCACCCAGAAATGGGCCGAGAGGAAGCTATCCCTGAAAGGTCTAGCGGAGGGGGCTAACGCGTACATCGCGTCCGTCATCTACTACCGCCTGACCGTCGTACCTTATCCTAAGCCCCGCCAGACTGCGCTGGAGCGTTTGCTCTTTCGCCTTTTGTGGAAGGGACGCGCTCCGATGGTCAGGCAGTCCATCTGCTGTCAACACCCGCTACGTGGAGAGCTGGGAATGCCGTGGCTGATGATGCGCAGACACGCGCTCATGCTACGACATCTCCACCTCTTCCTCGACGTTGACCAGGTGTGGTCGCCATTTGCTAGACGCGTCTTTCCCCAGCTCGTCTCCTTGACGAAGCTACAGTCCTGGGTCAAGCGAAGACCGAGAGGGAGCGCTTGGAGACTGGAATGTCTTCAGGCGCTCACAGCCCTCGACCAATCGGGCAATGTGATCGGTGGAAACTCCACCTTGGCGTTCTATAGAGGATTAGTGGAGGGGAAGAGCGACGACGTATTTGGGGAAACTCTAGGCGTCGACGAAAATCAACTAGCCAATCTCTTCGGAAGAAATTTCGGGCCGGGGCCTATGGACAACTTCCAGAAACCCCTGGCCTGGCAGTGCTACCGAGGAGCTTTGCCAGTTCGGGATAAACTCTACAGGCATGGAGGTGCCGTCGGCCGGGCATGTCCGAGATGCGCGCAGGGCGACGAAACCGTCCTGCACGCACTCGTCCAGTGTCCGAGTATTGCTGACTTGTGGGTTTATGTCGAACACCTGCTGTCGCGTGTAGGACGGATCCAGCTATCAGCTGAGTCCATCGTGAGGATTGCCCCGCCCTCTTCCTTTAGCCGGGAAGGGCAGGCAGTTTTTATCTGTCTCGTGGTGGCCATGGCGAAAGAGATAGTATGGTGGACACGTTTGAAAGGGCTGAAGACGAGCATTTACCTCTTCGGTGATGCCCTGATTAACATTTTTAAATTTATTTCATTTGAAAAGGAAAATCAGGGTAGAGGGGAAGTGCTCTCTTCCCAGCATTTTGCTGAAAGATGGGTGAGAGAGGCAAGAATGGCCCGAGTGAATGGGCCTTCTCTGAGTATGTGTCTGTAAATTAAAGGTGGAAAACTGGGAGAGGGCACTTGCCCTAGTGGTCAGGGTCACTGTGGCTTTTTAATGGGCTTTCTCCACGAATGTCTCTTGGAGGTCTCCCCCCATATTGGGGAATTTTTTCATTGTTCTATTATTACATCCTCTGTTTCTTGTTTTTTTTTACACGCAGAAATGCCCTTTTGTACCCTCCTGTATTGTCCTGTACTGTCCTTAATGTCTACTTTATGTAAACCCTTGTGGTTAATAAAGAAAACATTATTATTATTATTATTATTGAATGCCATGGTTGACGGAGGCTCGGCTCTGTAAGGTATAGTAATTTTTAACCGTTAAAACAATTGTAAATTGTTTAAAACTTGAACCAAATTGTTGATAAAGACACCCTCCTCCTCGTGAGAGGGGTCTTTCTGTCCGTTATTTGGCCCTTCGGGGTTAAATAACCAGTTATTGGGGTTTTGTACCCAAAATTTCATTTTAAACAAAAAACAACATGGCTACGAAAAAGAAATTTCATACGTCACTCCCACTCATTCCGTCTTCTTCTTCCTCAATCATCACTACAGCAGAGAGAAGATTGTCTCTCTCCCTCCCTTCTTTAAATGTGTCTCTCTCCCTCCCTTCTCTTTCGCAAGTGACGAAAGAAAAGAAAAGTCTCGTGCAAAGCGTGCAAGGTTTCTCTACGACGACAGCGACGAAACAGGTGTGCGGGAAATACGAAAACCCAGTTCATTCGTCTGACGTCAGGAATAATAGCAGTAGCAGCCGTAATAACAACAGCAACAGTGACAATGAAAACAACAGTAGCAGCCGCAACAGCATCACCAGCAGCATAAACAACAACAGCATTAGCAGCAGCAACACCAACAACAACCACAGCAACAGCGGCGGAGGCAGTAGTCGTAGTACCTGCAGCAACAACAAAAGTACCAGCAGCTCTGACGACAACAACAACAGCAGAGAAAAACCAATCTCATTTGCAGGTATTGCGAAAAACTTGGAAACAATCCTCATAACAAATGAGGAATTAGAGGAAGCGAAGAAGATGGTGACAAAGAACGGACACCGAGCAATCTGCAAGGCAGCGGAAAAATTTTTCGAAACCCAAGAGCACTGTACGGTCACGTACCGTACAGTAAGTACAAAATCCCGTAGGGTGGAAAGAGCCACAGAGGCCCAAATACAAAAAGCCTTGGGGTCTGTGTGGCAGCGGAAAACGCACATCACCCGAGGCAAAAAATATGCCACCGTAGACGTACTTTTTGCCACACCCCAGGAGGCAAAGGCCCAATCAGTAGTGACCCTAAGGAGCGAGGAAATGGTGTTGGTGCCCTCCTACTGCGGGCAAAAAATTGTGAGGGTCAAACTGACCCACGTCCCCCCCCCCCCCCCCCCCCCCCCCCGGAATGACCCCTTCTTGGCTGGCCGCGTCTGTCCTCGTCGGAATCGAGGACAAAACAACTGTACTGCAAGTACAGAAAAAAGTAAGAGAAGATTGGGTCGGCTCCTCCATTGAGATGCTAATCCAAACCAACCAGGAGTGCATCGAAGCTATCCCGGATGTGATAGACTTCGATAACGGCACTCAACTGCCCATAAGTGTTGAGGGCAAACGCCCGAAATGCTTTCGCTGTGGATCGAAGACTCACCTCAGGGCCTTCTGCAACGAGAAGACCCTGAGAAAGGAGAAAACCCCCCTCCTTCCGAATCCGGCTCCACGGCTACCAGCAACAGGACAAGCGGCAACCAGGAACGATAGGTCCGTGGCACCCATACCCACTCCACGGAAATCAAAAACAGCAGCAGTGGAAATATTAACAACAACAACAGCAATACCAAATGCAGCTGCAACAGAGACTCCAGTAAAACATCACCAACAACAACAAGTGAAAGAGTGGAGCTGGTACCCCTCCCCGACCTCACAGAATCAGACATGGAGTGTGAGGTGGGAGAGGGATGGCAAAAGGTCGCAAGAAGGCACAAACGCAGAAGCAGCGCATCGTCGCCTTTGAAAAGGGAGGAAAGAAATGAGAAAAGGGTAAAGTCTACTGCAAAGAGACCCACAGCAGCAACACTACCAACACCATCACCACCCACACCAGCACCACCATCACCACCGGCGACAACCCCACCGCCAACAACACCTTCAACACCACCACCACAAGCACCAACATCGCAAACACAACAACAAAACACACACACCCAGCAACAACGACAAGAAAATAGCAGAACCACACCCCACCCCCAGAAAAACAAATGCACGGCAATAAACACACACAACAAGAAACTAATGACTTACATAATTGAACACACAGACATTTCACAACAGGACTACATAATACCAGCACCAATCAAAACGCCAACTAACATAAGACTGCTAAAAATAGCACAGAAACAATACACAAACATTAAAACGAAATTCCCCAACGCAGTTGGTGATTTCAGGGACCTAGGAGGAACCATCAATCGAAGAGTATATTCAGACATTCTCTTAGAAGAGCCGACGACCAGCCGAAGGGACGATTCAACGGTCCCTTCACCAGACGATCAAGTGAAAAGGGATGTAAAAACCATCCCTCCTCTACCAAAAGTACGGTAAGTGGTCTTTCCCATCTTTTCCACTCTATTTTAAACATGACCTCACTCAGAATAGGCAGCATAAATGCGCGTGGCTTGGGGTCGTCATGGAAGCAGGGTCACCTGCTCAACGACCTCAGGTCACTAAACATAGATGTAGTGGCCATCAGCGAGACCAGAATCTCCGAAGCACGGGCCTTCGCACCGATCTTCGGCGGCTACGATGTGTACGCATCTCCCAGCCGTCCGGGATCGGGAGGAGGAGTTGCTGTGCTTTTTCGGAGAGGTTTGGATCTCGCCATACGGGCCATCTTCCTGGACCCAGAGGGTAAGCTGGTGGTGCTGGACGTGACCAGCGGAGACGGGCAAGCTTTCAGGCTAGTGGCCGTCTATGCCCCGACAGGAGCAGGGCGGCCTGATTTCTTCCGGCGTCTGGAGACCTTTCTTGGAACGTCCCGCTCTTTAGTGTTAGTGGGCGACTGGAACGGGATCTTAGATGCACGCTGGGACTGTGTGGGATTAGCGGATAGGGGTGGAGGGTGCAAGAGCCTCACCAACCTGCTCAGGCGTTTTGAACTGTCTGACAGGTACCGATTGGATTTCCCGAATGTGCCAATGTGGACTTGGACAAACCGTATAGGGTCATCCAGATCATATCTAGATAGAGTATTTTGTAGGGAAATAGATAGGTCTAGCATAGGCTGTCCACAATTCAAGATAGTCAGCTACACGGACCACAAATTCGTGACCTGTGTGCTTGACTTAGATAGGCTTCATAGACGAGGACCCGGCTACTGGAAGCTAAACGCGTCCTTACCAGCGCGCAAGGCCTACAGAGACCGGATTAGCGAACTAGTTAAGCGGGCGTTGACGGGGGCCATCGTCAACAACAAGTGGTGGTTTGCTCTGAAAAGAGCGATTAGAATAGAATCGATTAGGTTTAGTAAGGCTTTAGCAATAGAGAAAAATAGAGCAGAGGGAGAACTAGTTAGAAAATTAGACGAGGCGCTTAGCAAAGGCATTGCGACCGACGTGCTTGCGGCGAAATTGGCCCTTGACCAATTCTTCAATGCAAAGCACGAAGGCTGCGTTGTCAGAGCTAGGGTGCGTGCTCTCAGACACGAGGGGACGAAAGCCGTTCAATGGGCCCGAGTGGCGGAGGCGCGTCGTGGCAACAAAGCCACGATCCGGTCTTTGGTGGACCACGACGAGCGCATGCTACTCGATCCCGGGCAAATGTGTGAAGCTTTTCAGCGACACTTTGCTCAGCTGTTCGGGGGCAGCGGGGGGCCGGGTAGAGGGATGGACTTTAGTGTCTACCTCGACGGACTGCCGCGGCTCTCGGCCACTGAGGCGAAGTGTTGCGAAAAGCCGATAACAGCCGCTGAAGTAAGGGAGGCAATGACTGGCTGCACAAGGGGTAAATCGCCTGGTTTGGATGGTCTGCCCTATGAACTTTACGTACAGATGCCAGACTTGTTCGGAGGCCTCTTGGCGGACGTCTACTGCAACTGGCAACAGAACGGGAGAATTCCCAGTTCTGTGAGCCGAGGAGCGGTGGCACTGCTGAGAAAGAATCCGAACAAGGGGGATAACATAGATAATTTTAGGCCCATAACTCTGCTAAACACAGAGTTCAAGATTTTGGCCAAGGTGCTAGCAAAGAGGTTGGCGCTTGTCGTTGGTGGTCTGGTGGGAGAGGCGCAGACATGCGCCATTCCCGAGAGATCCATCCACGACAACCTCCACCTCATGCGATACATCATAGAGAGGGTAGCTAAGGAACCTGGCACGGGTGGGTCCTTGATCAATTTAGATCAATCGAAAGCTTTCGATAGGGTCGACCATCGTTACCTAGCGGCAGTCCTGAGGGCGGCTGGCTTTGGGCCCGTCTTCAGAGGCTGGATCGCTGCCATGCACAGCGACATCTGCTCTGTGGTGAGAGTGAACGGTCACCTGTCGGAACCGTTCAACATCATGCGCTCGGTCCGCCAAGGATGTCCCCTCTCGTCCCTCTTGTACGTATTGACTCTCGAGCCATTACTGCACAAACTGGAGACGTTGAGGGGAGTCCCGCGCGAACTAGGATGCGGAAGATCCGTGTCAGCATATGCGGACGATGTCACCGTAGTGGTGTCGAACGCCAAACACATCGAGGCGATCGGCACTACACTAAGAGAATACGAAGCGGTGACAGGAGCAATGATCAACCAGGAAAAGTCGGTGGGCCTGCAGCTCGGCACCTGGAGAGGCAGGTCCATGCCGTCCAACAGCGTCGTCGGGCGCTGGACGGACGGACCGGTTAAATTGCTCGGGGTCTGGTTCGGTCTGGACCTCCAGACGGACAAAAACTGGGACGAGGTGACGAGCAGGGTGGCTTCTCTCACCCAGAGATGGGCCGAGAGGAAGCTATCCCTGAAAGGTCGAGCGGAGGTGGCTAACGCGTACATCGCGTCTGTCATCTGCTACCGCCTAACCGTCGTACCTTGTCCTAAGCCTCGCCTGACTGCGCTGGAGCGTTTGCTCTTTCGCTTTTTGTGGAAGGGACGTGCTCCGATGGTCAGGCGGTCCATCTGTTGTCAACACCCGCTACGTGGAGGGCTGGGCATGCCGTGGCTGATGATGCGCAGGCACGCGCTCAGGCTACGACATCTCCACCTCTTCCTCGACGGTGATCAGGTGTGGTCGCCGTTTGCTAGACGCGTTTTTCCCCAGCTCGTTTCCTTGACGGAGCTGCAGTCCTGGGTCAAGCGAAGACCGAGAGGGAGCGCCTGGAGACTGGAATGTTTTCAGGCGCTCACAGTCCTCGACCAATCGGGCAATGTGATCGGTGGAAACTCCACCTCGGCGTTCTATAGAGGATTAGTGGAGGGGAAGAGCGACGACGTACTTGGGGAAACTCTAGGCGTCGACGAAAATCAACTAGCCAAACTCTTCGGAAGAACTTTCGGGCCAGGGCCTATGGACAACTTCCAGAAATCTCTGGCCTGGCAGTGCTACCGAGGAGCCTTGCCAGTTCGGGATAAACTCTACAGGCATGGAGGTGCCGTCAGCCGGGCATGTCCGAGATGCGCGCAGGGCGACGAAACCGTCCTGCACGCACTCGTCCAGTGTCCGAAAATTGCTGACTTGTGGGTTTATGTCGAAAACCTGCTGTCGCGTTTAGGACGGATCCGGCTATCATCTGAGTCCATCGTGAGGATTGCCCCGCCCTCCTCCTTTAGCCGGGAAGGGCAGGCAGTTTTTATCTGCCTGGTGGCCATGGTGAAAGAGATAGTATGGTGGACACGTTTGAAAGGGCTGAAGACGAGCACTTACCTCTTCGGTGATGCTCTGATTGACTTTTTCAAATTTCATTTGAAAAGGAAAATCAGAGTAGAGAGGGAAGTGCTCTCTTCCCAGCATTTTGTTGAAAGATGGGTGAGAGAAGCAAGAATGGCCCGAGTGAATGGGCCTACTCTGAGTATATATCTGTAAATTAAAGGTGGAAAACTGGGAGAGGGCACTTGCCTTGGTGGTCAGGGTCATTGTGGCTTTTTACTGGGCTTTCTCCACAAATGTCCCTCCGAAGTCTGCCCCCTATTAGGGAATTTTTCATTGTTATTTTTTGTTACATCCTCTGTTTTTGTTTTTTACACGCAGAAATGCCCATTTGTACCGTCCTGCATTGTCCTGCACTGTCCTTAATGTCTACTTTATGTAAACCCTTGTGGTTAATAAAGAAATCATTATTATTATTATTATTATTATTATTATTATTATAAAGAGCGGTGGATTGGTAGTATCAGTAGCGCGTCAGACACCATGCTTTGCAGCATAGAGTTATGGCTCTTTAATTCTAAGTTCAAATCCCGCCGAGGTTAACTTTGCCTTTCATCCTTACGGGGTCGATAAAATAAAGTACCAGTAATGCACTGGGTAATTGCTGGCCTTGTGCCAAATATAGAAACAATTATTATCATAGTATCTATACATATATATAAAACTGAAATTGTATTTGTGTGTGTGTGTGTATGTGTGTGTGTGTCATATTTTTTGCAAAGTCTATTCAAATCTACATTTCTACTCCGATTGACTTCAAACTTGCATTTATATATTCCTTGCGGTCTAAAGATATTAACTGCAGCTTTTATTTTTCAATTTTCTGTTGTTAAAGGCATGTTAGGCGCCGGTTAGCGATCTCTCTCTCTCTCTCTCTTTCTTGGTCTGTCTTTTTAAATAGATACATAGCTATAACGTCGCGCCCTTATAATTGTTTCTACTTTAGGCACAAGGCCAGCAATTATCCAGTGCATTACTGGTATTTTATTTTATCGACCCCGTAAGGATGAAAGGCAAAGTCAACCTCGGCGGGATTTGAACTCAGATCGTAAAGGGACGTAACTATGCTGGAAAGCATGGCGTCCGACCCTCTACCGATACTCCCAATCCACCTTATAATATATGTCTGCATTACGACATCATGAAAACATTGTTCTCATTGCTGACGTATTATCTTCGCTATTTTCCGTTCATTGCCAGGAACGTCTTCACGAACCAAAGTATCGTCTTCCTGTTTTCCTTCGGTTGCAACGTTTTTCGATTGATTTTTTTAGTTTCAGAAGATGTCGTTAAGGGTGAAAGCAGCGATTCTTTGCTTAAACTTTAATCTGTTGTTTTAATATATCTATATATATAATTATATATTCGTGTACAGATATTTCTGCATACACAAAAACAAAATATAAACAAACATATTTATTTCACGAAAGCACAGACGACTTATCGTCATTGTTACTGCCGATATGCCACCCAAAAAGTCCCACTACTTTTGGCACAAGGCTAGCAATTACATAGTCAACCGTTCGGAAATCACATGCATCACTGACGAGTTTACTCCTTACTCTACCAGTTAATCTTAGTGTACCTCGTCCTGCTTTTAGGTCATGCCTCGAAGGAAGAGATACTCCATTGGCCGAAATACTGCGAAAGCGGCAAGAAAAAGAACAAGGCGGGCAAACGAATCGTCAGTGGAATCTGCTATTCGGCGGTCGCAAGATGCTGAACGTACTGCCACTAGAAGAGCACTTGAAACAGACAACCAACGAACCATTCGCCGAACCGTATCAGCTTTGCAATGTCTATCAACAAATCCCAGGATCAGACCCTAGCTGTTGCTGGTCTTCTTTTGGAAGAGTCATGTTTTTCACACGGGCAACTATACGTTGGCTGCTCAAATCTATTTGCATATGCCCGACACGGAAGAACAAGGAACATTGTGTACAAGGAGGTGCTACAATCATTGTTTAGGTATACGAGGCAGAAGGGGATATACACGATTGGCTGAAGAAGGACGAGACTGTGTTAGTAGTACAACCAATGGCTGCTATCATACCAACAGCAGCAAAAACAACAACAAAAGAGAGAGGGAACGCAAGTATATGCTTTTGAAAAATCTTAATGGAAAATTATTTGCCCAAGCACAAAATGTAGACACCATCCCCAGACCGAGGTATTCCGTACTCCTCTGTACTGTTTCAGAAAGGAGGGATAAACATGCCAATCTATGTTTAGAAGCCCGAAGAGCGCCGGGCCATTCTGCTAGTATATATATATATATATATATATATATATGTGTGTGTGTGTGTGTGTGTGTGTGTGTGTGTGTGTGTGTGTGTGTGTGTGTGTAGAAGTAGTAACACAACAGTTAGTTCACCATACCGAGAACAATTGTTTCACCTTACGCGGATCTTCAGCTCGGACAGTCCGGGCTGAAGATCCGCGTTGTGTTACTACTT
This sequence comes from Eledone cirrhosa, assembly GCA_964016885.1. Classification (NCBI taxonomy): domain Eukaryota; kingdom Metazoa; phylum Mollusca; class Cephalopoda; order Octopoda; family Eledonidae; genus Eledone; species Eledone cirrhosa. The sequence continues at coordinate 243,647,795 of OZ024742.1, forward strand.
CTACCAAACTCGTCCCATGGACTGAGTGCTCTACCACTACGGATATTACCTTCCAGTGTTCTATCTATCTCTCTCTCTCTCTCTCTATATATATATATATATATATATATATATATATATATATATATATATATATATATATATATATATATATATATATATATATAGGAAAAGAGTCAGGACCCCGACGGCTGAGCTCCGGCCGTTTCGACAGCTATATATATATATATGTGTGTATATATTACTTCAAAATATTAATAAATATAGACATTCATGTGATCAAATATATTTTATTATATATATTTCAGAGGTACTGAGCTGTTTCATCAATACGTCCTCATCAGATAAAATAAATTGATGTCTGACATACCTCAACTGTGCTGATGGTTCAATTCCAGTTTTGGTAGTATATATATATGTATATATATATATATATATCAAGTGTTAACCTAATATATCCCTTTCATATACTGTACCGATTGTGTTGTTATTTCTGTTTACCTTTTACATACACACACACACACATATATATATATATATATATATACAGCTATATATGTATGTATGTGTGTGTGTGTGTGTGTGTGTGGTTGACCTAAGAAGGATCGCATACATTTGAAATACGAAATGTATGAAAAATCTTAATGGAAAATTATTTGCCTAAGCACATAATACTAGTCGATCATAATAATAGTCGATCACTATAAATAATTGTTTCTACTTTAAGCCTCCTACCTTAATGGTCGCTATATTTATGGTACGTCAAAATTATTTATAAAACTGGTTATATATTGTATTTTATCTGACGAAGGCATGCCATATTCTTAATATGGTATCCCTGAAATATGTATAATGAAATAAATATGGTTTTATAAATATAGTTTCCATTTGTTTAATATCGTATATATATATATATATATATAACAAAGGAATTGTGGTAAGGAACCAGATGGACCATAACACACCAGAGTGCTCAATACTTAGGGTAGTAGAGTGGGAAATAGGAAAAAGGATTACCCCCGACGGCAGAGCTCAAGCCGTTTCGACGGCTATTTCTGGACTAGTCCAGAAATAGCCGTCGAAACGGCTTGAGCTCTGCCGTCGGGGTCATCCTAGCCGTCGAAACAGCTTGAGCTCTGCCGTCGGGGTCATCCTTTATATATATATATATATATATATATATATATATATATATATATATATATATATACGTATATATATACGAGTATTTATGATTACATGCGGACGGGTGGATTAGAGAGCGAGAGAGAGAGAGAGAGAGAGTGTGTGTGTGTGTGTGTGTGTGTGTGTGTGTGTGTGTGTGTGTGTGTGTGTGTGTGTGTGTGTGTGTGTGTGTGTGTGTGTGTGTGTGTGTGTGTGTGTGTGTGTGTGTGTGTGTGTACGAAGTTTGTTTCAATTGTTTTCCGACGTTCTCTTTTCTATTTAAACAATCAGTAATTTGTTTTAATAATAACACTGTTTAAAGATATGATAATACACGTAGGTTTTGATTGAGTTGACCAAGTTTCAGAATAAAAGTGTGGTCGATATCAATTTGCTTGTTGGTTGTTAAAAATACATAAAAGCGTCACTAGATAAGCATGCGTCTGTTTATATATAGGTGCTTGGGTGTGCGCGCGCGTACGTGTATGTGTGTGCGCGTGTGTATGTATGTGTGTGGTTTATATATATGTATGTGTGTGCGTGTTGTTTATATATATATATATATATATATATATATATATATATATATATATATATACGTGTGTGTGTGCGTGTGGTTTATATATATATATACGTGTATGTGTGTATGTGGTTTATATATATGTGTGTGTCTGTGTCTGCGTGTGCGTGTATATAAGTTTGTAGAAAACAACTGCTACTTACAGGTTAATATAACCAAGTGGACTGTTAAACGAAGTCTCAGCGCGATTAAAGTCCATGTTAGGATCCAGTACTAAGAGACAACGTAGATGAAAATGTTCGAAAGTATGGTTCCAATAAAGACAAAGGACGGAATAAACGTCATGTCTTTGTGTGTGTGTAATGTTACTTTCCCTGTTTAGTTCGGTGTCTAAGTTTGGATCTTCGTCTTCTTTAGTGGTTGGCAGCTTATCGTTGCCAAATTTCAACACTGTATACATACATACATGTGCAACTTGCTCCAACGAAAGTTACCAAAGCTCTCTCATGTACATCTCTCTCTAACACGCACACACACATACATCACCCTCACTCCGCCTCACTCTCACTCTCTCTCTCTCTCTCAGCATGCATGTACTGAGGTTGTAAACGTTAGTCTTCTACTCATCCCACTACTGAAAAAAAAAAGTATTTCAGCAGCACCGTAGATAAAAAGAAACGTATAGAGGAAATATTGACATTAACAATAAGGATTGTAAGCCAGTATAGTTTCTTCTGTTAGAAAAGTGCTCTAATGTAGTCTGATAAATTAGCTGAGTTTCGATGTTGGGTAAACTTTTTTTTAGAATGATTGACGTCCACTGCTTAAATGTTAAAGATGTTGGTGATTTTGTTATACATGGAAAATGGTTTTTCAGGCTTGAGATTTAATTTTTTTTTTTTTTTCCTACAAATTGTTTATTATTTAATTATAAAGATATTCTCATCATTAGTGTTAAAACCACTTTCATCTGTACAGCACACGCATGTACAAAAACAATACTTATATGTTGTTTACTCCAGGTCAGCGCTGATCACGCAGGCCTATGACTAAAGACGTTCCATCATCTCATTTATTTTATATTTATTTATTTATTTAGACATAGTCTATCTTGGACTAAATTATCCAATGTGTCCTTTCTGTTTTAAATGTTAAGTGATTTGAAGAAGATTTGACAGATACCGAAATAAACGAGGTACATGAAATTATTAATTGCGTAAAAGTTCCCTTCCCTGGTTCGCTCAGTGTTTTTTAGCTCCAGGTCAGCCCAAATAGAGTAAAATCTATGATTATAAGCCTTCAAGTCATTACCAGCCCTTCTTGTTTTTCTGCTATTTAGGACTACATTAGACATCATCTTTGATTATTATTAGTATTTTAGACTAGCGATATTTCGCTACTATTTCTAGCAGACATGATGATTTCTTTTGAATGAAACAGTTCTGGTCCTGTAGAAGCCATTTCTATATTAAACTTGATGTTTACACTCTACTCGTGTATTGAGTACCTTACTAATTGTGATTACCCCCGATTGAACCCGGGATTCACACACACATATATATTTATTTATTTATTTATATATGTATATATAGTTCAAGGAGACAACAAACAGGTACAAGAAGTCTTATTAGTTTACTTTACTCATAGACCTCGAATATTTGAATTTTTATTAAATATATGTGTGTGTGTGCACACACATACATATATTTATATATATGTTAGTAGAGTAGGTTGAGTGTACAAAGTACTACTACCTCTAAGAAAGAGAGAACTCAATACAATCGTAGAGTAAACTGTATTCTTGATATTTGAATGTTTCAAAGTTCACAATCACTAGTAGTATTTTCACATCTCACCAGGAATCTTCAAACTATATTTATTTATTTGGCTGCGGCTGTTTGGTGTTGCTTAGAAATTCATATTGAATTTTTAATTATTAAGTTATGATTATATTTTGATACATGAAAATAATGTTGTTTATTACAACCATTTGATATTGGTATTGCCAACTGTAAGTATTGACATCAGATAAAATATTCAGTAACAGCTTTTTATTTCAATAGTGTATAGCTAATAAGCTTCACATATTCTTAAATACATTGACAATAATTCCCATACACTCTCGCATATTTGTAACTATAAATAGACGGATGTTTGCAAGCACACGTTTATAGTAACACAACCACTAACACATTTTGTTGATGTGTTTTCTTATGATAAACACTTGATATCATAATTAGATACATTTAACCATGCCAACAACAAAACTCTCAGAGGTTCTTTACACAAGGGTGGACTGAAAAGTTCCTAGGCTGAATATGAAACAGTGAGGCTAAAGCTCTGAAATTTTACATGCATTCATTTCAACTATTCTAATAACTGCATTGTTTCTTTCCAGGTAAACTGACATCTGACTGTTCAAAGAAGACTTCAAAGGTAACGTCTCTTGAAAATGGACAAAATTTGGCATCATGGTGTTATCAAGTACCTGCAGATAAAAGGTTAAGCCCCCAAGGACATTCATGCTGACTTGGTTGCTACATTATGGGATGACACTCCAGCTTCATCAACTGTGCAAAAGTGGGCAGCTGAATTTAGGAAAGGAAGGGAGAGTCTTGAAAATAACCCATGTTCTGGATGTCCTGCAACTTCCACCACAAAGGAAAACATTGATTGTGTTCACTATATGATGGTGGATGACAGGTAGTTGACTATAAATCAAATAGCCAATACTATTACCAGATCCCATGAGAGAGTTGAGAATATTCTGCACAATGAACTTGGCATGATGAAGATTTCTGCTCGGTGGGTGCCATGTCTTCTGACACCTGATCAAAAGCACACCAGGCTGATCACATCACAGGAAAACCTGACATTGTCTGAGGCAGATCCAGCTGGTTTCTTTGAACAGTTCCTAATCCAGGATGAGTGTTGGGTTCATCACTTTGAGCTAGAGACAAAGAGACAATCCATGCAGTGGAAACACACCACCTCAGCTGCTCCAAAGAAGACCAGAGTCATTGCATCTGCAGGGAAAGTGATGGCCTCAGTTTTGGGGGATGCAAAAGACATTGTGTTTATTAACAATCTTCAAAAGGGCCACACCATCAAGGAAGAGTACTATGCCAACTTACCGAGGCAGTTACAAAAGGCTATCAAGACCAAACATCCAGGAAAACTGATGAAAGGAGTTTTGTTTCATCAGGACACTGCTCCTTGGTTTCAATGGCTACTGTGTGTGATTGTGGCTTTGAACTGGTTGATCACCCTCTTTATTCTCCTTATTTTTCCCTATCTGGTTATCATCTGTTCCTCAACATGAAAAAACATTTGATTTGTAACCAGTATCGCAGTGATAATGAGGTCATATCTGCTTTTGATGACTTTTTTTACCTTTTACCAACAGGATGAAAGCTTCTCCACCAATGGGATCCAAGCATTTCAACACCAATGAAAGATGTGTGTGGACCAGAAATGGCAGGGGGGCAATGTTGATAAATAAATATTGGTCACATTACATGAAAGTATCTTGGTCAGCCTATGTTGTTTTCAGCCTATCCTCTTAAGTTTCTGTGAGTTAGGGAATATAGTAGATTTGAAAAGTTTGATTCATAACATTTGCTGTGATGATTTACTGTATATTTTCGAATGTAACTTGACCCCGTTTTATGTCTAAGAAATAGACAAAAATCCAAACCCCATTTATAAGCCAAGGCAGGTAATCAACACATTATGTTTAGATGGTGCAGTTTTGAAATTCTTGTGAGTGGAGAATATATTTATGAAGTTTTGATATTCAAAATATTTCAAGTGTTGTTTAAAATATAGTTTGTGTTTCTCAACTCTATTATGTAATGATATTTCCAATGCGAAATACGAATTTCACGTCGAAAGGGAAACCAGTGTAATATTCACCTTCAAAGCAAAAATATTTTACTACCTCATTTACATAGAATTTTGAAGTAGGGGAAAATCAATGAAATATCGAGCTTGAATATAAATCAACACCCCTTCTCATTTTATCATTGATTTTTTTGGTCACATATTTTTCGGCTTATATACAAATATAGATGGTACTTGTGACACATTCATTACTGACAGAACCAGTAATGCAATAGTCATCTTCAGTACCTTTGTTTCATTTTACTAAACAACAAACCACACTTGTTAGAGACCCAATTCTTACTTCTAATTTCTAAATTATTAAGCTTGAGCATATAGATATTTTCTTTACTCCCTGCTTCCCACTAGTCACGGTGGCCACAAAAAGTGTCCTGGGCACTGCCTTTCCCTTCCAATTGTACAGTAAAAAAAAATCACAAGTCTTATATATTATCCAAGTAGACATGAAACTTAAAAGTTTTATAATCATTTTATTATTTACATATTTTTACATTCTGATTTCGAATCCCTTATTGTGGTCGATATAATTGACTATACCTCTCCAAATAGTACACCTTGTGCCTAAATTAAGAATTAATATTTTAGTAATTTCTTTGGTTCTCTTAAAGCTGGTCCTGTTGAATGAAAAACTCATTTATTAAAGGCAATATTTATCTTCAAACACTCATACATAATACTGAAGACTTTACTAAAGAATAAAGACATTAGTAAATGTCTTTATATAAAACTTGAGATTTAAGGAATGCATTAACAATATCATCACCAGCTAAAATAGTTTTTTTTTCTTCAACTTCAGGACAAATCTTCCAAAACATATTTTTTACTCTTTTACTTGTTCCAGCCATCCGGCTGAGGCCATGCTGGGGCACTGCCCTTGGAATATCTTTCTGAAATTGAAAAAAAATGATAATAATTTGATGGCTAATAATAATTGTTTCTACTTTTGGCACAAGGCCAGCAATTATATCCCAGTGTATTACTGGTACTTTATTTTATCGACCCCGTAAGGATGAAAGGCAAAGTTAACCTTGGCGCGATTTGAACTCAGAATGGAAAGGGCCATAACTCTATGCGTCAAAGCATGGCGTCCGACCCTCTACCGCTACTGCAATCCAATAATAATGAAATATATTTCCCCTCTCCACTACTCATGAAATAAATTCTGTAGAATGATGCTTCGAACTATATTAGTTACTTACTAAGGAAAAATTAGAATCATTTTAGAAACAATTTTTTTTTAATATCTATAATATTGGTAAGAGTTATATGGTATAAGAAATTGAAAAGTTATCTCCCCTTAGCATGGCTAACTAAATTGAGCCTTGCTTTAAATAACAACAATAATAATTCAAAAGTGACCTCTCCTTAACGTTATAACATTTTACCATTCAATCGACCCAGGATTAGTGCTTTATTTATCGGCCTTGAAAAGATGTAAGCCAAAATTGACCTCAGTGAGATTTGAACTTAGACTGCAGAGCACCGAATTAAATACAGAGAAAAGATTAAAGGGTTGTTAATGCAGCTCAATTTTTTTTTCTCGAGAAAGACTGTAGTTTACCACTATTGACTAAGGTGGTAATTCACAAGGGGAAGGCATAGCTTTACGATAAAGTTCACATCACAGCCACTTGTTTTCAAGCACGATGTATCTATATTTTTCAATAATTTCCAACTGTTTTTTTTTTAACCGGTGGTGGGGTTTGAAGGAGATTTTAGTTGCTATTTCTAGTAGATCGAGTAACCTTAGCCTCCCTCGCTGGCTCATATTTCATTGTGTTGACAAGAAAGGGGAAGTGACAGATATAGTAGAGAGATATGCTAAAGACATTATAGTTATTTCCCTTTATGTTCTGAATTCAAATTTCAGAGTGGTTGACTTTGCCTTTCATGCCTCCATGGATGATTAATAAAATAGGAAGAGACTATGTAGCCGGTAAGAGTGTGAGACACCATGAGTTGCGGCCCGAGTTAAGACAATTTGAAATCTTTTCCACCATCAACTGTTAAAAAACAAGTTAAAATCATTTAGTCACCCATTCATTGCGTACGTTACGCTTTAGTTAATACACACAGATCTACACGTAAATACATAAACAGATACAGACAACAGAAGGAAGGGGCTGGTGAAACGCTATAGCGATGTGTGTTGCATCCCTTTAGGTTTACGGGCTTCATAACTCCAATAATGGGGGAAATTATTATCAAAATGGTTGTTCTAAGTTTAAGGATCTTCTTCCACATCGACCAGTCAATCTCAAAATTTAAGTATATTGGATTAAGGAAATAGAGAATTTTTCAGAAAAAAAACACTCATTAAGTCTAAAAACAATATTTACCTCATCTACCGAAGGTTAGGAGTAGAAGATCCCATGTAAACCTTAAGGTCATTTGCTGTACCTTTAATCAATTTACAGGGAATGCTTTTCTCCTGTAAATTTTTGTAAGCTTCAAATCTGTGACAACCACCAAATGAATAATAATAGTTTCCACCTTCTGATCCTGTGATCCACAAAACATCAATAGGGGGTACAAGGTCCCTGGTATCAGGATTCTATAATGATAAAAAAAGATGTATGAATGTATGTATATATGATAGCAGCTATATATAAATATATATATAGTGAGTAATAATAAATATTACCCAGTTACAAGTATGAAAATAGCTCAATGTAAAATAACAAGTATACTACAGAACTGAAATACAATGTAAATGACAATCAAAGAGTGTTTTAGAACATTTAATCACTTACGATCGTTTCATCCTAGCACAAGGCTGATATCATTGGAGTAGATAACAAAGGTCAAACACAAATATAATATTAAAACTTTGTCACTAGAATATTAGGAGGATACATAATATGGGAGGCTAGATAAGCATAAGTATCAACATTTATATAAGATAACAGAGGTGGTGGAAGCATATGAAGAATAGGAGCATATAAATACAATAAAAATTATGAGCCGATAAAAGCATTAAAAATTAAAAATTAAAAAACATACTGTTATAATGATATTGATATAGAAATTTATGTTGACCTTTGTTATCTACTCGGATGATCCGGCCTTGTGCTAGGATGAAACGATCGTAAGTGATTAAATGTTTTAAACCCTCCTTGATTGTTATTTACATTGTATGTATATATGTATGAAAATAAAATGGCCAAAGACCAAAAAAGCTGCTTGCAAGTGAGAGAAAGTAGACCCAGCAGTTCCTCAATTTGTTTGCCATAAGTGTGGCCAAATATGCCTGTCAAACGCAGGACTCCAAAGCCACCTCAGGAGTCACATAGACAACCCACCAACAGACTATGCCAAGTTCATAATTGCAGACCCACTTTCTAGTGATGTATACGGCAACATTTACAAGAGCCACTCTGGACTTACTTGTGATGTATGTGACAAAATTTGCAAGAGCCACTCTGGACTCACAAAACACTTAAAGACCCATAAGGATCTTTCAATTGAGAGGCCTAACCTTCAGGTTGTAAATATAGATTTAGATTTAGTTTGTGGAAAATTCTGTATGTCTCTCAGTGGCTTCTAAAGTCATTGCCAATATATAGAGAGAGGGGTGGGGAGAAAGAAAGGAAGATAGATAGATTTTGGAAATAAAAAAGATGTGTATATGTATGAATATGAGAGAGGGGACAGTGATTGAATGTGTGTGCACAGACAGACAGACTGACAGATAGATAGAGGGAGATTGAAAATATATATATATACACAGAGAAAGAGGGAGAGATTGAGAAATATATATATATATAGAGAGAGAGAGAGGGAGAGAGAAAGAGACTGATGGGAAAACAGATAGATAAAGAGATTGACAGATTACTATTTATATATTAATATTCAATATGGTTTTAGCCATCTAGGACTTTTTAACATCTATCTAATATAGACTTTATGCCACCTGCAACCTCCCTTCCTTTCCCCTACCTCTACTTTTGTCTCACTCTCTTGCCTCCTTCTGACTCTACATATTCCTCTCCCTTTCACATCCTTGACTGTCCGCCTTCTTCATTCTGTCTGCCGGGGCCATGGGACGGCCAGCACGTGGGCACCCATTTGCTCATAATACAGAGAGATGGGGAGGGCGAGAGAGATGGAGGCGATGACAGTGGGAGTTCAGCTCTTCTGTGTTCGGACCTGGTGTGCAGTGTCAGTTATCCGAAGGGGGGTAGTGATTTGTACTTAGCGAAGGTTTTTAGAACCTTGTGTTTGTGATTCCTGTGTGTATTATTATATATTAGGGCGGTGAATTGGCAGTATCGGTAGAGGGTTGGATGCCATGCTTTGATGCATAGAGTTACGGCCCTTGCCATTCTGAGTTCAAATCCCGCCGAGGTTAACTTTGCCTTTCATCCTTACGGGGTCGATAAAATAAAGTACCAGTAATGCACTGGGTAATTGCTGGCCTTGTGCCAAAAGTAGAAACAATTATTATATATTTGGGTTCAAAGTAAAATCATAGTCTATATATAAATATATATCATCTGGTTATAAATCACATCCACTACACCCTGTAAAGTGGTTGATGATAGGGAGGGCACCTAGCCATACAAATCTTGCCAGCAGGCAAATGTGTGGAGAAATTATATAATATATGTTGGCTCTGTATACAATCTAGAGTGCTCTTTAGGCCCCAGCTCTTTCTGTAGTTGGATGTGTCACTATTCATCGGATAGGTAACAATGATGGGGTAGGTGAAGTAAGCCTACTGTTAGCTGAGAAATGGATAAATGAAATAACTGAGGTAGCCAAACTTAGACTAGTCCGATGCAATAGAATAACTACTGTTATCTTAGTCTATGAGAAATGAGCAAGTATCATTTCTTTAAGATCTTGTGGATCATCTTAATAACAAGTAACAGTGACTTCATTATTGTGGCTAGTGACTTTAATAGATATGTTTGACAATACCTGGATGGCTACTCTTGAGTATATGGTAGCTGTAGGTATGACTCAAGGAAAGAAGAAAGGTCAAGACTTCCAGCAGGTCTGTGAATCAAATGATCTAATCATCTGCAACATTATTCTGGGACCCAAGTTTTTCAACCTCCTCGCAATGGACCCTGAAAACTGACCATCATCATCATCATCGTTTAACATCCATCTTCCATGCTAGCATGGGTTAATCTCTTATCTCAATCAGGTGAATGACAACAACATGAGACCAACTCATGCACAAGAAGAAGAACATGAAATCAATCAGCCACATAATCACCTACCAATTAGGATGGTGACATGGTGGTGGAATAGTACAATAGATAGAGCCATAACAGCTGAAAGGAAAGTCTGAAAGATTAAAATAGAGGGCAGCAAAGGGCCATATCAAGACACTAGATATCAGATTTACATAGCACAAAGAGAAACTGTTAACAAGTGGATTTCTAGTGTTCTGCATTGACAGGATTAGAGGCATGAGATATCCCCAGATGTTGTTGGGAAAAAGTGTATTCAGAATAACAGTGGAGCACTTAGCCTACTTGATGCTTAGAAAAAAAGAGTCCTAGAAATGTCATTATGGGAGGGGGGGGGGGGGGTACTGAATGTGGAGAATATGTAAGGAAGAAAGGAACTACTCCCAGTAGATCTAACAGAGAGATTAGCTATCAAGGTCAAGACTGATATAGTTGAGGAGGATATAAAGAAGGGAAAAGCTGCTAAACATTCATGGATAGTCAGTGGGGTGCTGAAAATATCCAGCAAATTAGGACCCTAGGTAGCCACTTGCATAATAACTAAGAAGTACATGATGATGTCATACCTGATGACTAGTGTATCAGTATCGTTAGTAGTTGTAACAAGTGTGTGTGGGGGGGGGGGGGCAGAATTGGTAGAGCATCAGATAAAATACCTCTGCAATCTTTGTTCTGGTTCTTTACATTCGGGGTTCAAATTCCACCATTGTCAACTTTGTCTTTAATCCTTCCAATGTCGATAAAATAAAGTACCAATCAAGTACTGTAGGAAGACCCCAGCATCATTTAGCAAGAAGAAAAAGAATCAAGTACTGGGTTGATTTAATCAACTTTATACTTCCTCCAAATTTGCTGGCTCCGGACTTAATTAGAAATCAATAATAATGATTTCTAGTATAGGCACAAAGCCAGTAATTTGGGGAGAGGGGAAAATCGATTAAATCGACCCAGTACATTACTGGTGCTTTATTTTATCGACCCCATAAGGATGAAAAGCAAAGTTAACCTCGACAGGATTTAAACTCAGATCATAATGGAACGTAACTCTATGCCACAAAGCATGGCGTCAGACCCTCTACTGATACTGCCAATCCACCACAATAATAATACTGATTTCTAATAGAGAATTTTTAAGAGGGTGATGGATTGGCAGTTGTTAGAGTACTGACCAAATGTATAGCAGTATTTTTCTGGCTCTACATTCTAAGTTCAAATCTTGCCAAAGTCAGCTTTGCTTTTCATCCTTCTGGTATCAATGAAATAAAGTTCCAGTAAAGTACTGGAGCTGATACAATCGACTTTTCCCTCTCCACAAATTATTTAACCTTATACATGTAGTTGTCACGGTAAAAAGTACCCAGCACACACTGTAAATGTGGTTGGCGTTAGGAAGGGCATCCAACCGTAGAAAACCAGCCAGAAACTCTGCTATATGAGCGAGACACGATCACCCAACCCAACTTGCCTCTAATTGGGACAAACCCGTCTAACCCATGCTACCCTGGTATATAGACGTTAATGGAGAATGATGATGATGATGATGATATACCTAAATTTAAAAATTCATTATTAATTGCTACAAGGTCAAAGGTAATGCTCAAGAAAAGAGCACCTGCAAAGACATCAGACTGATGGATCAAGTTATGAAAGTAGCAGAATTTTATTAGCTCTATTGATTTGAAATAAAATTAGGTGAGATGAGATGTTGTTTGGATTTGTGCCAAGATGAAGAACCACTGATGTCCTCTTTTAGTGAGACGACTGCAAGATAAATTTCTAGCTAACAGTAAGCAACTATATTTAGCTTTTGTTGATCTGGAGAATGCCTTTGACAGAATACCAGGATTTGTATTATGGTGGTTTTTGAGGAAATTACATGTAGATCAACTGCTGGTGGTGGTGGTTCTGGTTGTGTGGGTTTGATGATGATGACAATAAGGAGGAGAAAGAATACTGTGTAAACATCTATATGTATACTTAAAAATATACATATATAGTCATTTTAAAATATACATCTTAGCTAACAACAATGTACAGTGTTGGTGAGAGGTGGGGCATGGTGATGGTGGTGGAAGTTGGTGTGTGGGGGGGGGGGGGGCATGGTTATGGTTGTGGTGTAAGGATATGAAATGTGCACTCTTCAGTTTGTACTTCACCACACTACCAATTTCCTAAGTAGTGACTCACTGTCAAGGAGTATATACACATTAATTTATATTCATATTTTTATTAGAATTTAATATCAAAAACAAATTATATATTAATCATGGTGAATGGATATCGTGAAATATCCATTTTATTCTAATATCTGAGTATCAGTGAATTTCATATACCATTAGTTAATAATTGACATTCTTCATTTAAGGTATCTTGAGCCTGACAACCTGGCAGAAGCCACCCTTCTGCTAGTTCTACAGACAGGTGGAGTTAAAATCAACATTGAAAGCTGGCAAAATACTTGTCAGTCGTACAACATTGCTGTCATAGAAACACTGATCTGTGAGTCATGCTGTCATGTAGAAACACTGATCTGTGAGTCATGCTGTCATAGAAACACTGATCTGTGAGTCATGCTGTCGTGTAGAAACACTGATCTGTGAATCATGCTTAGTCATTTCACCAACCAACAGTTGCATGTACACAGGACTACTCAATCAAAACTGACCTCAACAACAACAGCAGCAACAACAACAACAGCAGCAGCAGCAACAACAATAACGATGATGATAACAACAACGAAAACAACAACAACAGTTATCTACTGTTGTCTATACTAATCAGCAAGACATAATTACTGACAGTAGATTGAGTACATTGCAATGCCAGTAAGTAGATTTAATCCTTTAGCATTTAAACCAGCTGTATCCGGCCAGAATTCTCTCACCTTTTTCTGTTCAAACCTGCCAGAACTGGCCACTCATACTGATGTTAAGCTATTGTTCTCAAAATAAATAATATCAAAATCTCATAGATTCGATATTATGTGAGATAATTATGTGAGGTAAAGCCTTTACCATGAAAATACAATAGTATATATAGAGTAATGTAAATTCTAATGGGTTAAACCTATCATCATAAGGCTAGTTGTTTGATACTCTTTCAACTCCCTTATTTGCTAAGTATACTTGAAAAATAAAATCTCATAACATAGATTTATTCATAAAAGCCTTTTTAACATTTTCATTCAGTGTCAGATTTATAGTTCAGGGGTTTGGGGTCAAAGGTATATAAAACTTGATAAAACTTTACACCAAAAGGTTTCGCAAAAATTGAAAACATATGGCTTTCAATTATTTTGAATCACCTTCTGATTATGTGACCCCAAGTTGTACTTTGATTAGCTTATACCTGAATTCAGCATTGTTGCTGTTATATTAAAAATAATTTATATGATCTAAATCAATATATTATAGAACAGACAGATGTGAAGAGAAATTATAGATCAACGGTATATATATTAACACAGACATCAACAAAAGACTAATAAATATACTTAATTGGTCTCAATTTCATTACAATACATTATTGAAGTAGGGAATTTTTTCTATATGATAAACACACATAGTACAAGCTGTAAAGTGGTTAGTCATAGGAAGGGCATCTAGCCATAGAAAGCCTGCCAAACAAAGGGTTTGGGAGGACCCTTCAGTCATGTCAAGGAAATGTCAGCCTCCCTAGAGTTGGTGACCTACACAATAAATGCACTCAGTACACACTGTAATATGGTTGATGACAGGAAGGGTACTCAGCCATAGAAATCTTGTCAAACAAAGGATTGGGAGGACTCTTTAGTTGTGTCAAAAACATGACAATTTCTCCTGTGCACTTAGTAGAACATAAAACCATATGTAAATGGGATGAAGATCTCTGGTCTGTCTAGGAGGTCAGTGGCCCCATTTCAGTATTGACTTGGTCTATATAGACCCATCCAACTCTTGCTAGCAGAGAAAGCAGACATTAAAATGATGATGATGATGATGATGATGATGATGATGATGATGATGATGATGAACACCAGGTGGGGGAGATTTTTTCTTCAGAAAAGTCAAATACATAACTAACATCAATGTAGAAAGAATGGAGTTGATAATTCATGTTGAATAAACTCGTTTTCAAAAGAACTCGTCTAATGGTGTTATCTAATTCATGTTGAATAAACTCATTTCAAAAGGATTCGTTATCTTATATTGGAATATTACATGTGTATATATTATTATTTACGTAAATTATTTTTTTTACTGAAAATCATTAGCTTTCTCCTTGGAAATAACTAATTATTGAATGTATTGTGTGGGTTAGTTGAAGCAATGTGAACTAATGTGGTTACATAATCTAGTGTAAGTAATAGTTCAGAGAATTATTCAGCTAGTTTATCACTTATCTATATATGAAAATCGATAAAATTATATACTGTTTGTTTATTTCACACAGATGAGATATATTGGGTTAAACATCAAATTACTGTATTTTCTGCTTGACTACTTCTAATCAGTGAAATCAGTCAATAGAAAATCAGTCCTTTTGTCTTCAAAGTTACAGCAAATAAAGACCTTATCAATGTGAATGATGAGGCTATTCCACTGGAAATTGAAATAAACTTACAGATTTTCCTTACTTGAAGGTTGTCTCTATTCTACATATGATAATAAAGATTATAATAATTTCTAGCCAGGCAACTTCATATATCTAACCCATTACTTTATATTTACTATTGTATTTTCAAGGTAAAGGCTTTATCTCACATAATATCTTATATAATATCTAATCTATGAGGTTTTGATATTATTTATTTTGACAATACCTTAACATCAATATGAGTGGCTAGTCATGGCCAGTTTAAAAAGAAAGAGGTGAAAGAATTCTGGCCAGATATGGCTGGTTTAAATGCTAAAGGGTTAAATATAAACATATATACACAGCAGATCTCTTTGACTTTTACAAAGCACTAAGGAATAAATTTAATATAAAGAGTAGTGTGTTCATGCACAGAGATGCTATAAAATAGCTTATAAAATAGGGTGAAGACCCTTAAAGATGGCAAACGGGCCAAAGGCAACTTCTTTTTCCATCTTTAAGGGTCTCAACCCTATTTCATAAGCTATTTTATAGCATTTCCATGCATGAGCATAACACGCTTCATATAAACATATAATGAATTTGATCATTATATTGGGGAAAGCAGTGTCAATTTTTCTCACATAAAGTCCTATTGGTTCCAGGCCTACAGAGTCAGAAAACAGCACAGCTCCCATGACTTTCGGAAACATTTTTTTCATGCTCCGAGTTGCTGAAGCATGGAACAAACAACCTGCATCAGTTGTTAGCTGCCGAGACACTACATCCTTTAAAATCTCCATGCTTCCTGAAATTCGCCAACACTACACCTGATATCCCCCCCCCTCATACATATGCACACATGTACATCATAACTCATACACTGTTCACTTTCCTGACATTTGTACATTATTCTATGTACTATACATGCACCTTTGATGAGTTGTAGTGCACCCCAGCACTATACACAATAATTTTATTATTGTTAAAAAATTAAACTGGAGGGATGGTATATTAGAAGAGCTATTTTATAGTTACGTGAAATAATTTAAGTGGAAATCCTGCAATGACACACGAGCATGATAGAGTTGAAGCATTTGGAAACATTCTTATTGCTATACATGTTGTTTAATTGTTTATTTTTATCATTATATACATGTTTAATTGTTATACATATTCTTTATTTATATCATTATATACATGTTTAATTGTTATACACGTTCTTTATTTATATCATTATATATATTTAATTGTAATACATGTTCTTTAGTTATATCATTATATACATGTTTAATTGTTATAAATGTTCTTTATTTATATCATTATATACATGTTCTTTATAACATTATATACACCCTCCACTTTTTTCCCATGTTTTCATGTTTAACACATTCCTCCCACTTGGGCTGCTTGATCCTTTGTCATACAACTATAGTGACTTGCGCCACCTTTGTCCGGGGAACAAAACTAATTGGAGCTACTTCCCCGTGGCCTAAATATAAGGGAGCGCTCTGGTGCCTCTCTCTCTCTTGCAACTTGACCATGCTAAGGTAAACACCACTTCCTCTTTTACCCGCAGCAGCCCTGGAGAACGGAGGCGACTTCGCCTTCTCCACTTCAGCCTTCACCCACAACACGTTTCATCCTTGAGGATGCACCCTAATTTTGACAACCAAAAATTTGAAAAAAAATAATAAACAACCTTCGGCCTCCAGGAAGCATGGTAGAATTTTGAGACTTACTTTAGGAAAAAAGTAGTGTCTTCGACAAATTTCCTGAACCTAAGAGATATTAAAGTCTTGGGATGAGTTGGGTGAACGAAGTGCTCAGGCCAAACTTCCACATTTACCCCTCCTCTTCTTGTGAATCTTAACTCACAGGATCTCCATTAAACACTTCATCCAAGGCACTCTCTTCATAGTCATGATTTTCTACAGACATTAATCTATAGAAGTCAAGTGGAATATTAACTGCTATAACCACAAAAGCTGGAGAAGCAAGAAGGGAATAGAGTGAGGTGCAAAATCCTTTATGAAGGATACAATTCAAAGCCTAGTAAGGAATACAAATTTACAACCTAAAGTCAGAAATCAGACAACTTATCCATTCAGCCATTATTTCTGTCAAGTAATGTTTGTAAGGTTTGAAATAGCAGGTAAAAAACATTAATTATTACATCAATATATCTACTTTGCAAATTTTGCATGGATGCAATTAGTTATTGATATCATATTACATGCCTACCAACCAATGGATAGATGCACATCTACCTGGACAATCCAGCTGGCTCCAGAATTGATGGGATATTCACTCAAGACAGGGACTGTTTAACCCTTTAATGTTCAAACTGTCCAAAACCAGCCAGAATTCTCTACCTCTTTCTGTTGAAACTGGCTGTAACCGGTCGCTCAAACTGATGTTAAGGTATTGTTCTCAAAATAAATACTTTCAAAATCTCATAGATTCGATATTATGTGAGATAATTATGCAAGGTAAAGCCTTTACCATGAAAATATAATAGTATATATAGAGTAATCATCATCATCATCATCATCATCAAGGTTTAGCGTCCGTGTTCCACGCTTGCATGGGTTTGGACGGGGGTTTTCCCACTTGAGGCAAGAGTGGTTGTCTTGCTCGCATAGGACTGTCTGGCGGGTTTTCTACAGCTGGATGCCCTTCCTAACACCAACCACATTTACAGTGTGGGGCTGGGAGGTTTTTACCGTGTTGCCTACACGGCCACATTACAGCGTGGGCTGTCTGGCGGGTTTTCTACAGCTGGATGCCCTTCCTAACACCAACCACATTTACAGTGTGGGGCTGGGAGGTTTTTACCGTGTTGCCTACACGGCCACATTTACAGCGTGGACTGTGTGTTTTTTTTGTCGTGACACCTACACGATCTCATTTGTTTCGGCCTGGATGTAAATGCTAAAGGGTTAATGATTAAGTGCAGCTCTATTTGGCAAGCAAAGCAATGTGTTCAGCTGGCAAGAAAACCTATGAAGATCCACGGAGTCAAGGATCCACCTACACCATTTAAATCCACCACAGACATCAGCTATGACCCTGAGTGCAATGGAGATGTGGAGCTCATCCAGAATGAGTAGACCACCAATGCTGGTCATGAGTAAAGCATCAATCCAATCCCCTGAGAATTTGGCTATTGCAGAAAGTAAATGGCATTTAAATTATTGATGAAATTGGTCAAAGAAATTGGTCCAAAATTCTCTGCTTCTTTGTTGTTATATCTCCATATTTGCTTAAGATTATTTTAGCAAGCTTAACTATAGACCAACTCTAATGATGATGATATATATATATGATGATGGTAGTGAAGGTGCATGGCTTAGTAGTTAGAGCATTGGGCTTGCAAGCAGAAGGTTGTGAGTTTGATTCTCAGACCAGGTGATGCCTTGTGTCCTTGAGTAAGATACTTTATTTCACGTTGCTCCAGTTTACTCAGCTATAGAAATGAGTTGCGACTTTACTGATGTCAAGCTGTATTGGCCATTGCCTTTCCCTTGGACATCATCAGTGGCATGGAGAGGGGAGGCTGGTATGCATGGGCGACGCTGTTTTCCACAAACAATCTTGCCTGGACTTGTGCCTCGGATGGAAACTTTCTAGGTGGAAATCCCATGGTCATTCGTGACCAAAGGGGGTCTTTACCCTTTATATATATATATATGTATAAAGAAACAGTCAGCAAGGTTAGAATTAACAACGAATATAGTGAAGAGTTTAGCGTAAAAGTTGGCGTCCATCAGGGCTCTGTTCTCAGCCCCCTACTATTTATTATTGCCCTTCAGGCTATAACAGAGGAGTTCAAGACAGGCTGCCCATGGGAACTCCTATACGCAGACGACCTGACACTCATAGCGGAATCAATGGCCGAGCTAGAGAAGAAATTCCAAACATGGAAGCACGGCCTAGAGTCAAAAGGACTTAAAATTAACCTGGCTAAGACCAAAGTACTAGTTTGTAGGAAAGAAAACAAGGCGGCGGTCCCTTCTGGGAAATGGTCGTGCTCGGTGTGTAGGAAAGGCGTAGGTAGAAACTCCATTTTATGTCCTAAATGCAAAGTATGGGTACATAAAAGATGTAGTGGGATCACAGGTAAGCTAACTAAGAACATAGATTTTACATGTGGCCGGTGTTCTGGTGCAATAAGTAGCAGCAAGTGCCCACAAAATACTAGCTCTTTCAATTGCGCAGAGGGTTCTATAGAAATAGTGGACAGCTTCCGTTACCTGGGCGATAAAATCAGCAGTGGGGGAGGGTGCTCTGAAAGTACTGTAGCTAGAGTCAGAACTGGTTGGAAAAAGTTCAGAGAGCTTATACCACTATTAGCTGCTAAAGGGTTCTCCCTAAAAATGAAAGGCAGGTTGTACGATGCCTGCATACGAACAGCAATGCTGCATGGCAGTGAGACCTGGGCATTGTGTGCAGAGGATATACGCAGACTAGAGAGGAACGAAGCTTGCATGCTCCGCTGGATGTGTAACAGTAATATACGTGAACGGCAAAGCATAAACGAACTAAGGAAAAAATTAGAGATAAGAGGGATCAGATGTTGTTTACTCGAGAGAAGGCTACGTTGGTATGGACACGTGATGCGCATGAAAGTCGATAGCTGTATAACAAAGTGCAGGGCAATAAAGATAGACGGTAGTCACGGAATAGGCAGACCTAGAAAAACCTGGGACGAGCTGATAAACTCCGACATCACACACTTACACCTCTCCAAGACAATGTCACTGGACCGAGACCTTTGGCGGTACTCAGTAACAGAGAAGACCCGCCTTACCTAAATATATAGTAAAACCTACTCCAGCCAGTAGGCATCTCTAACAAAATACACCCCGTCCCACCACCCCCACCCCCACCCCATCCACACCACCCCGTTCTATGTAAAGTTATGTTGGTGCCGCGCCATCGAGGCCGAAACAAATGAGATCGTGTAGGTGTCACGACAAAAAAACACAGTCCACGCTGTAATGTGGCCGTGTAGGCAACACGGTAAAAACCTCCCAGACCCACACTGTAAATGTGGTTGGTGTTAGGAAGGGCATCCAACTGTAGAAAACCTGCCAGACAGTCCTATGCGAGCAAGATAATCACTCTTGCCTCAAGTGGGACTACCCCCGTCCAAACCCATGCAAGCGTGGAACACGGACGTTAAACGTTGATGATGATGATGATGATATAAAGGTGTTCTGAAAGTCATCATCATCACCGTTTTACATCCGTTCTTCCACGCTAGCATGGGTTAGACGGGTTGTCCTGTTGTGAGCAGTGTCCGGTCGGCTGACCTTGTCTTGCTC
>OZ024742.1:243673469-243685969 GCA_964016885.1 Eledone cirrhosa
AAATTCTAACTAGGAGACCAAATGAATCTCTGCTACAGAGTTAAGAACAAAGTAAAGAAATACAATACAGAAGTAATAGAAATAAATAAATACATACACGCAAACAAATACGTACATATAAATACACGAATGTTCGGAGACGTAAGTCAACTAAAACAAGAAGTACACATATACACACACCCACCATACGTACGAGCCTGCATACTCACGCAGACGCAAAACTCCCGTATACACATAGCCAAACCCTAAATACCAGAATATAAAAATTATACGCCATAACAATCAAATATACGTACGAGAAGGTATACATACCTTCACAAAACATACGGGTAATATATACTTACCTATGCAGATAAGTAAAGGAATAAACAAAACATATACTTAGCTCCCACATCAAGACGTAAAATATTCACGTATAGATCGAACTATCCGTTAGGGTATAACGTGGGGCTGTAATACAGGAAAGTTTTGTGCAATTTATGTTTACAAGCCGAAATTGCCTCAGATTTTTTGTTTAAGATGTGGTCTGTGGCGTAGAGTATTTCCAGGGCCTCAGCGGCGCAGAGATCACATGGTCTTTTATTTCCGTTATACGATCTAGCCCTAGCTAGGATCTCCCAGTGTAACTTATATTGGGTGTGGTTGTCTTTTAGACTCCAGATATAAGCTGAAAGTGACGTCATATTCCTTCTTAGAGGGTAACGAAAAGAATGGGTATGCATGTAAAGACGCTGCTTGAAACTATTGGCGGTTAACCCTATGTAGGCCCTACGGGACGTAGGTGTTACAACCTTACATTTGTAGACAACGTTACTAGAGAGGCATTTCCCGGATAGGGGGCAATCAGCTCGATTCCTACAATTACAGTTAGTACTAACTACAGGGTTGCACGTGTTCCTACGGCTAGGTAGTTTAGCTAAATTTGAAGCTGTGATGTTATGTGCAAGGTTAGGTGTCGTAGAGTAAGAAATTTTAATAGTATTTCTATTAAAAATGTTACTATATTTATGTGTAGGGGGAAAATGCTTCGTAATAAGGGAAAGAAAGATCTTAGCTAATGGTGTGGCTACCTCCATATTATATGGTGGGTTAAACCAACAAATGCGACGGGATCTATTTCTTCTAGGTCTATTTTCGTACTCTGTATATGCTACCTTATCGACAAATCCACTTCGAGCAAGAGCTTCATTGTAATAAGTGGAATGGTCGTTGAAAATGCGCTCGTTGGTGGAAAGACGGGAAAGCCTCAACGAAACGTTTCTTACCAGGTTCTTGGTTATGCTGGCAGGATGGTTGGAATGCTTACTTATGTAATTAAGCGTATCATTCGGCTTTCTATACGGGTAATACAACCCATTCAATAAATTGAGGGTAACGTCGAGGTAATTAACGACCGAGAGATTGGCCTCAACCTGTATAGAGAGGTTGAAGCCTTTAAAGAAGGCTGTGAGTTCTTTTCTGAACCTGTCGCAAGCACGAGGTCCGCACTTAGTCATGGTCAAAAGACCATCGTCACGTTACAAACCACCGCCCGCGTTGGGGAATTCGTCCTTGATAGAGAAAAGGAGGAAAAGGCCAAGTAAGGAAAAGGCCAAGATCAGTGACCTCCGCAGAGTCACTGGCGCCCATACTCACGTCGAATGGAGTACTATTGGATTTTTTAATCTAAATAGAGTCGTCGAAATTAATCACCGACTTTCAGGCATTAAGGATGACATCGACTTCGAAATCCTTAACCACTGTGAGTGTTTTAGCGAAATTGGTAGCTCTAAGGAGAAGTGGTAAAGTGATGGAGGAGTAGTAATTGTTGGTGTTGAATTGGATAAAACGGCAATGTTCCTTGTTACGTATGCCGTTGAACCAATCAATCACCGCGAAAGAATTGTTCCACAGTGCGAGAGGGGCCAAACTTCTAATTTCATGTATAATTCTATCAAGAATCGTTTTACTAAGTCTACCTAAATCGGACTTCGTAGGGTTAATAAGCCGAATAGAGGGGTTGTTCGGAAAATTGGATTTGTGATCCTTCAGGGTAAAGTGGGGAGAAATAGGGTCCAGAGGTTCGGTCCAGTCCAGGATGTTGAGGTCAGATGTGATTTTAAACCCAGCGTCGTTGATTTCATTGATGACGCACCGATTAGTTTTACGGTAATCCTTAGTTACAGCATTATGTAGTAGTTGATGGTAAGTACGGCGCTCCACTTGATATAGGTTGCCAGTTTTGTCGGAATGGACGTGCACGGCGTTAGAATCCTTAATAGAACGAATTCTATTCTTCAGGTCTTGCTGGAAGGAATTGCTCCTATTGCGAAATTTGATACTCCGAATGAGTTCCAAGACATCATTTTCGAAGGGTAGCAATGCTGGGTTCCACGGGGGGTTATTATAGGTTTTAAATCCACATTTATCCTGTTTGTTGTCTGCTTTTCGCGGATTATCGAAATAAAAGGCACGCCAACGCAACCTTTTAATGAACGCGTCTGTTTTCTGTATCAGGAGTTTTAGGTATGTTTTCCTGCTTGGTACGGGTATGTTCTTTGTAGAAATATTCAGATGTTGTTTCTGCATGATGAATATAAGTCAGTAGAGTGCTCAACCGAGGGAGCCAAATAGTAATAATAATAAAATTGAAGACTAAAATCCAAAGAGGGCTCGATAAGGATAAATATATATCAAATATATAAGAACCGTAGAGCAAATATTTATTAAATAACAGATTAAAGTTTAAGCAAAGACTCGCTGCTTTCACCCTTAACGGGATCTTCTGAAACTAACAATGTCAATCTGTAAACGCAGAACTGGATATTTCAAAAAACGTTGCAACCGGAGGAAGACAGGAAGACGATACTTTGGTTCGTGGAACGTTCGCTGGCAAAGAACGGGAACAAACGAATAATACGTCATTAATAGGAGCGGTAAAAAACAATTACGCGCAAAGACAGAACCACGTTTATGGTATAAAAGAGGTCGTAGACTAATGTTCTCTTAGGTGGTGCATAGAGACGTTCTCTGGCAATGAACGAAAAAACGAAGATAATAAGTCATATGTGGAGCGTGGAGAACAATAGCACGCAAAGACAAAACCACGTAAATGGTATAGCAGAAGTCGTAGACTAAAATTCTAACTAGGAGACCAAATGAATCTCTGCTACAGAGTTAAGAACAAAGTAAAGAAATACAATACAGAAGTAATAGAAATAAATAAATACATACACGCAAACAAATACGTACATACACAAGCATACGCAAAACCTTACCATAGGTATACAAAACCACGCACATATAAATATGTGTGTGTGTGTGTGTGTATACTTGTGTACAAATAAATAATTATATAAACGTATATAAGTAAATAAATACGTATATAACAAGCGCACACACATACCTACATATAAATACACGAATGTTCGGAGACGTAAGTCAACTAAAACAAGAAGTACACATATACACACACCCACCATACGTACGAGCCTGCATACTCACGCAGACGCAAAACTCCCGTATACACATAGCCAAACCCTAAATACCAGAATATAAAAATTATACGCCATAACAATCAAATATACGTACGAGAAGGTATACATACCTTCACAAAACATACGGGTAATATATACTTACCTATGCAGATAAGTAAAGGAATAAACAAAACATATACTTAGCTCTGGCCTTTTCCTCCTTTTCTCTATCAAGGACGAATTCCCCAACGCGGGCGGTGGTTTGTACCGTGACGATGGTCTTTTGACCATGACTAAGTGCGGACCTCGTGCTTGCGACAGGTTCAGAAAAGAACTCACAGCCTTCTTTAAAGGCTTCAACCTCTCTATACAGGTTGAGGCCAATCTCTCGGTCGTTAATTACCTCGACGTTACCCTCAATTTATTGAATGGGTTGTATTACCCGTATAGAAAGCCGAATGATACGCTTAATTACATAAGTAAGCATTCCAACCATCCTGCCAGCATAACCAAGAACCTGGTAAGAAACGTTTCGTTGAGGCTTTCCCGTCTTTCCACCAACGAGCGCATTTTCAACGACCATTCCACTTATTACAATGAAGCTCTTGCTCGAAGTGGATTTGTCGATAAGGTAGCATATACAGAGTACGAAAATAGACCTAGAAGAAATAGATCCCGTCGCATTTGTTGGTTTAACCCACCATGTAATATGGAGGTAGCCACACCATTAGCTAAGATCTTTCTTTCCCTTATTACGAAGCATTTTCCCCCTACACATAAATATAGTAAAATTTTTAATAGAAATACTATTAAAATTTCTTACTCTACGACACCTAACCTTGCACATAACATCACAGCTTCAAATTTAGCTAAACTACCTAGCCGTAGGAACACGTGCAACCCTGTAGTTAGTACTAACTGTAATTGTAGGAATCGAGCTGATTGCCCCCTATCCGGGAAATGCCTCTCTAGTAATGTTGTCTACAAATGTAAGGTTGTAACACCTACCTACGTAGGGCCTACATAGGGTTAACCGCCAATAGTTTCAAGCAGCGTCTTTACATGCATACCCATTCTTTTCGTTACCCTCTAAGAAGGAATATGACGTCACTTTCAGCTTATATCTGGAGTCTAAAAGACAACCACACCCAATATAAGTTACACTGGGAGATCCTAGCTAGGGCTAGATCGTATAACGGAAATAAAAGACCATGTGACCTCTGCGCCGCTGAGGCCCTGGAAATACTCTACGCCACAGACCACATCTTAAACAAAAAATCTGAGGCAATTTCGGCTTGTAAACATAAATTGCACAAAACTTTCCTGTATTACAGCCCCACGTTATACCCTAACGGATAGTTCGATCTATACGTGGATATTTTACGTCTTGATGTGGGAGCTAAGTATATGTTTTGTTTATTCCTTTACTTATCTGCATAGGTAAGTATATATTACCCGTATGTTTTGTGAAGGTATGTATACCTTCTCGTACGTATATATGATTGTTATGGCGTATAATTTTTATATTCTGGTATTTAGGGTTTGGCTATGTGTATACGGGAGTTTTGCGTCTGCGTGAGTATGCAGGCTCGTACGTATGGTGGGTGTGTGTATATGTGTACTTCTTGTTTTAGTTGACTTACGTCTCCGAACATTCGTGTAATTATATGTAGGTATGTGTGTGCGCTTGTTATATACGTATTTATTTACTTATATACGTTTATATAATTATTTATTTGTACACTAGCACACACACACACACACACACATATTTATATGTGCGTGGTTTTGTATACCTATGGTGAGGTTTTGCGTATGCTTGTGTATGTATGTATTTGTTTGCGTGTATGTATTTATTTATTTCTATTACTTCTGTATTGTATTTTTTTACTTTGTTCTTAACTCTGTAGCAGAGATTCATTTGGTCTCCTAGTTAGAATTTTAGTCTACGACTTCTGCTATACCATTTACGTGGTTTTGTCTTTGCGTGCTATTGTTCTCCACGCGCCACATATGACTTATCTTCGTTTTTTCGTTCATTGCCAGAGAACGTCTCTATGCACCACCTAAGAGAACATTAGTCTACGACCTCTTTTATACCATAAACGTGGTTCTGTCTTTGCGCGTAATTGTTTTTCACCGCTCCTATTAATGACGTATTATTCGTTTGTTCCCGTTCTTTGCCAGCGAACGTTCCACGAACCAAAGTATCGTCTTCCTGTCTTCCTCCGGTTGCAACGTTTTTTGAAATATCCAGTTCTGCGTTTACAGATTGACATTGTTAGTTTCAGAAGATCCCGTTAAGGGTGAAAGCAGCGAGTCTTTGCTTAAACTTTAATCTGTTATTTAATAAATATATATATATATATATATATCATCATCATCACTGTTAAACGTCTATTTTCCACGCTACCATGGGTTATATATATATATATATGTGTGTGTAGAGAAGAGGGTGTTCAGAAAGCACAGTAGCCAGAGTGAGAATGAGTTGGAGAAAGTTCAGAGAGCTGTACTGCTGCTAACTACAAAAGGTTTTTTTTCCTCAAAATGAAAGTCAGATTGTATAATGCATATATACAAACAACAATGTTACATAGTAGTGAGACCTGGGCACTGTGTGCAGAGGACCTGTGAAGATTGGAAAGAAATGAAGCCTGCATGCTTCCATGCTTCAACAGTTGTATAATAGTAATATACATGAATGGCAAAGCATAAATGAACTGAGAGAGAAATTGGGCATAAGAGGGATTAGATGCAGTGTGCAGGAGAGGAGATTGTGTTGGTATGGACATGTGATGTGTATGAAGGATGACAGCTATATAAAAAGGTGCAGGGGTATCAGAGTTGATGAAAGCTGTGGAGTGGGAAGACTTGGGATGAGGTGATAAAAGCTGACCTTGCACAATTGCACCTCACAAAGGCGATGACTCAGGACCTTGATCTCTGATGCTACACAATAAACAGAAGACCTGCCTTCCCATATGTCGAGGCTGAAGCATACATCTAGTATGTGCCACCTTCCCTCCCACGTTGTAATCACCTTACCCCCATCCTAACACCTACCCCTAGAACTACCTTGCTAATCCCCCATGCATCTCCCTCATACAAGTCCCCAATCTACACTATAAAGTGGTCATCTTGTTTCCACGACAATGAGTGCCGTCTACACTGTGAAGTGGTCATGTAGGTGTCATGACAAAAAGCACCCAGTACACACTGGTTGACGTTGGAAAGTCATCCAACCGTAGAAACCAATGTAGAGCACGTTTAGTAACCTTACAAGAAGTTGAATACAGATCCTTCCTTGATGAAATCACTACAGTGTTAGATGTAGTTAAAACTGAGTCCTATTTCCTAATGGAAAGAACAGTGATCTAAATACGAATGGTGAGGCCATATTAGACTTCTGTTCTAGCAATGGACTCACTATTATGAACACCTTCCAGCACAGAGACATCCATAAATATACATGGTATAAGGGGAATCAGAGTCAGAGATCTATAATTGATTTTGTTATTGTCTTTGATCTCTTCGATTCTGTGCTGGATGTTCATGTTAAGAGAGAGACTGAACTGTCAACTGATCACCTTCTAGTTACCTGCAACTTGAGATTACCCAAAACCAAAGAAGCCCACAAAATTGGCAGGTCCAGGTCAGCCTACAGGATAAAGTGGGAAGCATTGGTGGACAAGGAAGTCAGAACCAGGTATGCAGATGCTATTGCATCCAAATTCAGAGAACTCCCTGAGCAAACTGAGGTTGTTGAAACAGAGTGGAGATGGTTCAGCTGCAGCTGTTAAATGCTGCAAGCAAAAGAGGCTTGATGTGGTGCTGAATGGCTGGAGAACCTCTTGGTTCAATCAAGTGGTCAAAGATGCCATCCAAGCAAAGAAAGAGGCCTACAAATCTTGGCTTGGAAATAAGTCCTCCTTCATGCACTTGCATTACAAACAGGCAAGAAAAGCCACAGCAGAGACTAAAAGTGTATAGTTAAGACATGGGAGGGCTTTGGGGTTAAGCTGGAATCCAACTTCAGATCAGCAAATAAAGTGTTCTGGAAGACCATTCGCAGACTTTGTAATAAGAAGTGTTCCTCCACGCCTGCTATCAAGAACGCATCTGAGACTCTCCTCTCTTCAGAGAAATGCATCCTTGCAGGGTGAAGTGAGAATACTTTGCTGATCTCCTATATATATATATATATATAAATATAAGTATGTATACGTACATACATATATGTATACAGACGTACAGTAGTATGTATATACATACATACACACATATATATATATGTACGTATGGGTTTACCGAACATTTATAATAATGCTCGGTTTGTTTGTAAACAAACAGCCCAAATTATTAGCCATACAGTGTTCGGCAACCATCGTTGCTATTTTGTTCAACACTGACAAAGGAACGATGAACTAGTTTCTAGCTTATTAGCTGTCATCAGCACCGATTACCTTCCTGTCAGTCAATTGAACGTTTGAAAGTTTTTACTTTCCTTATACATATTAATGGCTGAGTAGCCTAATTTGCATATCGAGTGAGTTAGTCGACTCAGCCGTTAATATGCATAAGGAAAGTATATACTTTCAAACGTTCAATTGACTGACAGGAAGGTATACGGTGCTGATGACAGTTAATAAGCTAGAAACTAGTTCATCGTTCCTTTGTCAGTGTTGAACAAATGTGTGTGCATGTATGTATATATATACATACTACAGTTCGTCTGTATACATATATGTATGTACGTATCCATACTTATATTTAAGTATCAGCCGTACTAAGAGTGAGAAATGAAATTTCATTTTTTCTATATATATATATATAGGAGGAAATTGTTGTTTACTATATATATATTATAAATCATTAGTGCCTGACAGCTGAGCTTTTGCTGTTTCAATGACATGTGAATAACTGCAGTTATCCACTCGCCGTCAAAACGCTGTGTGCTCAGCTATCAGGCACTAACTATTTATAATACATACACCCTACTTTCTCAAGTATTTAGTACTTATCTGGTAACTCCCAATCTATATATATAGAAGGTAAAGATCCACTTTGGTTACAAATGACCATGGGTTTTTGCCAAGAATTTTCCCTTCCTAGGCACAAGCCCAGGTAAAATGCTTTGTGGAAAACCAGCAAGAGAAAGGCAAAGGCCAATACAGCTTAACCCCAGTGACATCGCAACTCGTTTCTACAGCCATTCGAACTCACAATATCGTGATTGTGAACCCAACTCTCCTGCTACCAAGCTACATATATTCTATGTAAGTGCAAACTCTACAAGATCAGATTTCATGACTCCTGTCTGATTTTGAACTATGAAAATATCTCACTTTTTCTTTTTAATCTGGCATTTGAAAATGAAAACGAATTGGAAAACAGGTTCAAAATAAGGCTATGCAAAATTTGTGTCACTAATTAATTTATTGAATTCTAAAATAGGACAGAAAGACTCTGTATAGTGAATTAAGATCAATCACTGTTTGTGACTGGTCATTATTAATTTATTAATGATTATTAGGGCGGTGGATTGGCAGTATCGGTAAGGGTCGGACGCCATGCTTTGAAGCATAGAGTTACCTCCCTTTATGATCTGAGTTCAAATCCCGCCGAGGTTAACTTTGCCTTTCATCCTTACGGGGTCGATAAAATAAAGTACCAGTAATGCACTGGAATAATTGCTGGCCTTGTGCCAAAAGTAGAAACAATTAATTTATTAATGAGCTAGGATATGCTGTTTTACCTTAATTTTCTATGCTAATATTAGTAAGATTACTTTAAAGAACCAATGAGATATTTTAATAATTGTTTCTACTTTAGGCACAAGGCCAGCAATTTGAAGGGGAGGGGAAAGTCGATTAAATCAACCCCAGTGCATTACTGGTGTTTCATTTTATCGACCTCATAAGGATGAAAGGCGAAGCTAACCTCGGCGGCATTTGAACTCGGAACATAAAGGGCCATAACTATGTTGCAAAGCATGGTGTCTAATGCTTTAACGATACTGCCAATCCACTGCCCTGAGATATTTTAATAATGGTTTCTATTATAGGTAGCAGGTCTAGAATTTTAGGGGATGAGGACAGTTGAATAGATAAATATTATTACTAGTCAGAACATATTGCTAACATTTTGCTAGTCCCAAAATTTTTAGAAGTTTAGAAATGATATTCCATGTTATTATGTTCATGCCTTACCCAACAACATTTATAATATAAGTGAGCTGAGATGATTTTCAACTAGAAATTGAAAAAGGCAGAATCCTGCTTCATCTCTGATACTTACCAGAGTATAAAATGAAAGAATACTCCATTAAACAAATGAAGAAGCCTCAACATGGTCACACAACCTGTTAGAAATAGCAACCAAATTTCCTCCAAATAACACCATGGTGTCTTTAAAAAGAAGTACAATACATTAGATAATGTACTTCTAAGATCAATAATTAATAATCAAGTTTCCACAACTGGTTCAGCCAAATGTTTTACTGTGTGTCCACCATGGCATTTCAATGGGCCTTAGAAATGATTGATGGTGCCCATCTCCTCATCAAGGAGCCACTCCCTCACTAATTCAGCCTCTCACCATAAGCAGTGCTTGTGATGTGGCTGAAAAATGTTCTTGAGCCAAAAGTGAGTCAGGTGAGAAGCGATGTATCTGTCCAGCCCTAAGGATGCTGCTACTAGATATCAAGGTATTCTTTATTTCAAGATGTTTCTTCAAATGTTGAATAACAATACGTCCAATATTGCACAATAACGTTTTTCAAATCATTTCACTCTACTTTCAAAAAAACAGACGGGATGGTCACTACCTGGAGCTGACCTGGGGCTAAACAGTGACAACAACAATAGTACACAACATAGGTGAAAATGTGTTCATGTGATTCAATATGTAAGGGATGGATGTTCTGCTAAAGTTAATTCAAAATGTGACAACGTTTTCAATGTATAGACTGTTTGTTCATTTGTATTTGCTGATTGAACATGGCACTGGAGAAGAATTTTCTCTGCAGACTATTGAGACACTAAATGCTCAGACGATTCTCCTTTTGAAAACATCATTAGCTAAAGACATAACAACTTAAGTTTCCTTCAACTGCAGCAACAATAATTACTACAACATCATGAAAACAGTCATACAATGTTATGAAAATGAATTGGACGCCTGTTGCATGAAGACTTAACAGTAAAGTGAACACTAACATTATTGATGTAATAAGCCAAGAAATTTTTTAATTAAATAAAACTACACATTTAACTATGAGGACAATCCTGATAAAAAGAGGTAAGGAAAAAACATTTTACAAAAGAAAATTGACAACAACAATGAATCAAAAAGACAGCTTCACTCCTTCAATCATACACCATAGCAGGGAGCACCAACACTTTCCTCTTAAAGTTTTTTAAGCAATCTAAAACACTCACAACATTACCATGAGTGATCACGAGGCTAAAGTATTGGAACAACCGTGACGACCATAAATGATACTTCCGTAAACCCAGATCCCAAAGCAGTTTGGACAACACAACTGTTCAGAGGATTCCCAAGCAAGTCAAAATTTGACCAAACTTTCAAGTTTATTATAAATTAAGTCCTCATTTGCAGGGACAATGAAAATTTAAATGAAAGACGGACTAACGTTAAGACTGTATATTAACTTGAGGATTGACAAATAATTCTTTTTAAAAAAATATATATATTGATATAGTTAAGTAACTCATGTTGAGTTGTAGAAACCTAGAGTTGTCTCCCTTTATCAGCAAAAACCATTAACAAATACAAATAGTTTTTATTTGTGATGAGAAAAGGTTCGCAAAGAAACAGCATGTCAATGATGTAAACTATATTCTACATCACTAACATGTATAGTGTATATTAATTTTTGCTGATTTTCTGTATGAGGAATATTTCATATAGAAATTTATTTCAAAATTGTGTTATTAACTAATCGAAAATAATCTTATGTGTCCACTTATTTTTATTTATTTATTAAATATGTTGATAAAAGAAATCATTAGTATTTTTGATATGTTGATAAAAGAAGTCATTAGTATTTTTGTGTGTGTGTGCGTAGGTGCGTGTGTGTGTGTGAAGTCGGTGATGGCAAAATGGAATAAGCGAGGGTCAAATAATTTGCGGTTAAGAGTTACGCCCCTTTACGTTCTAACCCCAAATCCTACCGGAATTGAATTAAATCGATTAAATAAATACGAATCAAGAATTAAGCTAATTTCAACGACTAATTTCATCACCACCTGGCGGTGTCCAGCAGAAGCAAGGGGGTCAATCGTCGATGCATTTCGAACTGAACTGGTTCTCATCAAGACTGTCCCTTCCTCTATTGCAACTGCTGGACTTTGAAAACAGGCGAGAATATATAGTTTTCTCGTCTGTGTAAATGAGGTGATTAATCTCATTTACATATGAAGCTGTTATATACACACACACACACACACATATATATATATATATATATATATGTATGAAGCTGTTATATACACACACAACACACATATATATATATATATATATATATATATATATATATATAATATATATATATATATATATATATATATATATATATATATATATATATATATATATATATATATATATATATATATATATATATATATATATATATATATAATATATATATATATAATAAATATATTTATTAAAATAACAGATTAAAGTTTAAGCAAAGAATCGCTGTTTCACCCTTAACGGGATCTTCTGAAACTAACAAAGTCAATCTGTAAACGCAGAAGTGGATATTTAAAAAAACGTTGCAACCGGGGGAAGACAGGAAGACGATACTTTGCTTCATGGTGACGTTCGCTGGCAAAGAACGGGAACAAACGAATAATACGTCATTAATAGGAACGTTGAAAAACGCGCAAAGACAGAACCACGTTTATGGTATAAAAGAGGTCGTAGACTAATGTTCTCTAAGTGGTGCATAGAGACGTTCTCTGGTAATGAACGAAAAAACGAAGATAATAAGTCATATGTGGAGCATGG
>OZ024742.1:243690969-243758469 GCA_964016885.1 Eledone cirrhosa
AATAAATAGCGTGGTCGATATGATCGACTAAATCAAGGTGATGCCCCAGCGCAATTATGAGATCCCAGTTTAGATCACACAGCAAAATATGTTTTACCATAGCTTTATGTTGGCCCAAACTTTGTGAGTAGAATTGGGTACTGTGAGATAGATTGTGTCTGTTATTCAGAGTTTCGGTCTTTCCACACAGTGTCATGCTAATTCGTTAAGGGTACACGTGTCTATGGTATGGTCATCCACTTACACGTTAAATTCACGAGCAGGCTGTTTATTTGAGCGAAGAACTAGAACAATCCGCGTCGAAAACGACGGAGGTCCATTCCACATC
The DNA here is from genome assembly GCA_964016885.1 of Eledone cirrhosa. NCBI lineage: Eukaryota > Metazoa > Mollusca > Cephalopoda > Octopoda > Eledonidae > Eledone > Eledone cirrhosa. The sequence goes on from OZ024742.1 coordinate 243,691,298, forward strand.
CCCTGTATAGTCAGTAAACTACATACACACTCGTTAAATTTACAAGTAGATAATTTGGTAGATCGAACAAGTGAATGCTCATCGTTGGGTCCCACGTAGGTCCATTCCACATTCAGTCAATAAACTACACACTCGTCAAATTTACGAGTAGATAGTTTCGGTCGCCGTCGAGACCTCAGGCGTACTTGGACCCCATACAGTCTAGCTCCTCCGCAACACTTGTCAGTGTCCCCTAGGCCCAAAACCCAATCAACCTCCCCCTACATCCCAATCCTCTCTTCTACGACACTTCAGTTCTTGCCATCCCCTCCCCTTCCCGTTCTTTTTCTCTTTTTTTCTCTATATTTTCCTATTCTTTTTTTATTATTGTTGTCATTAGGGCGGTGGATTGGCAGTATCGGTAGAGAGTCGGACGCTATGCTATGCAGTATAGAGTTACGGCCCTTTACGGTGTGTTCAAATCCCGCCCGGTTTAGCTTTGCCTTTCATCCTTACGGGGTCGATAAAATAAAGTACCAGTCACGCACTGGAGTCGATTTAATCGTCTTCCCCCACTCCACCCCACTCCCCAAGATTGCTGGCCTTGTGCCTATATAAGAAACCATTATTATTATTGTAAATAGTTACGTCCCTTTATGGTCTGAGTTCAAATCCCGCCGAGGTTGACTTTGCCTTTCATCCTTACGGGGTCGATAAAATAAAGTACCAGTAATGTACTAGGTAATTGCTGGCCTTGTGCCTAAAGTAGAAACAATTATTATTGTAAATAAAAAAATGTTTAGAAGATCGAACAAGTGAATACTCATCGATAGAACCGACGGAGGATCCATCATCATATAGTTTCAACTGTTACTACTACTACTACTACTTAGTCATTTGACCCTTTTGCTACGAACAGCAAAGAGTCAAATCAACGTGGAACATTAAAGTCGACAAAACAGCACATTTACGTTTCTACATTTTCAGGGTAACTTTAGTGGGAGCGAGTGAGACAGACACACAGCTAGCTATTTCTTTCTAGATCAACAAATAAAACGTTTGAGAAAAGTGGGTCATTAGGTCCGCTAACCTGAAGTTGACACCGACTGTGTTGTTTCCACGAATTCCTTTCTATTTCACAAGTTGAAAAAAAAAGAAGATATATATACATATATATTCGTGAGTATATATGTATATGTGTGTGAGAATATATATATATATATATATATATATATATATATATATATATATATATTTCTTTTTTTTTTTCATATATATATATTTCTTTATTTTTTTCATATATATGTATGTGTGTGTGTGTATGCCTATATATGTGTGTGTCTATGTATATATATATATATATATATATATATATATATACTCACACAAATACACACGTGTATATATATATATATATATATATATATATATACACGTGTGTATTTGTGTGAGTATATATATATATATATATATACATATATATATATATATACTTATATATATATATGCATAGACACACACATATATATAGGCAATAACACACACGTATATATATGTGTGTGTGTGTATACATGTGTCTGTGAATTTGTGTGGGATCATATATATATATATATATATATATATATATATATATATATACAATATATATATATATATACAATATATATATATATACACATATATATGCGCGTATGTTTTTATATATATATATATATATAATATATATTCATACACATACGTATATATACACATACATAGATATATACGGAGGTTAAATTCCGTCGTCGTCCCCATTCCCAGGCCAACGACAGTCAAAACCGTTCTCCTTTTCCTCTTATAACCTACTGTTCGGGGTAATAACGATTTCTCTCACATAAAATCTCTTGTTCTGTACGTCACACCCCACCACACCATCAGGTTAACCCCATGATCACAGTCGTGACCATCTCCCATTTTTTTAATTCAAGCATATTAGTTTTTATCTAGGACTACATTATTCAATGGATTTGTGAATTGAGGGAGATTTAGTTTAGTTGCTATTTCTAGCAGGTAGGGGGCTGCAAAAGTTCTATTGTTATTTTGCTTAAGTATTTAATTTATAGTTGGAGAACATCTCTCTCTCTCTCTCTCTCTCTCTCAAATAATTTGACTACAACACAAGAATGTAGACCATAAACTCCAGGGTTACCAGATCAATTTCATAGAAGCTAGCGCATGAGAAGGCAATGAATTGGCAGAGTCCTTTGAGAGTTGAATTAAATGCTTCAATATTTGTTTCAATTTGAGTTCAAATCTCATTGACATCAACTTTGCTTTTCATTAATTTTTGAGGTCGATAAATAAAATACCAATTTAGAAGCTTTTAAGAGCGATCATCACACCTTTAATTAATAAAGGAAATCACAATGTGTCATGCAAATATTTCATGATTCCAGCAGTCAAAATGAAGATGAGGGGTGACTAAGAGCCAATCCACTTTGTGGGCCTCACTGTTGTAGATGGTCATTTCCATCCCAATGAAAGTGAGTACAGATGCAGTCCAGGAGCACAGAACACCATGTTTCCTTCATTATGGATTTGACAATAAAAATGAAGAAAAAAACTAACAAAAAGCAACTGCTACTTTGCAAGCTTATAATTTTCAGTGTGTCAGTCTGGATCTGACACTGAGGTGTCAACAACTCAACCAATTGTTTTACAGCCTTTACTGAAGATTTATAAGTAAAACAGATAAGACTTTCAAATGTTCAAATCATTCAGTTATTTCTTACATTTACTGGCAGAAGATCACAAATCTATTGGGAAGGGGCCTTAGTCGAGATCAACCTGTTTCACTTTAGTTTCAGGTCAATTCTTAGTGAGCAGCCCTATGATGAGAGGTATCTAGCCATGATCACCTTGTCTGTTGGGGGGGGGGGGGGGGGGGGGGGTCTAAAACCACAATATCTGAAGTGTGTCCCTTACCTTCTTTTAAGGTGAGGAAGTGTGATTTGGGGATATTTGGCTGCAATACTTTAACCCTTAAGCATTTAAACTGGCTGAATCCAGCCAGAATTCTCTCACCTCTTTCTGTCCAAACCAGCTGTAATTGGTTGCTCATACTGGTGTTAAGGTATTGTTTTCAAAATAAATAATATCAAAATCTCATAGATTCGATATTATGCAGGATAATTATGTGAGGTAAAGCCTTTACCATGAAAATATAATAGTAAATATAGAGTAATGTAAATGCTAAAGTGTAAGGTAAAATGCATGTTTACTAAAAAAAAACACACACTTGTAAGTTTACCTTACACTTCTATTTATTCCATCCAAGCCACTAAGAGAGTTTCTGTGTAACACATTTGACCTTCTAGAAATATCAGTCAACTCTCAGAAAAAGAAGGACCATTATATATCTTAAGCCTAGATATAAAAGATAGTACCTATAACTTTGCTAAAGTAGGGCTAACCTGAGTCTCAACAACAATGAAAACTTATCCTGTTACTGTGTAATGTTTCTATCAATTAATATGTATGTATGTATGTTACCGATGATGTTGATCTTTTCTTCTTTTCGGGTTATAGCTACTGTCGCTCAGAGAGTGGGATTGGCTCAGTGCACAGTCTTTCCTCACTTTAAAAAGAATCTTCACGCACAGGCATTGCACGATGGTATTAATTAATAATGTTTGGCCTTGTGCCAAAAGTAGAAACAATTAATTAATAATGTTATATTTTGCAATGGCCATACTCGATAACGAGGGGGCAGCCATCATATGTATGTATGTGTGTATATATGTATGTATGTGTGTGAATATGTATATATATATATATATATGTGTGTGTGTATGTATGCATGTATCTATGTATGTATGTTCCACAAAAAATTCTTCATTAAGACATCTCTCGAGAAGAAGGTCACTCTGATATAAAACCTGTGACTTCGTTTGCATCCAATGATGTAGACCAGTTCTTTTTTGGCCAATGCATTTCATGTTCAGAGAGTGGGATTGGCCCCCGTACAAAGCCTTTCCTCACTTAAAAAAAGCTTGATATGTGACATTTTTTGATTTTTAAATATAGATATGTTTTGAGTTTGGTGTGCCTTTTGTATGACAAACAGAACTTCATGTGGATAGCATTGTAAATGGTTTTGGCAGCTATGTCATGTCTTGTGAGAAAGTGATATTTTACAGAGACTTTTGGTTAGCTGTTGATGTGACATCTTGGTATTTCCTATTGTTATTACTCCACAGAAACTGCTCGGATGAACTTTCCCTTTTGGTTCTAGAAACTCAGTGTTCTAGAAACTCATCTGGATGCTGTTGTGGTTCTACAAATAAGGAAGTCTTTCTACAGTCATAGCTTGTTTTTCTCCTTATGACCTGAACTCTTTCAAGTCTAAAGTATATTCATTCTTTTCATCTTAATTTCTCCTTTTTCATAGTCCCTTACACTAAGTGGCTTCATGCCTTGTTTGGGACTTTCAAAAAAATATCTTTCATCCTGGTATGACAATCTACATTTTCAGTCATATATATTATGTATGCAAATGTTTTATCTATAAACTGTTATTCTTAGGAAGATATAGAAGGTAGAATTGGTATTTGTTAACGCTGACGGCGTTGAGATGTGATTGTTTGTTAGTTGGTTCGTTTTTATTTTTATTTTTATTAGTACTTTTTGTGTTTTCTTGTTTGTTTATTCTGTGTAAGGGACATAACTCTGGGCGTGACTAACAATAAGAGGAGAGAATTAAAACAGATAAATGTATTACTCTATGAACTTATAATTTTGAGTTATTTCCCTTAACTCAATTTCGCTTAATATGCAAATTACAACAGGCCAAAAACCTTCATATCTTTTTTCCTATATAACAAAACAATGTTTTTTTACCTGTTAAATAATTACATGCTGATGGGGTGTAATAAAACTAAAGTATGTCCAGTTTAGTCAATACCTTTTAACAAAGATCAGATTTTCCTAGAAGCATGAGAATTTTTTTTTTTTTTTAAATAATTATTTCTTAACTGCTTTGTTTTCTTTCTCTAAGAGGAACATTTTAATTCATTAAAAAATCTTTGAGCACGTTACTCATTAGACAAACATCTAGTATGAAATGTCACAGCCATTTCTCCATTGTGTGAGAATTTCGTTGTTATATTGTAATAGATCTCTTCTGTCAAAAAAATTTCCAACTTCTTCCTCTGGTGAAATTTATCATTTGCAATAAACAGTAGCTACAACTTTCCTCACTTGATCATTCATATGAAAATACTGAACATAGTTTAATGAAAATAAAATCCTATTCTTTGTTATTTTTATTATTTAGCCTTTTTTGTCCATTTTTGTTGCTTCATTTTCTTTTTTATCTTATACCTACAACACTTTATTCAATATTGTACACTCTAATGTGATATATCTGTTGTCATGAATATAATATGATAAAATAATATGATAAAATATAATAGATATACCATATGTCATCAATGAGATATCATAATATATAATAAATATAGTATGTCATAAATGAGCTATCTCATAACCTATAATTCCGACATAAAACAGGATTTCTTATGTGATGTTTCAACTCTATATCGTAGTTATATGATATATGATAAAAGGGTTCCAACATAAAATACATGTTTCTCTAACCACCCACTTCTACATTCTACCAACACCTACTAAGATATTTTTTTAATTTATTTTGTTATAGGTTTAAATATTTCCCCTTAATTAATCATATTATTATTTTGCTTCATCTCATAAGAAATTCTGTTGTTTTTCATTTATTTATTTATTATTCTCTGAAAACTCCAAAATCTTGAGATAAACTAAAAAAGAATTTTCAAAGCGAATAATTCATAATTTTCACATGCTTTCCACTTTCAGAACTTGCAGAGAAAAAATTATCTATCAATAATCAGGAGGTAATCATCACCATCACCACCACCACCACGTGGTGGTGATGATGATGGAGGATTTTCATATGTAAAGTCTTAGCCATAGTTTTGGAAGTATGCGCACAGTTCTTCCACCCATATGTCTGTTCTCAAATGATACTGATTGGCAAATAAATCTAGGTGTTGTGAATATAGTCCAGTGAGTTGCAATCATCTACCTACTAGATTGTTGGTCAAATGTAGGGGGCAGAGTACCTTGAAGTTGCTCATTCTGTATCCAGTTGATCTTGAAGGCCATTTTGAGCATCTAAGTTGTTGCAGCCAATGAGGAACTTGGCTATGATCTACAAATCTCCTAAAGACATTAATAGTGACAATCTCGTCAAGTGTTAAATATGATATAATAAAAAGATTAAAGTCAGTCATTCTATAGATGTCTTTACTGAATATTATCAATGATGCCAACGGGCGGTGGATTGGCAGTATAGGTAGAGAGTCGGACGCCATGCTTTCCAGCATAGTTACGTCCCTTTACGATCTGAGTTCAAATCCCGCCGAGGTTAACTTTGCCTTTCATCCTTACGGGGTCGATAAAATAAAGTACCAGTAATGTACTGGGTAATTGCTGGCCTTGTGCCAAATGTAGAAACAATTATCAATGATGCCAACTGTCTGGTTATTGATAATTATCACACATACTTTTGGTAGATAATGTGAAAAATTTATAATGATTTGTTTCATGGTAGTTCTCGAAGCTGCTATCTATATAATACAGATTTGTAACATAAGATACAAAAAGGATAATTATATCAAACTAAATTTATTTTAGCGACCCCAGAAGGATTAATGGCTTAGGTAACCCTCATTCAGAACACAAAAAGATGTAATCAAGTAACCAAACACAACAAAGCAATTCCCTACCTCTCTATTGAATTTGCCAATCCATAGTCCTTACCATCTTTCTAATAGAGAAATTAGTTAAAATGTTTCCTTACTTGTAACTTATAGATGTAATTTATCTTCAGAATAGAGTAAAAAGAAACTGAAATACTGTTTATTCCTATAAATGCTTTGCAATGTATGTTCTGCTTCTTTGTGCTCTGAGTTCAAATCCTTCCAAAGTCAACTTTGCCTTTAATCCCTTGAAGTCAATAAAATAAAGTAAGAGTCTAAGGCAGTGGATTGACAGAACTGTTAGAGTATTGGATGAGATTATATGAAGTATTTGTTTCAATTGAGTTCTTGAATGGTAAACTTAATCTATTGCTCAGTTTAACACCACCACTTTGTTGCAAACATTTGAATCAGATCTCTAGCTTGAGGGTAACTCTTTCTCACCAGTTTCAAATTCCCTGCAAAAGAAAAAGAAAAAAGGAGTAATAGGTACTACCTTTCTTGGACATCCATAATATACTAAATATATAGTTTTATCTCATATGGTAGGGTACAGAATCATTAAAATATTTGCAACTTCACTAACTCCCAAATACTGTAGTGTTCTATTATTTAAGATGTCTTCTGCTCATCTGAAATCTTTAAATCGATCTGCCTCACAACTGAAAAATCAATTTGAATCTAACGTTAGAACATCTTTTTATTAATTAAATATTTTCAGAGTATTACATTTCATCATCATCATCATTTAACGTCTATTTTCCATGCTAGCATGGGTTAGACGGGAATTGTCCCACATGACGCAAGATTGGTCGGGTGACCATGTCTTACTCATATAGGACTGTATCTGGCAGGTTTTCTACAGCTGGATGCTCTTCCTAACACCAACCATATGTATATATATATATACATATGTATATATACATATAAAAACACATATAGTGTTATTTTATACCAGGTTAATGTAAAACCCAAAAGGGTATACGAAAAGTTCTTGGTTTACCCTATTTCACCATTTCATTTTCAACACCCCTCAAGGCAAATATATGCAAGAGAAGTGCTGCAAAAGTTATGTTGGGAGAAAAGAAGGAAATCAATCAACATATTTTCGTAAACTTTAAATAATGCGCCAAAGTGCTGCAAATGATATGTAAGCGACAGTCATTAAGCATGGCTTGAACGCTGCAGGCTTCCCCTCCCAGCTCGAGCCGGTGAGGCTGGACCGAGGGGATGGCAAAAGGCCAGCCGGTATGACCATCTTCCCATTCCACGGTAGCAAACTACTCGTCTGGGATGCCACTTGCAGTGACACTTTCTCCAGCCGCAACCTGGTGCAGTCTGTGACTAACCCAGGCCAAACTCTCCAAGTACCGGTCGCTCTCCGACAGGTTCGCTGTCGTGCCCTTGGTGTCTTTGGTGTCTTTGGCCCTAGGGCTACCTCCCTATTCACCACCATAGGCGCTGAGCTGGCCAGCCGCAGGTGTGAGCCTCGCGAGTTGGAATGGCTTTTCCAGCGCGTCTCCCTTACCCTCCTCCAGGGAAACGCCTTCTCCATCCTGTTCGCCGGGGTTGTGGGGAGGCCAGCACGTGGGACCCCATTTGCTCACCATACGGATTAATAGGCAAAGTTATAAACTATTGTAAATAAATTAATTGTAAACCTCATGTAGTTAGTTATATGTTGAAAATATAGTTCAGCACAAGTTGAAGTCATCCTTTAAAAAACGTGATATATTTATCTAAGGAAAGTAACTCAGTTCAGGTTATGGCTATTTTATGTTATTTCCCTTGTTCTATTTTCTACGTACATGAAAATGTTTATTTTAACCATTAAATTAAAAAATAAAATACGAGGAGAATTCCAAATAAAGAATGTAAAAATATTCAATGTATATATATATACTTCTAATACTTGAGGAGATTCACATGTCACGTATATTTCGTTCTTTTCTAATATACATTTTAGAAAGAAAGCAGTTTATATGTGTGTGTGTATTATATGTGCGTGTTTGGCTCTGTGCGTGTGTGTGTGTGCGTATGTGTGACCAGATACTTTTGCTCAGCTATATTATTTAATAATATGTTGAATTCTGACAGCTATTGATAATGGCCTTTGTATGTTTTGAAAATGTCCTTGATAGTATGCATAGCTTGGAAGGAATATGTATGCATGTATGTATAACATGTATGTAAGGTTTTATTTTGAATTTTTTTTTTGAATTTTTCACCAATAGAAAGAGAGCCAATTTCTTACATGGAAACAAGACTCTTTTATTGGAATTTAGACAACAGCCATCTAATTATGTATGTATGTCTGTGTGCGTTTGTGTGAGTGTATGCAAATATGGTTGTCATTGCATGTGTAGATCTGTATGTTTTAAGTTATATGTACACATATACATGTTTCTAGATCTATACATGTATATATAGTTATTACTTCCTAAACTTTTTACAGTTCCATTAATAACCTGAAACTTGCAATTTCATAATTAACAATGTTCTTTCTGGTTCTGTGAAGCCCAGCTCCTCAAGATTTGTACTAAGGCAGTTAGTAACATATTCAAGTGCTCCAATGATCACTGATACAAATCTAAAGGTATAATTAGGATGGAGAATCTTCAGGCTCCTCATTAGCTCAAAATAAATGTTCTCCGTTTTGCTAATCTTTAATACTATATTAATATTTACTAAGCAACTGATTTCCACTACTTTGTATACATTCTTAACTCTGTCCCATATCATTATGTATGGTCTGATATGTTTATATTTTATTTAGGTTTTGACTGGAATATTTCACCAATACTCTTTTATATTATGTATGCGTATGCCCTCCACATTGCTATAACTTTGTATATTGTTATCCTCAGGACTTACCCTTTCTACTGGGTGCATTGTATAGTGTTTTGGCTGTTACATCCTGCCTCATAAGTTAATAGTATCATAATAATATCTTTTGACAGCTGCTTATGATGTGGGTAGCATCCTTGTAGCTTATTCCACCAAGTGTGCATCTGTGTTCACATCTTGATATTTTGCCTACACCTCTTTTATGCATCAGGTATTTCATTGTTATTTCCTGTTCCTGGATTGCAAAAGCATATCCTTCAAAAGTGGGAGCTAATATACTGGTTGTTGGTCCAAGTTAGACTACATTAGTTATTTATATTGCTTTCACTTTTAAGCTTTCTGACAACATAACTATGCATGACATTTTGCTGATAAACATAAAACTTTTCATCTGTTGCTTTGTTTTGGTAGTGCTGTTTTCCTCAGTGTGTGTTTTGGATATCATTCAGGGAGTATTTCTCTAGAAGCTCTTTCCCAGCTCCCATGATGATAGATTTGTTCTATGGATGGGCTTCTGTGCTCGATCGTTCATAGATGTTGTCAAAGAGATATAATGTGACATTCAAATACTGTTTGAATCAATTTCCAGCCTCTGCCTCCCTCTTTATGGTTTAAGTAGAGGTAGTTTATGTCACTATTGATATGGAAATCTCTGGCGCTGGTTAGAATTTTCCAGGTTTTAACATCAATGGCTTAGATTTCATGTGGTGTCCATTCAAGTAATTTATGTGCTGGTATTAGTATAGGTACAGCAAACACATTGTTGGCCATTTATTTATTATATGCAAAGAGATTTGAAGATATTATATTTCTTGGTTACTCATCCCTTGTTACAAATTCCATCATAGTATACATCAATCCCCAAGTATGTGTAACAGTCTTCGTCAGATACTGGTAGACCTATCGACTTTCCCCATCCGACAGGGAGATCTCCCACACATTTTGGGGTGGGTGAGAGATGTCTTCTCTTGTGAAAATGGGTATAGATTTCATTATGTAAAATCTCCCCATTTTGCCTCACTTCTCCCTGTTTTGGTGAGTAATATGAATGACCACTTTAACCCTTAAGCATTTACATTACTCTATATTTACTATTGTATTTTCATGGTAAACACTTTATTTCACATAATATCTCACATAATATCAAATCTATGAGATTTTGATATTATTTATTTTGAGAACAATACCTTAACAAAAGTATGAGCAGCCAGTTATGGACTGTTTCAACAGAAAGAGGTGAGAGAATTCTGGCTGGATACAGCCGGTTCAAATGCTAAAGGGTTAAACATTAAGTATATTTAAACATTATATGAAGGCACATGGCTTAGTGGTTAGAAAGTTGGTTTTACAATTGTTAGGTTGTGAGTTCAATTCCAAGACCATGTGATGTATTATGTATGTCCTTGAGAAAGACATTTTATTTCATGTTGTTCCTTCAGCCAGGGGTTGCAACCAGTAGATAAAGTCAGCAATTGGAAATACGAATGTAAACATTGTTTTCTTGGATCTGACAAGTTCCACCCCATTTGATAAGGTCTGGGATCTTATCGATTCAGATCAAACATTACTAATTACTCAAATCTATATCTTCAGATACATCTCTAGTGCTTAACTATCATTCTCTAATACACATAGCATTCTAAGCCTAATCATCCAAAAGAGAATATTTTTTACACCATACCTTACTATTATTTTTATATGGATCGTTTTTGTTTTCTTGTTTGTTTTTGCTATAATTTCCCCCACCTCACACCTATAGCTCCTACATTTGTCTCTGTTCCGTAGTCATAGCAAAGATGGCTAATAATAAAAAATGGTTCACCTGTTTTTCATATTTCCTTTCTCTTGACATATAGAAAGAAAGAGAGCCAATAGGTTATATTGTAAAGTCATAGCTGATTCAATAACTATTAACTAAAGATACCAGTATTTTCTTCTTACTAACTGAGATATTTCATTGAGCAATGAATGAATGTGAAATGATGTTTCCTCCTTCCTTTTCAAATCTTAGGCCCCTGCTTTTTCATATTAGAAATGTTAGGAACAATTATTAGAGAATAATTTGTCCTTAGACACCATCTGTGTGGAAAAGAACAATAGTTAAATTAGGGTTAACATAGTTAATATGCCCTACATTAAATATGTTAACATTATAAGAAATTATAAAAATCATCATCGTCATCATCATCATCATGACCATCACCATCATCATCATCATCATCATCATCATCATCATCATCATCATCATCATCATCATCATTCTCGTCACCATCATTGTCATCACCATCACCACTACCACCAGTAAGATACTGCATGTGAGCTCAAGGGCAGTTTAACATTCACAAGGCGAAATCATTAGAAAATGCAAAAATGGCTACCTTTGCCAAAGAAAAGAAAAGATTTATTTGTATGAAAATAAGTTATATGGTTTATGTATATAGTTGTGAACCAATGGAATTTAAGAAGTGGATGTAGAATATGTAATGCATAGCAACAAACTAAGTATCCATCTATTGGTGTTCAATGTAAATTTGAAGGACATATTAAATAAGATGGCAAGTTACTCTTAGGTCCCAAATAATAGTGGGTGGTTATAATAAGCAGTGGGGTTGGAAAATCGTAATTTTCCTAGGTTGTCTCCGTTGATTTTTTTTAAAAAACAAAATTAGTCATTTAGTTTACATATTGAAACCCGACACTATCCTATTTATTTTATAATGTATGAGATTTCTTGTAATATTATTTTTTTGTTATGTATAATGTTCTTTAATGTTTAAAGAAAATTAATTATCATAGGAATGCTACCACTTAAAATAAAATTTCGCAAAATCTAATAAGTGTTGGAGGGGGGGGGGGCTGAAGAATTATTAAGCGAAGTATTGAAGACCCGAGAGTAACTAGACATTTAGCGAACATGATGAGTGTAAGAACAATAGATGATTGCATTGGAAAGAACATATGATAGTAATAGATGACAATCTCTGAGTAGTAATATTCTCTCAAGTGATGGAAGAAAAGCAAAAAAAACAGTCAATCAATTAACTTATGTAAACTTAACCTTTTCTATTAGAGAAATCACCATCAGCTGGGGGAAATTTTGATATGCAGTTAGTTTCTACAACATCTCATAATGTTAAAATTGGGAGCCTAGTGACAAACTGCATTCACAAGAATAAATTGGAAATATAAAAAAGACCAGGTAAATCATGATTACTATTATAGGCACAAGGCCAGCAATTTGGGGGAGGGGAAAGTCGATTACATCGACCCCAATGCATTACTGGTGCTTTATTTTATCGATCCCGTAAGGATGAAAGGCAAAGCTAACTTTGGCAGGATTTGAACTCAGAACATAAAGAGTCATAACTGTATGCCTGCTAAGGTTTTCTCTGCAGTCCAGCTTATATTCAATATAAGAGACATGGCAATGTCAAGGATAGTTCAACTTATGTTCAATCAAGGACAATCCAGTTTATATTCAATATATCAGGCATCATAAGATCAAGCACAGTCCAGTATATATTTCAATATAACAGACATTACAATGTCAAGGACAGTCCAGTTTATATTCAATATGACAGACATTGCAATGTCAAGGACATCCAGCTTATATTCAATATAACAGACATGATATATAAAACTTTACTGGCTGAATATTGAGCAGAGAATATCATCCAAAATTCTATCACTGATATATAAATATCCTCATTATATTGTTCTACTTACAGTTTCTGACTTCCTACCTATTAAGGACTCATCATCATTATCAGCATCATTATCATCATCATCATCATCATCATCATCATCATCATCATCATCATCATCATCATCATCATCATCATCAACATCATCATCATCACTGGCACCACCACCTTAGGGACATGCCACCTGGCCAGATGACCACATTATATGGTAGACTAAGTGCTGTTTTGCAATGGTACCAGAGTGGACTGGGTGCTTTTTGTCGAGGCACCATTACAACCTCCTTACAGGGTGGACTGAGTGTTTTTGTCATGGAGTTTCCCCTTCTATTCCCCTAAAAATATTGTAATAAACTTCCAAATGATATTTTTGACTGTCTAACTAACCTCTTCTTTTCAAATCACTCTAAGCACTGTATATGTTCAATAATTTCTACAATTACATCAGTTATTATTCTTTAATACATATTGATTTGTAATTTAGGCACAAGGCTAGCAAAATTAGGGAAGGACAAAGTTGATTAAATCAACCCTAGTATTTGACTGGTACTGTATTTTATCAACCCCAAAAGTGTGAAAAGCAAAGTTGACCGCAACAGATTTTGAACTCAGAATGTAAAGAGCCAGAACAAATACTGCGATGACATTTTATCTAATGCTTGACTAATTCTGCCAATCCACTACCCTATTATTTAATACATATCAAACTTTAATCTTTTGTGTCTTTTCAACATCACTTCTGTGCCTGAAAAAAATTGATTCAGTCGTAACACTTTATAAACATTTTTATTCATTTATTTTGAGGATATGTTTTTAATCCTTCATAATCTCATTGAATTTGTTTTAATATTTTACTCCATGGTGTCGAAATGTCTTCAATTTCTTGGAGAATTGACTTTTATCAGCAAATATTACAACAGAAACTAATATTAATTAATGGTATAAGAGGGTTTTAGAGTATCAAGTTCAGGAATTTGAGTTTATATCCAGTTGAAGTAAATTTGAGTTCAGGAATTTGAGTTTATATCCAGTTGAAGTAAATTGTCCTTAAATTCTCTGTCAATAACATAACCAGTAGTGATATAATCAACCAGATTATATCAACTAGCCATAGATCTACAAATTGAAGAGTAGCATATGATGAGAAGATTGTAAATAAATCTTTACTAGTAACATCATTTTTGTGCTTTATTCAAATACAAATCCCTTATTGTTTGAAATTGTGACAGAAATAATTTAGTCTTTCTCTATTCCATCAAAGAATCCACTTGACTTAGTTAACAGATTTCTTAAAGACAAACATACTGCCAAACAACACTGTTTCACAAAATAAAAACGAGGATTGGCTTAGTACGTGTTTGTGATATTCAAGGCAAAAACATCTGTAAACTTCCCTCACTAAGCTTCCTTCAATTGTGGTTAATACTTGTTGGGGTAAAAACTGTTGCATATTGGTTTTAATGCCAGAGAATGAAGACAACATTGCAGATGAGTGATGCTAAGCACCCCATATATATATATATATATATGCATATATATAAATCATGTAGGAGTCATAGCAAAAAGCACCCAGCACACACTGTAAATGTAGTTGGCATTAGGAAGGTCATGCAGCCATAGAAACATAGCCAGAAACAGTCCTATATGAGTACAACACAGTCACCTGACTCAACTTACCTCAAATGGGACGACCCATCTAACCCATGCTAACATGGAAAATGGATGTTAGTCGATGATGATGATGATGTTGTATATATATATAAATATATATATATATATATATATATATATATATATATATTTATATAAATGAATTTATATCGACATACAAAATATTGACTTGTTACATCATAACCACTCAATGTAGATTTGGTGCGAAAATACCAAAAGCAGAGTTTATTCATACAAATAATGTAATGGATACAACATTTTTAATATCTTGCAAATAAACAACGAAGAACCAAGCAGAACATTAAAAATATTACTTACATTATGTTAGCATAATTACACATTCTTGTCTTGATAATTAGCAATGTTCAAAAGCCAACCCACATCAGTATATATATATATACTGTATATATATATATATATACACATTTATATATATATATATATATATATATATATAACGAAGGAGTTGTGGTAAGGAACCAGATGGACCATAATGCACCAGAGTACTCAATACTTAGGGTAGTAGAGTGGGTAATAGGAAAAAGCATGACCCCGACGGCAGAGCTCAAGATGTTTCGACGGCTATTTCTGGACTGAAATAGCCATCGAAACGGCTTGAGCTCTGCTGTCGGGGTCATACTTTTTCCTATATATATATATATACATTTATTTCTTTATATATATATATATGTATATATATATATGCATATATATGTATATATATATATATATATATATATATATATATATATATATATATATATATATTTCGTTTCTGAATTTGTTTAGCCAAAAGTATAACAATATATATATATATATATATATATATATATATATATATATATATATACATACACATACATATATTGATTTATATATATATATATATATATATAGTCCTATGCGAGCAAGACAATCACTCTTGCCTCAAGTGGGACTACCCCCGTCCAAACCCATGCAAGCGTGGAACACGGACGTTAAACGTTGATGATGATGATGATGATGATGATATATATATACATACACATACATATATTGATTTATATATATATATATATATATACATACACATACATATATTGATTTATATATATATATATATAATATACAGTCTATTCTCTTTTTCCTTCTCTTCTTTCTGTTTTCCTTTCCAATGAAGGACTAGCATCTAAAGCATTCAGGCATTTTTATTCTTTCCTTTTAAGCATTTTGTTAATCTATTGCTATTGTAATGTTTTGTTCTCAGGTACTGTTCATTATATATACAAACACACACACATATATATCCATCATATCCATTTACAAAACAAAAAACATACCTGGATGAAAAATGTAGATGTCAAACATCACACAAACAAGAAATATATGTAAATGTATAGCACCATATATATAAATACAGAAGACCCGCCTTCCCTACAAGCAAAGTTAACCTACAGTCAGTAGGTCCCTCCTAACCAAATATACACCCCAACCCACTATCCCTACTCCATCCTCTCACCCCCACCAACACCACCCTTCCTCTGTAAAGTTATGTTAGTACCACAACATCTTTAGTTTGCTAAAGAGGTCGTGTAGGTGTCACAACAAAAATACACACAGTCCACGCTATTATATTTTCATGGCTGGTTTAAATGCTAAAGGGTTAACAAATGATATAATTATATGATTGTTTTCTCAGAAATTGATGTTAGGAAGGGCATCCAGCCATAGAAACCATATCAAATATGGAATATATGAAGATATTCATCATCATCATCATCATCATCATCATCATCATCATTACCATTTTATGTCAATTCTTCCACGCTAGCATAAGTTGGACGGGTTGTCCTGTTGTGGGCAGTGCTAGGTCAGGTGATCATGTCTTGTTCATACAGGAACTTATTTTGGCTTTATGTCTACAGCTGGATGCCCTTCCTAACACCAACCTCATTTACAGTGAATGCTGGATGGTTTTTTACTATGGCACCCATACAATATTGTTGTTGTATATTTTGTGTTTGCATGTTTTACTTGCTCATGCCATATTTAATGTCGACATTGTTTTATGTTTTTCATTTTGTCTTATTTACACAATGCCTTGTTTATTCCCAAGCATTGTTAAACTAATTTTTAACATTATTGTACACTGTCGGATTAGTAGCCCTGTCTTAGGTGTATGAAACCACACAGTCTGATTGACAGCTGATGATATGGTGTTTCTTGTTTATGTTTTTATGTTGTCCTTGTTTTCATTTTCTCCATTTATTGTACAGTCATTGTGCTGTTTTCCTTAATATATACTTATTTAACTGGGCTACATGACTCTCTCTCCACAATATTGATTTAATAGTTATTGTTTTTGCAGCAATTCTCTCCTTTCTCTCTTTTCTTTGCTCTTGTTTATTCTCTCTGGTTTTATTGTCTACTATTCTTTCTCCCCCTTCTTCCCTTCCCTCACTACCATTACTTCTCTTTCTATCACTGTCAGTCTTTCTCTTCCTTCTTCCATTTCTGCTGGTCTGGAGTCAAAACTTACTCTCTTACCAAGTCCTGCATCCTCTCAGTCTTTTCCTGGTTTTGTGTCATTTGTAGTTTAACTCTTAAGCATTTAAACCAGCCGTACCCAGCCAGAATTCTCTCACCTCTTTGTGTTCAAACCAGTCATAACCGGTTGCTCATACTGATGTTAAGTTATTGTTCTCAAAATAAATAATATCAAAATCTCGTAGATTCAATATTATGTGAGATAAAGCCTTTACCACAAAATACAATAGTAAATATGGTGTAATGTAAATGCTAAAGGCTTAACTCTAGCATTTAACTCAGCCATATCCGGCCAGAATTCTCTGACCTCTTTCTGTTCAAACCAGCTATAACTGGCTGCTCATACTGATGATAAGGTATTGTTCTCAAAATAAATAATATCAAAATCTCATAGATTTGATATTATGTGAGATAATTATGTGAGGTAAAGTGTTCACCATGAAAATATAATAGTAAATATAGAGTAATGTAAATGCTAAATGATATGAAAGAGGAAAGGTTGAGGGAAAAGGAAATGTTGGCTCTAAGATGAAGGAGTTAGTGAGAGAGCTAGTTTTGATGCCCATCCAATACACACCACACACACACACACACATACATTCACACACGCACACGCACGCACACGCACACGCACACACGCGCATGCACACACACACACACACACACACTCACACACACACACACACACACACACACACACACACATATATATATATCTGTAGTATAGTGGTAAGCATCCCCGCCTGTCATGAGGCACATGGCTTAGTGGTTAGAGCATTGGCCTTGCAATCGAAAGGTTGTGAGTTCAATTCTCAGACCGGGTGATGTGTTGTTTCCTTGAGCAAGACACTTTATTTCACATTGCTCCAGTTTACTCAGCTGTAGAAATGAGATGATAGGGACTGGGGTCCCTATCATTCCACTGCAAAAGTGGTCGTGTAGGTGCCACGGCAAAAACCACCCAGCACTCACTGTAAATGAGGTTGGTGTTAGGAAGGGCATCCAGCTGTAGAAATCAAGCCAGAATCAGTTCCCGTCCCACCCTTGCAAGCAGGGAAAAGTGTACGTAAAATGATGATGATGATGATGATATATGTAGGGCACCCGAGCACTGTACACAATAATTTTCATTTCATAACCTATGCAAGCATGGAAAAGCATGTAAAAAGGACGATGATGATGACACAAACACACATATATATATATATGTGTGTGTGTATTTGGTGTAGAGGAAGGCATGAGTTGTGTTGTGTATGTATGGGGTGGGGAATCTATTGGTTATTTCTCTATGTTACTAAGAACAGAAAATCAACCTATATAGTTAAACTTATACACATCCATACGTGAGAAATGGGTTAATATTTATGTCTATAAGTATCAAAGTTAAATGTTTTAAACATAACTTTGATACTTGTGTAATCTATATTACTGCTCTGTAAAACAACTGATGTTCTTACATTGAGCTATTTCTCTTACTGGTAATAAGGTAGTAATAAACTACTGACCTTCCCTGTTTATAGTTGTTTATAGCTATAAATAGTATCTTTAATATTATATATATATATATACATGAATGTATATATGTATGTATATATATATATATATATGTGTATATATATATATATATATATATATATATATATATATATATATATAAACAATTAAGTTAAAAATGTACAATCATACAAAAGTGAGTTACAAACGAAACAAAATTTAATTTCGTTTCGTTATTTGTTTTTATATATATATAAATTTATTATTATTACTATATATATATATATATATATATACATATATATATATATATAAATATATATATATATATATATTTATATGACCTTCAGTCTTTGATTTCCACTGGTTTATGGAAATATATGTTGTTAGTGTACCATGTCAATGCTTGTAGAGCAGGTAGCCATGATCAAGTGCTCCTAACACACCTGTCAATACAGTTACATTGTCAACTGAGTCAACACATTCTCTTGATTTGGCTTCAATTGGAAACATGTGTATATATATATATCATCATTATGGTATGAAACTATACTCTATTTCTATACCTATTCAGTAACCTTACAAGCATTGAGTACTACCCTGATTTGCAGTCTTCCGAGTCTTCGAAACTTTGAGCAGTTCATATTTGTGTGTGTGTTTTTGTGTGAGCATGTCTGTATGTATGTGTACCATCATCATCATCATCATCACCGTTTTACGTCCATTCTTCCACGCTAGCATGGGTTAGACGGGTTGTCCTGTTGTGGGCAATGTTAGGTCGGCTGACCTTGTCTTGCTCATACAGGAACTGATTTTGGCTTGATTTCTATAGCTGGATGCCCTTCCTAACACCAACCTCATTTACAGTGAGTGCTGGGTGCTGTTTTTCTGTGGCGCCTACACGTCCACTTTACAGTGTGGTCTGGATGCTTTTTGGTCGTGACACCTCCATGACCACTTTCCAGTGAGAGGGGATGGGGGCATATTGTCTATATGCTTCAGCTTCAGCTTGTTCCCGTCGGAAGTTGGGTCTTCTGTATTACTGAGTGATGCCAGAGGTCATGGTCCTGTGTCATTGCCATTGAGAGGTGCAATTGGGCAAGTTCCGCTTTTATCACCTCATCCCAGGTCTTCTTGGGTCTCCCCACTCCATGGCTTCCATCAACTTTTAGTACTCTGCACCTTTTTATGCAGCTGTCATCCTTCATATGCATCACATGTCCATACCAACGCATCCTCCTCTCCCGCACACAGCATTTGATTCCCCTTATGCTCAGTCTCTCTCTCAGTTCGTTTATGCTTTGCCGTTCGCATATATTACTATTACACATCCAACGGAGCATGCAAGCTTTGTTTCTTTCTAATCTATGCAAGTTTTCTATGCGCAACGCCCAGGTCTCACTACCATGTAACATTGCTGTTCGTATGCTCGCATCATACAGTCTGCCTTTCATTTTGAGGGAAAAGCCTTTTGCAGATAGTAGTGGCAGTAGCTCCCTGAACATCTTCCACCCCGTTTTTACCCTGGTTACTGTACTTTCAGAACACCCACCTCTGCTGTTAATTTGGTCACCTAGATAGCAGAAGCTGTCTACTGTTTCTACAGAGCCTTCCTAGAGTTTGGTAGTGCTTGTTTCCTGTAGCTGTTTGCTGCTTACTGTCCCGGTGCAGCTGTTACATGTAAAGCCTACATTCCTAACTAAGCTTCCTGAGATCCCACTACATCTCTTGTGTACCCATTCTTTGCATTTGGGGCAGAGGATAGAATTCCTACCTACACCTTTCCTACATACTGAGCAAGGCCATTTCCCTAAGGGGATCTGGGTTCTGTTTTCTCGTCTACTTACGAGGTTCTTTCTAATCCCTGCTTCCATGTTTGGAATTTCTTCTTTCGTTCTGCCATAGATTCAGCTATAAGCATAATATCATCTGCATACAAAAGTTTCCATGGGCATCTGGTCTTAAACTCTTCTGTTATAGCCTGCAATACTATAATAAACAGGAGAGGGCTAAGAACAGAGCCCTGGTGGACACCAACCTGTATGCTAAATTCCTCGCTATAGTCATTGTTAACCCTAACTTTGCTGACTGCTTCCCTATATATGGCTTGTACAGCTTTCACAAGCCATTCATCTACTCTTAGTTTTCTAAGAGCCCACCAGATTATAGCACAGAGCACTCTGTTGAAGGCTTTTTCCAGATCGACAAATGCCAGGTAGAGCAGTTTACTTTTAGCTATGTACTATTCCTTTTACTGCCTCACAAGGAAGAGAATATCAGTGGTGCTTTTTCCTGGCACAAACCCAAACTACATCTCACCTAGTTTTACCAGGTCCTAATCAGCTGTGCTATAACTCTTTCCGTTACTTTCATGACCTGGTCCATCAGCTTTATCCCTCTATAGTTTCCTCTATCTAGTGCATCTCCTTTACCCTTGTAGCAGTTGACAATGATGCTGTTGCACCAATCCTTTGGTATGACACCCTCTTGTATTACCTGGTTAACAATACATGTGGTTATGGTGTGACCTACCGACCCAGATGCTTTCAGCATCTTGGCAGCTATACCTGATGGACCGGTTGCCTTCCCAGTCTTCATATCTTTAATTGCCTTACTTACTACGCTGCTGCTGACTTGTATTGCTGGTCCCTCTATAGGGTCCACTTGGGGTAGAATCTCTTTCTCCTATGCATTCTCCTCATTTAGTAATCTTTCATAATGGCTCTTCCATGCAGCTTTCTTCTTGGCACTTGTGAGGGCAAGCTGACCTTTCTCATTCTGGACACACTTCTCTCCAATGACATTACAATTTTCTCTAACACACTGCCTTGCAATCCTGAACACCTCCTGTTTCTGGTCCTCACGCTGCAAAACCTGCTTGAATTTTCTATCCTCCGCTTCCCTTCTAGCTAAGTATACTTGTTGCCTAGCTTCCATGCCTGTCTCTTGGCCTTAACTGCCTCCTCTACCTTATTGTTCCACCACCAATTCACTCTCCTCCTCCCTGTGGTCTTACTCCAACTACAAATCTCGTCCGTCACCTTTAGTAAGTTATTTTTTAGGAACTCCCAGTGCTCTTCTACATTGAATTTCACTAACTGTTCTTCTTTACTGTCATAGGCATCGAGTAAGATATCCTTAAATCTGTTACTGGCTGAGTGGTCTTTCAGCTTCCAGATCTTTCTTCTCCAGGTTGCCTTTTGTGTATATATATAT
The DNA here is from genome assembly GCA_964016885.1 of Eledone cirrhosa. Lineage (NCBI taxonomy): Eukaryota > Metazoa > Mollusca > Cephalopoda > Octopoda > Eledonidae > Eledone > Eledone cirrhosa. The sequence continues at coordinate 243,713,511 of OZ024742.1, forward strand.
ACACATACTTATATATATATAAATATATATATATATCGGATACAGAGCTTAGTTTTGTTTACAAACAGTGGAGAATTTGAAAATTAGATAGTGAAAACAGAGCTTCTGCCGTATTTTTGACTAAGTAAATTAGCCTAATAGTTGGAGTTATAAAAATCCACAGAATGGAAAAAGAACGAGCATTGACATACATAGGGCATGAACCCATATCTTTGGCTATCATTAACACTGTGCTAACCATTATATATATATATGTATATGTTATGTTATATTGGAGTTTATCAATATATATCCTGGTAAAGATTATAGAAGCTCAATGCTAATCAGTATCCTTGATCAATCAGTAATCCAAAAGGCTGGATGATTTTTCAACCTCCTTAGACTACGTTATGAACTGTTATGGCACAAACTGCAGAAATTGGACACCCTGCTGAATGAAAAACAAAACCCATCAAAGGGCGGAGGAACTTAGGATAATCAACAGCCATCTAATAAAGTTGTTTTTTTCTTTTTGTAGAGCACGAGGCTCCTAGTCTTCATTAAGACATCTCTCTAGGAGAAGATCCCTCTGATATAAAACCTGCAACTTTGTTTGCATCCAATGATGTAGAGCAGTTCTTCTTTTTGAGCAAATGCATTTGATGTTCAGAGAGGGGGATTGGCCCCATGCAAAGACTTTCCTCACTTAAAAAAAGCTTCAGGCACAGGCATTGCTTGATATGTGACATTTTTTGCAATGCATGGTATTGCTGACCATAGACAAGTCCCTAGCAAGACTAAAAAGCCATGTCCGTGATGTTCATGCTTAAGTATCAAGCGATGGCATTACTCGAAATCGAATTGCAGCCACCATCATGTATGTATGTCATCATCATCATCATCATCATCGCTTAATATCCATCTTCCATGCTAGCATAGGTTAGACGGGAATTGATCCACTTGAGGCAAGATTGGTCGGGTGACTGTGTCTCGCTCATATAGAACTGTATCTGGCAGGTTTTCTACGGCTGGATGCCCTTCCTAACACCAACCACATTTACAGTGTGGACTGGGAGCCTTTTTTAGCATGTCTCCTACATGGTATGAATGTATATATGTACACGCACACACAAATCAATTCAAATGATGGGCTGTTACACAACAAAACCATCTGACAGTAAAGTGAACCTCTTAACCACACAGCCATGCATAATTTCTAATAGAACAACCACAAGTTACAGTTTCTTGCTGCTGTTGCCTCAGTCACACATATCTTCAAATAATGCAAAATAACAAAACAAAATAAAGAAATTCAAGTTAAATTGATTTTCTTTCTTTTTTTATATTTATATATTTACTTATCTATGTTTTGCTTCTTGTTTTCCTTTTTTGTTCTAGACAGGAAAGTGTGAATGCATTATTTTATTTTATGGGGTAACAGATACATTCTGTTTTAAGTGAAGAATCAATAAATTTTTTCAGTTTGAGTATGTGACAGGAGACACATAACAAACTCAACATATGAAACTTTACATCAAGTCTGCACAACATATGGCCTGTAGAATATTTATTTATAAAAGTTTAAAAGAATTTAAAACATACACACACACATATCATCATCATTATCATCATCATCATCATTTTACATCCGCTTTTCCCTGCTTGCAAGGGTGGGATGTGTCTTATTCAGCACAGCATCTCTCCACTTGTCACGGTCCTTCGTCATCTCCACCGTGAGCTTCAACGATCTGAGGTCTGTTCTCACCACCTCCGCCCATGTTTTTCATGGTCTACCTCTACCACGTCTTCCTTCAACTGGCATTTCCTGGCACTTCTTCACCCATCGGTCATCCTCCATGTGCATCACATGTCCATACCACCTCAATCTCCTCTCCTGTACACTACATTCTATCCCTCTCAGACACAGTTTCTCTCTCAACACATTCATGCTGGGTCGTTCACGCACATTTACACTGCACATCCAACGGAGCATGCTTGCCTCATTTCTCTCCAGCCATCGCATATCCTCTGCAGTTGCTGCCCATGTCTCACTACCATGCAGCATTGCGCTCCTCACACAGGCATCATACAACCGGCATTTCGTACGCAGGGAGAAACCCTTCTTCGTCAGCAGAGGAAGCAGCTCCCTAAACTTCTTCCAACCCGTCCTTATTCTAGATACTATGGCCTCGGAACACCCTCCTCCCATGCTAATCTGATCTCCTAGGTACCGGAAGCTATCCACCAATTCTATAGCGCCCTCTTGCATTTGAAAAATGTGTCTATCAGTGCGACTTCTACTGTCTAATTTCCCTGTACATCTACTGCATACATATTTCTCCCTACATGTTAGTTTGCCTGCTATCCCGCTACATCTCTTGTGTACCCAGGATCTGCATTGTGTGCATTTTATAGAATTTATGCCAGTTCCTTTTCTGCATATTGAACATGGCCATTTCCCTGACGGAATCAGGGTTTTGTCCTCTTTTCTACTCATCAACACTTTTGTCTTAGCTAGGTTCACTCTCAGTCCTCTTGCTTCCAACTGCTGTTTCCATAGCCAGAATTTATTCTCCAGAATTTATTCTATAAGAACCAGATCGTCAGCATAGAGAAGTTCCCATGGACAGCCAGTCTTAAACTCCTCTGTTATAGCTTGGAGGACTATAATGAACAAGAGCGGGCTGAGGACCGAACCTTGATGTACTCCTACTTGTATCTGGAATTCCTCACTAAACTCCATTCCTACCCTGACTTTACTGAGAGTACCTCTGTACAAAGTTTGCACTGTCCTCACAAGCCATTTCTCAACACCTAGCTTCCTTAGGGACCACCAGATGACAGATCGGAGTACCCTATCAAAGGCCTTCTCTAGGTCAACAAAGGCTAAGTATCGTGGCTTATTTTTCTCTAAGAACCTCTCTTGCAATTGTCTCACCAAGAAGAGGGCATCTGTTGTACTCTTCCCAGGCACAAAACCAAACTGCATCTCATCTAGTTTGACCCTTTCTCTAATTAGTTGTGCTAAAATCCTTTCTGCCACTTTCATAACCTGATCCATCAGTTTTATACCCCTATAATTGCTCCTCTCCAGAGCATCCCCTTTACCTTTGTAGCAATTTATGAGAATACTGCTGCACCAGTCTTTGGGTATGACACCACCAGTGCCTAAGTCCCCTGATGCCTTCAGCATCTCAGCAACTCTTCCAGATGGTCCAGCAGCCTTACCATTTTTCATTTCCTTAATCGCCTCTTGGACCTTATATATACAAATAATCGCCTCTTGGACATATATATACAAATAATTAAGACTGGTTTTCCAAAGGGGATCAGAAAGAAACCATAGTTAAATATCGTACACAATACATCAGTAGAAAAGAAACATATAGAAATAACTTTGACAGGACCAGAACTGTTTCATTCATTTAAAATCATCAGGAATGATTGTGCATGTGTATGTATGTATGTGTGTGTGTATATATGTGTGTGTGTGTGTGGTTAAAAAAACAACAAACACATAGATACAACAGCCATAGTCTTATTAAGTTTACACTTTAAAAAGGAAAAAGGAAAGTTCAATCTATCAGACATTAGTCTTTCATTGGGAGTAGAGGAATAAAACGATAAGGTTTAGAGAATAGAATTAACACAAAGATGGGGTTCATAAATAGAGTCTAAAGTCTAAAGTCTGTCTTAAGCCAGAAGGCTCATTAGGCTGGTGCTTATCCCGGTTTCAAGGTGTGAAGCAAGATTTTCCCTTGGACAGGACGCCAGTCCATTGCAGCTATTGCTGGTACTCATTTTCAGCTAAGTACAGTAGTCCCCCAGTATTCATGGGGGTTACGTTCCTAGAGCATCCGCAAATAGTGAAAAAAACCATGAATATTGGATGTGGTCTATAAAAATGCCTATAAACGTCAAAATATAATAAAAATAGGGAGTGTCTTACGTGAAGGGGCGCCCAAGAGATAGGCAAATATGGTATATTGTTATTAATAATTTAGTGTTAAAAAAATATGCATTGCCATGAAAAAATCCATTTAAAAAATCACAGGAGATATTTACGATTCTGCGGAAATGCAGTGGTTTCCACAAACAATTATTAGTTAGGTTCTAAGGAAAATTCCCCGAATAACCAGGACTGTGAATGTCGGGAATGCGAATGTCGGGACCGTGAATGCTGGGGGTAAATTGTATACTGGAGCAATGTGAAATGAAGTGCTTTGTTCAAGAACACAACACACAACCCAGTCCAAGAATTGAACCCATGACATTATGATCATAGATCCAACATCCTTACCATTATGCCACGTGTCTATCATAGACAGAAGAGGATTAAAATGAGAGACATGTGAGTGTGTGTGTGTTGCATCCAATTCTATTTTGTGTGTATGTGCATACGAGTTGTTGGAATGGTGCATACATATTTTGCTAGTGGCCTGTATATTAGCATCGTATATGTGCATGGTTGGTCATTGTGTGTATCAAATAAAGTTATGAGAGAAAAAAAAATACAACCTCATTCCAAAAGGTGAAATAACTGGAAAATAAACATATAATGACCATTATATCATCATAGTAACACAATATACGATGCTAAGTGAGAATGTATGTGTACATACATGAGCAGATTTGTCTGTGTGTGAGAGTATGTAGGTAGCGATTTGGCAGAGATTTTAGAACGTCAGATAGAATGCTTTATGGTATTCGTTCCGGCTCTCAACTTTGCCTTTCATCCTTTCGAGGTCGATAAAAAAAGTTCCAGTCTAGTACTGGGGTTGATTGTTCCTCTATATCTCTTTCTAATTTTTTCTCTCTTTCTCTGGAAGAAATCTGCTGTACTCAGGTCTGGAGAGAGATAGGCTCTGCCAGGCTTAAAATACCCAAGAAATGCCATATGTTAATACGGCGCCCCTACGACTTTATCAGAAATTAAGGGACCATACATACGTGAGTATGTAAGTATCAAAGTTTCACTACATATATAGACATACAATTAAACCTGGCAGAGCCTATCTCTCTCCAGGTTTAACACAACCAATGTCCTCCAGTAAGAGAGCAAGAAGTAAAAACAAGAAGAATCAACACCAATATTAAACAGGTACTTACTGGTGTTAGTACTTCTCATTTCTCATATTCTTAGCAGTTCTAAATCTAAGATTTCAAAGTCATTTTGATTTATCTTTCGAACAAAAACATAATTATCTTTGAGCAATTGTTGAATTTGAATTTCATCCAAATACATTCTCCTAAGCAATGCTATTTTCATATCTAATAAGGTACTCTGTCTTGAACTATTGGCAAACAGGGCCAAAATTCAGGAATTTGTTTTCCCTGAACAATAAGGCTGTCCATAGGGGAACTTCTTCAATCCCTGACATATATCCATACAATATCTATTCTTACTATTATATACTTGGCTTTTCACAAAATTGCTTGTTTCCATATCCCCTTGCCCCAACATAGCTTTTACACCTGCTTCTCTACCTAACATTATAGTTGCACTATGGTTAACTCATTTAACCCCAGCCCACTCCTACAAATCTTCCAATATTCTGATGTATAACACTCTCATAGAAATGCAATATCACTCATGTAATTTCTCAATATGCTAAACTCTAATTTTTCAAGGTCTATATTAATCTCGCTAATCTTACTAATCTCTTTGTTTGATTTAATGATGAATAAACGGAGCAGTTAGTGAAGAAACAGCCAATACAAGTGTTCGGGCTAGTGACTTTTCTATAAATGATTTTCATGTCTGATGTAATAAAAAAACTTTACTGATATGTAATACAACATTAATTTTGCCAAAACACTCTTGCACAAAGGGCCATTGGTGTGTAATGTAGCAGAATAAGTTATTAGATGTTTTTGGAATCTCTACTGGTGTTTCCTGAGGAAAGTAAGCAATTTGAGGTTTATGGGGAGTGATGCTGCTGGTGGTGGTGGTGGTGGTGAAATGATAAACAGCTATTTGCTATTGCTCCCCACCCACTACCATACCCGACTCACTCTTCACAAGGAAATGTATGATGAGATAAGAACAATTTTGTTGATAACAGGATAACTTAGAGAAGTTGTCTTTCTTGAATGTGGGTTTTACTCTTCTAAGCTTCCATGTTAGATACATATAGAGAGAAATATATATATATCATCATCATCATCATCATCACCGTTTAACGTCCAATATTCCATGCTAGGATGGGTTAGACAAGTTCTCCTATTGAGAGCAATGCCAGTTCAGGTGACCATGTCTTGCTTATATAGAACTGATTCTGACTTGGTTTCTACAGCTGGATGCCCTTCCTAACGCCAACCTCATTTACAGTGAGTACTGGGTGCTTTTTGTCGTGACACCAACACGATCACTTTACAGTGTGGGCTGGGTGCCATTTCAATATTAGATGGATAACTTATTGAAACGGTGTGAGCTCAGCTGTTGGGCACTAAGTCTTTACAACATATGCATATAAATGGACGTAAAGCTGTAATGATGATACGTGTATGTGTGAGTGTGAATGTGTGTGTGTGTGTGTCATTGCCAGTGAAACTTTCATCTTGCATTTCTTTCTAATAATTGTTTCTACATTTGGCACAAAGTTAGCAATTACCCAGTACATTACTGGTACTTCATTTTATCGACCCTGTAAGGATGAAAGGCAAAGTTAACTTCGGCGGGTAAAATAATAATGTATTTAGATTCTACCTCTGTATTGAATCCTTTTCCAGAGAATGTTACTTGTTATAAAATTTAATAAAAAAAAACATGGAATTATTTACTACACACACACAAACACGCTTAGACACATACATATACAAATAATATCTCATCACTGTCTGAATATGTAAAGTGGTATAAAACTCCAAACAGCTGAGACTATCCTCACAATCTCAAGATCAAATCTCTTTTTAGAAGCGTTAACATGATTGAAAACAAACAAGGGTGAGAATTCCTATAGCTTTGGCTGATCCAAGTGTTTTGGATCTGCATTGTCTTAAATTACATGGAGACACGTGGCCTAGAGGTAGATGTGTTGGACTTATTGATCATAATGTCGTGGGTTTGATTTCTTGATTAGGATGTATGTTTTGCTCTTGAGCAAAACACTTCATTTCACACTGCTCCACTATACAATCGCTGGGGATTTAACCCTGTGATGGACTGGTGTCCTGTCCAGGGAAGAGTCTTGTACTCTCAGTCGCTTATCGCCACAGAAACCAGGATAGATTGTCTTAACCATTTAGCATTTAAACTGGCCAGCCAGAATTCTCTCCCCTCTTTCTGTTCAAACAAGCCATAACTGGCCACTCATACTGATGTTAAGGTATTACACTCAAAATAAATTATAGCAAAATCTCAGAGACTCAATATTATATGAGATAATTATGTGAGGTAAAGCCTTTATTGTGAAAATACAATAGTAAATATAGAGTAATGTAAATACTAAAGGGTTAAATTACCATATTCTTTGTTTTTAGGGTGTATATATATATATATATATATATATATATATATATATATATATATATAGTTATGAAATGAACAACATATATATATATATATATATATATTCACACATATATATATATATATATATATATTCACACATATATATATATATATATTCACACATATATATATATATATATTCACACATATATATATATATATAGTGATGAAGGAAATGTGGTAAGGAACCAGATGGACCATAACGCACCAAAGTACTCAATACTTAGGATAGTAGAGTGGGTAATAGGAACGAGTAGGACCCCGACAGCTGAGCTCAAGCTGTTTCGACAGCTAATTCTGGACTAAAAGCATTTAGTCCAGAATTAGCCGTCGAAACGGCTTGAGCTCAGCTGTCGGGGTCCTACTCGTTCCTATATATATATATATATATATATATATATAGTGACGAAACATGTCAATTGCATGAACTCCTTTATTTACTGCTATATATATTTCAATGATAGCCATTGAATGGCTATGACCTCATCAGGCAGTTAGTCAGTTCTTAGATATGCCAGCTCTGTGTTTATGGTGTTGATGGTATCAGAGCCTTGGGACATATATATACGTCGAGACATATATATATGTCACCCGACCAACCTTGCCTCAAGTGGGACAACTCCCATCTAACCCATGCTAGCGTGGAAAGTGGACGTTAAACGAGGATGATGATGATGATAATATATATATATACGTATATATATATATATATATGTTTATATATATATATATCATCATCATCATCATCATCACCGTTTTACATCCGTTCTTCCACGCTAGCATGGGTTAGATGGGTTGTCCTGTTATGGGCAGTGTCTGGTCGGCTGACCTTGTCTTGCTCATACGGAAACTGATTCTGGCTTGATTTCTACAGCTGGATGCCCTTCCTAACACCAACCTCATTTACAGTGAGTGCTGGGTGCTTTTTTACCGTGGCACCTCCACGACCACTTTGCATTTCTACAGCTGAGTAAACTGGAGCAATGTGAAATAAAGTGTCTTGCTCAAGGAAACAACACATCACCCGGTCTGAGAATTAACTCCACAACCTTTCGATTGCAAGCCCAATGCTCTATCCACTAAGCCATGTGGATAGAGCATTGGACTTCATATATATATATATATATATATATGTATGTATGTATGTATGTACAGAGATGTCAGGTCACCAGTTGGTGCTACTGGTAACATGTATCCCATTACAACCTGTCTCATGGTCGGGTCGTTGGCGACTAAACTGGCAACCCCACCAATGTTTCTTGGTGAGGAGGGTGACTTTGGACATCCCGCAGGACTAAAAACAAAACCTGTCAAAGGGCAAAGGAGCTCTTAAGAGTCAATGGCCATCCAAAATCACCGGGAGAGATGACCCCTTAGCCTTTGTCAAGGCAGAATTCTAGGAGAAGGAAAATTCTGATATAACACCTGCAACCCTGATGGTATCCAATGATGTTGACTTGTTCTTCTTTTTGGTAAATATCATCTTGGTTAAGAGAGTGGGACTGGCTTTGTGCAATGCCTTTGCTCACTATAAAAGCTTCACGGCACAGACATTGCTTTATATCTGGAGATTTCTCTGCACTTGTCGTCACATGGTACCATGGGCCCAGCACTGTGTGTCAATAATTGTCACAAGTGTAGTGTTTGTACCAGAGTTTTCAAGTCGCTGGCTGGACTAAAAGTCACACTCGTTCAGCGCATCGGTAGGGGTTCTCCTACATGGATATAAAGTAGTGGCCGTACTCGAAAACGAGTTGGCAGCCACTATGTACAGAGATATGTCGGGTCACTCTTGAGTGCTACTGGTAACATGTAACCCAGTACAACCTGTCGCATGTCGGGTCATCGGCGACTAAACTGGCAACCCCACCAAGTTTACTTGGTGAGGACGGTGATTTTGGACACTCTGCAAGACAAAAAACAAAACCTGACAAAGAGCAGAACTCATAAGAGTCAACGGCTATCCAAAAGTGTGTAAATATGTATATACACATGTACAACATGGTTAAACCACTGGGAGTGAAGGACCCCTAGCCTTTGTCAGGGCACTTTTCTAGGAGAAGGCAACTCAGAAAACTGGGATAACTCTGATATAAAACCTGCGGCTCAGTAGTTACCGATGATGTTGATCTTTTCTTCTTTTCGGGTTATAGCTACTGTCGCTCAGAGAGTGGGATTGGCTCAGTGCACAGTCTTTCCTCACTTTAAAAAATATCTTCACGCACAGGCATTGCACGATAGGATTAATAATTATTAATAATGGTATATCATGCAATGGCCATACTCGATAACGAGGGGCAGCCATCATATACAGAGATAGGTGGTGAAGATAAAAAAAAAGGTGCAAATTGGTAGAGAGTGCCTATTGGATAGACTGCCTTGTGGTATTTATTCTATTTCTTTGGGTTCAAAATTCAATTCCTACCAAGATCAACTTATCTATCCATTCTGTTGGAGTTGAGAAATAAAGTGCCAGTGAAGAACTTGAATCAATTCTTTTTTCTCTCATTCTCTCTTAGAATTGGCTATAGCTGACAATATACTCCTGATGGGAGGCAACATGAAACCACCTTTGTATTCTCCTATCAAAATTCCATAGTGTTTGTCAATGAAATCAGCCGTTGTTTGTCAACTAGATGGCACAAGGAAGGAAGATGGGAGTCAATCTATAGAATGTATTTGAACATAATGCTGGGATGTTTGTGAAGCCAATCCCTTTGATTGTTAGATAGAGCTGAAAATTCTGAATGTATCAGAGAAAGAGAAAAATAAAAGAAAGTCCATGAAATTTGGTGCAATTAAACACAACATAAAAAATAGGGGTGAAGATAAAAATATTTATTTTCACTCTAAGAATGCTGATTCTCTGGATTAAGAAGTAAAAAGCGAGAAGTCTTTAAAATTGATGGGGACTACTCTTGACAAAATAGTAGAATGTCTAAATTTAAGCTGATTTGTAATTGATCAAAGAAAGAAGTTGGCAGTGGTACCTATAAAAGTTTCACTTCAATAATAGTCAGCAATCAAACCTTACAATAGGATATGAAAGGTCATTGTTTGGAATCAATTTTAAATACTTTCTCTGTATTAAATAAAGACTCTGTGTATTACTTGAACTGACTGATTGAGGCACACTGTCAGCTGCAACAACAACTGTTCCAGTTGATCTGATCAATGGAACAGCCTGCTTGTGAAATTAACGTGCAAGTGGCTAATCATTCCACAAACATGCGTATCTATAATGTAGTTCTCAGGGAGATTCAGTGTGACACAGTGTGTGACAAGGCTGGCCATTCAAATGACAGGCACAACTCATTTTTGCCAACTAAGTGGATTGGAGCAATGTGAAATAAAGTGTTTTGCTCAAGGACAAAACGTGCCGCTGGGAATCAAATTCATGATCTTACAACTGTAAGCCAAATACCCTAACCACAAAGCCATTTAGATGTGAGCTATTTAGATGCAGTTAATTAATTAGGTTCTGGAAGAAGGTAAATGTTTTCAGTTATCTTATTAGTAGTCTCAAAGGTAGAGGATTGGCAGAATCATTAGGACAAAATGCTTTGTGACATTTAGTTACACCCCTTTATATTCTGAGTTCAATTCTCATCTAAGTCAACTTTGCCTTCCATCCTTCTGGGAGTCCATAAAATTATGTACCAGTAATGTATTGGTCTAAATATACTCAAACTCCCCTTCTCAACAGTCCCTATCATCTCATTTCTACAGCTGAGTAAACTGGAGCAATGTGAAATAAAGTGTCTTGCTCAAGGAAACAACACATCACCCGGTCTGAGAATTGAACTCACAACCTTTCGATTGCAAGGCCAATGCTCTAACCACTAAGCCATGTGCCTCCATAAATGATATATATATATATAAATGACAGGTGCAGCTGTAACTGTTTGATCAGTTCTGTTTTGCAGAAAGTTTAGCTATCTGTTGTTCTGAAGGACTTTTTACCTGCGCTGATGAAGTATATGGAATAAGTTATGTAATGTCTTAACAGAATACATAACCACTGTGAATGACAGGTGCATCTGTAATTATCTGATCAGTTCTGTTTTGAAGAAATTAACGTTAGTCCGAGTATTATATATGCAATTATCATTTCCCACGTTGCTGCTGTATCCATTACTATGAGCTAGTACAGTCTTATGTTAAAGTCCTGTACCTTATTGAGTAAGTAATGGACTGGCTAGAGCTATTCAGATCTTTCTTCAGATAGCTTTGATTACAAATCATCATCATCACTTTACGTCCGCTTTTCCCTGCTTGCAAGGGTGGGACGGGAACTGATTCTGGCTTGATTTCTACAGCTGGATGCCCTTCCTAACACCAACCTCATTTACAGTAAGTGGTGGGTGCTTTTTTACCGTGGCACCTACACGACCACTTTGCAGTGGAATGATAGGGACCCCAGTCCCTATCATCTCATTTCTACAGCTGAGTAAACTGGAGCAATGTGAAATAAAGTCTTGCTCAAGGAAACAACACATCACCCGGTCTGAGAATTGAACTCACAACCTTTCGATTGCAAGGCCAATGCTCTAACCACTAAGCCATGTGCCTCCATATATATATATATATCATCATCATTTTTATAGGATGTGTAGCAGCCTTATGAAGTACTTCACTCAAATGCCTGAATTTTTCGTTTCCTGTCAGATGTAAGAGTCCAGCTCTCACACACATATGAAAGTACCAAAGTCACGAGAAACTTGTACAATTCTACCCTCATCGGAAAACTAATGGAGCTGCTTTTCCATATGATATTCAGCTTCATCATGGCAGAAAAGGCCAGGCCAAGTCTTGTCATTATCTCCTTTAGTGATCTGCCATTCATGGTCAAGGAGGATCCTAGTTATTTAAAGGTGTCCACTTCTTCAAGTTATCCTACATTCAGAATAATGTATACATATATATGCATGTATGTGTCTGTGTGTGTGTGTACATATCTAACCACATGAGACATATATGTTGTTGTTGTTCTTCTTCTCCTCCTCCTTGCTCTTGCTCGACGAGCTTGGGGTCATCACTCATAGAGCTAACCAGGTCCACCAGCTCCCTCCATCATTGGTGGTCCCGTGCCAGCTCTTCTGCAACCTCCAAGGTGATGTTGAACCTCCAGAGATCTTCCCTGATGTTCATCCAGCCATCTGGTGCAGAGCCTCTTCCAGCGCTGCATTGAACAAGAGTAAGGCTTTGGTAGGATGATCTGGTGGAAAGTGGATGACATATCCATACTAGTGCACGCAGCGGATAGCCATGAGGCAGAAAGCTGTGGGCTGATGTGTGCACGTATGCAACTCTTTGTTGGAAATGTGGTGGTCCCATCTGATGTTTTTGATGGTCCTCAGGGCTCTGCTATCAAAGCTGTCAATCCTCTTTGCCAGGGTCTTTGTGAGGGGCCATGTTTCTGCTCAACAGAGAAGAATGGAGAGGACCGATGCATTGTAAATACGGAGCTTTGTCTTCTAGGAGATTGAGCAGTGGTGCCAAAGGGGCTTTCATAAGGAGTGCATGACCTTGGCAGCTAGGCCACATCTGTAGTTGATCACCAGGATCAAGTCCCCTTTGTTGGTGACAGTCGAGCCCAGGTAAATAAAAGAGTTGACAAACTCCATGAAGCAGAGGAGGATCCGGGCCATTGCCGACATGTATCAGCTTTTCTTTGCCCAGCTTACCTGAAGGCCAAGCTTTGCTGATTCCTCTGAGTATATGGTCAGTGCATCTCTGAGTTGATTGATCAAGTTGCTGAATAGGGTGGTGTTGTCTGCGTACAGAACAGGGTGGTAATCTTGGGAGGTGTATCGACAAGCTGGAGAATTTTCCAGAGGGATGCGTGGTCAACTTTGTCGAAAGCCACCTTGAGGTCGATGAAGGCAACGTATAGCCAACGATCTCTACAGAACTTCCGAGATCTTTTGATAATGAGGTGGAGGACAGAGGTGTGGTCAGCGGTGGATCGATTAGGCATGAATCTGGCTTGTTGTGGGTGACGTCCATTTTTAATGGCTTGAAGAGCACAGTTGAGGAGGATCTTGGTGAAGACTTTGCTTTTGATGGAGAGAAGGGTGATGCCCATGTGGTTGCTGCAGGCAAGTTTATCGCCCTTTTGTTTCTAGAAGTGGAGGATAATGCTTCAGGTCCAGTCATTTGGGAGCTGCTCTGACACCCATACATGGTTGATGATACAGGTGACCCACTGGATCATGTTATCTCCGCCCGCCTTCAACATCTCCATGGTGATAGTGCAGAATCCAGGGGCTTTGTTGCTTGAGTTTCTTCAAGGTGGCTCTGAACATGATTTAAAAACATATTTTTAAGTGAATGTGACCCAAGGGGTGACAGGTAATCTAGTTGCTTATAATCCTTTTTATTACCTCTATGGTAACTTCAATGTCTTGGCTGCAGCACCTGTCAGGATGTGTCTTAATAGAAGAAATTCTTGTTGTTATGTGCTCTGTGATCTGTATGTGCAACATCTGGATGGTACTTCCAATGTACGAGGAGCTACATTTCTTACATGTGATCTTGTAGATCACATACACTCTCATGCACACTTCTGTGTTGTTGATGAGATAATTAGGAAGTGTGCATATATTGCTGTATGTGGGTTGGTGTTTGTGGAACAGTCTCCTCAATGAGAGACCTGAGTGCACCAGTTGTATATTCAGTCCCTCCCCACAGAAGGCTTGTCTGATGGCATCTGTTGTTTTCTCATTGAAATATGGCAGCTTTATGTAGCATATGTTATCTCTAAGGGCATGTGTCCTTATTATTTTAAGTTTTGCTGCCTTGGAATTTCAGTGTTTAGTGAGAGAAGTAGGGTGGCTGTTTTCGGTGAGAACTCTCTGGAATTCCTACGTTCTGGCATGTTGCTCCACAGACACCAGCCCACATACAGTGATATGTACACACTACCTAATTGTCCCATCAACAATGCAGAAGTGTGCATGAGGGCATATGTGGTCTATAAGATCACATGTAAAAAATGTAACTCCTCACAGTCAAGATATTGAGATCACCATAGTGGTAACAGAAAGGAATATAGGCAATTTAAGAATCAAAGAGGCTATTATTATAAACTGGAAAAACCACAAATAAATAATAGATTGGAAATGTACAAGGCAGGCTGATTACTATAAAGACTTCATGCATGCATATTACAGACATGCAGGTCACACATGGATTGTTCATTTAGTTTTGAACTGTTTCGATACCATATTTGAAAAGAGGGTTATAGCTCTGAAATATCATGTTGAAATACACTGGGTAAAACATTATTTTATTTTGTTTCATTAGCTCTTCATATTTTTCTACCGCATTGTACTGGCTTTTTGAAAATTATTGGTCTTTTATTACATATTTCACACTAATATATATATGTGTTATCATTTGTTATATTTATTCATACCACATCATAGCATTGATTAATGATAATGATCTAGATATGTGAACAACTGACAATACCATCCACTCTCAAGAATATTGAACATTTAGCAAAATTTTGATATTCTATTATTTGAGTTTGCAGAAAATTTTCATAAGAATTATTGTGTAAAATGCCATATTTATTGCTGTAGTATCACTACTAACCACTCACTATACTCAAACTCTAATTTATATATTTGTATGTAATTTCATACATTATATATATATATAAAAGCCGACCTTACGCAATTACACCTCTCAAAGGCGATGACACACGACCGTGACCTCTGGCGTCACGCAGTAATACAGAGTACCCGACCTCCCATGGGTACAAGCTGAAGCATATAAACAATATGCCCCCACACCCTCCCACTGCAAGGTGGTCGTGGAGGTGCCACAGCAAAAAAGCACCCAGCCCACACTGTAAAGTGGACGTGTAGGCGCCACGGAAAAAGCACCCAGCACTCACTGTAAATGAGGTTGGTGCTAGGAAGGGCATCCAGCTGTAGAAATCAAGCCAAAATCAGTTCCTGTATGAGCAAGGCATGGTCAGCCGACCAGACACTGCCCACAACAGGACAACCCGTCTAACCCATGCTAGCGTGGAAGAACGGACGTAAAACGGTGATGATGATAAAATATATTAATTTAATGCTTGATATAGTAGGAAAAATGTTTTAACATTTCAGACATTAGTCCTTCATTGGAAGATAGAATGAGAGATAGAAGAAATATAAGGATAGGAAAGAGTAAGAAAAGGAGGAAAGCATGTATATATATATATATATATATATATATATACTCCTCCCTTTCTTACTCTTTCCTATCCTGATATATATATATATATATATATATATATATATATATATATATATATATATATATATATATATATATCATCATCGTTGTTTTTGTGCTGACTCTTCCATGTTGGCATGGGTTGGGTAGGACCTTTTGAGGCAATGTTTTACAGTCAGATACCCTTCTTGTCACCAACCTTTTAAGTTGCTTCTTACAATATGCAGGGATGGTGTACCTATTCTTAACTTGATATACACTTTAATTGATCTTTTATACTTTAAGCCCACTCTTATTGAATCGTGGAAGGGAGAAAGTCAAGGATGGAATGGCCTTTTCGCTTTTTGGAATAGAAACTGAGTTATGGTTTCTGTTCAATAGAAGTTAATAAAAAAAAATTAAATTTTTTAATTGTGTGGTCGATTGAGTAACTGCTTATATTTTTTAAGTAGTAAAAAATAAGTTGGCAATTACAGCCTTGAACACTGTCGTTAGAAGTTTATCTTCCGTAAACTCAAGGGCTCATGCTCTCATCTATATCAATGCGTGCGCGCGTGTGTGTGTGTATATATATATATATATATATATATATATACACATACATACATACACACACTCACTCACATGTACCTCTCTATGTAAACACATTCCTATTAAGATGTGTACCCGCATAGTGAAAGTGTGTAAGCAAGTACTTATATGTATATTTACATGAAACTATGTAGCTCTAACACATATCTCACATTGTCAGACATGAAGATCAGTGACAATAACAGGGACAGCAACATTCCGAGCCAACGAGGGACCTTTTTCTTTGGCATTCGATTTGCTAGAAATAGCAGCTAAATTTCCTCCAAATCACTTTCTGTCGTCTTTAACAAGGAAAGAATTTATTAGATAATGCAGTTCTACATGCCGCCAATGTCTTTTGATAATAGTTCTGTTCGATCAGGGTTGACCTGATGTTAAACAACGCGAACAACAGCACCAACAATAACAGAAACTTAAACAGTGAATGTCATATAATGACTTCGATGATGTAGAAATGTTGTTTCCCTTTTGAACTTGACAAATTTTGATTTCTTTTGACTAAGCACAAGTCAATTTTTAGAGGGGCCGAATAAAACTGACCGAAGTTATGAAAAGTAACATCGAATCTGGGTGAATTTGAAACAGCTCTCTACACATTTACAACCCTTTTTAAAAATCAAATACAAGAAAGACAACTACATTCCATAACATTTTCTTTTTTACTAGGTATAATGCCATCTTTTGTAGAAAAGATATATAGCCATAGTTAAATCTATATCAGAATCTACTTGTTTTACCTATCCCGTAGTGATGAAAGATAAACTGGATCCCAAGCTGGATTTGAACTTAGAACGTACAGAGGACAAGACAAAATACTTGAATAAATAAAATTAAAAGAATTAATTAATTAGGAGCAAATAAGATTTTTAAGTAGTAAAAAATAAGTTGGCAATTACACATGATTTCGTCACATCCAGTTAATTGTCATAATTATGCAAACACTATTAAAATATCAGGCATTAGATAGGAGGGGTAAAATAATAATTAAAATTTTTCATTAGTTGTTTTAGGCACCCAACACTAGTCAATTTGAAATCATGAATATTTAAAGTGAAAAACCAACATTATTGATGCGAATTTATGTCTGCTTAACTACAGCGATACACAATGTATTTTTGCTGTTATTGACATATATTACACCCTTTCTCTCTCTCTCTATATATATATAAATAAATATATATATATCTACACACAAACATTAGTTTTTTATTGATTATTATTGTGTAACGAAAGCGTCTCTCTATGCTTGTGTGTACACAATGTACATATACAATATAAATGTATAAATATATATATAGTCATAAGTATGTGTAATCTATGTACCTATTCACTGTATACAGTCTATTTACGAATATAACCCCCCCCCTTCTTTCTCTCTCCCGTGCATTTACAGTACATATAACCTATTTAAGAATGTACACACTCGGCAATGTCTATAAATATGTACTGTATTAAATATCTATCTACATCTTTGTATCTATGAATGTATGTATGAATCTATCTAACTGGCTTTTACCTCCGTATTTCGTGTGTATCAATGCTTGTATCCACACACACAAATATATATACATATATTATCTCTACACAATGTATTATCTTACTAAATAAACTCAACTTTCTTGATAGCTGCGTATATTGTGTCTGTGTGTGCGTGTTTTACATTTTCTCCGCATACACGGCACGGTTACCCCCACCCTAAACAATCATGCACACACACACATAGACACATAATTGAAATGAATGCATACAGGAATGAGGTAAAAAAAAAACTTTATAATAATAATAATCGAAGAGATGCTTTTGGTTTCTGTTAATTTCTTTCTCGTGACTTGGCCGAGCCTTTGCCAAGAAGAGGCGCGCACCAACCAACAAGACATCACTTCAGCCCAACTACTATTACGTCTTTAAAGCAGGCAATAGCTCTCTATATCATTCTATATACCACTCTACCACCCAGGCTCTTTCCCTCACTCTCTTCTTCTCCGATAACAAAAATCCCATCCTGTTATCTGATAAACATACTCAAAACTGATTTCTTCTGTTAATCTATTTTTTCTTTCTTTTCTTCCTAGTTTCGGGTGGCGGCGACTAGTAAGACGAAGTGATGATGGTGATAGTAAGAGTAGCAGGAGGTAAGAGTAAGACCAGGAATAGAAAGAGTAGGAGGAATCTTCACGAAAATCATCAGATCAGGTCTTTTGACTTGGAATAATAATAATAATGTGTATATGTATATATATATATCTAAATATATATCGCGCACACACATATATAACATACGTATTTGTGTGTAAAGACGTCTAAATGAAATAAATACATAAACAAATGAGCAAATGGATGAAAAGAGGAAGAAACAGAAAAGATGAAATGAAACAAGATTAGAATAATCGGAGATAAAACAAAATAGTCTACTTTGGACGAAATATTTCGAAGAATAGTTAAATTTTTTTCTTTGTGTAGTGTACATGAATGTATGGCTTCATCTCTCCCTATCTCTCGTATATATATATATATGTGTGTGTGTATGTTCGTTCATGTCTACATTGTGTGAATATCGGCGTTTGCGTATGCTTTACATCTGTGTTCATTCGTACGTTTTATAAAAGCGTTGATGTGTTTAGATTCTTATATGCGTGTATCTGCATTCTATGCGCCTATATATCCAACCCTGCATGTATGTAAGTCTACAAGTATACCTCATATATGTATATTTTGTGTGATTGTCTCGATTTCTACATAGCTGATATATGAAAGTGTGCATCTCTGCGTGTTGTATATGCTTAAATGTGTTCGTGTGTATACCTTTTATATAATAAGGTAGTGCGAGTGTGTATGTATGTACATAGACAGATAGATATGTGTGTGTGTGGTTTAAATGTTTCTTGTTTGAAGTAACAAACCCACCAGTTCTAATATATTTATTTAATATTTTTATTTTTATTTAATTTCCATCTTATTCTATTTGACGGTTTGATGGCTTTCTAGTAAGTTTAATTGGCCTCAGTCAAACAGCAGCAGCAACAACGAAATATAGCAAGTAGCAAGCTTGCTTGGCAGTTCTCAGAGCGACTGACAGATAAAATAAAACAAATAGAATAATAATGATAATTATTATTATAAATAAAAGCATTTCAGAAAGACAGAAAAAAAGAGAGAGTGAGAGAAGAAAAATGGAAAATACGAACAAAAACAACAACGATAAACGATTACAGGATAATAATTGATCCTTTTTGTTTTGCTCCAGAAAGTGTGGAACATACTATATATATATATATATATATTTGTGTGTGTGTGTGTGTATACACACACACAATGTCCAGCCCTTGCTAGCAGGGAAAACTGGCATTATATGATTATATATATATATAATTAAGGGTGGAGTCACGATGAAGGTCGGGAAGTGACCACAGCTAAAAAAGGCACTCAATACGTTGGTAGAGTATGGGCATCTTTATTTTGTATAGAAATGACTTCTACACGACTAGATCTGTTTCACTTATATGAAATTATTTTTTCATATGAATGAAACAGCTCTAGCCATGAAGAAGTCATCTCTCTCTCTCTATCTATTTATCTCTATATATATCATATGCATACATAGTATATATAATAAATATGTGTGTAATAAATCATCATGGTTTAACGACATTTGTTTTTCATAGTGGCATGGGTTGGACAATATACATACGACCCTTCTATTGCTTGATGCCTTTCCTATCACCAACCCCTTTATACAGTGTACTAGGAGCATTTATTGTGTGAATCACCAACACTTGGGCGAGGAGTTCTCCCAACCGTTTGTTTGACAGTTCTTATATAGCCTTTCCTATCACCAACTACTTTACAGAATGTAGGGAGTGCATTTTTCGTGGCACCAGCACTAGAGAAGTTGTTGATCATTTACTCTACTGAAGATATCTTTACCCTAGAGAGAGGAACAGTATGACTGGCTGGGGGTAACAGGGATGGTGTGTATGGTGTCATGGGTGTATGACAAGTGTGGTGAAGTGGTGGGATTGAATGGGTAAAGAATAGGAAGGGATGTGATGATCAAAGCTACTAAAGAGCTTAGACTGGTATGTCAGGATTTTTTTTTTTGTGGGATGTGATCCTGGATAGATAGTGAGGGTGTTAGAATTTAAGTGGGGTGGTGATCCTGGCGATCAGACAGCAACTGGGATACCACAGCCCTGACCGAAGGAGCTCTAACATGTTCATTACATTAAATGTTATCCCACTGAGGTCAAATCTGCTTTTTAAACTTTCTGTGTTAATAAAATAATGTACCAGTCTAATACTGAGATCAATTTTATCGATTTACCCATTCCACCCCAACTTGCTATCCTTGTGCTTAATTTTGAAACCATTACATATATACAGGGTGCAGACGATATTTGTTTGCAAGATTACTGTCTAGGAAAAAATAACACAGTAGTTTTATTTTTTAAGATATATTTATCAAACTTTGGTCAGTTTATCTTCATGACTTGTTCTTTCGATCTCACTCGATAAACCCGCCATTGGCTTTGATGATGGCCTCGGAACCGGCTACAGGCCTTCGTCATTGTCCCCTGACTTAGGCCCCTAAAGGCACTTGTGATCCTGGCCTTCAGATGGTCTTTCGTATTGCAGCTAGATCTGTTGGTGTCTCGTTCCACTGCGCCCCACAAAAAGAAGTCGAGGGGGTTGCAGTCAGGCGAACTGGGAGGCCAGATGTCAGGTGAAGTGTGGTCGACAAAGTTCTCTGACAGCCAGGCTTGGGTCTTTCGGCTGGTATGGCAGGGCGCTGAGTCTTGCTGCCACACGTACGGCCTACCTGCAGCTACCTGGTCGATCCAGGGCTTTACTACCTCGCTCAGAACACGGATGTAGCCATCGGTGTTCAGCTTGAGGCTCTCTGGGAAGAAGTGAGGTGGCATGACGTCACCTTGACTGCTGACGACACCTAAGACCAATGTTGTCGCTGGAAACTTTGTCTGCATGACTCTGGGCAGTCTTTGGATGAGACAGCGAGCCACCTGTTGTTCTGGGGGTTGATCTTCTGGTCTTATTTGCCCTCCCGGCGCAGATTCCAAGAAGAACTCCGTGTCTCTTCCACAAATTTGGAGGTTCAAAATTATTCATAATCAATTATTCTGAAAATAAATAATGGAAATATAGTCACTGTTTTTATGAAGACAAGAGGACAACGGAAGTAAAAAAAATTTGCATAAAATTAGCAGTTGAAAATTGCGAACAAATATCGTACACACCCTGTATATATATAGTATCATTATTGTATATAATGTATTATATTGTATATATATTTGTGTGTGTGTGTATATATATATATGTGTGTGTGTGTGTGTGTGTATATATATATATATGTATATGTATACATTTTTTGTCACATCACCAGTCTGACGAGCAGATCAATACTGGAGTCGGGTCCATAACTCCTATGGGTTACCTTGAGCTAATCCTCTTCAAAATGCGCGTAACAGGTCGATACACAATAAATATTTTACATATATAAACGAAACTTCCTTGTTTTTCTATTATGTGTATAAATATATATATATATATATAAGAATAAAATGAAATTTACAGCTCGTACCTATGCAGGTTTAGCTTGTTTCCTTTATGGTTGGATCTCATTCATTTATTTCAGTAATAAGGACCTCAGTCTTATGATGAAACTTTACATGAAATGAAGCATCTTGCTTAAGAACACATCACACTGCTTGATCAAGGAATAAGACCTAGAGGCCTTGGCATAGTGGTAACATATTAGTCCTGTAGGCGCTAATGTCGATTTTTTTCTGTGAAGGGAGCTTGTATGGTCTATTATTTAGACTATTCTTCCGTAGTAAAAAAATTCACGAGAAGTTAGATTCTTGGACCGGGTGATGCGTTGTGTCATTGAGCAAGACACTTTATTTCATGTTGCTCCAGTTTACTTTCCCTTGGACAATATTGGTGGTGTGGAGAGGGGAGACTGGTATGTATGGGTGACTGCTGGTCTTCTGCAAACAAACCTTACCCAGGCTTGTGCCTCAGAGGGGAACTTTCTAGGTGCAAAATCATGGGATCTTATATATATATAATGTATATATATATCACCTTGACCGACCAGTCTGTCGGGCGTCCATTCGGCGCCGCTGGTTACAGCACATGCTGTTTTAGCCATAAGATAATGGCATCCCACTGGCTGGGTGGGCAGGCCGGTGTCTCTTCATCTCATTTTTACAGCTGAGTAAACTGGAGCAACGTGAAATAAAGTGTCTTGCTCAAGGAAACAACACATCACCCGGTCCGAGAATTGAACTCACAACCTTTCGATTGCAAGCCTAATGCTCTAACCACTAAGCCATGTGCCTTCACATATATATATAGTTCATAGGATATGTCTGAAACTCAGATGCAGAAATAAATGTAAAGAGTTAGTTATAAATAACTTTGAAAATTAGGTAAAACCCCTAATCACTGTCTAAATTAGGCAACTTTCTTTGAATGTAAACAACATTATAGGAAATGTAAGTAACTCAGGCATAGAAAATAACTGTAAATATGCTTGTTATAGATAATGGCTTAGAAAATCAAGTATAGATGGAAAAAAATGGCCACCAGTTGCTATGAGGAATCAAACCTCATATTTTCCAGGGGATATAAACAAATATTAAATGTAAATACAGAAATGGACACACACACACATATATATATATGATGGGCTTCCACACAGTTTCCATCTACCAAGTTTCAGTCATAAGACATTGCTCAACAGAAGGCTATATTAAAAGACATTTACCAATGGTACAATGCAGTGATAGTGAACTCTTAACTACCATATTTCCCGGCGCTGAAGATGCTTCGTCCTTGAAGACGCACCCTAATTTTGAGAACCAAAAATTTGAAAAAACATAAACAACCTTCGGCCTCCAGGATGCATGGTAAATTTTTGAGACTTATTTTAGGAAAATAGTAGCGTCTTCGATGCCAGGAAATACAGTAAATAGCTATGCCTGCAAAACGGGGAGAACAAGCATAAGATGATGATATTGATACAACTATATAATGTCATCATCATTTTTATGCTGTTTTCTATGCCAACCCTTTAAGTAAGGCAATGATCTTCACATGTTGAAGTGCTGAGCTGTAAGACATTATATGATACATAAACAAGTATCAGTGGCTGACTAAATGGAGTCAATATGAATAAAAGATACATGCGGACACAAGGAGACACAATCACATATATATATATATTCAATGTGGTTTACCTTTCTCTAACTGTTATAGATCAGTCAATTATATCAATTTGATTAACCCTCCAATACGATTGTAAAACAATGAATGAAATATGTAAAATAACTTGCCTTTGTTATCATTGTTAAACTAATATGGAATATATATATATATATATATTCCATATTAGCTTAACAATTATAACAAAGGCAAGTTATTTTACATATTTCATTTTATATATATAATATAGATTGATACATATATAAGTAGGTAGATAGATAGATATACATATCAGGCTTCCACACCATTTCCGTCAATTAATTTCACTTATAAAGCATTGGTCAGACTATCAAGGCTAATAATATGGAGTACATAACTTCTATCGATTAGTCAATATATCAATATTATCATGGTTCATTTCACCCTTTGAAACGATTGTAAAATCTTGTCTTTTTTGTTTTCATTGTTCAATACACACACACACACATCTATCTATCTATCTATATCATCATCATCATCATCATCAGGTTTAGCGTCCGTGTTCCACGCTTGCATGGGTTTGGACGGGGGTTTTCCCACTTGAGGCAAGAGTGGTTGTCTTGCTCGCATAGGACTGTCTGGCGGGTTTTCTACAGCTGGATGCCCTTCCTAACACCAACCACATTTACAGTGTGGGGCTGGGAGGTTTTTACCGTGTTGCCTCCACGGCCACATTACAGCGTGGACTGTCTGGCGGGTTTTCTACAGCTGGATGCCCTTCCTAACACCAACCACATTTACAGTGTGGGGCTGGGTGGTTTTTACCGTGTTGCCTCCATGGCCACATTACAGCGTGGACTGTCTGGCGGGTTTTCTACAGCTGGATGCCCTTCCTAACACCAACCACATTTACAGTGTGGGGCTGGGAGGTTTTTACCGTGTTGCCTACACGGCCACATTTACAGCGTGGACTGTGTTTTTTTTTTGTCGTGACACCTACACGATCTCATTTGTTTCGGCCTGGATGGTGTGGGACCAACATAACTTTACATTGAAAGGGGCGGTGTGGATGGGGTGGAGGTGGTGGGACGGGGGTGTATTTTGTTAGAGATGCCTACTGACTGTAGTAGGTTTTACTTTGTATTTAGGTAAGGCGAGTCTTCTCTATTACTGAGTACCGCCAAAGGTCTCGGTCCAGTGACATTGTCTTGGAGAGGTGTAAGCGTGTGAGGTCGGAATTTATCAGCTCGTCCCATGTTTTTCTGGGTCTGCCTACTCCGTGGCTACCGTCTATCTTTATTGCCCTGCACTATAGGGGATGCTTTGGAGAGGAGAAATTATAGGGGTATAAAACTGATAGATCAGGTTATGAAAGTGGCAGAAAGGATTTTAGCACAACTAATTAGAGAAAGGGTCAAACTAGATGAGATGCAGTTTGGTTTTGTGCCTGGGAAGAGTACAACAGATGCCTTCTTCTTGGCGAGACAATTGCAAGAGAGGTTCTTAGAGAAGAATAAGCCACTATACTTAGCCTTTGTTGACCTAGAGACGGCCTTTGATAGGGTACCCCGATCTGTCATCTGGTGGTCCCTAAGGAAGCTAGGTGTTGAGGAATGGCTTGTGAGGACAGTGAAAACTTTGTACAGAGGTACTCTCAGTAAAGTCAGGGTAGGAATGGAGTTTAGTGAGGAATTCCAGATACAAGTAGGAGTACATCAGGGTTCGGTCCTCAGCCCGCTCTTGTTCATTATAGTCCTCCAAGCCATAACAGAGGAGTTCAAGACTGGCTGTCCATGGGAACTTCTCTATGCTGACGATCTGGTTCTTATAGCAGAATCAGTAGAGGAGCTGGAGAATAAATTATGGCTATGGAAACAGCAGTTGGAAGCAAGAGGACTGAGAGTGAACCTAGCTAAGACAAAAGTGTTGATGAGTAGAAAAGAGGACAAAACCCTGATTCCGCCAGGGAAATGGCCATGTTCGATATGCAGAAAAGGAACTGGCATAAATTCTATAAAATGCACACAATGCAGATCCTGGGTACACAAGAGATGTAGCGGGATAGCAGGCAAACTAACAGGTAGGGAGAAATATGTATGCAGTAGATGTACAGGGAAATTAGACAGTAGAAGTCGCACTGATAGACACATTTTTCAAATGCAAGAGGGCGCTATAGAAGTGGTGGATAGCTTCCGGTACCTAGGAGATCAGATTAGCATGGGAGGAGGGTGTTCCGAGGCCATAGTATCTAGAATAAGGACGAGTTGGAAGAAGGTTAGGAAGCTGCTTCCTCTGTTGACGAAGAAGGGTTTCTCCCTGCGTATGAAAGGCCGGTTGTATGATGCCTGTGTGAGGAGCGTGATGCTGCATGGTAGTGAGACATGGGCAGCAACTGCAGAGGATATGCGACAGCTGGAGAGAAATGAGGCAAGCATGCTCCGTTGGATGTGCGTGAACGACCCAGCATAAATGTGTTGAGAGAGAAACTGTGTCTGAGAGGGATAGAATGTAGTGTACAGGAGAGGAGACTGAGGTGGTATGGACATGTGATGT
Organism: Eledone cirrhosa; assembly: GCA_964016885.1. Classification (NCBI taxonomy): domain Eukaryota; kingdom Metazoa; phylum Mollusca; class Cephalopoda; order Octopoda; family Eledonidae; genus Eledone; species Eledone cirrhosa. The sequence goes on from OZ024742.1 coordinate 243,739,585, forward strand.
GCATGGAGGATGACCGATGGGTGAAGAAGTGCCAGGAATTGCCAGTTGAAGGAAGACGTGGTAGAGGTAGACCACGAAAAACATGGGCGGAGGTGGTGAGAACAGACCTCAGATCATTGAAGCTCACGGTGGAGATGACGAGGGACCGTGACGATTGGAGAGATGCTGTGCTGAATAAGATCCGTCCCACCCTTGCAAGCAGGGAAAAGCGGACGTAAAATGATGATGATGATGATGATGATGATAGGTTATTAATTGTTTCTACTTATATATTATATATATATATATATACGAGGTGGGTCAGAAAAGTTCCAGGACTGATGTCACAAAGATTTATTTCAAACCCAAACTTCACACTAAGAGTTTTCTCCTTCAAAGTAATCCCCCTGGAGTCTAATGCACTTTTCCATCCTTTTCTACCATGCTTTCATGCACTGCTGGAAGGCTTCTTCCGGGATCCTCTGCAGTTCCATCGTCACGGCCTTTTTGATGTCGTCCACGTCTTCAAAACGGGTCCCCTCCAGGTCGTACTCGAAGATCCATGACTCATCACCGGTGATGACTGTCCCTAGCAAGTCTTGTTCGAAGATGTCCTGGCACACTTGCATGCGTCGACCCTTCTGGTCATCGTTCAGCAGTTTTGGCACCATCTTCACGCAGACTTTTCGCATGTCCAAATCTTCAGTGAGAATCTTCCAGATGCTGTCCCGATTCATGCCCAGCTCATTTACCATCAGTCGAACAGTCAACCGATGATCGCTACGCACCATCTGCCTGACGCGCTCAACGTTGACCTCAGTCCTGGTTGTTGAGAGCTTTCCGCTCCTGGGGTCATCTTCCACATCCTTGCGTCCTTCTTTAAACCTCTTGCACCACTCAAAAACACGTGAGCGTGACATCGTCTCATCTCCATACACTTGCTGCAGCAATCCCAGTGCTTCTGGCGGAGTTTTCAAGTTTGTTCGTTGCTCTGTGCTCATTGCTTGACGACCTGTAACAGAGGACATGTATATCAAATTATGAAGAAAAAAGTTTGATCGCTGCAGAGAGCGAGCTAAGATTACAGTTACATACTCCAGGGGGATTACTTTGAAGGAGAAAACTCTTAGTGTGAAGTTTGGGTTTGAAATAAATCTTTTGTGACATAAGTCCTGGAACTTTTCTGACACACCTCATATTATATATATATTGGAAAATGTGTGAAATCCTTGGTACAGTTAGGTATATTTGAAAAAAGGAAAAGAATGACTTCACTAGTATTTGATTTAATTTTATAATATTATAATATTATAAAATTAAATCAAATTCTTTAGAACTACAAGTGAAGTCCTTATTTTCCTTTTTTCAAATATATATATATATATATATATATGTATATATATATATATATATATATATATATATATACGCAGATGATCTAACGCTCATAGCTGAATCAATGGCCGAACTAGAGAAGAAATTCCAAACATGGAAGCATGGCCTAGAATCAAAAGGCCTTAAAATTAACCTGTCTAAGACTAAAGTTCTAGTTTGTAGGAAAGAAAATAGGGCACCGGTCTCATCTGGGAAATGGCCATGCTCAGTGTGTAGGAAAGGAGTAGGTAGAAACTCCATTTTATGTCCCAAATGCAAAGTATGGGTGCATAAAAGATGTAGTGGGACCACAGGTAAGCTAACTAAGAACATAGATTTTATATGTGGCCGGTGCTCTGGTGCAATAAGTAGCAGCAAGTGCCCACAGAATACTAGCTCATTCCATTGCACAGATGATTCTATAGAAATAGTGGACACCTTCCGTTACTTAGGTGACAAAATCAGCAGTGCTGGAGGGTGCTCTGAAAGTACAGTAGCTAGAGTCAGAACTGGATGGAAAAAGTTCAGAGAGCTTATACCACTATTAGCCGCTAAAGGGTTCTCTCTAAAAATGAAAGGCAGGCTGTATGATGCCTGCATACGAACAGCAATGTTACATGGCAGTGAGACCTGGGCATTGTGTGCAGAGGATATACGCAGACTGGAGAGGAACGAAGCTTGCATGCTCCGCTGGATGTGTAATAGTAATATCCGTGAACGGCAAAGCATAAACAAACTAAGGGAAAAATTAGAAATAAGAGGGATCAGATGTTGTTTACTCGAGAGAAGACTACGTTGGTATGGTCATGTGATGCGCATGAAAGACGACAGCTGTATAAAAAAGTGCAGGGCAATAAAAATAGACGGTAGCCACGGAGTAGGCAGACCCAGAAAAACCTGAGACGACTTGATAAATTCTGACCTCACACAATTACACCTCTCCAAGACTATGTCACTGGACCGAGATCTTTGGCGCTACACAGTAATACAGAAGACCCGCCTTACCTTACTACAGTCAGTAGTCACCTCTAACAAAATACACCCCCGTCCCACTACCCCCACCCCATCCACAACACCCTTTCAATGTAAAGTTATGTTGGTACCACAACGTCCAGTCCGTAACAAATGAGGTCATGTAGGTGTCACGACAAAAAAACACACAGTCCACGCTGTAATGTGGCTGTGTAGGTAACACGGTAAAAACCTCCCAGTCCACACTGTAAACGTGGTTGGTGTTAGGAAAGGCATCCAGCCGTAGAAAACCCGCCAGACAGTCCTATGCAAGCAAGACAACCACTCTTGCCTCAAGTGGGAAAACTCCCGTCCAAACCCATGCAAGCGTGGAAGATGGATGTTAAACGATGATGATGATGATGATGATGATGTATGTAAAAGGTAAACAGAAATAACAACACAATCGATACAGTATATGGAAGGGATATATTAGGTTAACGCTTGATATATATTAAACAACAGAAGGTCGGACTGGAAAATTCGCTTTAAAATTTTATTTCCATGAAATCACTATACATATTTCGATGGCCCAGCTCCATCATCCAATTATAATGCAAGACGGGACGATCTCATTAGGTGTCAACCACAGAGATACTTAACAGGGTTACATTGAACCCAAACATATAATGGAAGATAGGGAAAATTGAATAGAAAATTGAAAATTCAATTCGGAGACACTCTGCATAATGTTGAGTGCTTCGATTGATTTGTTACATCCTAGTTTACCAACCAGAACCACTAACTCTACCCTTTGGTAATTAAACTAACTTAAACCTTTAACATTTACTTTACTCTATATTTACTTTTGTATTTTCACAATAAACACTTTATTTCACATAATTACCTCAAATAATATTGAATCTACGAGATTTTGATATTATTTATTTTGATAACAATACCTTAACATATGTATGAGCAGCTGGTTATGGCCAGTTTGAACAGAAAGAAGTGAGAGAATTCTGGCCAAATATAGGTGGTTAAAATGCAAAATGGTTAAATTATATATATATATATATATATATATATATATATATATATATATATATATATATATATATATATATATATGTATATATATTTATATATATATATATATATGCAGAAAACTTATAATGAGAGTGTGGAGGAGAAAGAAAGACTTGAGTGTAAGATAACACAGACAGCAAATTAATGAAGGTTCTTGAAGACAAACAGGAGAAATTGAAAGAAACGGTATTTGCAAGGAAAATTATCCAAAGTGATATTATTTTATTCAGAAGTATAAGAATTACAATTCTTAGTTTAGCTGAAATCATAAAAATAGTAGATAAAGTAGTTCTGTTATCTCTCTCTATATATATACAGTTCTGTTATAAGCAAGGTACAATGTGGCAAACGGACCAGACTTGCCTCATAATGAGAGCACCCAGTTCTATACTGTAAGCCTGGCTGAGGTTCAGGAAGCTATCTACAGTGGTAAAAACCTAGCCAAAACACACTCCCGCTATGAGCAAAGTATGGCAAGGCTAATGGACAGACCCTCCTCATGACAGGGCCACCCAGTTCCACACTGTAAACGTGGTTGATGTTAGGAAGGAAATCCAGCCAAAATACAATTCCATTTGAGCAAGGTACGGCACGGCTAACTGGTCAGACTTGTTTCATAACGTGGACGACCCATCTAACCCAGCCAAGCATGGAAAAATAGATGTTAAACAGTGATCTAGATGATTATGATTATATATACAAAGGGTTGAGAATACTCTTCAGCTGTGACAAAGTCGTGACAATCTAACCTAGTGCTGGTGCCATGATAAAATACACACTAGAGCGTGTGAATGGAGTGAGATGCAAGTCTGGAATCTACCTACTATATAGCAGCCCCACTTGTACACTACTCTGTCTGTGATGACCACCCAGCCTTTGTTAGTAGGGAAAACAAACGTTAAAAGATGATGACAGGTTTTCTGTAAATTTATTCTACTAAATTCACCTACTGGGCATGGGTTGGCCTGACACTATCGTAGAAGAAAAAGGTACACACTAAATCCACATAGTTATGAGTGAAGCAAACGTCTATACCACACAACCATGCCTGTACCTAATATTTATATATATATATATATATATATAGAGAGAGAGAGAGAGAGACAATAGATAAGTCATCATCATTTTACATTTGCTTTCCATGCTGATAAAACTTTAACAGGTGGGTACAGTCTGAGAAAGTACTGTTTGGAGTTACTCTTGTCATAGACAGGTTGAAGGACTGACTTTCATGTACGTACCATTCTTGGCCTGATATCTAATGCTAGATGCACCCCTTAACACTAATTACTTTACAGATTGTACAAGGTGCATTTTATTGTGGCATCAACACTAGAGAGGTTGCCTGTTGCCTTGTCCACTGCAAACTAATGATTCTTTCTCTTCAGCCACCATAGACTCTATTCTTTCAAAGCAAATATGTCTGAGTATGTTATTAGAAGAGGAGCTATTATGAAGAGAGTGGAATAATATGTATCATTGTTAACATCACTGTTTTACGTTTGTGTTTCATGCTGGTTAGTCAGGTTGTCACATTCTGAGACTAGATAACTCAGATGAACATGCCTTGCTCATACATTCCAGTTTGACTGGATGCCTTTTTTTGTGGCATCAGCCCTACCACTTTACAGAGTGGGCGGAATGCATTTCATTGTGACACTAGCCTTACTACATTAAAGTGGGCTGGATGCATTTTATTGTAGCACCAGGACTACCACTTTACAGACAGGGTTGGGTGCATTTTATTGAGGAACCAGTGCCACCATTTGCAAAGTGCATTCCAGTGTGCTTTGCTTCACAAGGAAGGGCAGTAAAGAGAGGTCGGGGATGAAAGCAATGCATGCACCAGGTTACAATATTTTTATTGTAATTAATGCTGGATTTATTGTTTATTACTTTTGCTACACAGTAATTTTAGTAGGTCATGAGGGCATCTGCAGGAGCTGCTTGCAGAGGAAGCCATAACTCGAGGGAGAAAGAGCATATATATATATAACAAAGAGCGTGTGGTAAGATACCAGGTTGACCATAACGCACCAGAGTACTCAACACTTAGGGTAATAGAGTGGGTAATATGAAAAGATTCAGGACTTCGATGGTTGAGCTCCGACTGTTTCGATAGCTAGATCCGATCTAGCTGTCAAAACAGCCAGAGCTCAGCCGTTGGTGTCCTGAATCTTTTCATTCATATACATACATATATATTTATATACAGGGTGCGGACGATATTTGTTCGCAATTTTCAACTGCTAATTTTATGCAAATTTTCTTTACTTCCGTTGTCACTCTTGTCTTCATAAAAACAGTGACTATATTTCCATTATTTATTTTCAGAATAATTGATTATGAATAATTTTGAACCTCCAAATTTGTGGAAGAGACACAGAGTTCTTCTTGGAATCCGTGCCGGAAGGACAAATAAGACCAGAAGATCAACTCTCAGAACAACAGGTGGCTCGCTGTCTCATCCAAAGACGTGCCCAGAGTCATGCAGACAAAGTTTCCAGCACAACATTGGTCTTAGGTGTCGTCAGCAGTCAAGGTGACGTCATGCCACCTCACTTCTTCCCTGAGGACCTCAAGCTGAACACCGATGGCTACATCCACGTTCTGAGTGAGGTAGTAAAGCCCTGGATCGACCAGGTAGTTGCAGGTAGGCCGTCATCAAAGCCAATGGCGGGTTTATCGAGTGAGATCGAAAGAACAAGTCATGAAGACAAACTGACCCAAGTTTAATAAATAAATCTTAAAAAATAAAACTACTGTGTTAATTTTTCCTAGACAGTAATCTTGCGAACAAATATCATCCGCACCCTGTATATAACCCATACACACACACATATATATATCATCACCGTTTAACGTCCATTTTCCACACTGGCATGGGTTAGACGAGTTGTCCTGTTGTGAGAAATGCCAGGTCAGGTGAGCTTGTCTTGTTCATACAGAACTGATTTTGGTCAGGTTTCTACAGCTGAATGCCCTTCCTAATGCCAACCACATTTACAGTGAATACTGGGTGCTTTCAGTTGTGACACCTACATAACCACTTTACAGTGTGGACTGGGGGCCTTTTTTGTGTCACCTATACAACCACTTTACAGTGTTGGCTGGGGCTTTGCTAGATGTATGCTTCAGCCTGTCCCAATGGGAGATGTATGGAAGAGTGGGGTGGGATGGAGGTGGTGCATACTATATGTATGCTTCAGCTTCAGCCTGTGCCCATGGGAAGGTGGGTCTTCTGTATTACTGCATAATGCCAGAGACCTCGGTTCTGTGTCATCGTCTTTGTGAGGTGCAATCGATTGAACAAGGTCAGCTTTTATTACCTCATCCCAAGTCTTCCTGGGTCTCCCCACTCTATGGTTTCCATCAACATTGAGCACTCTCCACTTTTTTATATATCTGTCATCCTTGAAACGCATCACATGTCCATACCAACGCAATCTCCTCTCCTGCACACTGCATCTGATTCCTTTTATGCCTAGTTTCTCCCTCAGTTTGTTTATGTTTGTCATTCATATATATTACTATTACACATACATCAGAGCATGCAAGCTTCATTTCTTTCCAATCGTCACAAGTCTTCTGCATACAGTGCCCAGCTCTCACTACCATGCAACATTGCTGTTCATATGCATGCATCATACAGTTTGCCTTTCATTTTGAAGGAAAAGCCTTTTGTAACTAACAGTGGTAATAGCTCCCTGAACTTCTTCCACCCTGTTCTCACTCTGGCTAATGTACTTTCAGAAAACCCACCTCTGCTGCTAATTTGGTCACCCAGGTAGCAGAAGCTGTCTACTACTTCTACCAAACCTTTCCAGAATTTGATAGCGCTTGTTTCCTGTGGTCACTTACTACTTATTGCTCCAGTGCAACATGTAAAACCTATGTCATTCTTTGCTAAACTTCCCGAGATCCCACCACATCTCTTGTGTACCTAGTTTGCATTTGGAACAGAGGATGGAATTCTTACCTACACTTTTCTTACACACTGAGCAAGGCCATTTCCCAAAGGGGATTAGGCCTGTTTTCCTTTCTACTTACTAGGACCTTAATCTTTGTCTGGTTGATTTTAAGACCCTTTGTTTCTAGGCCATGCTTCCAGGTTTGGAATTTCTTCTCTAACTCCACCATAGACTCAGCTATGAGTCTAAGAACATCTGCGTACAGGAGCACCCATGGGCAGCCAGTTTTAAACTCCTTAGTTATAGCCTGCAGTATGATAATAAGCAAGAGACGGCCAAGAACAGAGCCATGTTGGATGCTAACTTGCATGCTAAATTCCTCGCTATAGTTGTTAATTGTAATTTTGCTAACTGCTCCCCTATACATGGCTTGTACAGCCTTCACAAGCCAATCATCTACTAGTTTTCTAAGAGCCCAGCAGATTATGACATGGAGGACTCTGTCAAAAGCTTTCTCCAGCTCAACAAATGTCAGGTAGAGTGGCTTACTTTTAGCTAGGTACTTTTCCTATAGCTGTTTCACCAGGATGAGAGCATCTGTAGTGCTTTTACCTGGTACAAATCCGAACTGCATCTCATCTAGATTTACCCGGTCCCTAATTAGCTATGCTAAAACTCTTTCTGTTACTTTCATGACCTGGTCCATCAACTTGATACCTCTATAGTCTCCTTTACCATTGTAGCAGCTGACAATGATGTAGCAGTTCACAATGAATATATATATATATATATACTATAGAGGCATGACAACCTCCCTAATGCTGGTGTCATGATAAAATGTACTCGGTAGAACACAAGAACATAAGAAAAATACAGGCCTTTGACCGATCTGAGAGGTCATTAGACTGCTTCCATACATGTATATCATCATCATTTTACACCCAGTTTACAAATTAGCATATTTTGTACAAGTTATCATGGTCTGAGTTCAGATGGGTTACAGAACCACATCTTGATTGCATATACCATGTTGTCATAGTTTCTATGGCTAGATGCCCTTCTTAACACTAACCACTTTACAGAGTGAACTGGCATTAAAATTGTTGGTAGTCAGTCCTTGCTTATACCATCCTTATCACTCTACATATCTTTCTCCTTGATCATGACAACTATGAATAAGGGATTGTATAGGATCTGTTTGTGTCTGATACACTATGCCATCATCTTTTCTGTGGCATCAGACATCTCACCCACACTCCTATACCACTTGTTATTGACATCCATCACTCTCTCTTACAATCTTCCATCTCTGTTACTATCACTTACTACCTCTCTCTTACCCAGCAAACATGTAACTGCCATCACTCTCTCTCTTTTCTATTATTTCATTCTTTACTATCCTTTCACCCTAATCTCATCATACTCCCATTCCCTTTCACCCATTTACTCTGGTTATTCTATTAATATTCATTCTTCTATTCTCCTTCTTGGTCATGTTGGCTTTAACAAACAGAGGATCATAAATTAGTGAGGTCTTTTTATGTTGTACAAGGCAGACTCACTAGTGGTGGTACTACAATAAAATGCTCACAATACACTCTGTGGAGTGATTAGAGAATATGTAGAGATAAATAAGGTTGATAATATGACAACCTCTATAGTATTAGTGCCATGATAAAATGCATCCAGTATACTTTGTAAAGTGGTTGGTATTAGGAAGGTCATCCAGCCACAGATAATATGCCAAAAAAAGAATATACAAGCAAGACATGATCCTCCAAGCCATCTAAGAAAACAGTATGTCCAAATGAGATCTGATTTTGACTGTGATGACAGCCAACCCATGGTGGCATGAAAAGCTGATATAAAAATGATGACATATATATGGCATAAGGAAGAGCATCCAGCCCTAGAAACCAAGTCAGAAACAGTTTAGTGCAAGCAAGACATGTACCTAACTTGCCTCAAACAGGACACCCTGTCTAACCCATGCTAGCCTGGAAAAACAGACGTTAAATGATGACAATGATGACATATATATATATATATGTATGTGTGTGTGTGTGTGTCATCATCATTGTTGTATTAAAGTCTACACAGGCCCATGCAAAGTTGGTAATTGGCCAAGGACCAATGTAAAATTTAACATTTCATATATATATACATATTATATGTGTGAGCTGATATCAATTCGCTGAAGTTTACAGATGACAAAGGGCCATAATAAGTGGAGGGATGCTGTGTTGACAAAGACCCATCTAACCGATGCAAGCATGGATAAGCAGGCGTTAAACAAGGATGATGATGACATCACCATCATAATCTTTCTTTCGCTTTTTCATGCTTGCATGGATTAGACGGGTCTTTGCCAACACACCACCCTTCCACTCATTGCAGTCCATTAAATTCTCTGTGAGGTTAAGCATTTTGAGATCAGCTTTAACCATTTCTGTCCAGGTTATTCTTTGGTCTTCTGCTGTGTCTTTTTTCCACTGACATCACCTGGCACTTCTTCACCCACTATTTATCAACCATACACATCACATGTCCAAACCAGTCTCTCTTGCACACATCTGATTCCTCATATACCTAGTTTTTCTCTCAGTTCATTCTTGCTTTATCGTTCATGTACGCTAACATTGCACATTCAATTGAACATGCTCATTTCATTTCTCTCCAGCACTTACAGTCCATGTCTTATTGCCATGCAACATCATGCACTCTACCTTTTGTTGTCAACAGAGATACTAGCTCTCTAAACTTTTTCTAGCTTGTTCTTATTCTGGCTACTAATTAAGCCACCTAAGTGACAGAAACTATCAACTACTTCTATGGTATATTCCTGAAATTGGAGAATACTTATTTTACTGCTGCTGTTGCTACACACTATTCCTGTACACCTGCTACATGCAAGAAAAGACTATCTTTTCTCTTAGACTGCCTACAACCCCACTACACCTCTTGTATACCTATAACTCACATTGAATATAGTTCCTACGTACTCCTTTTCTACATATAGAGCATAGCCACTATATATACACAACAAAAGCATGGATAAACTGAGATAGAAACTGGGTATATGAGGAATCAAATGTAGTGTGCACGTTTGGACATGTGATGCACGCGAATGATGATTGCTGGATGAAGTACCAAATAATCCTAGTGTAAAGAAGCTGCAGTAGAGCAAGACCAAGGAAGACCTGGATGGAAATATGGAAGTGGTGAGCGCTGATCTCAAATTGCTGAAGGTCAGAGATGACAAAGGAATACAAGTGCTGTACTGAGAAGGACCCATCCAACTCATGCAAGCTGTGGGTTAAATATATATGTATGCAAAGGAATATGACAAATATCTCACACACTATATACTCACCATCAGGTTGACTCAGTTCAGTATACATATCATCATTTAACATTCACTTACCCTGCTAGCAAGGGTTGGACAGGTCTTCACAGACCAAGTCTTTACTAAAGCTGGGCTACTGACCTTCCACACAGGTTGGGGGATTGCAACTTCTCTTACGTATAGTTCGAAGTTCTACCACGTGCATTTTATAGTGGCACCTGCACACACACACATCATAATCATCAATGAACATGCTTTCCCTGATACACACACACATATATATATAGATATATATAAGAAATTCCTGTTTTGGAAACAGAACTTATTATTAAAAGGGCTCAGAGTAAAGCTATCAAAACCAGCTTTAGTAAGTAGGGATGTGATTGTGCTTAATATGCAGAAAAGAAGCAGGTAGGAACTCCATAAGATGTGCACCATATAAAGTATGGGCATACAATAGGTATGGTGGGTAGTTTGAGCATCAGTGAAATACACCTTTTTCAATCCCAGGAAGTTACCATAGAAGTACTTGATAGTTTCTGTTACTTAGGTGACCTAATTAGCAGTGGAGGAGGTTGCTTTGAAAGCATAGTAGCTAGAATAAGAACAGGATGGAAACAAATTCAAGGAGCTACTGTCTCTGTTGACAACAAAGGGATTTTCCCTCCGAGTCAAGGGTATATTGTATGATGCCTGTGTGAGAAGCGTTATGTTGCATGGATGTGAGACATGGGTGGTAAAATGCAGAGATTGAAGAGAAATAAAGCGCATGTTTCTTTGGACATGCAATATTAGTGTGGGTGAACGATGGAGTGTAGATAAACTGAGAGAAAAACCGGGTATAAAAGGAATCAGATGGTGTGCAAGAGAGAAGGTTGCGCTGGTACAGACAGGTGATGCGTATGATGAGGAATACTGAACGAAGTGCTAGTGGAAGGAAGCTGTAGTAGAGGAAGACAGAGAAAAACATGGATAGAAGTGATTAGAGCAGACCTCAAAACCTTGAACCTCCCAGAGATGAAGAAACGCTACGAGTGCAGGGAGACTGTGCTGGAAAAGACCCGCCCAACCCATGCAAACATGGATAAAAGGACGTAGAATGATGATGACACATACATACACACATATATATATATATATATATATACATACATATAAAATAAGCACTGGTTTGACTAAATCCCTTCTAGGCGTTATCCCAGCATAGCCGTAGCCTGAATACTTTAAAAGTATATGTATGCGCATACACATATATTATATACACACGTGTGTGTGTGTGTGTGCATGCGTATATATTAAAGGAGTCTGTATATGCAATATGAAATACACGAAGAGTAAATTAAGTTGTTCATTTCGATAATAAAATTCAAATAATAATTAAATCTAGACTTTAAATAATCCTTATCATTTAATAAAAAAAAATCAGTTTCGCTTCTTCCAATTAAAATTAAAATAGAAATAGTAATGGCAAGGTGATGGATAATTAATAATGCTAATGAATAAATTTGAAAGTAGGTAATAAGTTTTATGTTTGAACTTTTGAAAAAGGCTCTGTAGTTTATTTTATTATTGCTATTATTTTGTCCTAGTTGCTTTTTATTTATACGAATTAAGGCTTGTTCAAACAAATGTATTTTTTCCCCATAAAGTATATAATTATTTAACCATAGTTAGATATTTTCCAAAAGAATTATGAAAATAAGAAGCGAGATATGAAAGGAAAAAAAAGACGATAAAATTGTATGCGGTCAGCTTCTCAATAAACTTATATACTTAAGGACTATAAAAAACATTTGAACCAAAAAATAATTTCACAAAAGAAAGAGAAAAGTAAAGCCTATGACTAAATTAGTAGATAGATATAGCCTTGTGCGTGTGTAGTTCTCAGTAAGTCATACATAGTGCGACGACTATCATTAGAAGCTGTGATATATTTCAGCTGAGACCGCAGCAGTCAACAGAGGTAGCCATTCACTACTTCCTCTCTTACTTTTATGCTCCTCTCTCTTTAACTTTTAACCCTCTCTTAGTTATTTCTAACCTTCTTTTTTTTACTCTCAACCTCCTCTCGTTTTAATTCAACACTTTCCCCCGTTTATTCTTGACCCTCCTCACGCTTACTCTTACATTTCTCTCTCATCATTCACAGCTCTCACTCTTTAACTCTCAACCCCCTCTCTCATTTATAAACATTTACTCCCGTATAATTCAATTCTCTCTCTTTTCTTTTCAACCTGTCCTTTCTTATGCACAACCTCTTTCTCCCTCATTTCAATTGTCTTCCTCTTACTCACTGTTACTGTCAACTCTCTCTGTCTTACTCACAACTCCCGCTCCTTTCCTCATCTTATCTCTTCTTTTTGAGATATTCTATTCCCTTTCTTCCCATCTCTTTATCCCGCTCTGTCTTTCTCTATTTTTCGTCATCCACTGCAACTCGTTCGGTAGATCTCTTATTCGTGTATTCTTTCTTAGTTGATATATAAATATATATATATATATATTACATTTACATATATATTAATATATTATATATGTATATATATGTATATTATATAAAAATACCACCAAAAAAGAATCAACAATAACAGACAAAAAATAATTCCATCAGTTTATTCATTTATTCGTTTATTCATTTCGAACAGGATTTCTCTATTCCCTCTATTCGTTCATTCATTTCCGAACGCGTGTTATTGTTTCACGTCAACTGAAAACCCGTAAGAAGAGTACTAAATTGTCGAACGCTGGTAATATAATAATAATGGTTGCTATTGACTGCTTCTTCTGCTGCTGGTTTACTTAATTAGCTTCGTCGGGGGGAAAGAGAGAGAAGGAAAAAAAAAGAAAGAAAACAAAAACAACAAAAGCTGACTGTGAATTGGACGGTGGATGTGGAACAGTTCTGAAAATATAATATAACGGAGTTTAAATGCCGGATAAATCTTTTAGGGTTTTAAACCTGAACAGCTTTTTTTTCTTTCATATATCTTCTGGCTTTTAAAGCAGTGAGTAATTTTCCACACCGGAGTTTTTACAAATAACAGTTTGGATTCTGGTCAATGTGTGTTGCCTAGGAATAAAATATATAATAAACTAGAAAGAAGAGATTCTGAAATCGCAACAAATTGGTGAGTTATGTTGTTTAAAGAAAAAAAAAATATTTTGCTTTGTTGATGGTTTAAAATGCTATGTTGTATAGTTTTAATAATGATGATAATAATAATCTAATATGATATAGACCTCTGCCCTTCATCATTTTCCTTGCTAATGATAAAGTAGTTTTAGATTGTTGTTCATCTATCATTGGGATCCATATTTTTGTGTTATCTTTTTTTTATACATACGATGCTATCTACTTCTATTTATCGTGTCTACTAAATCGTTTAGCCTTTCAGTGTCCCCCATCTCTGAAAGTAATATTCACCGAAACCTTTTCTGTCGGCTCCTTAAATAGATATATTATTATTATTATCATCATTATATTGCTATAGCTATGACTATTATTATCGTAATTATTATTATCATCATCATATCATTATTATAACTGTTATTATCATATGACTATAACTTGTTAGCATTATTATTATCACCATCATTATCATCCCTTCCTAAACGGCTCTCCTGTTCGTTGGACAAACACACCCGAAAAACTTATATTGTTGGACAAACATACCCGAAAAACTTATATTCCTAACCAAATTTTATTTACTGTTTCCGTCGGATACCTTCCTGTATTTACTCTTTATGATTTAAGATCAGGACAAACAATAACGATCCACATTTTTTCTTCTCCACAAAATCCTATTGTCAGATGTTTGTGTGTATTCCATGACATAAATTCCCGTATTATTACTATTATATATTATATCTTACAACTGCAAATATACCCTGTGTTTATAAAATGTTAAGGACAAATCTTATTTTCACCAGTTATTTTCGCGCCTTTCATCGATAAGTGAAATAAATGCTAGCTTTAATATTTTAGTTTACACTTCCTATATTGTATTCCAATCCCCTTTTTAATGACAGCAGTGACTCTTCATTTGAGTCGCTGCTATATTAATTCTATGGGTATTATAAATCAGATCTGCCCATTTGAAGCTAATCATCTTCTAACTATATATTACTGAATACATTATATATATACATCTATATGTATGTATGTATATATATATATATGTACACATATATATATATATGTAATGTTTATATGGGGTAATCTATGTATGTATGTGGGACTATATATATATATATAGATATCTATATATAATCAATATATGTTTATATGGTAATCTATCTATCTATCGAGATATATATATATATATATATATATATATCAATGTGTTTATGTGTGTGTGGTATGTATATGGGGGTATATATATATATTGTATATATATATAAACATGTTTATGTAGATATTATATGTGCATATTCCCCCCCCTCTCTCTTTATATATATATATATATATATATATATATATATATATATATATATATATATATATAAAATAATAATAAGCAATATATGTAGTATATATTTCTTTGTATAAAGTTCATTTGTTGGGTAATCGTTTTAAAGCTTATAATTCCCGAAAATCTCTTCAATTGGCAAATATTGTGTTGTCTTTCAAAATGGATTTGTCAGCTTTCGTTCAAATTAAGATTCAAGGCAAGCAAGCTAATCCCTACTCTCCCTCGTTGCCTAAATTCCAGTTATTACGATTATCGGACATATATTTTATTATCCAAAGTGTCTATTCTGCTTAAAGGAATGAGGTTCAATCTACTCTGTAGGAAGTGCCGGTCAAACTTATGTTAGCATTCTGTTCAGTAGAGTAAGCATTGCATGAAGGAAAGCCTCTTCTGTAAATGATTTTAACTCTATAATTGACAATAAAAGCTTGATACATTACCATATAGTTATAGTGTCATCCTTTCTTATATATTGTGTGTTAAGGTACCACTAACTTTTTATTTTCTTTCATTTTGTCGTCCGTACGCATGTTATCACTTGTTTTGGAAATATATTTCCTTTGTATGAAAACCTTGAAAGTTTATGAAAACATAAATAAAATAAAAAAAAAAAAAGCCCCAAAACAAAACAAGTTTCATTTCACGATAGAATTACAACAAACGGATAAAGAATTCTCTTTCAGGTTGCGTATTTAGAAAATTGAGATTTTTTATTGAATTCATTTTTTAAAATGTTTGTTTGGAGGTGTTTATATAGCATATCCCTAAAATAGAATTTTTTTTACGCTGTGATTATTATTAAAATAGCCGTTAAACTATAATCCATGATAAATTTCTCTAAAATTCCAGCTTATTTACATTAAATGATGTGTATTTTTGATAGTTATACATATTTAAACCTGTGAAGGCGTATATGATGATTATTGTTCATCTAGTTATGTTTCAGAGATATATGTTTGAACAGTATTTTTTTGTATTTGTAAACAATCAACAATACTCCACATTTGTTTTATATATTGTCCCTTTCGGAAAATATTTACGTTATATCTTAATATACATAAAATCTACACTGAACTGCATTTGTCACAATACTATGAATTGGCTTCAGTCTTTATTTGAACAAAAGCGCGGCATTTATAAAGGCAAATTAGTGTTTTGTGATGCTGAGCTTATTTTTTGCGGAAACTAGCAGTTTCTGACTACTTATTTTATTAAATATTAGCCAGATCTAAGTATATTGACAGCACTCATCTGATCAATGTTTTCTTATCAATCCGATCACATACATCTATATGCGTACTCAAGCACACATACAATACATACAAAATATATATACAATCTTCTTCAGTGATCTACTGTTAATAGTAGTCCAAATATATAGTTATCCTTTTTTATTTTGTCAGGCTTGTCCGTTGTTTATGACTACAATATATTTATGTGGAATAAACGTACAGTTATACTTCTATTTATCTACTTAGGATAGATTGACATTGACAACCTATGTACATTTATTGATCTTTCAGCTATCAGTTGGTATTACTTGTGTTACATCTTGCCATTCAACTTCTCAGTCAGTTGACTTGTTTAACCAGTTAATAAGCATTATTTGTTTTAAACGGTTAATCAAACAAATTGATTTGATATAATTTTTTCTTATTTATTTTCAATAATGATTTTCTATAATTGAAGAATTTTCAAGCAGTTAGTTATTTTGCAATAGGATGGCTAAAAAGTGGTTGAGACCGTATTTTACAGTCTGGGTATATTACCGTATCTGATTCAGTAGCACGGTGCTATGAGTTCAGTTCCTTACCAGGATCAGGTTGTCTTTGTATTCGATAAAATAATTATATCAATAATATACTGCTATCAATTCAAGCAGCTATAACTCTTCCCCTACGAAAATTGACCTTGCGCCTAGTGAATAATATAGTGAAAATAAATCAATAATTGATAATATTCAGGGTGATATGTTTTTTCCTGAAATCTTTGATTTTGTTGATCTTTAAAACTTTCAGAAACTATCATAGAGGTATTTACTTCTATTATTTCTATAAAATGAATTAGTTATTGTTCCAGTTTAATTTTTAATCACTGATACGATGGTCTAGATGTTTGACAGTTATCGATTTCTCTTTTAAGTGAATGCAGATATAGTTTCCTAATTTCCCACTAAGCTGTTATATTCTAATTTATTCAAATAGACATGACATGTTTTTTTTTTCTTTTACGTTTACTTTTCACCATTAAAATAATTTAAGAATATTCAGTAAATAGTTAACTAAAGAACAACAACATAAAATAAAAATAAATTGGGTCAAATATTAGCACGATCGTATTGTATGTAGACTTGGTAAAGTTATTGAGGAAGTTAAGATATATCAGTCTAGTTTGTTGCTGAGATAGGTAACCACTAGTCCCACAGATCTAATCGGTTGATAATTAGATAATCGGATAACTATATTAGAGATTGTCTGTTTTAAGTAAACCAACAAGTATTCTGACTAAAGTGATTTCCATCGCATTTGAGTGGAAAGTGTTGCTAAGGACAATCGTTTACAGCTAAACACACTCATGTATATGTATATATATATGTATATATATATATATATGTATGTATATATATATATATATGTATATATATATATATATATATATATATATATATATATATATATATATATATATATATATTATACACATATATATATTATATAGATGTTCATATATATATATTATGCACATATATATATTATATAGATGTTCATATATATTATATATATGAACATATATATTATATATATGAACATATATATTATATATATGAACATATATATTATATATATGAACATATATATTATATATATGCACATATATATGATATATATTTTATATATATGCACATATATATGATATATATTTTATATATATGTACATATATATGATATATATTTTATATATACACGCAAATATATAGTATATATATATGTGTGCTATGCTATAGTGGCACTGCGTCGGTTCCTACGATGAAGGTTCCAGCTGTTTGATCAACGGAACACTTTTCTCGTGAAATTAAACGTGCTAGTGACTGAGCATTCCAGAAACACGTGTACCCTCAAGGAAGTTTTCAGGGAGATTCAACATGACACGGTGTGATGAGGTTGGCTTTTTGAATAATAAGTACAACTCATTTTGCCTGGCACGTGAACTGGAACAACGTGAAATAAGCATCTTGCTCAAGGACACACTGCGACATTAGGAACTCACGACTTCAGGACCATAAGCCGAACAACCTAGTCAACTAAGCCACGCATCAACACTACGCCAATATATATAATATGTATATATAAAATACATATAATGTTGACGGATGCGAGAACTAGTACCCAATACGGAAGTAGAGTATAATTCTTTATTATGGCAAATTGACGAGTGTTATTCAGGAGTTTCACCTGTGTAGTCACAGGTGAAACTATAGGGTAACCACATTCATCATTTACCCATAGTAAAGAATATTATATATATATAATTGTTTCTATTTTAGGCACAAGGCCAGCAATTACCCAGTACATTACTGGTACTTTATTTTATCGACCCCGTAAGGAGGAAAGGCAAAGTTAACCTCGGCCGGATTTGAACTCAGATCGTAAATATATATAATACTAGAGAGTCAGAGTCTGACAGCTGGGCTCTTGCCATTTTGACAGCAAATTCAAGAGCTCAGTTGTCGGGCCCCAACTCTAATATATTTATATTCTACTAT
>OZ024742.1:243765969-243810969 GCA_964016885.1 Eledone cirrhosa
ATCTCTCTCTCTCTCTCTCTCTCTCCCCCCTCTCTCTCCCCCTCTCTCTCTCTCTCTATAACGATTTGATAAATTCCAACCTTACACACTTGCACCTCTCTAAGACAATGTCTTTGGCGCCACACAGTAATACAGAAGACACGCCTTGCCTATGTACAAAACGAAACCTACAGTCAGTAGGCACCTCTTAACCAAATGTATACCCCAACGCACCACCCCTACTCGATCCTCCCACTCCCACCAACACCACCCTTTCTCTGTAAAGTTGGTACCACAACATCCAGTCCAAATTAATGAGATCGAGATCGTGTAGGTGCCACGACAAAAAAACACTCAGTCCACGCTGTAATGTGGCCGTGTAGGTAACACGGTAAAAAGTTCTCAGTTTACACTGTAAATGTGGTTGGTGTTAGGAAGGGCATCTAGCCGTAGAAAACCTGCCAGATAGTCCTATACGAATGAGACACTGTCACCTGACCAACCTTGCCTCAAATTGGGACAACTCCCGTCTAACCCATGCTAGCATGGAAGACGATGATAAGTGTACGTGAATTACTGGTGGTGGTACCAAAACGAACACTCGATGCATAGACAGTGTATGTATTAAGAAAAAGGATGAAGCTTCATTTATAAGTATTTAGTCATTTTATTGTGTATCGACCTGTTATGCACGTTCGCAGGGGATTGGCTCGCCAGTCTGAAGAGCAGATCGATAACGGGTCCATAACGTCTATGGTGACCCTGAACCAATCCTCTGTGAAACGTGCGTAGCAGCTAAATGCATGTAAACGAAATTTGTTTTTCTTTATATATATGTATATATATATACATAAAAGAAAGAGTTGGGACCTCCGACAGCTGAGCTCTTGCCATTTCAACAGCTAGTCTAACCAGTTTCTAACTGATTCCATCCTGATTTATATATATATATACATATGTTTATGTATTTGTTCTGCAAGATTCAGGGGAGAGAGAGATCTATATAGATGCACACCATAAATATATATGTAACCAAGACCATCAGTTGTCTTAACTTGTAAATGCATCCATATTAATCCAAAGGTATCCACAAACTCAAGTAAATGTAAACCATACACCTTCATTCAACATCACTTACCAGACCCTGACATATATATATATATCATCATCATCATCATCATTTTACGTCCGTTTTTCCCTGCTTGCAAGGGTGGGACGGGAACTGATTCTGACTTGATTTCTACAGCTGGATGCCTTTCCTAACACCAACCTCATTTACAGTGAGTGCTGGGTGCTTTTTTACCGTGGCACCTCCACGACCACTTTGCAGTGGGATGATAGGGACCCCAGTCCTATCATCTCATTTCTACAGCTGAGTAAACTGGAGCAATGTGAAATAAAGTGTCTTGCTCAAGGAAACAACACATCACCCGGTCTGAGAATTGAACTCACAACCTTTCGATTGCAAGGCCAATGCTCTAACCACTAAGCCATGTGCCTCCATATATATATATATATCATCATTCATCATCATTTCATTTTACGTCCGCTTTTCCCTGCTTGCAAGGGTGGGACGGGAACTGATTCTGGCTTGATTTCTACAGCTGGATGCCCTTCCTAACACCAACCTCATTTACAGTGAGTGCTGGGTGCTTTTTGGCCGTGGCACCTCCACGACCACTTTGTAGTGGAATGATATATATATATATATATATATATATATATATATATATTATATTATATTATATATATTATATTATATATATTATATTATATTATATATATTATATTATATATATTATATTATATTATATATATTATATTATATATATTATATTATATTATATATATTATATTATATATATTATATTATATTATATATATTATATTATATTATATTATATATATTATATTATATTATATATATATATTATATTATATTATATATATATATTATATTATATATATATTATACTATATTATATTATATATATATATTTATTAAAATAACAGTTATATATATATATATGTGTGTGTGCATACATATATATATATATATATATATTATATATATATGGAGGCACATGGCTTAGTGGTTAGCGCATTAGCCTTGCAATTGAAAGGTTGTGAGTTCAATTCTCAGACTGAGTGATGTGTTGTTTCCTTGCACAAGACACTTTATTTCTAATTGCTCCAGTTTACTCAGCTGTAGAAATGAGATGATAGGGACTGGGATCCATATCATTCCACTGCAAAGTGATCGTGGAGGTGCCACGGCACAAAAAAGCACCCAGCACTCACTGTAAATGAGGTTGGTGTTAGGAAGGGCATCCAGCTGTAGAAATCAAGCCAGAATCAGTTCCTGTTCCACCCTTGCAAGCAGGGAAAAAGCGGACGTAAAATGAAATGATGATGATGAATGATATATATATATATAATCAGTTAATGTACTCTTTCCATGCTAGTAAGAGTTGGATGGGTCAACACAGACTGTCAGTATTTAAGCAGAGCTACAGGCATCAGATGGGCTGTTGACCTGCATCTCATATGTCCCCCCACTCTATCACTTATTCCATGTGTGTATGTATCTATGTATATATATAAATCATTTGGTTTGAGGGGAACAATGGAGTAATCTTGCATATGCGTCATTTATAGTAGGCTGGAACACCTTGTACAAATCAATGATCAGAGGATCCTAAAACATGCTGTGTGGAGGTGCCCTCAGTACAAACCAAGATTGGTTTAAAAACTATAAAATATGCGAAGTCAACTATGAAAGAAATAGGTAAATAATGATGTAGATCTTCTTCGCCCACTTATTTCTGGGAGGTTCATGGAGTCCTCAAGCAGGTTCTATCAGAAGCAACAGACTCCAGTTGATTCGGCTAGATTCCCAGGTGAGACCAACTGAGCAATTGGATATTATTCAACTATCTTGCTTGGGATCTACCCCCGGATCTCCTACTGCTTGACTTTTACCTGTAAAATCTGTCCAGCGATTCTTTCCTGAGATGTTCTAACCACATGTTTGTGATGATACAGATAATTTTGAAAATAATGTTTCCCATGCAAAAAAATATACAATTTGTGAAGTATATATATATATATATATATATATATATATATATATATATATATATATATATGAAAGACGTAAAATAAGAAAATTTTAAAAATTAAAAATTAACTTACTTACTAAAATTTTCACTCCAACTAATTAGTTTCTGTAATGGGATAAAGATAGTTACGCAATGTAACCATCGAGAATTCATTACGTCATCAGGGAGTCTATTCTCAGCTAAGTCTCCAGGCAATGTGCGGACACTAGGGACTCATATAAAAATAATAATTCGGTGGATGGAACAGCTAGCGGGGACTGAATTCCATAGCACTGAAAAAGTTCACTGTCTCTGGTCAAATGGCAGATTCTAAAGAATCAATCACGTGACACTGAGGCTAGTCGGAAGGAGTGGGATGGTATAATGACAAAAGCCTACTACCACTACAATGAATTAGTAGTGGATTTGGCAAGTTTGCTCAACAAATAAATAATTTGGAGATAAATATAGAGAATTAGTATATTTACCAACATATGCGTACAGATGTACACTAATGCTAGCAAATACATAAGTTATGTCATAGTACCTAGGTGGTTCAATGCAGGAGGATGCAGAACAATTATATGAAAGACGTAAAATAAGAAAATTTTAAAAATAAAAAATTAACTTACTTACTAAAATTTACTTACTAAAATTTAATACTAATTCTCTATACTAATTCTCTCTCTCTCTCTCTCTCTCTCTCTCTCTCTCTCTCTCTCTCTCTCTCTCTCTCTCTCTCTCTCTCTATATATATATATATATTGATACATATATTGAATACATGTTTAAAATGCCACAGTATTTTTTACATTGAAACATTAATTGAATGACCACTCAATACTGGTGGGTAGAGTGTAACCCATACTAGCGTGGAAAATAGACTTTAATCGATGATGATGATGATGATATATATGTGTGTGTGTGTCTATGTATAAAAGAAAGTGTGAGTTTCATTTTTAAATGAAATATTAGATCACTATTCTATTATTTGTATTTTCATTTGCTATCTGAAATAAAAGCATTTTTGTCTCTGCTTGTTTCATTTTGAAAACTACAAAACTATTTAAGTCATAATCTATGGTTTTTTTGTTGGCATCTCAGAAAACTATAAAATATAGATAATTAGCATCTACTTTAAATATATTCTAAGGAACTTCAAAATTCTTTACTGAATGATATTAGCTGTTATGTGTTCGTAATATGCTGATAAACATTGTATGCTGCCTGATATTTGCTTAGTTTTTTAAATTTTATTTAGGAAACCTAATTGAGTTTTGTCATGTCATGTTGTATACAATTTACATTTATCATTTAACACACCTATATTTGATTTCAAGTTACATACCAACAAGGAATATCTTAACAAACACACACACACACACACACACACATATATATATATATGAAGTGTTTACAGTGTGAAGACCACAAATCAAAGTAGTACTCAGTGCATGATATGTAGAGTGGGTATATTGAAGAAGTAGAATCCTGACAGCGAGCCCAGCAGTTTCAGTTTCATGTGTATTTTTTTCAGTAACTCTTGAAGAAGCTTGAGAAAATAAGCTAAAATCACAGGGCTAGCTGTTGAAATTCTACCTCTTCAATATATATATATATATATATATATATATATAAATATATATATATATATATATATATATATGCTAGCGGGGAAAATGGACGTTAAACAATCATGTATATATCACCCTTGCAAGCAGGGAAAAGCGGACGTAAAATGATGATGATGATATATATGGGTGATTATATGTATACTGTGTTCCATATTATCTATTTCAAAACTATTACTAAAATGTTTTTGTGACATAATTTATGAATTGTTAGTTAAATAATCTAATGGATTCCATAATACAAGAATAGACACATACACACATAAAAGCCATTTAGTTTTAAAAGTTTTTATAATTGCTACTTAGTCTTTGAAATAAATATAAAAACTACATAAAATGATAAACTGGCCACAATTACCCATAAAATGTATCAAATGCTTTTAATGCAAGAGTCTGGGTAAATAGTTTTCTTCTCATCTGTACTTTTCTCAGGCCATCCTGTAAGTCTAGCTTTATATTAATCATATCAGTGGACAGGGATAAAATCAATAAACAACATAGAAGTAATTGAGTTTAGTGCTTCCTGCTAGCAT
The DNA here is from genome assembly GCA_964016885.1 of Eledone cirrhosa. Lineage (NCBI taxonomy): Eukaryota > Metazoa > Mollusca > Cephalopoda > Octopoda > Eledonidae > Eledone > Eledone cirrhosa. The sequence continues at coordinate 243,771,214 of OZ024742.1, forward strand.
TGCGTATTGTATTTATCATACTTGACTGGCTAAAATTGAAGATATTGATAATAAAAGCCTTCAATTACTTAGTTCCCATTTGTATTAGCTTAACAGAGGCTTCTATATTGAAGAACTGTGATTTTTACTCTGCTGAGCAATGAATACATAATCATGTTGCTTGATTACCAGTAAGAGAGAAGAATTCGCTGTTTGAACAGTTACTATTTTAATTAGAATTTAATTTAAAGAATATTTTTTTCTTGATTTTGAAGCTGAAGAAATATTTCTTAGTATTTCCTTGAAAATGTACCGAAAGCATTTTTAGGTTTCAGTTAATAAACAAAACAAAATAATGATGTTAAAACTGGCCAGAATTCTCTACCTCTTTCTGTTGAAACTGGCTACTCAAATTGATGTTACGGTATTGTTCTCAAAATAAATACTTTCAAAATCTCATAGATTCGATATTATGTGAGATATTATGTGAGGTAATGAAAATATAATAGTATATATAGAATTATGTGAATGCTAAAGGGTTAAATACTTTTACTATAGTTGTGCCTTCAGACTATTGTGAAGTTATTAATCTATTTTCTTAAAGAATTGATGATATTGTATATGGAGATGAAACATTTTATAGACTTTGTCTTTTTTGTTAAATTTTTTTAGATAAATTTCCTCGCTGAGGAAATTTAATGGAAAAAGAAAAAGCAATATATACTACAACAAAGGAACTTATGTTTATTTCAACATCATCATCATCATCATCATCATCATGATCATCATCATCACCATCATCCATTTTCCCTACTAGCAAGGGTTTGACAGGTCTTCATCGACCAAATCAGTACTCAAGCAGGGGTTACTGATTTCTCATGCTTACATATAATCTCAAATTCTTCTGAGTGCATTTTATTGTGATACTAGCACTAGGGAGATTGTTATGTCTTTGACATGGCTGAAAGGTTTTTTCAACCCTTCGTTTGGCAGGTTTTCTATGGCTGGATGCCCTTCATATCACCAACCATTTTACAGATTGTACTGGGTGTTTTTATCGTGTAGATCACTAACACTAGGGAGGTGTTGTTATGTCTTTGACACCACTGAAGGTTCCTCCATCCCTTTGTGTTTGCCATAAATTTCAGTTAATTAAAAATAGTTACACTCAATCATATATCACACAATTTATTTATTAACCATTTCATCATATATTTACTGTGTTAGGATAATATTGATTTTGTTTCATAAATCACAACAAAGAGGTAAACCCATTTGACTTCATATGGGAATATTACTGATAGTTATTTTATCAATATCAGTAGGACTTGAACTCAGAAATTCAAGACACTAAACCAGATACTACAGGGTGTCACTCAAAAATGTATACACACTTCAACAGCATTCTAATAATAAAATGCATACATTTTATTTTAACACCTTGTATATTAGATGTATCTAGTCTTGCAATTTACCATCTGTGACAATAGCTCAGGACAATATTGATTTCTTGAATAAGCACATTTCTTCAAATTTTATAGGTAAAGTAGAACCAGTCTGCCTGATGTCTATGCCTTTCTCAAGAGAATTAGTGAAGTGACATGGAATGGCTACAACCGAGGATCAAAACTGGGTCATGGTTTCTCCAATTGTTGTCATTCAAATGTCATTTTTTTGGTTACAATTCCTTTTATTAAGGTTTTATCTTCATCAGGCTAGAGAAGAATCAGTTCATCAAAATATTTATAAAAATTCAAATTTCCAATTTCTTAATGGGATTTAAAAAAACTAAAATGAAGTCTTACAGATTTGGAATAGAAAGATTTGAAGCTATATTATTTATGTTTCTCTATATCTGTTATTAATAGGAAATGAAATAAGTACACAGCCATTTACTGTCATATAACTAGAGAGCCCCAACATGGTTGTTTGACCTGCTAGAAATTGCAGCTATAACTTAGAAAAAACATGCATTGGATAATATAGTCCAAGGTACACGTTGCTTAAGTGGTCGTTCAGCTTGCTAGAAATAGCAGTCAAACTTTCCTAAAATCCAACCCTACCTACCATCTTAAAAAAAGGATACATTTGATAATGTGGCCTTAGACAGGGTAGTTGCAATTGATATATTTTTGCTTATCAGTTTGCTTCATCAGAGCTGACCTGGTGCTAAACAATATGTTGATTATTCAATTTCATTTTGAGTTATGAAACTTTAGGCAAGTAAAGTTAAGTTTCTTGTTTAGGGAGACAATAACCACTGCAGCAGGATATTATATACTTCAATGACCAGAACCAGAGGTCCTGTACCACTTGCTATATACACGTATACACACACATACATACGCAATAAGTAAATCTCTCTCTCTCTCTCTCTCTCTCTCTCTCTACGCACACACCTGTGTTTAATTTATTTATAATAATATACTTTAGCTCTGTACATAATATAGAGCGCTCTTTTTCCTTTATCTAGTCTACAGAAATTCTTGATACTATACATATATGTGTATATATATATATATATATATATATGGCCTCAGCCGGATGGCTGAAACAGGTAAAAGGGTAAAAGAGTATATATATATATGCACACATACACTGTCAGTGTTAGAAATTTAACAATCTTGCTTACAATGAGTTTTTAACATTAACTGTATATAACATAGTTAAATAAACACTAATCATTTTTTAAAACTAGATTTCTTCTCTGCATTCATTGCTCCTTATTCAAAATCACTAATTACATATTAACATATTGAAACTGTAGAATATATGCACTCATTCTCCCAATGTCTTTTTTTCCACATTCCTGGAATAATATGAATCTGTAGCATTTTCTTCTTAGATAAGGTTAGAAGGGTGAGAGTAAAATAAATAATTGGAAATACTAATTTAGGAATGGATAAGAAGAGATGAGTTAAATGGAATTAAGTAAAATAATAGAAATGATGAGATTTTTAAATCTTAAAAAACCTTATGAGAAACAGATTTTTACCTTCAACATTTCATTATTAGTTTCTTTGTTTTTCTTTTCTTTTCATTCTATTTCTCTGACAGCTCCTGCTGTTTAACTCCATACTTCCATTTCTCTAAATGCCTTTGGCAATATTGAAAAGAAAATCTTGACTTGGTAACTCAGCCTCTCTACACACTATCTAAGCTTGCGTTCTGAAGAGAATAGACTATTTCTGCAGTAGTCTGATCGCTATCTTCATTGTCTTTTAAGATGGAAAAATGCTGATGTATTGATTTTCTATTAGCAAGGTAAAACATAACAGCAATAACAATAATAAAATATTCATTAAAAGTTTTTCAAAAAAATAAAATAAAACAAAAAAACTTCATGAAGTATATACAATTGTTTGATTTTTATTGCTCTTGTAGATTATCATTTTATCAATTTTTGCAAACAAAAGGAAAATCAGCAAGTGCCTGTGTGTCAGAGGAAAATGGAAGAAATTTTGGACAAATTTTATTCCATTCTTGTGTATCTAAAGATTCATTGGCTTTTCTTAAAAATAACAATATTCTTGTGGGTTTCTTTTTCTGTTTAAGTTAAAGAAAAAACAGCAAAAATCAAACTAAAGCAACTGTAATTCTTTCAGCTATCATTTGTGTGGCACATCTACAAATATACATATTTACATACATCTATAGAATTTAGGAAAGCAGAATAAGATATTCATGATATTCTCCACAGTATTAAAAAGGATATCAAAATGTGCATCTACAGATGATGGAAAAATATATTATATAACTAACTAGATTTGAACCTTCACTTTATGTTTTATATTGAAGATTAGTGCAGATGACTGGAGAAAAAATCCTTTTCTTACAGAATACTAAACTCTAACCGAATTTGAACATTCATTCCTTTCATCATCATCAATTTTATGTCCACTTTTTTCATGCTGGCATGAGTTGGACAAAACTTCTTGAGGTAGTATTCTATGGCTGGATACCCTTCTTGATACCATTCCTTACTTGTTTTTAAGTTAGGTATTTATTCTAATGGCTTTCACATGTTGGACCACTGAGCTGTGGAACATTGTTTCATCATCATCTTCATCACTGTTTAATGTCTATTTTCCATGCATGCATGGCTGTCACATGCTGTGGTCAGGTAACAATGTCTTGCTTGTATACTCTGTTTTTGGCTTGGTTTCCACAGCTGGATGCCCTTCCTGATGGTAACTACTTTACAGCATGTACTGGGAGCATTTTATCATGACTGTGGCACTACCACCTTATAGGGGAAACAAAGATCACTAACTATCCAAGTGGTATCAATGTGAAGATGTGGAGAGACAAACACTCACACACACACACACACACATGATGGACTTATGTATAGTTGCTATCTATCAGATTCACTTATATGTCATTGGTCAGCCTGTGGTTATGGTAGAAAGCACTTGACCAAGGTGTGATCAAACCTGAAATCACATTTCTGTGAAGTGGACTTCATAATCACATAACCATACTTATGCAGATAGTGAACAATAGGCAATTACTTCTAATCACCCCTACAAACAAAATGAACTATTCTATTAGTTAGAAAGCAGTAAGAGAGGGAAATTGACATGGCATGTGAATGATACAGAAATACTATATTAAAAATCTGTAACCAAGTCAGAGGCTCATTTTGGTGGGTGTTTTCTTCTCCTATACAGTAATCACTACTGAAATTTATGATTAATAGTCATACTGTAGTTGGATATCCACCGACTGGTTTCAATTCATCTATGCATTAATGTCAATTACTGCACCTAATGTTTTATATTTTTTTTTAACTGTAAAATTTCATATTTTTTATAGAATGTTATTAATTATATTTCACTACACAGCATATGATGTAATTATTCATCATCATCATCGTCGTTTTTACATCGACTTTTCCATGCTGGTGTGGGTTGGACAATATCTTTTGAGGCATTGCGTTACAGCTGAATGCCATTCCTGACACCAACCCTTTTATCACATGGAGGTATACGGTGTACCTATTCTAAGCTGGATATACATATTGTACATAAACATCCACTAGTTAAAGGAAGCATATGATAAAATATGGGACTCTTAGAATTTGATAATACTTATAGTTTGCTTGATATTTTCATTTGAAAATTTTTTTCTGCAATTATTCTCAATAATTGGTTCATTTTCTCATATTTTAACTATGACAAAAATGTTGAAAAAATAGGTTCAATATAATCAGTCATTTAAAATATTATTGTTTGTAATCTCTACATTACTATAAAGGAGTGTTGGTTTAATTTAAGTTCACTTTTATTTATGTCTTCCTGTTTATGAGATACACCATGAACTTTCTTGTTTTATTGAGGATGTCCTCAAATTACAAATCACCTTCAGCCTCAGTCTCTGTCTGACTCAGTGGATAAAATTTCATTTTACTACACCCTACACACATACAAAGGTCAGGTCATTTAAATGAAATCTTAGCTGGCTTGAGCTTTTTGTTTTTGATTTTTTTTAGTCAAGCACTTATTGTAAGTTTCCTATGGACATAAACTTAAATCAGTACTTTGATTTTGTTATGTTTAGGTGACAGTTTGTTTGCTTTTCAAACATGAGGTTTTCTTAACTTTTTTACATCCTGTAATGATTTAGCAGAAAATATCTAAAAACAGGTTTGTCAATTCAAATGTTTATAGTATTTTTACTTGTGGACAAGAAATTATAGGAAAACGTTGCAGTGAGGGGTAATGACTTTAATTTTTAATGCAATGCACTCATAGTGCTGTTTTCTACTTCTCAAGAATGTCATGTGGTACAGGACATTAAGAGTTAATTAATAGCTGTAGTTGCTGATTTTATTAGAGTTACACTGTACATTTTTTATTCATATTTTAATATGTATATGACTTTCATATTTATATGTATTATTCTATCTCATGCTTGATAATTGCCACAGCTGTGTCTTAATATACAACAATAAATAGAATATTTAGAGTATTCTTTTCATTGTTTATGTGGGTGCACACACACACACATACATATATACCCCTTTGCGTTCCCACTCAGGCCAGGATTGTTATTAGGGGTCTCCTCTGTTATTATTTTTATCGTTCATATTTTCTCATCTCCCACCTTTAACTACATTCCCCCCACTTTTAACAATGTATATATGTGTACACACATACACACACATACAAGCTGTGGTTGTATTTCCATGTATCTTCACCTTCACACTACTTAGGTAGCTAGTGATGTTTGTTTCTCTCCTGCTGAGCTCAGCATTTTGACAGATGAAGATGAGTTAAATAAATACAGTTCTTAAAAACAAATGAGTGTTGGCATTAAGAAGGGCATCTGGCATATAAAATAATGTCCAAAATGTCTTGTCTAATCCATGCCAGCAATCAAAAGCAAGGATGATGGTGATAATATTAAAAAGGTTTTTGAGAAGATGACAATCTCAACTTCAAAACATTTTGAAGACTACATTAATATGAGCTCAAGTTGTTGATTACTAATTTCTATTGTTGCCACAAAGTAAATATAAATGAAAATAGGTTGTTTCAGTGAAAATGGATAGAATGAGAAAAAGGTGTAGCAAACTGTCAAATTCAGCCTGAAGGCAGTTGCATATTAAGCACAGAATTTAGCTAAGAGCTGTTTCTATCAAATGTATGAAGGAAAAGAGAAGTCTGAATGTATTTTAAAAGGAACAAACTATGATTGCAATATTCTAGTTATTTACAGGTTTAAGAGTAATTTTGATGAGAAATTAATCAAATAAGACAAGAGTGTTCAATAATGTGAATGCATTCCTCATATTACTTGCTTAAAATGAGATGATGCATGTGTGCCCATTGCTCACGTTAAAACTATGCAAGAAAATTATAACAAAAATAAGAAAACAACATTTCAATAATTGTATCAGCAGTTAGGGAAATGTAGAGAAAAATTGTTTAATAAGGAAAGATTGATATATGTATATGATGTTGATGTAACATTTCTTGAAAGGTATTTTTTAATTATTATATTTTAGTTTTATTTAATGAAGCAAAATAAATAAAATGAATAGATAAAATAAAACACCTCAGCTAAGAGATGGAATCTGATCTCTTTTGAGAAGATAAATTATTAATAATAATAATATTTATAATACAATTAATTTGTTCCAATTTATGAAGAAAAAATCACTTTTGTGTTAAACATTCATATGTATGTATAGTAATGGAATGATAAAAGTAATTAATAAATTATCTTGGAGACTTGCTCAGTACTATCTATTTATGGAGAATAGGCAGAAGAAATTTAGAAAATTTCTGGTGTGCTTCAGGTTTTTCTCTATTTTTTGAAGTGTTGACTAGAACTGTTATAAAGATTTCATGTACTGATGGTCAAATGGTTACAGCCTAGAGTTGAAGGGACTCTTCAGTCATGTTTAGGACATGACAAGTTTCTAGTGTTTGTACTATGATTAAATGCACCCAATAATGACACTGTAAAAGAAAGACATTCAGCCATAGAAACCATGTCATAACATATAAGCAAGATGTGGTGCCCAGACCCATCTAAGAGGACAATAACTTTAAATAAGAACTGTCTTATGCCATAATGACCTGCTCAACCCATGCCAACATGAAAAATGAACATAAAGGATAATATTGAGGATAATAACACAAAAGAGCAAGAGAGTTAGTTGTTGAGTGTTACTCTAGTCAGTTCTGTTCATGTAGATCTCTTGCAATATGTATGTCCCTCTAAACTTTCTTGGTGCCATACTATCTTAGGATTTGGGATGTAAACATGTGATTCCTTTTTTTAAAAGTTGATTAGAATTTTTTTTCTATTTTAATGTTTAGTTAGGAAATCAAGGACCTGGCCATGCCTTCCACTCCTTTTTTTCAGACAGGTATGGGAAGTCATTCTCAAATGAGAAACCTGGTTCAAATGTTTGCAACAGTGTAAACTCTGGCACCACAAAACCAGTCATGAATTAAGTCTACCACTTTTTGGTTGGAAAATTGTCATGTTGAGAGATTGCATAGAAGCATTCTTTTTGACATTAACATTGTAATATATGAATGTAAATGTTTTCTAGTCTCCAAGCCAATGCTTAGCTCTAATTCTATTATGCTAAATGGATGAAAGATAAATCTCTACCTAGATAGAATGTTAATCTATCCAAAGGAAGCATCCTCTGATGATCTGATATCTTTTCCTAATTGCAAGATAATTGAGGCAATGTACAATTAAATGTTTTAACTAAATGCACAACTAAATTGCAGTAGATTTGGACTGAAGCCTCAGCAATTCTACCATAAAAATTAATTTCTACTAAGGGACTTTTGGTATTAAGAAGGACACCCAGTTGTAGAAACTTTGCCAAAACACGAACATTTGTAAATGAGATGTGGCTCTTGTCCTGTCTAAGAAGAACAGTATTTCTGATGAAATATTGACTTGGTCTGCAATGATCTCACCAACCCATGCCAGCATAGAAAAACAGAAGTTAAATGTTGTTGAATATTGTTGAAAGGGTGGGGATTTTCAGTTGTTTAGGAACTATCTATTTTTATTTTTAAAGAGCTATCGTCACTATGATGTGGTGTTTTAACTTCGAATCAAAAACTGGGAGTCTCCTCTATCTCTATCATTTAAGTATTTAGAATTGGTTACAAGCCAAGTGAAATCTTAATTTCTTAATTATCAAAGTTAGCACCAAATGATAACATTACCCCTACAAAATTGTTTGTTTTAAAGTGTTTATGTTTTTCTAAAACCTTTCCATCATAATTCTGTCGAAGAAACTTTTGCTAAGTTATATTCCAAACGCCAGCTGCTTACTGAGAAAGTTTGTTGTTGTTCTTATTCTTCTTGCCTCCCTCTCCTCCTGGGAGGGTCGTGGGGGAAGTCCTTAAGCATGCCTTCCAGCAGGTCCTGTCAGAAGCAACCGGCTACAATTAATCTAGCTAGATCTCAAAGCAAGAATAACTGAGCTCATGGATGTTATCCAACCATCTTGCTTGGGGTCTACCCCTTGGTCGCCTTGCCAATTGGTCTTGCCTGTAAAAAATCTGTCCAGTTATATTACTAAATCTCTCTATTTTTTTAATTATTTTCAAAATTATTTGTAAATCATAGACACTAATCTTACATTAGAAATATGGTCACAAAGTATTTAAACTATAAAGCAGATAGAGCAGTGTTAGTAACGTTTAATTTTTTAAAACAGATTATGAGCCTGAAATACTATAAGAAGTGTTTTAGGTGGTTCTTTCTTCAATCTGTAACTGCCATGTCTCACTTTATATCTATTAATGAAAACATGCCTTGTCTTATATATGAAATTCAAAAGCTAACAAATAAAAGAATGAAAATCTAAAGATTAAATCCTGTATACAAACTACTAAGTAGGTTGTAATAATATTTTCTGAAAAGGAACCAATTGTGTATGTTCATGAGAATGAGGTTAGGAAGTATTTGAGGTATGAATAATTAACAATACTTATAGCAATAATAGAGTAAGTTCAAAAACAAAGATTTTTAAGTTGTTAAAATGAAACAGTTGTTAAAATGAAACAAGAGAAGTTAATAAAAGAATAATTAATCTGGAAAAAATATGTCAGATGATAAAAGAGGGTTCATTTGTAGCTTCATATGAAATTTGTATAGGTTTCAAAGGTTGTATGGACAAAACATATCTTTCTGATTATTCCATTATTGATGGAGTTAGTCCTAGAAAAATAATCCACTATTAGAATGTTAAGAATTTTTCCTGAATCATAAGAATAATTACACAGACCCCCCCCCCCCCCCCAAAAAAAAAAAACAAACAAACATGTATTTTTCTTAAGACATTTAAAAGAGTAAAAATGTTCTTTGTTTTGCAATTCCAACAGAAATCCTATTTTGTTCCTACTTTTCTTGAGGCTATTTGGTGCTTTTTACATTTTTTTTTATCTTCCACTTTCTACTATTCGAATTTTGCTTGGTTTGTCTGTTAGTTACGTGCATGAGAGATTGTGATTATTTTAGCTTAAAGTAGATATTAGGTGATGTATGGATTTATTGAAGAAATAATATTCTGATTAACAGTATTGTTATATAATGTTTAGGTACAATAAATTTAAATTGTAAAACAATTAATTATTCAAAGCTTCACTTTATATAACTAATAATTTGAAGAGATTTTTTCAGTAATAATTGATCAAGAGAAATTATATGTGATTATGTAAGTGTGCACATTAGCATAAGCATGTGTATCTTTGCAATAACACTGGGTCATGCTCCAGTGATTTATGTGCATCGTTTTATTTTGAATTTAGAATAATTTAAAATTTCAAAAGTTTTAAAATAACAAATAAAATTTTTTACCAGGAAAAAAAAACTGTTTATAATGAAAGAAACCCTAAATTCAATTAATAAACTTTAGTTCCAAGAAAGAATTAAGATAAATAGATAGATGCGCTTCTGTTGATTTCAATGATGAATCTTCCAGTTATTTGTTCAGCAGAATGGACTTCTTGTTCAATTAACATCCAAGTGGTTGAGTATTCCACAAAACACGTCATCAGAGTAATTGTCTGTGAGATTCAGCATGATTCAGTGACAAGACTGGCCTTTTGAATTATAGTCATGGACTTCAAATCAGTTGTCTACCTAATTCCACTCATATAGCTTGGGTTGACCTAGGTTATGGTAAAAGACATTTGTCAAAGATGCCATGTTGTGGGATCAAACTTGGAATTTCATGATTGCAAAACAAACTTCCTAACCACTAGGCCATGCCTATACACCAGAAAAGGATTACAAAACGCACACACACAGAAAATAAAGGCAATTGTGAGAACAGAATTGTAAGAAGGATATGGAAAACATTATAGCTGGAGTTGATGAAAAAGAAAAAGGTGCAGGCACAGTTTTAGTCAACTCATTTTCTTGTATTTCAAACATTAACCTTTTAGCATTTAAACTGGCTGTATTTGGTCAGAATTCTCTCATCCCTTTCTATTCAATCCAGCCATAACCGGTTGTTCATACTTATGTTAAAGTATTGTTCTCAAAATAATATCAAAATCTCGTAGATTTGATATTATGTGGGATAATTATGCGAGATAAAGCTTTTACTGTGAAAATACAATAGTAAATATAGAGTAATGTAAATGCTAAAGGGTTAAGGATGTTTTTTGAATTTAATGAGAGGAATCAGTTTGTTGTAAGCTCTTTGTTCTGAATGCTGGAAAGAATGCTATAGCTAGTTTTCAAACATTGATGTAATGCTAGTTTAAAACTTTAGATCTCAATTGACTAGTTAGTAGTTTCCAACTTTTAATATATATCAATTAACAACTTTTTTCTACCTAGGTCCATGCAAGAATAGTGCTTTTGTTTGACACAATCTTCTTAGTTCTGATTTGATTAACCAAATTATCTGAAACTGCCTTGCATTTATGATTTAAAAAAAACTACCCATTTTAAGTTGTTTTATTTATATTAAATCCTTCCAAATATTTTATTATTTTCTAAATTAATTGAGAAGCACAGTCAGTGTATTTCATTAGAAATATGGTAACAAAAATGTTAAATAACTTTATATATAGCTTGGATACTACAGGTTTTGGTCGAGCCTTTTCTGTGTAAAGTTTACAGAGAATAACAGAAACAGGCTTCTCATATTTAGCAACAGAAATGTTGAACAACATTTATAAGATTATTGGGCAGCTGCCATGATAATTTCAGGATTTCCCAATTTGGTCATTTTCCAGAAGACAGCACTTAGGTCATCAGTGATACTAGTATTTTTTTTCTCCCTCTTTACCAAGGATTAGATGACAGAATGGGTGTGTCATAATTTGAACTTTTAAAACAGGATGGAAGTGCTGTGGGATTCATGTTTCTTTGAGACTGTCTCTAGCCCCTTTCCATATTGTATATATGTGTGTGTGTGTGTGTGTGTGTGTGTGTGTGTGTGTGTGTGTGTGTGTGTGTGTGTGTATATATATATATATATATGTATGTGTATATATATATATATATATATATATGTATGTGTGTATATATATATATATTGCATATATATATGTATAAATATATGCCATATTGCATACATATATATATTTTGCATGTATATATATATTGCATATATATATATATATTGCATATATATATATATATTTTGAAATATATATATATATACTGTATATATATATATATATATATATATATTTTGCATATATATATATATATATATATATATAATATATATAGTAATAATAATAAATTTGAAGACTAAAATCCAAAGTCGGCTCGATAAGGATAAATGAGTTTCAGAAGATCCCGTTAAGGGTGAAAGCAGCGATTTTTTGCTTAAACTTTAATCTGTTATTTTAATAAATATATATAATATATATATATTTTGCATATATATCATTATCTATAAAAGGCAGATTGTTGTTGTGTGTGTGTGTGCATGTTCCATGTTTATACATTTGCACAGTTTCAAACCAATTCGACTCAATGTCTGTAAGAATGTTGCAAATGGTCCAACTTAGGTCAACGACTATTTCTTTCTTTCAAACTCACCCACAATTACGGAAATAATCTATAAAACTAAATACATGACGCTTTACCCCTCTAATACAATCTGAATTCCTCTCTCTACTCCCCTTAAAATTCGATAAAACTACATACATGCTGCAACTTTCTCTTATATACGCTTAAACTTACAAACTTCCTTTAGGAACTTCGAAGAAGAGAGTGTGAGAGAGAGAGAGAAAGAACGTTTGTTTTTGAGTCGAAACAACAATTAAAAAAGCAACAGATAAATTTATTCAACAACAAAAAATACACTATTTAATTTACTTATTAAAGAATTTGCAAGGGTTTACTAAAGTTATTAATTATTTCATTATTAAAGTGGTATTTGGACTTATCAGAAATAAAATTATGTTGAGTGGTTTTAATTTAAATAGAAAACCTTTAAAATGGGTGGTTTTGTTTCACAAAATCAGAGGATGGTTGGTGTCAAGAGGGTTAGGTAAGAATAATTTTATGGAGAGTACACAAAGATTTGGTACATAATGCAATTTTTGTACTTATTGTGTCCACAGTGTAATTTACTGTTGAAAAACTGTAAACAGCAATAATTCTGTTTCCCCGATACATGTTTTGGTAATATATGTATGTAATACAAGTAGTTTGTATTCATAATGATTTTTTAAAATCCATACTCGCTATTTTGTGTCATCTATATTGGAATTCATATTTATTAAAAGTACTATTAACATTTCACTGATCTAGAAACATTGACACTCAATGTTACAATTAACTGATAATATTTTAGAAGGTTTCTTTTATTTGGTTCACCTTGATGTGTCAATAGAGTTTGTATGTTAATCATAGCTTAAGCTTCACAGTGACTTTACTATGAATTTCCTGTAGCAACAATTCTTTAGCTTTGGTTATATGAATAAACTTTACCAATTTATATTTTATTATTATCATACTGGTTTAGTGAATTGGCAGTATCGGTAGAGGGTCGGACGCCATGCTTTGACGCATAGAGTTACGGCCCTTGCCATTCTGAGTTCAAATCCCGCCGAGGTTAACTTTGCCTTTCATCCTTACGGGGTCGATAAAATAAAGTACCAGTAATACACTGGGAAATTGCTGGCCTTGTGCCAAAAGTAGAAACAATTATTATCATACTGGTTACAGTCATTGAACTACAACCATGCTGGAGTAATGTTTTCAGTGGGGTTTAGTCGAACCATAAGCCCAGACTCTTCCTAAATCTGATGTTTTCTAACCACAGATTTTGGTTAATATTTTAACTCCCACCTCCATCTATATTAGGATGAAGGGCAAAGTTGACAGTTAGGATTTGATCCCAGAATGTAAAAGGATATAAGGATATAAGGATATATCCTTTGCACCATTTTCTATTATGTTTGCTCTCATGTTTTAGATTTGAACTTATTACCTCTTTCTAAAGTTTCAGTTCAACAATGTTCTTCACAAAATCAATGCTACTATCACAAAGGAACTTTAGATTTGTCTATAGTCATTTAAAATTGCATACGTTTGCAAATTATAGAAATCTTTGTCCTTCAATTTTCTTTTTATTTCTTAAAATTTTCCTCCTCAATCTCAACAGTTTCCTTGTTATTAGTCACATGAATGGCCAAATTACCAGAAGAACCATTATTTAGAATAGTCTGTTTTATTTATTCTTCTCTATAGTTCTCTTTAGTTTTTTTTTATGGTAATGGCTAATCTTTTCTTTTATGGTACTAAACAGGGAAAATATATTATTTATAACAATTGATTTGGATATAAAATTCAAATAAAAATTCTAGAATCTTTCCTACTTAGTACTATACCAGAACAGATTAGTTATATGGTCTTCAGATATCTTTAGCAGAATCCACTTAGTTGCAAGCATTCTAGCCAGATCTACTGAATGAAGATAACTTCAGGCTTATGAGCACTGCTCTGCCTCGTCTGGCTGAGTCAATATTTTAAAATGAAAAGCAAGCAAATACGAGACAAAAAGAGAAAGATTGGCAGTTTGCAGAAATTGTTTTCTACAGGGTAGGACAAATACAACTCAGTAACTTGCTTGCTTGTGTGTTGATACATTTTTCTATCACCAATATTTAGATAAGTAAAAATGTTGTAGCTCTCATAACAATTGCCAATTTTTATTGATCTCTCTAACACACTTTTCATTAAAGCTATATGCTGGCAATAATTCAAAGTCATTATTTCTAGATTGTACTTGTAATTCATAAATTGGGTTTTGCAGCCAAAAATTGTTTTGCTGTTCAACAGATGTCTATTGTTTAACTTTTGTCATTGATAAACAAAAGTTTTTCAAATAGAGTGATGTTTAGCTATAAAGGTAATAGAATGTGTTTGATTTCTAACTATATGTTGAGGACAGTTGAATTAATATTCTGGGTGATAACTTAAGACAATTGATTTTAACACTGGAAAGAGCAGCAAGACTGTTCATTTTATGGCAGCATATCTACAGCTTCATTAAAGATAATGTATATAATTGGAGAATGTTATTACCAATTCAATTTTTTCTATTCTTACAACATTCCACAAACTTGTTCAAGACAATATATATTATTTTATTCTTGTAACAGATTTCCTCATTTTTATAGTCTATAAATATTTTATCATCAATGCTAAACTATCAGAATATAGAGGGAAATTATAATCATCATTGCTTTTACATCCACTTTTCCACGTTGGCATGGGTTGGATGTAATGTTTTTGAGTAGCTTTTCTATGGTTGTATGGGTTTCTTGATACTATATTATTTTTCAGTGTGGTATTTAAAAAAAAAAGTATGGTGTATATATCACTAAGCTGTAGGATATAATGATTTTGAGGGACATAAATAAATGTCACTGTTTGCTTCTTAAGCTGTGTCAACACAAAGATGTAGCAACTGATACACATGCATACACATATACATACTTGGGACCCTTCCCCTCATCCCCATAGGACAGAGAAGGTTCATTAATCAAGTCAGTGGCTGATAGACTCCCTTGTGCTGGTCGCACAATAAAATGCAGCCAGTACACTTTGTAAAATGTTGGAACATATGTGAGAAAGATGTGGTCCCCGGTTTGTCTGTGAGGACTAGTTTCAACTAAGGGCCGATACGACAACCTGTCCAACCTCTCTTAGCAGGGAAAAGTGTATCATTATCACCGTTTAATACCCTTTTCATGCTTGCATGGGTTAGATAAGTTGTCATGTTCTGAGGCTAGCCAGGTCAGGTGGCTGCAACATCTTGCTCATATACGAGCAAGATGTTGGGTTCATTTTCTATAGCTAGATGCCCTTTCTAACACCAATCACCTTACAACAGATACTGGGAGCATATTAACATTGATTTGCCTGAGGCTACCATATGGTTTAGTTGTGTATGGCTTGATGCCCTTTCTAACACCAACCATATTAGCATTGGTTTTTCCTGAGGCTACCATAGAAGACACTAGCCTGAGGTCTTTTGTTGTGGGATTAAATCTGAAACCTTGTGGTTGTGATGCAAACTTCTTAACAACACAACCAAATGCAATAACTTCACAGATAAACAAATATAACCTTACTTTTCTTACTTAATAAGACCCTCTAAAGGCTGTAACCATAGGCCTTCCTGAACAATATCTAATTGTCAGCATAAATTCATTGTTGGCCCTTTCTTTTCCATCACCACTTTATATTAAAAAGTTATTAATATTGAATATTTATTAATACCAAGCCCTATAAATATAGGGAAAATGCTGATTGTTTAAAAATGTGCACCTTCAGCAAATATGGTTTGTTTCTTGGCAGTATCAACAGATTTAAGTTTAATGAAAGTACTGGTGCTGTAAAATTCTAGATATTGCTTTAGATAATCTTATTTCAATAACATATTCTTTAACAATGTATACCTTTTAGATTGAAAAATCAATGGCCAGAGAAAATCAGAATATGCAATAAGGATAATACATCTCCTCAATCTTAGTAGTTATAAATGGTTTGATGAAAATGACTATGGTGATAGTTATTGTTGTAGCTTCACATACTTTAAGTGCTTTTGTATTAAAATCAAGAGTATAAAGTAATTTTATGCTGTGTTATTATTCAACCAATAAATTAAGAGATAAAATTGCTGATTATTTTGTTTAAAGGAGCCTTGACAGAATGCTGTCTTGTAAATGGGATATTTTGAAATGTCGAATTTTTTCAGTTAAGAAGCATCAGTACCACTTAATTTAATTTAAGAAGAATGATAAAAATTAACACTTTGATGAAAAATAAAGCTGCTGCTTCTTCTTTTACTCCTCCTCCTCATGTGAGTTGGGGTGGCAGAATACTCGGAGGGTCTTATCAGAAGCAACCATCTCTATTTTATTTGACTGGATTTTCAAGAGAGACCAACCTATCCAACTATTCTAATCATATGTCCGTAATATCGGAACTGTGATCTCTCAATTTGGAGAAGTAGTGGTTCTACCTTGAGTTACTCCCTGATCTTCAGGTTATGCACTCTATTGATTAATATTACTCCAAAGACTCTCAGAAGAATCCCAGTTTCACCACTTGTATTCACATTATGTTCTTTCGGTTATTACCCAAAATTCATGACTATAGGTAAGCACAAACACTGAACAAATATCGAAAGTTTGGCTTTTGCATCTACCACACTTATTCTGATGACTGAGTGCCGAAGCTGGTATATTACTGCACCAGCTCCTACAATTCTTGCATTTACTTTCGCCTTCTGCCTTCCATTACTTTTGAAATATCTCAGAGATACTTGATCGTCTCCACTTGCTTCAGTGTAACTCCACTCATACACAGAGTGCACTGCGCAGGCTTGGGCAGTGAACTTATCCAGTGCATATCTTAAGTAGTACCATGTCATCTGCAAATTCCAGCTGACTGATCTTGCACTTGCCACTTTTGATATCACTTCCATCTGGGCTGAGCATATCTATCCTGTTTATGAAGATCAAGAACTGTAGAAGTGACAATATGCATGCTTGCTAGAGTGACACCCATATTGAATGGTTTCAACTTAGTGCCATTTGTCCGAACACAAATACTATGGCATTCGTATTGGGACTTCAAGGCAACAAGAAGCTGTTCATGACAAGTTCCATGGAATGCCATTGAATGCTTCTTCAAGGTCCATAAAACAAGCATACTCCTCTTAGCAATACTCCCATGATTTCTAGAAGATCTGCTGCAGAGTGAATATTTGGTCAGCTCTGCTATGTCTAGTTTGAAAACCACACAGTTCATCAGCTAGCTTGGACTCAACAATATCCCTACATCTCTTTGTCAAACACTTAGTGAAAACTTTACTAGAGAGGCTCAACAAAAGATTTCTCTATCATTTGAGCAATCTCTCTCTTGTCTTACTTTTTGAAAATTGTGATTATTGCTCCTGATTGCCATTGCTTTGGTGCATTTCCAAGTAACACATGAACCAGCAGAGTGTACCTTATCTATTCAAGGCTTTTAACACTTTGGGCCGAATTTCATTTTCCAAATTTGAATTCTGGTGACCTCAGTCTCTGAGAGGTTAGTCTTCATCCCTAGATGCACTTCATATACATCAGATGTTTTTGTGATTGGATTTTGGAGATTAGCAAAGTTCTCTTCAGCTCATGAGGATGCACCTCTTTTCAGAGAGAAGAACTCCAGACAAGTTCCTGATAGCAGGCATGGAATCAAACTTCTTATTACAAAGTTGGTGGATGATCTACCAGATTACTTTACTTGCTGATCTAAAGTTGGATTCCAGCTTAAGCTCAAAGTCCTTCCATTTCTTAACTTTAGATGCCTTTACTGTCTCTTAACCAGCATGTTAAAGATGTCATCTGAGCAAAGTAGGAGGTTTACAAAGTTTGGCTTGGAAATAAGCCTTCCTTCTTGTAACTCAGTAAAAGCAGGTGTGAAAAATTGCAGCAGAAACTGAAAAATCAATCTTTGGACCAATTTTTCATCTATACCTCTGTTTATTTTTATATACATCTGAAACTGATTTAGCCATTCTTCAAAAGTACAAAACAGCACTATGACTGCACCACATTAAAAATTAAAGTCTTTATTTCAGTTTACAGCAAATTTCCACAACAATCTGTCCACTAGTAAAAGCACTATAAACATTTGAATTAAGAGGAAATACTACAAATTTATACAACAATCTGTCCTCTCATAAAAATAGAATAAACATTTGAATTAACAAACCCACATTTAGATATTTTCTGCTAAATTGTTACAGGATATTAATAGTTAAAAGAAGACTCTGATAAAACTAATTACTTAAGAAACCTACAGTCTACTGCGTGTGTAAGTGACAAGAAATGAAACTTTATACCCACTCTTTTGAATAATATATATATGGTCTTTGTGTGTGGATTGGATGCATGTGTATGAAACAATTGAGTAATAATAATGAGCAGAATTTAAAACAACTAGTAAAATAAATGTTTCACTGTCTGATTTGTTTCTCTTTGTATACTGATATGTTTAGCAAAGATAGTGTTTATTGAATTCCAGTTTATGTATTTATTTAATATTTTAAGTGTATTTAAAGCATTTAGAGATGCATCTGCCTTGAAGTTTTAAATTAAGGCTGTAAGGGTGGGATGCTGTTGGTGAAACATACAAAAGCTTCAGAATAAAAGCAGTGGCTATATTGATAAAAAGGAGCAAAGTATGTGATGTGTAATAAAACCAGTTAATGCACTTGATTAGTAAGTTTTGCTCCCTCTTGAATAGGATGAGTAACTTGGGTTTATGAGGCTTTCCGTGTGAAGATAATTTATCTAAAAGTCATAGTAGAACATTTATTTCAGTAATTTTTCACCCTACAGATATAATGTAAACATTCTACCCCCCCATCATTAAATTTCATTTTTGAACTGAAATATTAAATCCATATTGTTTTTATGTATGCTAAGGTAAACTTAATGAAACTTAGCTTTCCTATTCTATGGCACCAGGTAACATATTTCTTTCTGTCCACCTGCATATTTCTCCTCTTTACATTGGTTAAACATATAGGTAGAGTATATTACTATGCTGTTCATTAGTTGAATGTAGCAAATAAATGGAGTCTAATGAAAGTATAAAAAGAGGACTGTCTATTTTTTTTTATACTTCTCTAATCATTAGACCAAAGATGGGCTGAGCCTTTTAAGCTTTGGAGAGCCCAGTGTTTAATGAGTTATAAGTAGCTGAGTGCAGTTAATACTTTTCCTTTAGTATTTGTAGATGACTGTAAAAAGGAGAAAAATGTTTAGAGATATCAGGAAGTATTGAGAAAGAAACATAATAAAGGTAATGAAGAATTAGAAAATAAATATTAAAAATGGCAGTCACTTCAATTATACTTGTGGAAAATGACATTTTCTTTAAAACAAATATAGAATATTGTAGTTACAATCTTTATCTAATTCACTAGTTTTGGACACTTTTATTGTTTTCTTTATTGACTTCTCTGAACACAACCCCATTGGCTGTAAGAATAAAAAGGGATAAAATTATTGGCTTTTACTGCTTCTCTTAGTTCTGAAACTAGTAGCAAAATAGTATTGCATTAAAATGAGAAATTCAATAATATTAATGAATATGTTTTGTTTTGTTTTTATATTGACTGTTTTCTACAAGAGTTGAATTTTTTAGTCATGAAACTAAATTAATTTTTCAAGGGTGACTCATTTAAAGAGACAAGATGTCATGCTTTATAACATTTTTAAAAGAATAGTTCTTTCATTTTCAGATGTTTAATCATTTAATGCAAAGCTTTAAGTCGTAATTTTCCTTTCTTTGTTTGTATTTTAACTGCGATGCCTTTTATATTCAACATGAATACCTTTTTACGAATAAAAAGCCCAGGAATTTTTAAATTATTTGTTTTATATGTATTGCTAATATTTCTGCTCTTTGATAATCAGACATAGGATTAATTTTCTCTCAGTTCTATTGAGGCTGTAGAACGTTTTTGTTCATTGAATTTGTTGATTAAACAATTCTTGAGATATTATTTTTTTTAATAATATTTGTTTCTCCTTTATTTCTAACTAACAGAGCTTAATTTGGTCCTATTGTTTTATTTTTATATTTACATTCATATTCTATATCTTACATTTTAGTATGATATAGATACTGATGATCAGTGTGTAAAAATGAGCTACAAACAAAAATATGAATTTACAAATTAGAGAATAGAGTTAATTTAGCAGTATAAAAATAGCCTTATTGTGTTAAAAATTTAGGGCTTGAGACCTTTGTTCCTGCAACTTTTGCTTATATGACACTGGTATTATGTGTGCACTGTAGTGTAAAATAAATAAGCACTTTTGCAAGTCGAGCTTGTAAGACAGTTTCAATTTCAGCTGTTACTGTTTAACTTAATGATTTTGTTACCATATTTATAATAAAATGCACTGTATTTGGCTTAATCAATGAATAATTTAGAAGGATTTACTAAAATTAATCATTTCATTAAGATGGTATATTTATAACATAAATTAAAAGGTTCTTATATCAAATTATATTGGAAAGTCTAAATTTAAATATGAACCCTTTAAAATGGGCGGTTTTGGATGGGTTGTTATCAAAAAGGGTTAAATGAAAAGCACTGCCTATAATGTTCAAATGATTTAAAAGATAATAAAAAGTTTGATAGGATTTATTAATGTGACTAACTTTGTCCATTACTAAGCTGTTGTTTGGATCATAACTTAACAAAGGTTCTTACATAATATTATGATAGAGGTTTTTAGATTAATATATGCATGTTAAAATAGTTTTGTATTGTAGAATCGGGTGCAGTTTTAGATGAATTGGTCTCAAAAGGGTTAAATTATGTTGATATGCTTTTGTGAAAAAAATAATCTTTAAAACTCTCCTATCTTTCTTCATAAAAATATTTTAGACTTCAAAACAGCCAGTAAAATATTCCAGTCTACTCTACATCAGGAACTATGTCAATAATAGCAAGCTTGTACAGAAATGAATGTATTTTTTTAACCCATTAGCATTTACTATTGTATTTTCAAGGTAAAGGTTTTATCTTACATAATTATCTCACATAATATCAAATGTATGAGATTTTGATAGTATTTATTTTGAGAACAATACCTTAACATAAGTATGAGCAGCTCGTTATTGTCGGTTTGAACAGAAAGAGGTGAGATAATTTTGGCCGGATATGGCTGATTTAAATACTAAAGAGTTAAAGAATTTATATTGATGTGTAACATCTGAAAGGAAAAATACAAGACATTGTATTTTGTTATCGCATTAAAACCTTGGATATTATTTATTCTATTTATTTCTTTATTAGAACTTCAATTTTAATCATATAGGAAACCAATTGAAATAGTTCTTTAATTTTCACTCATAAAGTATGGAAACAAATATATAGTATTTTCTGTATGGGTTATAATCTTAAAATTGTTTTAGCATAAAGTTAGTAAATCTTTCTCCTCATATAGAATTAAATTGTATACTCTATGGTGTGTTATGTAATTTCCCTCAAATATTTATTGCCATCTTCAATCCCAGATTATTTATTCTAGATATTGACTGATATAATCCATCTGAATGAGAGAACATGTATGGATTAAAGCACAACAAACCTGAGGAGGTCAGACTAGTTTGTGTTCCTTATAGTAGAAGCAGTAGCAATGACAGCCAGTATACCTTATAGTATTTAGTTATTGTTTCATACTTACTGCCCTACATTTCCAATATCTCCAAGCACAAGATCTTTCAGTGTAAAATCTTTTTCCGTATAAAATAGAACATAAAATAGATGCTAGCTTTAGATGCTGTTACAGACCAGAAACCTACCTTTGTTAGTTTTGGAATGCAACATTTAAATTGCATTATTAAAAAGATTGATAAAATGTTATGCTGATCGGCATTAATAGTCAGTAGTGGTGGTGAGAGTGATGATTGCAACAACAATCACTGTGTATGTGTATAGTGGTGATGGTAGTAACAATGACAGTGTATATGTATATGTATTTGTGTGCATGCTTGCATTTTATATTGAGTAGTAAAGTCTTTGCAGGTAAGAAATTCTCATTTCCTTGATCCATTGAAACATATCAGAGAATTGTTGCATCTTTGCTAAAACATTTCATGCTTTATCTAATCTTTCATGGTTGTTGGTTTTTAACTGCTAATCTGTTTGAAGTTAACATAGATTTCATTGGCTACATTGATCTTAGTAGCTGCATAACAATTGTATTATTGACTCAGATGTATATTAAACACTTCATAATAAAAACATATTACAGCTACACATTCTGATTGAAATTAGTTTCTCTAGCACATGTTTGCTTGATGAATAAACTGCACAAAAATTTTATTGATAAACTTAGCTGTTCTTGAGTCACCACTAAGCACATATTCTTTTACATAGATATGCTAAGAATAGCTCAAAACAACTAAAAATAGCTCAAAACAACAACAAAAAATAATTTTACAACAAATTTTTAAAAAATCATTTAATTCTTACAGAACAAAGTTGAGAGTGAAAGTTACCTGAGAGCATGTTTCTACTTGATATTTTTTGTTGTTATTTTTATTATAGCAAGCATAGAAACAAGGCAAATGACAGGATAAATCCGAGCAGACAGCCATTGGCAGCTTTAGTTTAAATAATAAAACAACTAAGTTAGTTTTACTTTTTATTAGGATTAGCTAAGGATAAAAATCATTCAACATTTTCTTTACACCAATTAAAGAATCTATTAGATTATGATCATTGCTCTTGATATGGAGCTTATTTTTTTTTATGTATTTAATTACACAAAAATCTCTCTAGATTTAGCTGAACATTAACATAATTTATTGAGTTTTCCTTGTTCATGACTATGTTGGACTTTAGAAGAGAATATATGAAGTTATTTGCTGTTGCATTATGTATGTATGGGCATGCTGGTCTTGTGTCAAAAGTGGAAGCAATTATGTATGGGACTATAGAGTCATAGGGCTGCTGTAATGACATGGCATGTCTTGGGCATTTTAAAACTTGGTGGAGTCCATGCTCTTTCCGTCTGGACACAGCCAGTTTCTTCCAGAGAAAGAGTAATAGAGAGGAAATGAGAAATATGTATAGAGGAAGAATTGATCCCTGTACTGGTCTGGTGCTTTTTTAATCAACCTTGAAAGGACAAAAATCAAAGTTGACCTAGGTGGCTTTGATAGCGAGAACAAATACGACAAAGCATTTCTTTATATCCCATGTTTAATTTGTGAAATTTAAGGAACATACTTTAATTTACCAAAACTGGTTTTATTTGAATTAAGTATCATTATCATTATTATATTTTCTAAAAACTATTTTGAAATTCAAATAAACTTAAATAGCAACTGAGAATTAAATCAGTGGTTCCTCCTAACCTTTTCACTGTCAAGGACCTCTTTTTTAAAAATGATTTCCTCCCCACAAATCTCATGCTTTTGAAACGTCTTTCTACTTAGCAAACCAATTTTATTAACTAGCAACAAACTTGTTTTCTCAGTTTTGTTGAAAGATATATCTGAATATTCAGTATTAATTAAAAAAAAAAAAAATTGTTTTATTCTCAACACCCTGTAATGATTTAGCAGAGGGTAGTATTTAATTAATTCAAATGTTTATAGTATTTTTATTAGTGAACAGATCATTGTGAAAATGTACAGTAGACTAGAGTTAAGACTTTGATTTTTAATGTGATGCAGTCATAGTACTGTTTGTACTTTTCAAGAATGTCTTGCTAATGTGGTTTGCTAATTCAAATGTTCAGAGTATTAGCGAGTAGATCATTGTGAAAATTTGCAGTAAACTTAAGTAAAGACTTAACTTTTAATGTGATACGGTCATAGTATTGTTTGTACCTTTCAAGAATTGAATATCATTAGATTGATGTGATATTTTTAATCTATTGGAAACACTGAAATTTGATAATATAAAAACAAAACAAACAAAACATTAAAACTGTTTTTATTAAAGTTTTACTAAAAATCAAATTATTTTATGATTGGTTTCTAAATAGTTTTGATTTCCTAGTTAATGCATTTTCACATATTTTTCATAGAATTTGTAGTTTCTTTTAGTCTCACAGAAATAAGCAAGACATTTTTTTAGTGTTTCTATCATATTCTATTTTTATGTTTTGTAACTTTTTCAAATTAGATATATTAACGAAGAACAGCATGATTTAATATTTATTCTAGAAACTACTGCTTATAAATGAGTTTTTTTAAAATTTAATATAGATATTTATTAAAGTGAGAAGTGAGATGAGTTGATGTTAATAAAAGATAATATTTTGGAAAACTAACCTTCATCTTTAGATATAGTTATTTTAACCCCCATCCCCCTAGAAGTAGACTTTGGTGAGATTTGAACCCAGAGAACCTAAATAAAGCTGGGTATTTTTGTTAATGTCTCCCAATTCTGCCACCCTCCCAGTATGTAGTTCAACTAAGTTACAATGTAAGTGTAGAGGACATGTGAATGAGAAACAAAAGTAAATAGTCACTCATGTTTGGCTCTCTTTCATATGTTTTTTTTTGTATTTGTAACGACCGTGACCTCTGGCGTCATGCAGTAATACAGAAGACCCGACCCCCACGAGTACAAGCTGAAGCTGAAGCATATAGACAATATGCCCCCACACCCTCCCACTGCAAAGTGGTCGTGGAGGTGCCATGGCAAAAAAGCACCCAGCCCACACTGTAAAGTGGACGTGTAGACGCCACGGAAAAAAAGCACCCAGCGCTCACTGTAAATGAAGTTGGTGTGAGGAAGGGCATCCAGCTGTAGAAATCAAGCCAGAATCAGTTCCCGTATAAGCAAGACAAGGTCAGCCGACCGGACACTGCCCACAACAGGACAACCAGTCTAACCCATGCTAGCATGGAAGAACGGATGTAAAACGGTGATGATGATGATGACTTAGCTCAACTGCTGTGTGTTCTATCTTATATTGAATTATTTAAGGACTAACTTATGTGTAGAAACAATATAATTTTACTGGCTATTGGAGAAATATTCAAGGTGATAATGTATTCAGTTATCTATCCATGTATCATGAGTTCAAATCTGCTTCTGGTATTTTTTTCTATTTCTGAGCAGAATATTTTACAATAACATCACCTCAGTTTATATGTAAAAAATAGGTAGCAGATCAATTTGATTTCAGCCTCAAACCAGA
The DNA here is from genome assembly GCA_964016885.1 of Eledone cirrhosa. Lineage (NCBI taxonomy): Eukaryota > Metazoa > Mollusca > Cephalopoda > Octopoda > Eledonidae > Eledone > Eledone cirrhosa. The sequence continues at coordinate 243,796,905 of OZ024742.1, forward strand.
ATCCATCAGTCATTTTAGTGTATCCTGTCATTAGATCTAGATTACTGACTGATTACAAGCCTAGTATTCCACATAAAAGTCATCAGAAAGAGATGTCCAACCTTAAGAGATTTCTAGCATTTTAGGAAAATAAATAAATATTAGGCTGTATTGTTATTTTGTATATTCTTTTATAAAGGACTTCTTTATTTTATTGTGTGTGTGTGTGTACTTTTATGTGGTCATATGATTAGAGGTTATCTGCTGATAGTTTAAGTTGTGGGTTTGAAAAGATGCAGGATTAGATATATGGGAATATCAATAAAAGTTGAATGTATTTTTTCTTTGATTTATTACATAATACATAAAGTTTTATCTCACAAAGTACTTGGAAGATATCTAATATTTAATGAGAGAAAATATAAATGATAAATTATGTGGTTTATAAATTAAATATTAGAAATCAGTGGAAGGTGTATAACTAAATATATGACAAGACATATTTTGTCTTACAGTTTGCCACTTCTGCTATCCACAAATATGATAATATATTTGTGTTGACTGACAGATTGTCCATTACATTTTTAACAGACCATGCTTAATTGTTTTCTAATTGATATAGTTCTTATTTTCACTGCTTATTTAACTATCATGCAACATATTATGAAAGGTTTGATAACCCACATGAAAGCTCATTCTGTTTGGAGAGTATTTTGTTTTTCATGTTGTTTTGCTATAACATAAGTCTTCTGCATCTTCTTATAAACTACTTCATTTAATTTGTTTTTCAACCTCTGTCAACTATTGATACTATTTTTTTACAGATTATTTTTTCTTATTTTTTTCTTATGCATCTCAAAAAATAGTTTCTAAATTACCTTTACTGCTTTTCATTAAAGTCCTTCCTTAATTTATAATCCATTTATAATTCTTTGAAAAATTATCTTTCTATTTTAAATACAGCTTTCTTACAATTGTTATTTTGTACATATACTATTTTTACTTCTAAAACAATTTTATATTTTCTCAAATGGTCTTTTAGTTCATCTGCTATTATTGCCTCACTGTACTTCTTTCTCATCTATTTAAAGAGTTTGCTAGGACCTTATGTATAATTCTTTTCATAATTATTTCCATCACTTAATAACTAGATAACATTTGATGAACTGTTTTATTTCTTTTATTGTGTTTTGCCTGCATCAGTGTTTTAGTTTTTACTCTTTGTTCTTGCATTTCACCATTGAAACAAGCTATTACTTAGCAAGCCATGGCTTTTGGGATCTATACTATTAATATCTTAAACTGAAAAGTTTTAGTCTTCTTAAGGCTCCCTTTTCACAATTTTAAAAGCCTGTTAGATGCTCTTCTGTAATCAAGGGTTTCATTTCTTAAACAACCTGTCATCATTGTCATCACTTTTCATGCTTGTATTGGTCAACCCTTTAGCATTACATTACTCTATATATACTATTGTATTATCACAGTAAAGGCTTTATCTTATATAATTATCTCGCACAATATCGAATCTACAAGATTTTGATGTTATTTATTTTGAGAACAATACTTTTATGTAGGTATGAACAACCAGTTATGGCCGGTTTGAACAGAAAGAGGTGAGAGAGTTCTGGCCGGATACGGCGGGTTTAAATGCAAAAGGGTTAAACATGGGGTTAGACAGGTCAGGTGACCACGTCTTTCTCATACAATCTGTTTTTGGCTTAGTTTTCTATAGTCAGATGTTTTTCCTGATGCCAACCACCTTACAGGTGAACTGGGTACTTTTTTTGTTATTGCACCAGCACGTGATACAATTATAGTTAATATTTCACTCCAGTAAAATCCAACTGCAGAAATTCTTTCGAGATTGGAATGGAATCCAACAGGTTAGGTGTTTCTTTCTATTAGAATGTACCTACTATCTTGGCTACCATTTTATGTATCACACCCTTTATCAAATAACATACACACACTCTTGTGTTCAAAACTATTAATCTATAAATATAATCTAGACATGATACACTATTTCATTCATGAAAACAACCTGATTTGGCTATTGAATTTTTTAACTATATTAATAATTAGTCTATACTAATTATTAATAATAATATATATATATTAATAATTATATATTAATATATATTAATAATTAGTCTATACTAGCTATTCTCTGACATAGATTTCATCTAGTTTCTACTCCATATTTTCATTTGTGATCAGCATATAGCTGACCAACATTCTTGTGGAAATCTATGAAGTCTTTAAGCAAATGATTAGTCTATAGTTTTCACTTCATTCAAGCTTAGGGACTCAAGAAGATAGATGATTTAATGAAGTTCTACCTGGTTTTGAATAACATGTTCATCAAGAACACATTCTTGTAGTGTGTGAATTATTGATTTTTAAATTGAGCCTAACTAGTCTCTGCCACTAATAATTTTGGATACCATTGATTCATATGGCATCCATATACTATGCTAATTTTTCTGCTTTTGTAGTTTATTCTGAATTCTTTTTCATCTCTTTTCTTCATCTATTCTCTAATCTATCCATCTACATGACAGCTCAAAATTGTACAAACTTGTGTATGTTTGATCTCAAACCATTTAAGAGTTTAGTAAAATTAATTTTATGATAGTGACAATCTTCATAGTGAATAAACAAAGATTTGTTCCTTGGTCTTTTTTTAGCTGTAGATATTCTTTTTCTTTCACTTTCTTTTTCATACCTTAGTTTATCTGACCATTTCAAGTGTAATTTGTAATTTCTCGTCTGTCACCAGTTAACAGTCTGTAGCTATTCTTAAAGCTTTCAAGATTGCAATTTCTTTATGGCCTGCACTTCTATTTATACATTTATATATTTCATTTGCTGTCCTAGCAATCTTTTAAGTTTTTATATTATTTTTATTTTCTTCTTGTTTTTATTGCAAACATATTTTCACTTTTTTGTTATCTATATTCTTTGTCCTTTCTACTGCTTTAGTAATTATGTATACTATATTTTTTAATAACTCTTTGCTGTCTACCTTGTCTCATAGGATTTGATTGGTATCTTGTTGAAGTTCATTGTTGATTTTTCTGGGTTTTTTTTATATTCTTAGTTTAGTTTTATTTTATTTGTTAATTTTTTTCTATGAACTTCATTAAGAAGGATTCTTTTAGCACATTCTCATCACCTTCATTGTTGTTAATGCAATTATTATTGTTATTATTATTATTATTATTATTATTATTATTATTGTTGTTTTTGATTATATGTGCCATAGACATTGGTGTAGACACGGTGAATTGTGTCTGGCCTAATTTTGATTTCTACTTTGGATCACTTCAGTCAAATTGATAATCTTCTTAGAAAAGATATGTTGATAATAATTTCTTAAATTCCTTTGTCTATACGGTTCTAATTTTATGTCTATGCAGGAGGCCATATTTTTAGTCAATATATATATATATATCATGTCATACCAGATCTAATCACAGTTTCTGAGGCAACATAAGTTAAAAATTAAATCAATACCCTATTGAATGCCATCTTTGTAGTAAGTTGATTATTCTAGAGAGTTTTTTTATTATATGCAATCCTGAATTTTTAATTACGATTATTGTATTTATTATTATGCAATGAAACCATGTTCCTGAAATGGGGAAACTTGGAATTTCTGTTTACCATGGTATTTTGTTCAGATCTATGTTTGTCTTACCCACTCCTTTTTAAAAAATAATAATCAGTTTCATTAACAATAGTGATAATAAAGTATTTTATAATTTTCTAAAGTTTTTCATTGACAAACAGATTCTTTCATTTAAATTGTGATTTTGTTTTGAAGGCACAAAGTGTTGTATCTTGCCACTATTAATGTATTAATTAAAACAAGGTGGCGGATTGGCAGTATCGGTAGAGGGTCGGACGCCATGCTTTCCAGCATAGTTACGTCCCTTTATGATTTGAGTTCAAATCCCGCCGAGGTTGACTTTGCCTTTCATCCTTACGGGGTCGATGAAATAAAGTACCAGTAATGCACTGGGTAATTGCTGGCCATGTGTCAAAAAGTAGAAACAATTAATGTATTAAAGTCTAGCTTGATCTAGTCTTTGGAACATTGATATAGTAAAGTGATCTACCTAAACCAGATCTTTACTCTTTGTATCTTTCCAATCTCTCATCTAAATATTGGTTCTATTTAAAGAAAATTTGAATTTTGGAAAATTTTGTATATCTTGAAAATTGTTCAATTTTCAAAAATCATTTGTCATTTATTGTTATTATTTATTATTATTATTATTAATTATTATTATTGTGGTTTGGCAGTATCGGTAGAGCCTCAGACACCATGCTTTGCAGCATAGCCCTTTATGTTCTGAGTTCAAATCCTGCTGAGGCTAGCTTTGTTTTTCATCCTTATGGGTCGATAAAATAAAGCACCAGTAATGCACTGGGGTCGATATAATCACCCCCCCCCCCCCCAAAAAAAAAATTGCTGGCCTTGTGCCTATAATAGAAATCATCATCATTATTATTATTATTGTGTTAGTCTGAATGTAGGATCTGTGTCCATAGCTTTCATAGATGCTTCAAGACAATTGGAGTTATATTGTTAAAATTCTGCTTGAATTGTTGCAAATTGATAGCTACAGGAAACATATGTAAGGAGGGTATTCCAAAAGGTCAATCTTCTGTGAGTCTGGAGTGCTTGAGAGAGGTGGCACAAGACCAGTGAGATAGAAGAAGCAGAGGCTACTGTAGTAATGGTAAAAATGACAAAGGGAAGAGACAGCACTATTGTAGGTTAGAGATTAGAGTGTGTTGTGGGTCTCACCTGAGGGTTAATAGTTGTTGGAGGCTGAAGTATTTTCTGGCTTGGAAATTGAAAAACAGCCGTTTTATGTGCAGTCTTTGCTATTTGAGGATGTGCATTTACTTAGAGAGATCTTCATTGTTGGAGAGGTTTAACATTTGTAGCAATCTTGAGAATTCTAGTTACACACTCTTCTTGTTTAGAGGCTTAGGGTGAAATGTGCTAATGTTTTTTTTTTTTGCTGGTGTATGTACAGTGATTGTATCTATTTACTGTTGAAAGAGCCAAGATTGGCATGACCACATTGGAGGATATTTTCAAGGTCTCTATTCAAGAAGTTAATGTAGATTTGGTATGAGGTGTCAGATCAAAAACTGAATGTATAAGGACTTATTTATTAGAAAAGGAAAACAAAAATTGCAACTATTGAAAGAGTTCAGTTTAGTTTAGTTTTAAAAAACAACAGCAACAAAACAAACAAATAGGAATAGAAAAATATTCATTGCAAGAGACTTAATATTTGATTTCTTATCAGAAATAGAAAGTTTCATCACCCATTTATTTATTCAATAGTGTTATTTTTAAAAACATTCCTTCACATTAAAAATGCTTTCATTGTACGATAAAGTTGAGATGGTCATGTGTCAAATAGGTCAGATTTTTTATTTACAGAGCCCTTTTCTCATATTTAATAGTTGATAAACCTTGATTCTGCTACTGCTCATATTCTGAAAGTGAATTTATAAGATGGTTGAGATATATGCTAAAAATACATAACCAAACTAAAAATGAATCAAGTTTTCTCAGAATTGTTTTAAATACATTTGACGGTAATAGGATGGTGAATTGTTGGATAGAATATCTTATGCTATTTGGTTTGGCTCTCTGCTCTGACTTCAAATCCTATTATGATCAACTTTGCTTTTCATCCATTCAAGGTTGATAAAATATAACACCAATTCATGGCACTGGATCAGCAGAATTGTTGGAGCATCAAACAAAATGCCTTGTAATGTCTATTCTGCAATTTTGCATTCTAAGTTCAAATTCTGCCTGGAAATTCAAATTCCACTGATAGCCAGTGCTATTCATCCGATTACAACTGATTATAGAAGAAGCTACAATGAATGGTAGAGGATTGTGGCCATCTACTACTGCAGTTGAACGACGATGATGATGATGAATATGGATTGCATAGTTTTGAAAATGTGTCCACTTGTGTACTGCTATAGCAAGAGTTTTTACAATTGGATGCCCTTAACCATTTATCAAGAAGTTGTAGGTAGGTGTTAAGAGCCAAGCATTAAGTTGAATAGAGTTAACCAATAATATCCTGAATAATATCCAGAATAATATCCAGGGGGTTGTGCAGTCACTATAATAAAATTATCTGAATAATTTATTTAAATGCCCAAAGTATGAATTATGAATCTAGATTGTATTACTATCATCATTATCATTTTTATGTTCGTCCCCCCACTGGCATGGGTTGAATGAGATGTCATTCCTGATGCCAACCTTCATTTGTTTTTAAATACACTATTGATCATTACACATAGGATTACTAAGATGTGTAGGACATATTGTCTATGCTGAACATAATCAAATGTCAAGCATTGCTAATGTTAAGTATAGACAAATACAGAGAGAGAGAGAGAGAGAATAATGAAGGCATGTGGTCTAATGGTTAGAGTGTTTGACTCATGGTCATAAGTTGGATTTCTAGCTCAGGCAGTGCACTGTGTTCTTGTTCAAGACACTTCATTTCATGTTGCTTTTCATGATATACGTGAACGGCAAAGCATAAACGAACTAAGGGAGAAATTAGGAATAAGAGGGATCAGATGTTGTTTACTCGAGAGAAGACTACGTTGGTACGGTCACGTGATGCGCATGAAAGACGATAGCTGTATAAAAAAGTGCAGGGCGATAAAAATAGACGGTAGGCAGACCCAGAAAAACCTGGGACGACTTGATAAATTCCGACCTCACACACTTACACCTCTCCAAGACAATGTCACTGGACCGAGATCTTTGGCGCTACACAGTAATACAGAAGACCCGCCTTACCTAAGTACAAAGTGAAACCTACAGTCAGTAGGCACCTCTAACAAAAATACACCCCCGTCCCACTACCCCCACCCCATCCACACCACCCCCTTCAATGTGAAGTTATGTTGGTACCACAACATCCAGTCCGAAACAAATGCGGTCGTGTAGGTGTCACGACAAAAAAACACAGTCCACGCTGTAATGTGGCCGTGTAGGTAACACGGTAAAAACCTCCCAGTCCACACTGTAAACGTGGTTGGTGTTAGGAAGGGCATCCAGCCATAGAAAACCCTGCCAGACAGTCCTATACGAGCAAGACAACCAAATCTTGCCTCAAGTGGGAAAACTCCCGTCCAAACCCATGCAAGCGTGGAAGATGGACGTTAAACGATGATGATGATAGGACTGGAAGCTCTATCATTAAAACATCCAAGAAACCTATGAGATACAACTGTAGGGGGAGGTCAGCTAAATCTACATGTGAGCTGCCTATTTAATTATTTTTCATTTTACATATATAAATATATGCACATAAATATATAGGATGTATAGTTTCCATCTACCAATTTCACTCACAAAGCATTGAGGCGCCAGCAGAATACATTTGCTTAAAGTGCCATGCGATTGGATCAAATCCAATCTCACAAGCTTGTGAAACCAGCTTTTTAACCATACAACTTCACCTAGTATTTACATTTGAAATCTAACACACCAAATACATTATTTACATTTTAATTCAATAACTGTCATAAAAAATTACTATTAAGATTTTAAGAGTATATATACATAATTTAAGTAAAAATAAAATAAATCTATAACAAAAAAAAAATGGATGTTTTTATTTATTGTTGGTGTGCAATTAATCTGAACTCTTCCTTAAAAAAATCAATTCAGGTTATCTGCAACTTACCTGCTGAAATTCCTGATTTTGATTATATTGAAGCTGGTTTTATATGAAACTGACACACTGTTAAGAGAATTAAACCTTAGACTTCATATTCCAATATATTTCACTGCTTCTTGTGTTATGCTATCATTTGCATGCATCCATATATACACAAATGCACATACACCTACAGACTTTATTTATTCTGTAAATTAACCTCAATTAAACCCATTGGAAAATAACTTATAAACACTTTCTGTTAGAAAGCGTTTTAGTTGAGATTTGTTTATTTCTAACAGATGTACCAAATGGACTAGGATTTGAACACTGAAACATAAATGAGAGTTAGTTAAATCTGCCTGCCTAATAGATAGATCATTTCTAATTGATAATCCTTGCCTCGTTGTTATAGTGTGTTCTTATTGTCTCTTATATAAAGGACTTTGTTCTTCAGAATTTGCAGACAGAACCTTACATGAATGTGAATATAGTTATTACTCTCATCTCCACCTGCAATATATTTCTTTCTCCTTAGTCTTATATCTACTATTATATTCAGTTCTTCATTCCACAATGTATACTTGCAGTATTGAAATAGCCAAATCTTTCAAGCATCACATCTATAAGTTTATCTCTCTCTCTTTTTTTAATTTTGCTATTCTTGATTAAGGGTGAGTTCCCAAATTATTTGATTCCAATTCAATTTGCTGGGAAGTGATCACACTCCACTAACATTATTAATGTCCTCAAAAAGGAATACATTTTATGCAATTTCAGTTCTGCTTTTATAAATATGAAACTTTGTGCCTATTTATGAAATCTTTATTCAAGCAAACTTTGATGTTAACATATTTCCAAATCACACGAATGAAGGAGTTGTAAAAATATTCTTTTACTTGTTACAGCCATCAAAGTGAGGTCATTGAACTGCAGCACTATCTTGTTTAAGCTTGTTTATTATTATCTCATGGTTCATTCTGCTAGCAGACTTTGTATGAATTTTCTTTATATTTACTTTTTTGTTGTATTCTATTGACATAGAAACATCTTCAATTTTGAACTAGTAACTGTTGTTGCATTATTATTATTATTTTTTCTTTTCTTATATAAATAATAAAAATATTTACACGCACAAAACCCACATCGTACCGTTCTGTGCCGTCTGTAATGTTTTTCTTGATGTCAGCCCTTGTGGCCAATAAAGAAATCATTATTATTATTATTATTATGATGATGATGATGAAACGAATGAATAATTTGACATAAAAAAAAAAAATCAAAATGAGCATAAAAAATTGAAATCTTTCAATATCTTATTTCACTAACGATATTTCATTTTAGAGAATAACAATGTCATAAAGATGTTCACAAAAAAATTCCAAATATCATTATCAATCATTACTATCACCATCATCATTCTAAACTTCTTGAAAGCCCCTAGTCATTTCCCACATTGAACACATGAAAGTCATCTCTATATAGTCTTATTTGCATATAATCTTTTATTTTCAAGAGTGTCCATTCTGTTGTTAATCTTACTCTTTTACTGGTTTCAGCTATCTGGCTGGGGCCATGATGGGGCTCTGCCAAGTTCAACATTTATTTTATATTTTCTTTGTTTTATCTATTCTATTTTCACTTTATTGATTGTCTTTCTCTTTTTCTTCATTTCTTCATCACATTTCCCTTTGTAGTTCTTAGAGTCTGTCTGACATGTTGCATCCCTGAGCCTATTGGGAAGCTATAAGTTGATTTGTTTAGCTTGCAGGTTATTAAGCCATGTATTAGTTTTAGTATAATTCTATATTTGACTTGCAAAACATTCAAATTTTTTGTTCTAAAAGCTGGTTTGTGTCTGAAGGCTTCATAACTTTAGATTCCTCTACTTTATCTAGATTAGCTAAAATCAGATATATTAACTTCATGAAGCACTATTTTCTAACTCTAACCTCATGCAAAGAAGTGTAACCAGAAACACTTCTAAATTCCAAAACTTTAACTAGCACAAATTATACAAGTGCTGCCAAAAACTTAAGCTTCACTTTATGTGGAAGGTTCTCCAATCCATGACTGCAGAGATATAAAACTTTATGATTATTTAAATTCGATTGAGCTATCAAATTTTATGTAATTCATGTTAATTATAAGCTCAAGTTTTCCTCTTGCAATGGTTAGTTGGTCTGATTCTTTAGATGTTGTCTGGCTTCAGAAATATATTACCAGCAAAATAAAACCTATTTAGTCACCCTTCATTGATAATTTACTCTCCCCAGCTTTTATATATTTCTCTATATATATATATATATATATATATATATATATATATATATATATCTATTGCATGCTCCGCTGGATGTGTAACAGTAATATACGTGAACGGCAAAGCATAAACGAACTAAGGAAAAAATTAGAAATAAGAGGGATCAGATGTTGTTTACTCGAGAGAAGGCTACGTTGGTATGGACACGTGATGCGCATGAAAGTCGATAGCTGTATAACAAAGTGCAGGGCAATAAAGATAGACGGTAGCCACGGAATAGGCAGACCTAGAAAAACCTGGGACGAGCTGATAAACTCCGACCTCACACACTTACAAGACAATGTCACTGGACCGAGACCTTTGGCGGTACTCAGTAACAGAGAAGACCCGCCTTACCTAAATACATAGTAAAACCTACTACAGCCAGTAGGCATCTCTAACAAAATACCCAGCTTCCGTTACCTGGGTGACAAAATCAGCAGTGGGGGAGGGTGCTCTGAAAGTACAGTAGCTAGAGTCAGAACTGGATGGAAAAAGTTCAGAGAGCTTATACCACTATTAGCCGCTAAAGCGTTCTCTCTAAAAATGAAAGGCAGGTTATATGATGCCTGCATACGAACAGCAATGCTGCAAGGCAGTGAGACCTGGGCATTGTGTGCAGAGGATATACGCAGACTAGAGAGGAACGAAGCTTGCATGCTCCGCTGGATGTGCAATAGTAATATACGTGAACGGCTAAGCATAAACAAACTAAGGAAAAAATTAGAAATAAGAGGGATCAGATGTTGTTTACTCGAGAGAAGGCTACGTTGGTATGGTCACGTGATGCGCATGAAAGACGACAGCTGTATAACAAAGTGCAGGGCAATAAAGATAGACGGTAGCCACGGAGTAGGCAGACCCAGAAAAACCTTGGACGACATGATAAATTCCGACCTCACACGCTTACACCTCTCCAAGACAATGTCACTGGACCGAGGGCTTTGGCGGTACTCAGTAATAGAGAAGACCCACCTTACCTAAATGCAAAGTAAAACCTACTACAATCAGTAGGCATCTCTATCACCCCCCCCCCCCATCCACACCGCCCCTTTCAATGTAAAGTTATGTTGGTGCCACAACATCCAGGCCGAAACAAATGAGATCGTGTAGGTGTCACGACAAAAAACACACAGTCCACGCTGTAATGTGGCCGTGTAGGCAACACGGTAAAAACCTCCCAGCCCCACACTGTAAATGTGGTTGGTGTTAGGAAGGGCATCCAGCTGTAGAAAACCCGCCAGACAGTCCTATGCGAGCAAGACAATCACTCTTGCCTCAAGTGGGAAAACCCCTGTCCAAACCCATGCAAGCGTGGAACACGGATGTTAAACGTTGATGATGATGATCATATATATATATATATCATACATATCATAATGAAAATCCGAAGGCAAGGTAAAATTCCAATCATTTAATCACGACACATGTTTCAATAAGAGATAGATCGATTGTGAAGCCATGATCGATTCTCACTGATCTCATCAGGTGAAAATGAATTGTCTTCAAATTCTTGATATGAGGGAGAAAAAATAACGATGTTTCCTCACATAATTCATTCCCTCATATAGAGACACACCAGTCAGTCAGAGACAAGGCGACTGCTATTAGCTTTAGTTGAGGTCATAAAAGTTTTCAGTCTTCTATAGCTGCAAAAGACACGACATCAAACAAATCCGTAGGGATACAGTCAGTCACAGTTAGAAGTGAGTGGGTACAGTTGATGAATGTGAATCCGAAATATATAGGGACAATTAAATCCCTCCCAAGGTAACTCTCTCTCGTGTTGTTATTTTAATTTTATCCTTTATACTCTTTCCTTCATTCTTCTACACGTCTTATACACACCACGCATCTCAACGTACACCCACTTACATCTCCCTCTCCACCACCGGATCTTGTTACCCGGAGATTTACCCATTTGCATGGTCGAGGCTTCCAAACGACTTAAAGATATTTACATATATATATATATATATATATATATATATCATATATATATATCATAAATATATATATATATATATATATCATATATATCATATATATCTATATATATCTATATAATATATATATATATATATATCATTTTATATATATATATATCATATATATATATATATATATATCATATATATCATATATATCATATATATATATATATATATATATATATATATATATATCATATTTATCATATATATATATATATATCATATATATATATATATCATATATGTATATATATATATCATATATATATATATCATATATATATTTATATCATATATCATATCATCATCATCATCATCAACGTTTAACGTCCGTGTTCCACGCTTGCATGGGTTTGGACGGGGGTATTCCCACTTGAGGCTAGAGTGATTGTCTTGCTCGCATAGGACTGTCTGGCAGGTTTTCTACAGTTGGATGCCCTTCCTAACACCAACCACATTTACAGTGTGGGTCTGGGAGGTTTTTACCGTGTTGCCTACACGGCCACATTACAGCGTGGACTGTGTTTTTTTGTCGCGACACCTACACGATCTCATTTGTTTCGGCCTGGATGGCGCGGCACCAACATAACTTTACATAGAACGGGGTGGGGGTGGTGGGACGGGGTGTATTTTGTTAGAGATGCCTACTTGCTGTAGTAGGTTTTACTATGTATTTAGGTAAGGCGGGTCTTCTCTGTTACTGAGTACCGCCAAAGGTCTCGGTCCAGTGACATTGTCTTGGAGAGGTGTAAGTGTGTGAGCTCGGAGTTTATCAGCTTGTCCCAGGTTTTTCTAGGTCTGCCTATTCCGTGGCTACCGTCTATCTTTATTGCCCTGCACTTTGTTATACAGCTATCGACTTTCATGTGCATCACGTGTCCATACCAACGTAGCCTTCTCTCGAGTAAACAACATCTGATCCCTCTTATTTCTAATTTTTTCCTTAGTTCGTTTATGCTTTGCCGTTCACGTATATTACTGTTACACATCCAGCGGAGCATGCAAGCTTCGTTCCTCTCTAGTCTGCGTATATCCTCTGCACACAATGCCCAGGTCTCACTGCCATGCAACATTGCTGTTCGTATGCAGGCATCATACAACCTGCCTTTCATTTTTAGGGAGAACCCTTTAGCAGCTAATAGTGGTATAAGCTCTCTGAACTTTTTCCAACCAGTTCTGACTCTAGCTACTGTACTTTCAGAGCACCCTCCCCCACTGCTGATTTTATCGCCCAGGTAACGGAAGCTGTCCACTATTTCTATAGAACCCTCTGCGCAATTGAAAGAGCTAGTATTTTGTGGGCACTTGCTGCTACTTATTGCACCAGAGCACCGGCCACATGTAAAATCTATGTTCTTAGTTAGCTTACCTGTGATCCCACTACATCTTTTATGCACCCATACTTTGCATTTAGGACATAAAATGGAGTTTCTACCTACGCCTTTCCTACACACTGAGCATGGCCATTTCCCGGAAGGGACCGCCGCCTTATTTTCTTTCCTACAAACTAGAACTTTAGTCTTAGCCAGGTTAATTTTAAGTCCTTTTGATTCTAGGCCGTGCTTCCATGTTTGGAATTTCTTCTCTAGCTCGGCCATTGATTCAGCTATGAGTGTCAGGTCGTCTGCGAATAGGAGTTCCCATGGGCAGCCGGTCTTGAACTCCTCTGTTATAGCCTGAAGGGCAATAATAAATAGTAGGGGGCTGAGAACAGAGCCCTGATGGACGCCAACTTTTACGCTAAACTCTTCACTATATTCGTTGTTAATTCTAACCTTGCTGACTGTTTCTTTATACATGGCTTGTATAGCTCTCACAAGCCATTCGTCAACCCCTAGTTTTATAAGAGCCCACATATATGTAGCTGGGGACTCTGTCGAAGGATTTCTCCAAGTCGACAAAAGCTAAGTAGAGGGGGTTTACCTTTAGCTAGGTACTTCTCCTGTAGTTGTCGTACAATGAAAAGAGCGTCTGTGGTACTTTTGCCTGACACAAACCCGAACTGCATTTCATCTAGGTCAATTCTCTCTCTGATTAGTTGCGCTATTACTTTTTCCGTG
>OZ024742.1:243815969-243840969 GCA_964016885.1 Eledone cirrhosa
ATGCCTGTCTCTTGGCCTTGACTGCTTCATCTACCTTATTGTTCCACCACCAAGTCACTCTCCTCCTGCTTGAAGTCTTACTCCAGCCACAAACCTCATCCGTCGCCTCTAGTAAGTTATTTTTTAGGAACTCCCAGTTCTCTTCTACGTTAAATGTCTCTATCTGTTCTTCTTTACTGTCGTAGGCGTTGAGTAAAATATCTATATATATAAAATATATATATATAAAATATATATATATATATATATATATATATATATATATATATATATATATAAAATATATATATATATATATATATATATATATATATATATATATATATATATCGTATATATATATATATCGTATATATATATATATATATATATATATATATATATATATATATATATATATATATCGTACATATATATATATCGTATATATATATATATATATATCGTATATATATATATATATATATCGTATATATATATATTTATATCGTATATATATATATATATTTATATCGTATATATATATATATATATTTATATCGTATATATATATATATATATTTATATCGTATATATATATATATATATATATATTTATATCATATATATATATATATATATATATATATATATATATATCTCATATATATATATCATCATCATCATCATCATCAACGTTTAACGTCCGTGTTCCACGCTTGCATGGGTTTGGACGGGGGTAGTCCCACTTGAGGCAAGAGTGATTGTCTTGCTCGCATAGGACTGTCTGGCAGGTTTTCTACAGTTGGATGCCCTTCCTAACACCAACCACATTTACAGTGTGGGTCTGGGAGGTTTTTACCGTGTTGCCTACACGGCCACATTACAGCGTGGACTGTGTGTTTTTTTGTCGTGACACCTACACGATCTCATTTGTTTCGGCCTGGATGGCGCGGCACCAACATAACTTTACATAGAATGGGGTGGTGTGGATGGGGTGGGGGTGGTGGGACGGGGGTGTATTTTGTTAGGGATGCCTACTGGCTGGAGTAGGTTTTACTATATATTTAGGTAAGGCGGGTCTTCTCTGTTACCGAGTACCGCCAAAGGTCTCGGTCCTGTGACATTGTCTTGGAGAGGTGTAAGTGTGTGATGTCGGAGTTTATCAGCTCGTCCCAGGTTTTTCTAGGTCTGCCTATTCCGTGACTACCGTCTATCTTTATTGCCCTGCACTTTGTTATACAGCTATCGACTTTCATGCGCATCACGTGTCCATACCAACGTAGCCTTCTAGGTCTCTAGCTATTGTTAGGCTAGATAAATAAATAAATAAAGAAAGAAAGAAATAAAGAAAGAAATAAAGAAATAACGAAATAAGTAAATGAACTAGGTGGGACGGATAGGCAAGGACCCTTTTAAGAGGTATAAGTACGTAAATCATACGGTGACGGGTCAACAAATGGGGCCAAAATACTAAAGAGACTGCCACGAAATAAATAATAAAGGTTTCTATCCCGGGTGCAATGCCAGCAACCACCCCAGCAACCACCCGGTGCAGCAAAGTAAACTAGTACGAGATAATAATTCTGAGTCCCCAAAAAAATATATACTAATGCTAACTCTAAAAGATCTTAAACAAGCTACATGAAAGTTCGTACGAAGTAAAGGTAGAATACGGAAAAATAAATTCAGAATCCACCCCGCCCAAAAGAAAAGCGAAGAAAGAAATACTGAAACGAGAAAATAAGGCATAAGTGCCACTAAGAAATATAGAAGGCACGGAAAATAGTGGGAGCAGTCGGAAAAAGGGGGCAAGTATCCGGGGTCTAAACCAACTGCTATAAAAAGCGGAGTCCGCCAAATCTATCATAGACTAGGGGAGGGGGTGGGGGTACTAAGGCTACAAGGGGCCAAAGGGCAGCCTCGGGTGGGCAATGCGTCAAGGAAAACCGTGATATTGTCGGGGAGAAGTGTGTACTTAACGATGATGGCATACTTGCCATCACCGACGTTGATAAGAAGGTAGCTTGGAAGTGTCACTATGAAAGGCTACTAAATGAGGAGAATAAATGGGAGAAAGACAGTCTCCCCCATATCGACCCAATAGAGGGACCAGCAGTGTTAGTCGAGGGGAGTATAATAAGTAAGGCAATCAAGGATATGAAGACGGGTAAGGCGGCTGGGCCTTCGGAAATAGTTGCTGAGATGCTGAAGGCATCTGGCACGGTGGGACACACCATGGTCACCCGCATAGTTAACCAAGTCGTACAGAATGGGGTTGTTCCGAAGGACTGGCATAGCAGCATCATCGTTAACTGTTATAAGGGTAAAGGAGACGCCCTAGATAGGAGTAACTATAGAGGCATTAAATTAATCGACCAGGTCATGAAGGTCACGGAAAAAGTAATAGCGCAACTAATCAGAGAGAGAATTGACCTCGATGAAATGCAGTTCGGGTTTGTGTCAGGCAAAAGTACCACAGACGCTCTTTTCATAGTACGACAACTACAGGAGAAGTACCTAGCTAAAGGTAAACCCCCTCTACTTAGCTTTTGTCGACTTGGAGAAAGCCTTCGACAGAGTCCCCCGCTCCATTATCTGGTGGGCTCTTAGAAAACTAGGCGTTGACGAATGGCTTGTGAGGGCTATACAAGCCATGTATAAAGAAACAGTCAGCAAGGTTAGAATTAACAACGAATATAGTGAAGAGTTTAGCGTAAAAGTTGGCGTCCATCAGGGCTCTGTTCTCAGCCCCCTACTATTTATTATTGCCCTTCAGGCTATAACAGAGGAGTTCAAGACAGGCTGCCCATGGGAACTCCTATACGCAGATGACCTGACACTCATAGCGGAACCAATGGCCGAGCTAGAGAAGAAATTCCAAACATGGAAGCACGGCCTAGAGTCAAAAGGACTTAAAATTAACCTGGCTAAGACCAAAGTTCTAGTTTGTAGGAAAGAAAACAAGGCGGCGGTCCCTTCTGGGAAATGGTCGTGCTCGGTGTGTAGGAAAGGCGTAGGTAGAAACTCCATTTTATGTCCTAAATGCAAAGTATGGGTGCATAAAAGATGTAGTGGGATCACAGGTAAGCTAACTAAGAACATAGATTTTACATGTGGCCGGTGTTCTGGTGCAATAAGTAGCAGCAAGTGCCCACAAAATACTAGCTCTTTCAATTGCGCAGAGGGTTCTATAGAAATAGTGGACAGCTTCCGTTACCTGGGCGATAAAATCAGCAGTGGAGGAGGGTGCTCTGAAAGTACTGTAGCTAGAGTCAGAACTGGTTGGAAAAAGTTCAGAGAGCTTATACCACTATTAGCTGCTAAAGGGTTCTCCCTAAAAATGAAAGGCAGGTTGTACGATGCCTGCATACGAACAGCAATGTTGCATGGCAGTGAGACCTGGGCATTGTGTGCAGAGGATATACGCAGACTAGAGAGGAACGAAGCTTGCATGCTCCGCTGGATGTGTAACAGTAATATACGTGAACGGCAAAGCATAAACGAACTAAGGAAAAAATTAGAGATAAGAGGGATCAGATGTTGTTTACTCGAGAGAAGGCTACGTTGGTATGGACACGTGATGCGCATGAAAGTCGATAGCTGTATAACAAAGTGCAGGGCAATAAAGATAGACAGTAGCCACGGAATAGGCAGACCTAGAAAAACCTGGGACGAGCTGATAAACTCCGACCTCACACACTTACACCTCTCCAAGACAATGTCACTGGACCGAGACCTTTGGCGGTACTCAGTAACAGAGAAGACCCGCCTTACCTAAATATATAGTAAAACCTACTCCAGCCAGTAGGCATCTCTAACAAAATACACCCCGTCCCACCCCCACCCCATCCACACCACCCCATTTTATGTAAAGTTATGTTGGTGCCGCGCCATCCAGGCCGAAACAAATGAGATCGTGTAGGTGTCACGACAAAAAAACACACAGTCCACGCTGTAATGTGGCCGTGTAGGCAACACGGTAAAAACCTCCCAGACCCACACTGTAAATATGGTTGGTGTTAGGAAGGGCATCCAACTGTAGAAAACCTGCCAGACAGTCCTATGCGAGCAAGACAATCACTCTTGCCTCAAGTGGGACTAGCCCCGTCCAAACCCATGCAAGCGTGGAACACGGACGTTAAACGTTGATGATGATGATGATATATCATATATATATATATATATATATATATATATTATATATATATATATATATATATCATAAATATATATATATCATATATATATATATATCATATATATATATATATATCATATATATATATATATATATATCATATATATATATATATATCATATATATATATATATATATATATATAAATATATATATATATATATATATATATATGTATATATATATATATATATATATATATATCATATATATATATATATATATATATATATATATCATATATATATATATCTATATATATATATATATATATCATATATATATATATATATATATATATATCATATATATATATATATATATATCATATATATATATACTGAAAAAAATGAAACAAAATTTCAGTTCCCACTCTTAGTACGGCTGTTACTTAAATATAAGTATGTACACGTACATACATATATGTATACAGACGTACAGTAGTATGTATCTATATACATACATGCACTCATATATATATGTACGTATGGATTCATCGAACATTTATTATAATGCTCGGTGTGTTTATACATATATATATATATGTATAAACAAGGAGGGAAAAGCGGCCGTAAAATGATGATTATATATATATATATATATATATATATATATATATATATATATATCAATCATATATACATATATATCAGATATATATATATATCATATATACATATATATCATATATATATATATATATCACACATATATATTATATATACATAATATATATCACATATATATATATATCACACACATATATATATATATTTATATATCATATATATTTATATATCATATATATATATATATCATATATATTTATATATCATATATATATATATATATCATATATATATATATATATCATATATATATATATATATATATCATATATATATATATATATATCATATATATATATATATATCATATATATATATATCATATATATATATATCATATATATATATATATCATATATATATATATATCATATATATATATATCATATATATATATATATCATATATATATCATATATATATATCATATATATATATATATCATATATATATATATATATCATATATATATATATCATATATATATATATATCATATATATATATATATATCATATATATATATATATCATATATATATATATATATATCATATATATATATCATATATATATATATATCATATATATATATATCATATATATATATATATATATCATATATATATATATATATATATATATATATATAATCATATATGTATGTATATATGTGTGTGAGTGTGTGATATGTAAAAGAGCCAATAAAAACAAAACCCGGCGAAACATAATATCTCTGCCTTTTTCTTCAGTTAGGTAGTTCCTGGTCATTTGTTGAGTTTTATAGAGATTATAGCATGCTTGTGTATGTGATTTAAGTAAGGTTAAGGGATTTAAAGTATAGAATATCAAAATAAATATTATTCAAAAACATAACAGAGGAAATCAACTCCATCTTCACTGTGATGAAGAGAGAAAGACAGAGAGAGAGAGAGAGAGCAACATAGATACTATAACTCTGGGAAATAGCCTACAATAGGAATCTCAGTAGAGAATATACAGAAGCTCTCAGGGTTAAGTAGTGGCAACAAATAATTCTGGAATTCCAGAGAGGATAGGCATATACATGCTCCCATTCCTAAATTTGTTCTCCATATTCACACACACATAGTGGTTAACCACATATTTATGTGTGTGTGTGTGTGATGTGTGATGTGTGTGTGTGTGTTGTTACATTCTTCATTGTACCTGATGCTGGGATGAATTAGATGCCACATTACTGACCAGGATAGTTCTTATTTAGATTTATTGCCCTCCTAGATAGGTGACGGGATTTGTTCTTCGCTATGAGCTGCATATTTTTATAATTTTTGTATGATTATATATATGTGGTAATAATTCACCATGGTTATCAAAATGTATATATGTATGTATCATCATCATCATCATCATACGTCCGCTTTTCCCTGCTTGCAAGGGTGGGACGGGAATTGATTCTGGCTTGATTTCTACAGCTGGATGCCCTTCCTAACACCAACCTCATTTACTGTAAGTGCTGGGTACTTTTTTTGCTGTGGCACCTCCACGACCACTTTGCAGTGGAATGATATGGACCCCAATCCCTATCATCTCATTTCTACAGCTGAGTAAACTGGAGCAATGTGAAATAAAGTGTCTTGCTCAAGGAAACAACACATCACCCAGTCTGAGAATTGAACTCTCAACGTTTCGATTGCAAGGCCAATGCTCTAACCACTAAGCCATATATATATATATCATTATCATCATTGTCATGTTAATGTTCGCTTTCCCTGCTAGCAAGGGTTGAGCTGGTTCATACAGACCAAGTCAGTACTGAAGTGGTGCCACCGAACTCCCAGGCAGGCCAGGGATTTGTGTCTCGCTTAAGTACTGCCTCACATTCTGAGTGCCCAGGATCGGTTGTCATACCTTTGACATATCTGAGAGTCCTCCTAATCTTTTGTTTGGCAAGATTTCTATGGCTGGATGCCCTTCCTATATATATATATATATATAGGAAGGGCATCCTATATATATATATATATATATATATATATATATATATATATATATAGTGTAGGTGATTCAGTGAATTAATGGTGATTGTAACAAAACAAGCACTCTATGCACAGGAGAATGTAACACTATATTTTTTTGTCACATCGCGAGTCTGAAGATTGATAATGGAGTCGGGTCCCTAACTCCTACGGATGACCCTGAGCCAATCCTCTGCGAAATGTTTTATGTCCTTGAGCAAGACACTTTATTTCACGTTGCTCCTTCTACCTGGTGTTGCGACCGATAGATAGTATTAGCGATTAGAAAGACCAACAGAAACATTGATTCCTCGTTCCGATTTGACGAAAGTCGCTCGACAAAATAAAAGAAAAAAAAAGAAAAAAAGTGTATATATATATATGTATATATATATATATATATATATATATATATATATATATATATATATATATGTATATATGAAGTATTTCCATAGAAAGGGTGAAAGAAGGGAGAGTGCTCTATGTGTAATAAATAACACAAAACAATTATTCCATTTACTAAAGGTTTCACGAAGACAGGCAAGCTCAACAGAGACGTCTGAATGAAAAGTTAATATTAAATTTTCATTCTGATGAACGATTTCAGACGTCTCTGTTGAGCTCGCTTGTCTTCTTGAAACTTTTGGTAAATGGAATAATTGTTTTATTACATAAATAAAAAAAAAAAAAAAAAAAATATATATATATATATATATATGTGTGTTTGTGCATAGAACGATAAAAACAGAAGTCAGGTGCAGGTAAACTATCTATCTAAATCTGACTTCTGTTTTTATTGTTCTATGCACAAACACATATATGTAAATGAATTTGGACGGATTTTTTTTCGAGGATATCGTAAGCAGTGATCACCTACCACAAAATCTACCGGTCACACTGCTGAATCATGCTGCCACCATCCTTCCAAGGTCATATTGAGTTCTAACATTATCAGCCCCACCACAACCAGGTGGATTATGATCATTTCATTTCATTTTACGTCCGCTTTTTCCCTGCTTGCAAGGGTGGGACGGGAACTGATTCTGGCTTGATTTCTACAGCTGGATGCCCTTCCTAACACCAACCTCATTTACAGTGAGTGCTGGGTGCTTTTTTGCCGTGGCACCTCCACGACCACTTTACAGTGGAATGATAGGGACCCCTGTCCCTATCATCTCATTTCTACAGCTGAGTAAACTGGAGCAATTTGAAATAAAGTGTCTTGCTCAAGGAAACACATCACCCGGTCTGAGAATTGAACTCACAACCTTTCGATTGCAAGGCCAATGCTCTAACCACTAAGCCATGTGACTCCACACACATATATATATATATAAATATATAAAATCATCCAATTTTCCACTCTTGCATAGGTTAGGCATGTTGTCATGTTATGAGACAAGTCAGGTAGGTCTGGGGACCACGCCACGCTTATATTGGTTTTGGCTTGGTTTCTACAGTTCAGTGCTCTTCTTAATATCAACCACGTTACAGTGTGGAGTAGGTGCTTTTTGTTGTGTCACTAGCACGACCACCTTACAGTGTGGGCTGAGTGGTTTTGTTGTTGTGGTATTGGAACAGCATACAGGGTGGACTTTGTGCTTTTTGTCATAACAACAGCACTATGGGAGATCAGATGTCGAGCGTGTCCAGCTTTCATGGGTTGGGCAGGCCAGGTGTATCAGTGTTGAGGGAGGGGGGGGGAGTAAGCAAGTTCAGCATTGATTAGGTGCGTGGGATATTTAGCAGGTGTGAGCAGGGTATGAAGGTGGGTGAGAGTGGATGGGATGTGGTTGGAAAGAGAATTTCTGCATGCTAGTGTGTCCCCTGCATTTCATTTTGTGTACATTGGAGGGGGAATCTTTTGCAGTACTGTATGATGCCAAAAGTCTTGATCCTGTGTCATCTCTTTTGTGAGGTTTTATTGGGCAAGGCAAGCATTGTTATTTGTTTAATTTGTACATGTTTACACACACACACACGCACACGCGCACACACACACACACACACACACACACACACACACACACACACACACACACACACACACACACACACACACACACACACACACACACTCTCTCTCTCTCTCTCTCTCCCTCTCCCTCTCTCTCACTATATAGTTGTTTATACTTTTTGCACAAGGCCAGCAATTACCCCAGTGCATTACTGGTGCTTTATTTTATTGCCCCTGTAAGGATGAAAGGCAAAGCTAACCTCGGCAGGATTTGAACTCAGAACATTAAAGGCCATAACTCTGTGCTGTAAAGCACAGTGTCTGACGTTCTACCGATACTGCCAATCCACTGCGCTATATATTATATAGACTGGGTGATGAGTTGTTTCCTTGAGCAAGACACTTTATTTCTCATTGCTCCAGTTTACTCAGCTGTAGAAATGAGATGATAGGGACCCCAGTCCCTATCAATCCACTGCAAAGTGGTCGTGGAGGTGCCACGACAAAAAAGCACCCAGCCCACACTGTAAAGTGGACGTGTAGGCGCCACGGAAAAAAAAGCACCCAGCACTCACTGTAAATGAGGTCAGTGTTAGGAAGGGCATCCAGCTGTAGAAATCAAGCCAGAATCAGTTCCCGTCCCACCCTTGCAAGCAGGGAAAAGTGGACGTAAAATGATGATGATGATATGTATGATATTTGTATATATGTATGTATATATATATATATATATATATATATATATATATATATATATATATATATATATGTATGTATGTATGTATGATAGTTGACTATGTATATGTAAAAGTATGTGCGTGTGTTCCCCCAGTAAGCAACATGCAGCTTGTTGGTATTTGATTTACAGAACAATATTTGAACTATTTATTCTATTGATCGATATATGTAACTTTGGTATTTTCTTTTTATTTGATAGATATTAGTGCATCTTATCGGGATCTGCTTGCTAATATATGCTAATAATTTTTTGTTCTTCTATCAAATAATAAACTATTGAATGTGTAAATTACATTTTACTTTGAAAAATTGTCTGAAAGTAGCTGCCTATTAAAAGGAAATGAAATGCAATTACAGCTCTAGCCCAATCAGGTTTAGCTGGACTCCTGCAAAGAGTTTATTGATAGACAACATAAAATAACCAATTTTGATCTAAAACACAACATACTACCTAGTCCAGGAATTGAATCAAATCCATGACCATATGATTATGAGTTTAGCATCTTAACCATTAGGCCACACAACTTCACAACTGCTATCTGCGTTTAGCTATCATCGATTACTAAATAAATATATTTTGTTTTCAAAGTTTATATTACTTAAAGTTTACTAAATTATTAAACAGCGACGTTAGAAAATGCATTAACAAACATCTGTTTTGAATGTGCATGTTCATTCCACATTTACATTGAACAAATTTACCCTCAGTATGTTAGCTTACATTATGCATGATTTCTATAAAATATAAATATGGGGAAGGAAATATCTTGGAAAATTTTATATCAGAGAATAATGTTTGTTGTATTTTGCACAACTTAACTATTAATGGATTAGATTCTGTCTGGTGGATGGCAAAATTGAGTGTTCAGTAATTGTTTTTCATCCTGTAATGTTTTAGCAGAAAAAAATTAAAAATGGGTTTGTTAATTCAAATGTATATAGTATCTTCAAGTAAAGGAAAAAATTGATTTAAAACTGAGCCAAAGCTCTTATGGCAGTTAGATCAGCAACATCTTGGCAACTCCTGTGATGATACTGGGATCATGAGTGTTGGCACTTGCCTTTCCATTGGATTATTTCAGTAATGTAGAGAGGTGGGGACATACTTCATGGGTAATGGTCTATCCCTTGCATCTATCTACCCAGGCTTTGTGCACCAAAGACTCTAGTGCATAATTCAATAGTCTCCTGTGACTGACGTATGCCTAAGATATAGTATCTTTGTGTGTTGTAAATGTGATTTCACGCAGTATAGAACATGAAGAGTAAATGTATATATAATATGCCATGAAATTATAAGCACAGTTATGATAGCTGCTGTATATTCTTACTTAATATATCACCTCATCAGATTATGTTTCAAAATTTATATTTTTTATTCCATAAATATATAAGAATAGTCTTACTTTCAATGAACATTATTACATTAAGTTACACAATATTTATCTAAATTAAGTATATTTTACTTTCCTTGCTAGCAAATAAAGGAGTTCAGTAGGTTTAAATAAATTTAAACTCTATTTAACTAACTGCTAAGTTACAAGACATAAATGGACAGAGCATAAACACAGTTCCAGTTTTTAAAACTGGTATGTACATGCACATAAACTTGAACACACAAGCACACTCATGCATACACACACATGCAGATGTGTGTGTGTAGAGAGAGAGAGAGAGAAAAAGAAAGAGATTTAATGTGTTGGTGAAAGTAGTTATTAATGACTGCATTGTTTTGATATTGTAAGTGAGGGGTGATATTTCAGTCTAGCCTGTGATCAGATGAGTTGCCCTTCTTTGGAATGAGTCCCACTGAAACATGTTTCCAAGGAGAGCGAGAGAGAGAGTGAGAAGTTTGGCAAGGTGGGGACTAGCACTGATATCATAGACAGTAACTTTATTGTTCTGAAGGGGCCTGAGGTTCTTTTGCACCTGCTGTATATGTGTATATGTGGTGGTGAGTTTGGTTGAGTAGTGAGGGAAAGTTTTGGAGTGGATGAAAAGCAAACAACAAATATGGATGTTTTTTCCTCAAGAGTCTTACAGAGCCATTATGGTTTGGAATATTAAGTGAAGTGAAGGAAGATTCTGCAAAGTTGGTATAGATCATTTTGGCAAGAATCTGCTGTAGTTTGGATGGTGGTAGAGCTTGCTGGTTGTGTAATGCATAGAGGCATCCTTTGTTGTTTGGATAATGGCCTTACAGAAGCTGCAGAGGTAAATAAGTAATCAAGTTTGTAGGGACCGGGTAATTTTTCAAAATGTTGTAGGCTATATTCTTTATTGAATTGCTGCCATGCAGTTCTGAATGAGTGACATAGCAGATTTGATATGAGGACTTTTGGTTGTGTGTGAAATGTAGAAAAGCATGCCTAAGAGGATGGGTTCAGTCACCTATTTAGTTATCTCTGAGGCAATGCCAGGGATAGTAAGCATAGTTCTAGGAATGTGTGGGTATTATATAGGACATGAATGTATGGTGGAAAAATATGGAAATGACTAGCAGAAAAAACATTTATCACATTGGAGAAACTGCCATAAAAAATTGATATCTAGTTATTTATCTATAATTAGTTTCTTATCTATAAATATAATTTAAGAAAAAAAAAACAATAAAACAACTTTTACAGTTTGTATGATTACCATTTTTAACATCCTTTTTTCTTAAATTTTAAAGTTAAAGATAAATATTTTAAAAATCCTTTGACAAACTACAGAAAATAGGTTTTTAACAATAATTAACTAAAACCCTACAAAATCAGTAAATCTTATTTCTTTATAGATTCTAACTGCTGATTAGTTCTGTTTTTCTTCTTCAACTAAAAATGGTAAAAGAAATTTAGATAGATTTAAATTTTTGTCTTTATTTTTATCATTATCATTATGGAGGCACATGGCTTAGTGGTTAGAGCATTGGCCTTGCAATCGAAAGGTTGTGAGTTCAATTCTCAGACTGGGTGATGTGTTGTTTCCTTGAGCAAGACACTTTATTTCACATTGCTCCAGTTTACTCAGCTGTAGAAATGAGATGATAGGGACTGGGGTCCATATAATTCCACTGCAAAGTGGTTGTGTAGGTGCCACGGCAAAAAAGCACCCAGCACTCACTGTAAATGAGGTTGGTGTTAGGAAGGGCATCCAGCTGTAGAAATCATGCTAGAATCAGTTCCCGTCCCACCCTTGCAAGCAGGGAAAAGCAGACGTAAAATGATGATGATGATGATGATGATGTTTCCTAAATTCTGAGTTCAAATCCCGCCGAGGTTAACTTTGCCTTTCATCCTTACGGGGTCGATAAAATAAAGTATCAGTAATGTACTGGGTAATTGCTGGCCTTGTGCCAAAAGTAGAAACAATTATTGTTCCCTAAATTACAATTATTGCTTATTTACATTTTATTATAATATATAATATATAGTGAATATAATAATGAATATATATATTCCTTTTTTTCTCTATTTCAGAGCTATTTACATTGTTTCATATCGATGTAAATATGCTGTTAATATTTTATATTCAAAGCACCTGTCAAATACTGGGATCGATATATCATCTATATACCTACCCCCCAAAGTTTCTGGCTTTGTGCCTATGTTACAAATCAATATTTTATACTGGGTTTATTTATTTTTGTTGAAAGAAAACGTCTGTATGTACAGATGTATAATTGTGGAGAAGAAATTAGCATTTCTTTTTTTAGATGTACTGGTTTTAGGGTTAGATTAAACTTAAGTTTCATCATCATCATTATCGTCGCCGTTGTCATCAACATCATCATCATCACCACCATCATCATCATCATCATCAGTTTATATTATTTTATTACTTTTTAAAAAATCTGTTATGACTTAAACTGTGATGGGATAGTAAATGAAACTAAGATTGAACTAGCATTTTTTTTTTTAACAATTGAACATGTGACAGAATAGCAAGTTAGACTCATTTTTTTAATATCTGTTTTACTTTTTTGCTGTAACATTCTACCAACAAAGGAATGTTAATATTTTGCAAGTCATCTAAGTATTACACATATATAGGAAGAGTACATGAAGGACTGGCCGAAAATATTAACCTTCACTACACACTTTCTGATTAGCAAATGCATGACAAACCCCTTCCAAGACCCCCCCCCCCCCCCCCCCCCCTCTCATAAAAAAACAAAACAAACAAACTACAAAACAAGAAAATAAAGTAAAGTATTTTAGTTGTCAGTTCCCTCAGCTGAATTCATCAAACTCTGGTTTTGTAGTTATTTTCTTAGATTCAATAAACGATTCTACTTACACTAGATTTTTTGATAGTTTAGAATGCAGTGATCTTTAGCTTTTAGTAGTTTTTAAGAACTTGTAAGACTCTAACTTGTCTACATTCCCCTTGCTTCAACCTCCTCCCCAATGAGGTAACGACTAAAGATCTGTCATAAGAGGTCTTTGTTGACTTGGGGTAAAAAAAAAAGGAGCTGGGGGTCTATTCCAAGCTGAAAGTCAGAGGAAAATAGATTAGAGAGGCAGTTGGTGAGTAAATTGGAAGAAGCAATTAGAAAAGACATTGCAACTGATGAACTAGCAGTGAGAATGATCCTCAATCATTTCTTCAATAGAAAATATGAAATCTGTGTTTTTAGAGCGAAGGTGCGTGTTCTAAGATATCAAAGAATAAAAACTGTTCAATAATTCCCAGAGGAAAAGGTGCAACATAGCAATAAACCCATTTCGGAAATCATTGTCATTATGCTTTTAATTATTATTAAGCAGAAATAGTAGATTGCAGTATTTAATTTAATCTTTCTATAGACTGAATCAAATCCTACTAGTTTTGACTTTGCTTTTTCTCCATCCATATTCAGAAAAATAAGTACCAGTAATATACTAGAATTAATTCAATTGACTACACCTTTTCCCTTTGCCAAAGGTAGAAGTCATATTGTTGTTTGTTGACCTCCTATCTCTTAATTCTCTCTGGTTGTT
Source organism: Eledone cirrhosa (assembly GCA_964016885.1). Lineage (NCBI taxonomy): Eukaryota > Metazoa > Mollusca > Cephalopoda > Octopoda > Eledonidae > Eledone > Eledone cirrhosa. The sequence continues at coordinate 243,830,436 of OZ024742.1, forward strand.
TTCTTTCAGTGTATGTTCACACATATTGTATTGAATAAAGATACACCAGATGATTTCTTTATCTTATGTAATATTGTGTGTGATAGAAACAAATGAGCTTGCTTAACCTGGAATAAAGTCAACATATCTATAAATAGCTATTATGAAATCTGACCTTTGTAGTAATGGTTAAAGAAAGTTCCAAGTCGAAGTGGACAATCTCTTTAGTGCTGATAAATCAATAAATATACACTTTCACATTTTATGGTAAAGTGGTTGGTGCTATGTAAGCTATTCAACCGTAAAACATCTGTTTCAGAGAAAAATGGGGAAAAACAGTAAAAGTTATTTTGTGTGTGATTCTACAGATACACTTATACATCTGTGTATATATACTAGTTCATAAACATGTAAGCACTTCAAGTAGTCCACTTAAAATGGCTAAAACCAGTGTTTTCAATAATCAAAATTTTTATCAAAAGCTCTATTTCTTTTCTATTGTATCAACTACTTCCTGGCAATCCCTACTTGTATTTTTAAATTCATTCACTGGGGACTTGATATTTCACACCTTTATTTTTGAAACCTGATGACACATTTTCTAATAGCTTTTTTTAATAACAAAATGCTGTTCTTACTCATAAAAAGTAACTCCTACCTCTGTTTCATATATAACATATTAGAAGTGTTACTTGCCTTGTGAAGCCCCCTTCAGAAAGAACATCTAGTTCCTGCTCTACCATTGTCTCCACCCTTTTCATACCTTTTACCACTCACATTAACCATAGCTCCTTCCAAATTACCAAACTATCTCTCTCTTTCAATTACTTTATAGTAAAAATAAATTATCTTTGACACTGTCTTTACTTGGAATTCATTAACTGAATACATTTCCTTCTTTCGCAAACCTACATAAGTTGAAATCATTAGTACATTACTACACTATATTTACCACAGTAATATTCTTCAGTTTTTCATCAAGAAGTTCCCAGTAGGTTATGTTGAAATCTTTTTTCTTCCTAACATGATAGAAATCAAAATACACCTGCATACTTAGTATTAGTAACATAACAGTTATGTTAAATGACATCTATGTTTATAAGTAACATTACCAAATGAAAAATGAATATTAAAAGGAAGCAGTAGCACTAATTAACTGCATATATATTTATATAAACTTTGGTAATTGAAACTTTGAAGCTAGTTTATTTCTATTAAAAGATTTGTAGCCGTTTGGGATCTTCTATTTACATTTATCAACTAACAAGTTGTAACCTGTAAAATATTTGTTGTCAAATGCTGTAAAATGACTTGCTGCTTTTTCGCTCGTGTACAGTCAAGAAACGTCTAGTCATAACTGATTGAATAACCTACTTTTCTTTTAATCTGTGTTTATATTTCAATTATTAAGAAGAGAAAAAAAACTGAGTTTTGGGTGCTTAAATGTTCTCTTCATTTTATTTTCCTTACTTTAATAAATTGAATACAGTGAAGAAAATTTACTTGAATATGTCTTGGTTTTATAATAAATATAATCCATAACAATTTAAGCTTGCCTCATAAAGATAGCCATTGATGGGTGACCACAAACTCAATAAATCCTAATATATAAGATTTATTTTGACTAATTATTTTAGCTTGCTACTTATATAAATTTCATCAAGCTCAAGATAAATTTAAACCTTGAGAAGATTTGAAACTAGAACCTCTCATTAATTGTTTAGGTTAACCCAGACTTTTTCATTAAGTGAGAGGTAGAAAAAAGTGATTGTACAATATTGTTTTGTCGGAAATGCTATATGCAAGGTATTGTACAATTTGTATGAAATCTTTTATGTAAATAGAAAACTGAAGTGGAGCTATAATTAAACAAAAGCAGGAATTGAAAGAAAAGCTGAAGAGTTGGTGAAGAAAAATATGCCTTCATTGTGGGTTAGGGCTTCATTTGGGTTTCTATGAGATTAGGTTTGTTTATCAGTCATGAAAATAAACTTGAAATGAGTATACTTCAGTATACAAAATTAGCATTCCATAGTTAGGTGGAATATAAATATTGTTTTCATCTAGAATTTGATCAGGGCTAAAGTAGTTGTTAATTCTAAAAAGGAATCAAGTATGCCAATGCCTGATACAGAACAACTACTGATACATCATGATAAAACATATAACACTGATCTTAATTTAATTTTGTTTTATATGCAAAAGAAATATACTTCCGTTGTGACTCTGCAATTTCTAATAGTTGTTCAATTTTAACATTTTTCCATTTTTATTTTTCACAATGCTACCAAAAACGAATGAGTTTAAGAGTTTTTTAATGTAAAGTTATATTTTTCTAATGTTGAAAATATGTTGTTTGATATAAGAAAATAAATATTTTTTTTATAAAGCTTAATTTCTAAATAATTATATTATATAAATTATTTTACTTAGTTGTTTAGATCTATTGTGCAAGGCATTCTAGCTGTAACTGAAATAATTTGGCATTCAGGTTTTTTTTCCAAAGTGCAATATCCAATATATTTAAAATTTAATTTTAAAAGTCAGTAGGGTGTAATTCAACAGTGTTTTTGCTGCTATTTCTAGGTCAAATGACTGTGTATGTTAGAAGCTCTCTCATTAGCTTGATTAGTTTACTTCTGTATTGTATTGTGACATGAACATTCTTTAAAATATTTTGTTTCTAATATTTTGGGAAAGTTACTTTGATTTAATAGATCTTGGAAAGGAATTCTTAGATGTTCTTTGTAAAAATATATTTTTCATATTCATCATGGGAATGACTAGAATGATTGCCTACTTTGATAAAAAGGATATAATTTCCAGATTGTGATTCCATTGATCTATACTTAGATGGAGATGCTTTATTGATTGAAATAGTATATTTGTCTTTGACAGTTTCTTTTGAAAAAATTAAAATTTGTTGCTTAATATCCCTAAAGCAGAAATCAATTATTTTCAAACACATCAATTAAAAAACAAATGATCTACATTTTTTTCAATTTTCATAAACCAAATGAACTTCAGTTTTCATTCAAAATTTATCACTGATACTATTTTGAATTAAATATTCTACCTTTGCAACTGCATGCTTTTCGACTAACAAAATTGTCTCATTCTATTCTGTTTGAGTATTTATTAATTAATTTTTATCACAAAAGTTACCATTCCACTGCCCAAGGGCAGTGGAAAAGTTGTATTTAAGTTTTTTAAATATTCTTTCTGTGCATTGAATATTGAACTGTTACTCTTTATATTGTGAAACAATCAGGCTAATTACTGTAGTATTATACTTCACAACAGGATTGTAAATCAAATAGTCTTCAATATTTGAAACACAAAATGTAAATGTTATTATTAGCTCTAGTTAGGAAGAATGTGGCCAATTGTGAGAATTATATTGAGAAAATGCAACAAACCCTTCAAACAAAAACTTTCACATAATTAACATGAATGACTGTATTTGTTCAGTACTTCACATTTGATGGGAACCATTTAAGTGAGAACTTAAAGTAATGCTGGCATTTCTACAATATATTATGGGTTCCATGATAAACTCATGCTATTATTTTTAATTTGTGAAATGTTATAAACTTTTACAACTTTTTCATTATGTAATTATATTTTTGGAAAACTTTACTCATATTTAAAAACCCTTTCCCATTTTTTGCTAGATATGTTGTTTTTTTTATCCATAGGACACTTCTTAGGAAGATATCCAATTAAATTAGCTTTAATCTGCTTGTTAGCTTCTATAAGAAGTTTTAGATTTTTTAAAATGGGAGTTATATATGTGTTTTTATTTTGAAGAAATTAGGTATTGGAATATAAAATTTTAATGCTAAAAATGTAGTCACAGTTTTATATAGTAATCCAAGTAAGCTATGGCAAATATGGTCCAACTGTAAGTCAATAACTGTAGTATATTCAACACAAGTGGGAATAGCAAACACTCAATGTATTTGCTAGGTTGCTTAAGCCAGTAAATATATTGATTTGAAGTGATATGAATAAGCAAATCAAAGTTTTATCATTAGAAAAAGAAACAAGTAGTATAATTGCTTTTAGAAAATCAGGACTGTGAAGTTGTTATTCCTGCTCTAGCAACAGTGGTAAATTGAAACTTCATTATCTAGAGAACAATAATAAATTGAAGAATTGATACACTTGAGGATTAGTAGTAGAAAACTTTTCAAACAAAGGATCAAGAGGATTCTTCAATTGTGTTAAAGAAATGATAACTCCCTTGGTGTTGTTGCCACAACAAAACACACCCAGTACTTTCTGTAGAGTGTTGGTACTGGTTTGGTCTATGACAACCTGCCCAACCCTTGTTAGCAAGGAAAACAGTCATTAAATGATGATGGTTTTCATGGTTTTCATTTATCTAATTGGATGTTTCATGTCATCTAGTTAATAATCCCAGAAGAAGCCTGGTATCTAATTTACAGGTACACATAAACTGAAGTTGTTCATCAAATTAAATAAAATTTAAGCAACAGTTATCATTAGATTAAAAAAATAAAACAAAACAAAACAAAAAACAATAGCATTATCTCTCATTTATCAGTTTCTTCAACTTTCAGATATAACTTTCACAAACTCTTTTCCAATAATCATTTTTCACCAAGCACAAATTTCATAACTGTTACTTGTTATACTGATAACATGCTCAACCTATCCTGAGTGAATGACTTCACAAGTACAAATGAAAAGATCAACTCAAGAAAAGGTAACAAGAATTGGGTCATATTTACAGATTAAAAGTTTAGCTTCCAGATTATCTTTTGAAGTTTCTTTGTGAACAGTGGTAGAAATTTTCAGGATGGAAGAATTATTTCCAGTTTAGTGCTTAACTATTTCCTTCTCATAAGTAGAGACTTGATGGAAAATGAATTATATTTCTGATTTTGATATGAGTTTCAACCTTTATAAACCAATAAACATAAACTTTTTTTTTTTGTGGTTATCTGTAATAATATTAGTTTTAATTCCACAATGGCATTATTTTAAAAAGAAACAATTTGAAACAAAAATAAAAAAAAAACATGATGCAAATGTAAATAGTCATGGTATGAACACTTTTTAATATTGATACGTATTATGAGTGTATAGGAGACCAAATGTAGGTAAATGAACTTACTGGAGAATATAGGGGACTGAATGTAGATAAATTAACTTACTCAATTATCCAACTTAACTGGTTTAACTTTTCTCACAGGACTGACCCCAGAATCACATGGGCAAGTACCTTCTACTTCAGCCATGGGTTGGCCAATGCTTCATGAGTGGAATTTGGCAAACAAAAACTAGAGGCCCATTGTGTCCATCTCTGCCTTTGTTGTCTTGTAATTTAGCAATTTGACAAAAAGAGGGATCAATAAAATAAGTACCGGAGTTGATATGACCAACTAAAATCAAGACAGTGCTCCATCATGGCTGAGGTTTAATGACTGAAAAAATAAGTAAAAGATTATATATATAGTGTGCCGGAAAAAATTAATGGATAATAAAAACAGCATTTTTTAATATAACAAATTAATATATTTCAATGAAACTTTATACACTGTTAGGCACATATATAAGGTACAAAAATCACTCGATGTTGCCACCATTGGCAGCCACCACTTTGTCAACTTGGGACCAGAAGCTGGAGCCTCCTTGGTGTTGTAGGGCTTGCCTTCCTCTCCAAGACACCCACACAAAATAGTTGAGATGATTACAGTCTGAAGATGAGGTGGACGCCATAAGTCGGGCGACCAGTGGTACGACACATTGGTGACGAGCCAAGCTTGGGTGGTCCTAGTTTTGTGGGCAGGGGCGGAATCCTATTGAAAGACGTAGGGCCTTTCATTAGCTACCCTGTCCATCCAGGGCTTTACATGCTTGTCCAGGAGACTCATGTAACCATTGGCACCAAGGCAGAGGCCATCGGAAATGAACTTGGGCATTCTAGTGGGACAGAGCATTTCTTATGAGTCTTGCATTCTGGCCTGAAATTGCCCTTGTCGTCTGAGGCTCCATATGCCGTTGCAAGGTTGTAGACCATGGTTTTAGGGTATTTAAATCATTCAATGATTTCCTTGTCGTTGTGGCCAGCGCGAAGGCTCTCCATAACAGCAGCTCGACGATTGTATTCTGAAGACATGTCGATTACTAAGCATCTCATGTGTCACTGGCCAGGCAGCTACTGAGGTGTAGTACTTTCTAATGAAGCACTCGAAACCTTGCTACACTGTGACATAACGGCGTTGTTGCTACATAAAAATTCCAGATTTATCTGTACCACACTCTATATATATATATATATATATATATATATATATATATATATATATATATATTTATATATATATATACATGAACTTATGAATGAAGAGTGAATTATAGCATCCTTTATTTAATTTATCAACAAAGACTAATGAATACAGCTTTTTTATCTGATTGAATCCTTTCCTTTTTTTTATTTATATAAATATTTGAATATCTAACCTGTATATAGAAGATATAGCCCAATTTAAAATTATTGGATTTTTTTTTTTTTTAATATTAAAGTATTGATAATATATTTATTGCAAATATACAAGTGAAAAATTTGCTGTTTTAATTTTAAGTCAATTTATTTCCAAAATTAGCATTCATTTCATTATTTTGTACAAGCATTATGAAAATATGATTATTTTACCTATGTAACATTACTTGATGTTACAGTGGCAAAAGTATTCTCACTCATATGACAAGTTACAATCTAGTTATAGTTATTACAATGTCAAATGAAATACTTATGCCCTATTCTACCTAGTCTATAATTATATATCTTCTTTGTTAAGCCTGTTGTCACCAACCTGCCTGGAACTGCCTTTGGTTCCATGATGAAAAGTTTATGTTTTAAAGTGTTTATATTTAAACCTAGCCTTTCATTAGGAATTTGTGTAAGAACCTTTTCTTAAGTTATGTTCCAAACACCAACTTGATAATGAGGAAGTTAGTTATACTGCTAAATCTCTCCAAATTTTTGATCATTCAAAAATTAATTGAAAATCATAGGCAGTCTATTTTAGTAGAAATATCGTAATGAAAAGATTGCCTGAGGTTAAATAAATTAGACTATTAACTTCTGTCTATTTAGTAGTAGCACTAACACAAGATTATTCAGAATAGAGGTGTATATGGAAACACACAAAATGTTTATATACAACAAACATATTGTATGTGTTTCATATACACCTCTGTTCCATCTATTTGTGCTCTGTTCTTCAGTTTTGCATTTCACTTGATTTACTGAGACTATTTCTTACAATAGCCAAATCTTTTTTTTGTTTAATTTTTCCCTTCATATATTATTTCAAGCCACTATCGTGTGTGGCTATATTGTTTCTCTGTAAGATAAATTCTTAATCTCAAATGATTTGTTGATAAAAACTGGTATTTTAATAAGGAGTATTAACTGTTTTTTTTTCCCATTGTTATGTCAATGTTTGTTTATTAGATATTCATTCTACCATCTCTTCTATGTAGTCAATAGTTGCAATATTTGTATGAGGTTGTTGTCTGTCAACTAAGCTGTACTTCCAAAGTGACTGAATTAATACAAAAGGCTTTAGCTTCCTCCTCGGAGAACTCCAGGGAGGCAAAAGTTTTTATTTTATTTTATATTAATACCATTGTGAAAAGTTGTCACTTCAATTTTTGGTTCATAACATAAAAAAAAAAAAAATCAATAGAATGAATGTATATATATAAAACATTTTTTTAATGTTTTTATACTAGTAATGTAGTAACTATCTGTGTGTGTGTGTGTGTGTGTGTGTGGAGAGAGAGAGTTCAACATAAGCATAAGGCCTAAAATTTGGGGGAGTGCTTATAGTTGATTAAGATTGATTCTAGTACTCAACTGGTACTCATTTTATTGACCCTCAAAAGTTGGCCTTGGTGGGATTTGAACTTAGGCGATTAACTGCTGCTTGGCACTTTGTCTGACTGTCAACCTACCACCCTTATTATTATATTCACATTTAGGGCGGTGGGTTGGTAGTATCGGTAGAGCATCAAACAAAATGATTTGTGGTACTTAGTTACAACTTTCTACATTCTTAGGTCAAATTCTACCAAAGTCAAATTTTGCTGTTTATCCTTCTGGGGGTTGATAAAATAAAGTACCACTTAAGTACTAAGATTGATATAATTGACTTTCTCCTTCCAACCAGTTGTTGAAATCATATCGGTAGAGGGTCGGACGCCATGCTTTGATGCATAGAGTTACGGCCCTTGCTATTCTGAGTTCAAATCCCGCCGAGGTTAACTTTGCCTTTCATCCTTACGGGGTCGATAAAATAAAGTACCAGTAATGTACTGGGTAATTTCTGGCCTTGTGCCAATAGTAGAAACAATTATTATATACATATTTACGGTCTGAGTTCAAATCCCGTCGAGGTTAACTTTGCCTTTCATCCTTACGAGGTCGATAAAATAAAGTACCAGTAATATCACTGGGTAATTGCTGGCCTTGTGTCAAAAGTAGAAACAATTATTATATACATATTTATTTGGTTTATTTAAAAAAAATAGGAAGAAAAATTATAAGTTTTATCACTATATAATTTGATGAGAAAAATGACTGGTTGTTGAGGGAACTACAATAAGTTTGTAAAGATGAATATTATAAACTCTTTACATATCCCAATCTTAAATATATAATTTGTATCTTATATATCATTACACTTCAATTTAAAGAATAACATTTTAACATGTGAAATAAATGTCTCAAGTTGATGTAAGTTATTAAATTCCCTCTGGTTGGCTTATTTGATTTCTCATTATCACATATATTGCTGATGCTTATATCGAAATCCTATATTATTTGTGTCATGTTTTACTAGTATTTGGAAAATTGTATACAGGGTGCAACAAAAATACCTCCCATAATTTAAGGGTCGACTGTGCAAAATATGGGAGTTTTTTTTTGCAGCAATGTGTGTGTGTGAAGATAACATGAAATCACAACCATGAGCTCCTATCGGTTAAAATGAATGAGCTAGAAAGAAAGGGTAGTGTGAAATAATTGGAAGAAAATAATAAGGAAAACCACATTACAAGAATTGTAACAGTTTACAACTTTCATTAAAAGTTAAACAAATATGAAAAAAAGCAGCTACTTTATTTCATAATTTTATAATGGAGATATAAGCCCGTTTTCTTAAAGGAACATTAACATATTGATGAATTATAAATGCTGGATTTGGTTGAGTTTAGAGAGATATACTAGAACCTTGCAGCATCTTTGCTTTAGTGTATTTAAATTGAAATCTCTCTTGTATTAATGTGATCTTTCATTCTTTTGGATTTATAATATTGAATATCATTTCAAAATAAAAGGACCTTTGTTTAAGAAATAATTTCACTCAATATTAGGGCATTCATTATTTAAAAAAAAAAAAGTGGAAATGATTTAACTATTTTGATACTAAGCCATCTGAAAATACTCCTGGTTTTATGACACAAGACTGTTTGTTAAAAGTGTTCATATTGAAATTAAAATTTTCCATCACAATTTTTTTTATATAAGAAAATTTTGTTAAGTTATGACTCAAACACCAGCTTGCAATTGACAAAGTATTTATATAACTAAATCCCTCCAAATTCTTGATTATTTTCAAATTTAATTGAAAATTATAGGCAGTGTCTTTCATTAAAGATATAGTAACAAAAGGGTGAAACTAAAAATATAGCACAGTGTATTTCAGGAAATGTATCAGGTTGATGCAAAAGTAATGTCCGATTTCAAGGTTTATGTTAAAAATGAAAAAAGCCAATGATTATGAAAATATTTATTCGCTAACATAGCCTCCTTTGCTTTCAAGGGCCTCATTCAATCTTTCAACAAGCTTATAAATGCCACGCTTGTAAAATTCTTTAGGTTTAGGAGTAAAATATGAATCCAACTCAGTTTCAATCTCTTCTTTTGATGTCAACCTAAGACAATCCAAATGGTTCTGTAGTCCTCGGAACAAATGATAATCAGAAGGTGCAAGGTCAGGAGAATATGGAGGATAAAGCAATATTTCCCAACCAAGCTCTTCCAAGAAATTTTTGGTGAGTTGAGCTGTGTGAGGACAGGCATTATTGTGATTAAAGATGACACTCTTTCTGTTGACCAAGGAAGGTCGCTTTTGGTTCAAAGCTGCTTTCACACGACAAAGTTGATCACAGTAAAGATTAGCATTAATTGTTTGATTGTTGTCTAACAGTTCATAATGGATTATTCCTTCAATATCCCACCATACACTCAACATGATCTTCTTTGGATGAAGTCCTCCTCTCGGTTGTTGAACTGGTCTTCCTCCTCGACTGATCCGAGATTGGCGGCGTTTAACATTATGGTAAAGGATCCGCTTCTCATCACCTGTAACAAGCCTACCTAAAAATGGTGCTTGAAGGTGTCGCGAAAGCAATGATTCACAACAAGCAACACGTTGTTGCAGATTATCTGGAGACAGCAGGTGTGGGACCCATTTTCCAACCACTGAAACCTTTCTGATCCTTTTCAGTTGGCGTA
>OZ024742.1:243845969-243930969 GCA_964016885.1 Eledone cirrhosa
GTAACGCACTGGGGTCGATTTAATCAACTTTCCCTTCCCCAAAATTTCTGGCCTTGTGCCTAAAATCATCATCATCGTCATTCATCATTATTATTATTATTATTATTATTGTTCTTTGAGTCTCAGTCATTGATGTTATTTAACTGGAAAGTTTGTTGAAATGAATATCAAGCCACTACCTGCAGCCTCAGATATTCAGGACGTATTGGATGGTTCTTGCTGTTCCCAGCAAGCATGCCTTTTGAAGTGTTCCAAAAAGCGGGGCGGGACCAATTTTCTTTAACCATCCTTGGAAACTCTTTGCGCCTATGACTATCGGGACCACTTTGACCTCATGGCAGTTCCAAATCCTTTTTACTTCCCACTTTAAGTGCTGGTATCGGTTAATTTTCTCCCTCTCCTTCTCTTGCACTCTCGTGTTGAATGGGCAGGCTACATCCACAATCAGGCACGATCTCTTTTCCTTGTCCCAAACCACCAGGTCAGGTCTATTGTGTTCCAGTTTCTTGTCCGTCTGTATCCTAAAAACCCACAGCACCTTCACCTGATTGTTTTCTATCACCGACTCTGGCTTATGCTCATACCACTTCTCAGAATATGGTATATTGTTTACTTTGCATAGGTGCCAGTGGATCACCCTGCCTATCACATCATGTCTCCACCCTTTATAGTGTGTCTGGGTTAGGTGTTTACACTCGAATACAATGTGAGCCACAGTCTCCTCTCTCTCTCCACAGATCCTTCACAGTGGGCTAGCCTCCTCCTTGTAAATATGGTGTTTCAGCCACTTCGTTTTGAGGGCCTGCTTTTGCGCAGTCATTAGCATTCCTTCTGTAGCCTTTTTAAGGTCTCCTCTTTTCAACCAGTTCCATGTCTGTGGATCTCTAAATTCAGTTTTCTCAAAGAAGGTACTATGAAGTGATTTTTCATGAAGGTTGCTCTTTCTCCTTGTTGTTATTTCCTCCTTGGACATCCCCTGGCTTATTGTCCTCTCCTTCAGTACAATTCTGAGCATTGGCTCCCTACTATCAGTCACGTATTTGTGTAGGTTGTTTTTCTCCATCTGAACACAGTCCTCTATGCTGATAAGACCTCTTCCACCTTCAGATCTCCTTAAGTTGAGTCTATCGACATCACTCCTCTTGTGGAACATGTAGATAGTCAATAGCTTCCTAGTCTTCCTATCCATTTCTTTTTGTTCAGCACATTCCATCTCAGAATTCCTGCACTGTACCTAATGATAGACACAGCTCGGGAATTTACTGCACTTATGGCATTCCTACTGTTCAGATGTGATTTTAATACGCTCCTTACTCTCCGAATGTATTCAGATCTTATCAATTCCTTCAATTTTTTGTTCTTGATGTCATCTGCCTCCAGAACACCTAAATATTTGTATTCTTCTTCAGTATCAATTTCCTTTATCATCTCACCTGTTGGTACCTGGATTCCGTTGCTTCTGCTCAATTTACCCCCCTTCATCACAAGGACTCCACACTTACTAATACCAAATTGCATACATATATCATTGCTGAAAATACGGACAGTGTCAACAAGCACATCCAACTCCTTATCACTCTTCCCGAAGAGCTTAAGAACGTCCATGAAGAGGAGGTGATTGATGGTAAGCTCTCCCTTTCCCAACGTGTATCCTGCTCTCACTTTTCGCAGTATAATGGTCAGGAGGATCAGGGCAAGGACAAACAACAAAGGAGACAAACTATCTCCCTGAAAGATACCTCTCTTGATCTTCACGCCTCCCAAGGATTCTCCGCCCGATGTTAACTCTGTTTTCCAGGACTTCATACTGTTGCTCAACAACTGTCTGATGTTATCTGCCACCTTGAAGATCTCTAGGCTTTTGGTTCTCCAAGAATGAGGTACCATGTCGAATGCCTTTCTGTAGTCTATCCATCCCATGGCAAGACCAGTGTATCTCCTCCTGCAATTCCTCATTACCATCTTATCAATAAGTAACTGGTCCTTTGTACCACGGGACTTCTTTCGGTATCCTTTCTGTTTGTCCGGTAACAAGTTGTTTATGTGGAGGTGATGGTAGATTTCCTCAGACACAATGCTTGTTAACAGTTTCCACATTACGGACAGACATGTGATAGGTCTATAGTTGGTAACATCATTACCCTTGGTTCGGTCTTTCATTACCAGAACTGTGGTACCTTTTGTCAACCACTCTGGTACCTCACCTGGCATCAAGCAGTTATTGAACATGGTTGTCAGTTTCGGGTGGAGGGATGTTATATTTTTAATCCAATACCCTTGCACACTATCTGGGCCTGGTGATTTCCAGTTGGTTAGTTTTCTGGCCTGCCCCTTAAGAGTTTCAACTGTGATACTCAAATCAGTTTGTTGGTGTGCCTCTTCACTAATCTCCTTTTGTACTGTCTCAATCGACACTGCCTGATCATTATGTTTAACATCCTGCTCCCATATTCCTCTCCAGAATGTCTTAGTTTGTTCCGCCTCAGGGATCAAGTCGTTGCCTCTTTCTTTCCCTTCAAGCTGTCCAAACAACATTTTCTGGTTGTTGTCAAACATGCGGTTCTGTCTATACTGACTGACTCTGCTCGCGTATCGCCTAATCTTTGTGCTCTTTACTACAATGCGTTGCTTCAGTTCCTCTATGATAATATTTAGCTTTTTCCTCCTAGTTTTGTACTTTATTTCCAGTCTATTTTTAGTGTCTGTGTTTTGTAGTGTCCCATTCAGTAGTGTCCCATTCAGCAAGCTTTCCAATGTCATTTCTCATTTCCCTGATTTGACCATTCAGTCGTTTCTTCCACCAAGGTTCTGATCTTTCTTGTCTGTTGTTTCCTCTCGCTTTTATGCCAAGTAATTTTCTCACCACATTTGCTTTGAGGATATTGTTGCATTGGTGAAGGTTCCTCGCCTCAAGGTATGGGATGACTTTGTTTACCTTAGGTGTTGTTTCTTTTAACTTTTTCCTGTCTACAAATCTTAGGTTCATAGGTGTCCCACTATCATTGTTCATTTCATCTACCACTAAGTTTAGGATATCAACCAAATCTTGTCCTAGCCCGTCAGTATTTATTTCCTCAATGGCCGTATCTTTGTTCCAGGTATTATTTATTTAAGCATTCAGATCATTGTCTGCTTCGGATGCTTCCTCCGTTCTCTCAACCTCTTCACCTTCATTTCCCACTGGCTCGTTTGCCTGGCATACTCCACTCTCCATTTCCAACCTAATCTCTCTGTTCAGTTCCTCCAGTTCCAGCTCGCTTATCCACCCATTAGTTCTTATTACCCGAGCCTGCCTGGCCAATTTTTGTTCATCTAATTTAAATAGACCAATCTCGTTCCAGATGTTATGCATCCGTTTCCTATAGCCTTTTTCCTTGGGGTTACTCTTCAGGTAACATTGCATAACAGTTCTATTCAATTCTTTCGTCCAGTTGGTTCTGGTCCCTTTCCTTCTTCCGCCAACACCAGCAGTATTTGGGTGACAGCCAGGTCCCTGCTGCTGGGCCAGGGAGCACCTGCTGGGTGAGAGTCTGCCACATGACATTCCAGTCTCCACTTCACCGTTATTCGAACTGTTTAGGTTCGACATTTAAACACTCATATCGAGGATTGGTGAATGTATGGTTACATAACCCCCGGTGATTTGATCACCCCCGGTGATTTTAGCGTGGCACTATCACACTGTAGACGAACATAAATAAATAAACAAATAAATAGTTAAAAAAATAAAAATAAACATAAGTTTCATTGTAATGTAATGTTTGAATTTCTGACTTAGTTTTTTTTATTATTATTAATATTATTATTATTCTTTGAGTCTCAGTCATTGATGTTAGTTAACTGGAAAGTTTGTTGAAATGAATATCAAGCCACTACCTGCAGCCTCAGATATTCAGGATGTATCGGAGGGTTCTTGCTGTTCCCAGCAAGCATGCCTTTTGAAGTGTTCCAAAAAGCGTGAAGGGGCCAATTTTCTTTAACCATACCTGGAAACTTTTTGAGATAGTCCCTAGTGCGCCTATGACAATCGGGATCACTTTGACTTCATGGCAGTTCCAAATCCTTTTTACCTCCCACTTTAAGTCCTGGTATCGGTTAATTTTCTCCCTCTCCTTCTCTTGCACTCTCGTGTCGAATGGGCAGGCCACATCCACAATCAGGCACGATCTTTTTTCTTTGTCCACAACCACCAGGTCAGGTCTATTGTGTTCCAGTTTCTTGTCCGTCTGTATCCTAAAATCCCACAGCACCTTCACCTGATCGTTTTCTATCACCGACTCTGGCTTATGCTCATACCACTTCTCAGAATGTGGTAAATTGTTTACTTTGCATAGGTGCCAGTGGATCACCCTGCCTATCACATCATGTCTCCAGCCCTTATAGTCAGTCTGGGCTAGGTGTTTACACTCGGATACAATGTGAGCCATAGTCTCCTCTCTCTCTCCACAGATCCTGCACAGTGGGCTAGCCTCCTCCTTGTAAATATGGTGTTTCAACCACTTTGTTTTGAGGGCCTGCTCCTGCGCAGCCATTAACATTCCTTCTGTAGCCTTTTTAAGGTCTCCTCTTTTCAACCAGTTCCATGTCTGTGGATCTCTAAATTCAGTTTTCTCAAAGAAGGTACTATGAAGGGATTTTTCCTGAAGGCTGCTCTTTCTCCTTGATGTTATTTCTTCCTTGGACATCTCCTGGTCTATTGTCCCCTTACTATCAGTCACGTATTTGTGTAGGTTGTTTTTCTCCATCTGAACACAGTCCTCTATGCTGATAAGACCTCTTCCACCTTCAGATTTCCTTAAGTAGAGTCTATCGACATCACTCCTCTTGTGGAACATGTTGTAGATAGGCAATAGCTTCCTAGTCTTCCTATCCATTTCTTTTTGTTCAGCATCATTCCATCTCAGAATTCCCGCATATTATTATTATTATTATTATTATTGTTATTGTTATTCCTTGAATCTCAGTCATTGATGTTGGTTAACTGGAAAGTCCGTTGGATTGAATATCAAGCCACTACCTGCAGCCTCAGATATTCAGGACGTATCGGAGGGTTCTTGCCGTTCCAAGCAAGCATGCCTTTTGAAGCGTTCCAAAAAGCGTGAAGGGGCCGATTTTCTTTAACCATCCCTGGAAACCTTTGGAGATAGTCCCCAGTGCGCCTATGACAATCGGGATCACTTTGACTTCATGGCAGTTCCAAATCCTTTTCACCTCCCACTTTAGGTCCTGGTATCGGTTAATTTTCTCCCTCTCCTTCTCTTGCACTCTCGTGTCGAACGGGCAGGCCACATCCACAATCAGGCACGATCTTTTTTCTTTGTCCACAACCACCAGGTCAGGTCTATTGTGTTCCAGTTTTTTGTCCGTCTGTATCCTAAAATCCCACAGCACCTTCACCTGACTGTTCTCCATCACCGCCTCTGGCCTATGCTCATACCATTTCTCAGAATGTGGTAGATTGTTTACTTTGCACAGGTGCCAGTGGATCACCCTGCCCATCACATCGTGTCTCCAGCCCTTATAGTGGGTCTGGGCTAGGTGTTTACACTCGGACACAATGTGAGCCACAGTCTCCTCTCTCTCTCCACAGATCCTGCACAGTGGGCTAGCCTCCTCCTTGTAGATATGGTGCTTCAACCACTTCGTTTTGAGGGCCTGCTCCTGCGCAGCCATTAGCATTCCTTCTGTAGCCTTTTTGAGGTCTCCTCTTCTCAACCAGTTCCATGTCTGTGGATCTCTAAATTCAGTTTTCTCAAAGAAGGTACTATGAAGGGATTTTCCCTTAAGGCTGCTCTTCCTCCTTGATGTTATTTCCTCCTTGGGTATCCCCTGGCCTACTGTCCCCTCCTTCAGTACAGCTCTGAGCATTGGCTCCTTACTATAGGTCACGTATTTGTATAGGTTGTTTTTCTCCATCTGAACACAGTCCTCTATGCTGATAAGACCTCTTCCACCCTCAGATCTCCTTAGGTAGAGTCTATCGACATCACTCCTCTTGTGGAACATGTTGTAGATAGTCAATAGCTTCCTAGTCTTCCTATCCATTTCTTTTTGTTCAGCAACATTCCATCTCAGAATTCCCGCACTGTACCTAATAATAGACACAGCTCGGGAATTTACTGCGCTTATGGCATTTCTGCTGTTCAGATGTGACTTCAATACGCTCCTTACTCTCCGAATGTATTCAGTTCTTAACAATTCCTTCATTTTTTTGTTCTTTATGCCATCAGCCTCCAGAACGCCCAAATACTTGTATCCTTCCTCAGAGTCAATTTCCTTTATCATCTCACCTGTTGGTATCTGGATCCCGTTACTTCTGCTCAACCTACCCCTCCTCATCACAATGACTCCACATTTACCAATACCAAACTGCATACATATATCACTGCTGAAAATACGGACAGTGTCAACAAGCACATCCAACTCCTTCTCACTTTTCCCGAAGAGCTTAAGATCGTCCATGAAGAGGAGGTGATTGATGGTAAGCTCTCCCCTTCCCAACTTGTATCCTGCTCTCACTTTTCGCAGCATAATGGTCAAGGGCATCAGGGCAAGGACAAACAACAGAGGGGACAGGCTATCTCCCTGGAAGATACCTCTCTTGATCTTCACGCTTCCCAAGGATACTCCAGTTGATGTCAACTCTGTCTCCCAGGACCCCATACTCCTGCCCAGCAACTGTCTGATGTTATCTGCCACCCTGAAGATCTCCAGGCTTTTGGTGATCCAGGAATGAGGCACCATGTCAAATGCCTTTCTGTAGTCTATCCATCCCATGGCAAGATCAGTGTGTCTCCTCCTGCAGTTCCCCATTACCATCTTATCAATAAGCAACTGGTCCTTTGTACCACGTGACTTCTTTCGGCATCCTTTCTGTTCGTCCGGCAACAAGTTGTTTGTGTGGAGGTGATGGCAGATTTCCTCAGACACAATGCCTGTCAACAGTTTCCACATTACGGGCAGACATGTGATAGGTCTATAGTTGGTAACATCATTACCCTTGATTCGGTCTTTCATTATCAGAACTGTGGTACCTTTTGTCAACCACTCTGGCACCTCACCCGACACCAAGCAGTCATTGAACATGGCCGTCAGCTTCGGGTGGAGGGATGTTAAATGTTTAATCCAATACCCCTGCACACCATCTGGGCCTGGTGATTTCCAGTTGGTTAGTTTTTTGGCTTGCCCCTTAAGAGTTTCAACTGTGATACTCAAATCAGTCTGTTGCTGTGCCTGCTCACCGATCTCCCTCTGTACTGTCTCAATCCACCCTGCCTGGGTATTGTGTCTAACATCCTGCTCCCATATTCCTCTCCAGAATGTTTTAGCTTGTTCCGCCCCAGGGATCAAGTCGGTGCCTCTTTCTTTCCCCTCAAGCTGTCCAAACAGCATCTTCTGGTTGTTGTCGAACATGCGGTTCTGTTTATACTGACTGACTCTGTTCTCGTATCGCCTGATTTTGGCACTCTTTGCTACAATGCGTTGCTTCAATTCCTCTATGATAATATTTAGCTTTTTACTCCTAGTTTTGTATTTTATTTCCAGTCTATTTTTAGTGCCTATGTTTTTTAGTGTCCCATTCAGTAGTGACTCAAGCTTTCCTATGTCATTTCTCATTTCCCCGATTTGCCCACTCAGTCGCTTCTTCCACCACGGCTCTGCTCTTTCTTGTCTGTTGTTTCCTCTCGCTTTTATACCAAGTAGTTTCCTCACCGTATTTGCTGTTGCTTTGAGGATATTGTTGCACTGGTGAAGACTCCTCGCCTCAAGGTATGGGATGACTTTGTTTACCTTAGCTGTTGTTTCTTTTAACTTTTTCCTGTCTACAAATCTTAGGTTCATAGGTCTCCCACTATCATTGTTCAACTCATCTACCACTAAATTTAGGATGTCAACCGAATCTTGTCCTAGCCCGTCAGCATTCATCTCCTCAGTGGCCGTATCTCTGTTCCAGGTATTATTTATCTCAGTATTCAGATCATTGTCTGCTTCGGGTGGTTCCTCCGCTCTCAGGACCTCCTCACCTTCATTTCCCGCCGGCTCGCTTGTCTGGCATACTACACCCGCCATCTCCAAGCCATTCTCTCTGCTCAGTTCCTCCAGTTCCAGCTCGCTTATCCACCCATTAGTTCTTATTACCCGAGCCTGCCCGGCCAATTTTTGTTCATCTAATTTAAATAAACCAATCTCGTTCCAGATGTTATGCATCCGTCTCCTGTAGCCCCTCTCCTTGGGGTTACTTTTCAGGTAGCATTGCATAACAGTTCTATTCAATTCTTTCGTCCAGTTGGTTCTGGCCCCTTTCCTTCTTCTTCTTCCTCCAACATCAGCAGTATTTGGTTGACAGTCAGGTTCCTGCTGCTGAGCCAGGGGGCACCTGTTGGGTGAGAGTCTGTCACATGACGTTCTAGTCTCCATTTCACCGTTATTCGAACTGTTTATGTTCGATATTTAAACACTCTTATCGAGGATTGGCGAATGTATGTTTACATAGCCATCTGTGGATCCGCCATCCCACTTGGCCCTTGTGTGGCATTATCACCACGCTGTATACGGACACACATAAACAAACAAACACACGGGCAGAAAGGGTCCCAAAAATGAATAAGCATAAGTTTCATTGTAATGTAGTATTCGAATGTCTGACTTAGTTTTTGTTTTTTAAGTTTTACTTTTTCCCCCCTCTTCTCTGTCCGTCCGCCTGCTTCTCTCTTCATTCTTATTTTCTTTACGTTTTTGGGGTTTCTTTTTTTGTTTTTGTTTTTCTCTGTTTTTCTCGTTTTTTACTGTTGTTGCTGTGCTGCTTTTGTTGTTTGTTTTTTCTTTTTTCTTTTGAGTCTATCTATATATTTTGATGCCTTCCTCTTTGTTAGTAGTAGGAATTCTATAATGTGGAAGTGGTAGCCAGCAGAGACTGGCGGCGTTGGCGATACTGAGACAGTGGTGGTGGTGATGTCGATACCGAGGCAGTGGTGGCGGTGATGCGACCGTATTACTGTAGTGATGGTGCTGTAGCGGTGGCAGCAGCAGTGAAGGAGTCAGGGGGTGGTGGCGGCGGTGATGGGATAGTGGAGGTAATGATGGCTGTAGTGAGCGGTGGCGGTGAAGGTGAAAATGCTGTTGTGTTTAGTGTACACAGATGATGGGGTGGGTGGTGTATCTAGTTTCTGGTGTTGGTGAGTTTCGCTGTCCTATATAGTGTAGCCAGAGGAGAGGAGGGGGGGGGGGGTTCTTCTTCTTCCATTTATAGCCATTTTTTTTTTTTTTTTTTTTTTTTTTTTTTTTTTTTTTTTTTTTTTTTTTTTTTTTGGATATACAGTGTACAATACAAAGTTGAATATTTGAATATTTGAGCCGTATTACTGTAGTGATGGTGCTGTAGCGGTGGCAGCAGCAGTGAAGGAGTCAAGGGGTGGTGGCGGCGGTGATGGGATAGTGGTGGCAATGATGGCGTAGTGAGCGGTGGCGGTGAAGGTGAAAATGCTGTTGTGTTTAGTGTACACAGATGATGGGGTGGGTGGTGTATCTAGTTTCTGGTGTTGGTGAGTTTAGCTGTCCTATATAGTGTAGCCAGAGGAGAGGAGGGGGGGGTTCTTCTTCTTCCATTTATAGCTATTTTTTTTGGATATACAGTGTACAATACAAAGTTGAATATTTGAATATTTGAGCCTTATAACAATATATTTTGGGTCCGAATTTTTTTGGGGCTCAAGCCGGGTGCTTTACGTAGCATTTGTACTAAGAGTTGTTATTTCACAAATGATTTAAATATGTTAAAAATTCAAAACTTACGGGAGCGATTTCATGACCTCCGTCACCTCGTGCGTCTTCTGCCCTATTATTATTATTATTATTATTATTATTATTATTATTATTATTATTATTATTATTATTATTATTATTATATAGGGTATATTAGTGAAAGAGTTTAAAGGATCTGTTAAATCATTTATGTCTAATAGTATTTAATGAAAAATATAAATAAATAATTCAGTTTACTGATCTTGTAGTTTTCTTGTTAGGATGTCTTTAACTTGCCTGTAATCTGATCTTAGAATCATAATTCTAGTTTTTAACATAGTACCCATTAGCCACATACTTGGAATGCTATTTGTCTAAAGAAACACTGTTGCTTCTGTCAGAATAGAATTTGCCTTGTTTCAATTGCTGCTTAAATATGTAAGTTGGTTTTCTACACTAGAATCAGGAACACTTGATTCTATGTTTATATATTTCATTAGCAATACTCTCACACAAATTTAGAATTTATATTTACTCACATACTCATGCATGTATGCATGAGTGAGTTTGTGTGTGTGTGCCTGTATGTAATGTATGTATGTGTGTGTACATGTATGTGTGTATACATATATATGTTTTTATATATTATGCATGTAATGTAATATATGTATATGAGAGAGTGCATATTCATAAAAACTTTAATGTTATTTTTGTAAAAAATGTTTGTCTAGCTTAGAAGAGGTAGCACCTATGACCTTTGCTGAACTGCTCAGCTTTGTGGTAGGAAGCATCATGTAAAGATCATGCTCTGCTTAGATTAGAAAACTGGTCTGAAGGTTTGCCACAAAGATGATTCTGAAAGACATTAAAGAGCTAGGTGATAGTGTTAACCCTTTCATTACCAAACTGCCTGAAAATGACCTGGTTTTATAATACAAAACTCTCATTTTAAAATGTTCATATTTATATTAAAATCTCTTATCATAATTTTTATTCAAGAAATTTTAAAGTTATGTTTCAAACATCAGCTTACTAATGAAAACGCTATTTTATTAAATTCCTCCAATTTAAAAAAAAAAAAATTATTTAGACCGTGTTTTTCATTAGAAATATGTTAACAAAAGGGTTAAATGGGCAGCAGATTGTGTCTACCATCCAAGAACAGGTACATTCCATTTGGGGAGCTTCACACAATTCTGTCTTCCCAGTTTTATCCATATGAATTGGGGTGATCGGAGGCTTTCATAGAAGACGATGGAGGTGAAAGTGTATGTATGGCATAGGGGTTAGGGTGTTGGACTCATGATCATAAGGTTGTTTGGTTCTATTCTTGAACAAGATGCTTTATTTCATGTTACTTTTCATAATATGACTGGGCTCCATATCGTTTAAATGTCCAAGAAACCCTATATGAGATGCAAGTTCACAGGAGGTCAGCGAAACTTGCATACAGATGTGAGCTGTAAATTTAATTTTTTCACTTTGCTTGGCCAAGGAACCATGACTCATGTTATTACAAAGTGAACTTCTTAACTACACAGCTATGTGAATATTAGATTTATAGGTAGTACTAAATCATAAAAGCTCTAGCAATTGATTCTATTAATTGCATTGTAGTTAAATAAATATTTATTCATATAAGAATAAGAGAGCATACACTTTCCCGCTTTCTCCTCTTGCTTGACATATATGGCTCTTTGATTTCACTTGCAATGCATTTATAGAAAAGTAAGCAGAGTAAAATGTTAGTTACTAGCTGGGATTGATCTTCATTCTCTTCTATGTTCAGTATGCATAACACATGATTTTATAGCAGCAGAATAATAAAACATATGGAACATGTTTATTCTTTAAAGTAAAGCAGAGATTGCAATTCAAAGAAATTTCGAATTATAAAATGTTGGTGTTTTTTGTAACTACTATGTATTTTTATTTGTGAAAATTCTGTTAGGTATCATTATGAAGAACTCAATGGAGTTATATATTTATACCATGGTAGAGATCAGTGACTTTTACTAACTTTATTTAGTTTCTCATGAAAAAAACATCTATGTTTTACTGTCTTATATTATAATAAATCTCTAACTATATCGTCATTAGACAGAATTAAAAGTTAAATTCTATTTAAAAAAACAACCCTAAATGGATTGGATTCTATGATAAAATTGTCATAGGATGTGTATTATTTCTTTAATAGTTTCAGTTATTGGACTGCTGCCATACTGAGACACTACTTATACAGATTTTAATCAATTGTATTGGCCCCATTTTTAAAAAAGCCTGGTTCTTATTTTATCGTTGTTTTGAGTCAAACTGCTAAGTTATAGGATAGAAACAAATAGCACTGGTTGTTAAGAGGTACCAATGTAAACACAGGTAGAAAAATATACACATGCACACATATCAAATGAAAATGTAATTTATACAGTTCACACCTATGCAGGTGTAACCGGTGTTTTAGGAGGTTGCATATCAGGAAGTTTCTTGGGTGTTCTAATGATAGAAGCTCCAGTTCTAGCATGAAAGGCAATGTGAAATGAAGCATCTTGATCAAGAACACAAAGTGCTGCCCGGTCCAGGAACTGAATCCACAACCTTATGATCATGTGTCAAACATCATAACTACTAGGCCATGTACCCCCCCCCCCATATTTATATGTATGCGTGTATCTGTATATATTTGTGTGTGTATGTGTATGTGAGTGTGTGTGTATATACCTATGTATATATGTGTGTATATGAAGGGCTTCTACTTAATTTCCGTCTATCAAATTTCAATCACATGGCATTGGTCAACCGAAAGCTATTGAACACTTGCTTAATGTTCTGTACAGCGTCACTGAACCTGAAACAAGGTAATTGTGAAGCAAACCTTTTAAATACAATGCCATGGCATATAACTGTTGAAACCTTTTCACTTATACTTTAATCGAAAATATCTGTTTTTTTTTGTATTTGTAGCCCATCTCTTGGACTTTTACAAAGCGCTAAGGGGATAAAGTTAATATAAAGTGTGTTGTGTTCATGCATGGAGATACTATAAAATAAGGTGAAGACCCTTAAAAATGGAAAAAGAAGTTGCCACCGGCTGTTATGATGAATGGATGATGGCAACCTCTTTTTTCATCTTTAAGGATCTTCACCCTATTTTATAAGCTACTCTATAGCATCTTCACACACGAAACACCACTCTTGATTTTATCTGTTATTTTATTTCAAAATGTTATTATTTCCCATATTCTGTATTTAGAAATAAATAAAGGCACCAATAGCCAGCAGTTAAGATATATTCTCACACAATTATGCTTGAACCAAATTAACATATAAACGAGTTAATGAATTGTCTTCTATACTATCTAAATCTCCATGTTAAATTGTGCAAAGGTTATATTAGTAGTTTTAACTATAATGTTTTCGAATGTTAAAACCTTGTTAGAAAGTTTTGAATATTTATGTTTTTCAAACTACTGTTATATCAGCGAATTGACAGTCATTAGAACATTGGATAGAATGCTTTTCAGCATTTGTTCTGACTCTCTGCACTCTGAGTTCAAAACACGCTGAGGTCAACTTTGCTTTCTTCCACTTTCAAAGTCAAGATCGATAAAAAAAGTACCAGTCTAGAACTGGAGTTGATCCTTCCTTAATATCTCTTTCTCACTTCCTTTCTCCCTCTCCCTTCTTCCCATTCTCTGGAAGAAATTGGCTGTGTTTAAAATGTCCAAGTCACACTATATGTTTCTATTGTGCCCCTATGATTCCATCAGGAGTCACAGGTCCATGTCTGCCTACTACATTATCTCAGCTATACTCCTTAACCCTTTTGAAATCAAACCGGCTGAAAACGTTCCTGGTTCTATTATAGAAAATTATTTGTTTTGAAGTGCTTATATTTATCTAAAACCCTTCCATCATAGTTCTATTTAAGAACCTTTATTATGTTATGTTCCAAATACCAGCTTAATAATGAGAACATTTGTTATATTACTAAATCCATCCAAATTCTTGATTATTTTCAGAAGTATTTGAAAATCGTTGGCAGTATTTTTCATTAGAAATATGGTAATGAGAGGGTTATACTGTTTTAGTTTGCAACACACTTAATGTTAATTAATATTAACTTTGTCAGTTAGGTTTTTTTTTTATTTGTCTGTCTTCACTCATAACAAAAGTCCAATAAGCAGATTTCTAGTAAAATACCTAATATGTATGTATACACACACACATATATATGAATATGATTTAATAAAAAAAAAAGCTTCATTATAACCATGAAAATTTAGTTGAACCACAGAATTCAGTATTGTACTAAATAGTGTGTATACTCTAATATTTAATTTATCTGCAACAGTAATTTCACACACAATATAACTGATTGATGAATATGATTTAACATATTTTTATATGAATTCAATACTTGGGAAAATTTGCTAGACTAGTAAACTTGTGTGTGGTCGCTCGACATGCTAAAAATAGCAGTTAAATATCTCTAATCTCACATCAATACTTTAAATAAGTAGGCTACATTGAACAATGTCCATGATATTCTTTTATTCTTATGTTGGTTTCAGTCATGAGACTGGCTATGCTGAGGCACTGCCTTTATTTAATTGATCATATTGACCCTACTGGTTCTGCTGCTGCTGCTGTTGCCACTACTACTACTACTACTACTACTACTACTACTACTACAAGCTGATGTATGTTATCCAACCATCTTGCTTGGTGTCTATCCATGGGTCTGCTGTCGGTTGGTTTTGCCCGTAAAATCTGTCCAGCGAATCTTTCCTGCGACATACTAAACACATGCCCATAGTGTCAGAGCTGTGATCTCTCAATTTGGAGAAGTAGCAGCTCTATCTGCAGTGGTTCTCTAATCTTCGAGCTATGTACTCTATTGAGTAACGTTACTCCTAAGACCCTTCGAGGAACCCCATTTTGGCCACTTATATTCACGATTGTATTCTTTTGGTCATTACCCAAGAATCATAACTTTCGGTAAGGGTTGACACGAATACTGAATTAAAGATAGCAACTTTGGCTTTTACACCTACCCTCCTTCTTCTGATGATCGAATGTTGAAGCTGGCACATTACTGCACCAGCTTCTGCAATTTTTGTACTTAATTCAGCCTCCTGCCTTCCATCACTCGCAAACACAGCCCCAAGATACTTGAACTTCTCCACCTGCTTCAGTGGAACTCCATTCACATGTAGCAGGCTTCCTTGAGAGGATGAGTGCCTCAGTTTTCACAGCACTGATTTTCATTCCAGCCATGCAGCACTCAGCATCAAACATATCAAGTGCAAGTCAGAGATCACCTTCCATAGAGTTAGCACAATATCATCTGCAAATTTCAATCAACTGGTTTTACACCTGCCAATCGTGGTACCACTTCCAAACTGACTGCGCATGTCAATCCTGTTCATGTAAACAATTGTTTCTACTTTTGGCACAAGGCCAGCAATTACCCAGTACATTACTGGTACTTTATTTTATCGATCCCGTAAGGATGAAAGGCAAAGTTAACCTCAGCGGGATGTGTACTCAGATCATAAAGGGACGTAACTATGCTGGAAAGCATGTCCGACCTTCTTCTGATACTGCCAATCCCATGTAAATAATGAACAGGAGAGGTGACAGTATGCACCCTTGACGGAGTCCAACTTTCGCATTGAATGGTTTCAATTTAGCACCATTTATCTGAACACAAATACTTGGGCATTCGTATAGAGACACCAGGGCAGCAAGAAGCTGACCATCGATCCCATATTCCTGCAGAACCTTCCACAGCAGGTCCTGAGGAAGTGGCCATATGCCTTTTTGAGGTCTACAAAACAAGAATATACCCCAGTACTTACTTTTTCAAATCTGGTACTTATTTTTATCAATCTCTTTTTGTTGAACAGCTAAGTTATGGGACATAAACACGGATACAGATATAAACATAGGCAAATACACACTCTCTCTCTCTCTCTCTCTCTCTCTCCTGCAGTTTCCATCTACCAAATTTCACTCACAAGGCATTAGCCAACTTGTGGTTATAGAAGAAGATACTTTCCTAAGGAGTCACATAGTGAGACTGAACCCAGAAGCTAGTGGTTACAAAGCGAACACCTAAATTGTGCCTATGCAAAATAAATGTGATGATTATGGCAAGAGCATCTTTGATCACAGAAGTGTTTCGATCTGGGCTAAAATGGGACTAAACTACAACAACAATTGAAGCTGAATTTTATTATTGCTGAATGTCATTTTAAAGTATGAAGTTAAAGAAAGCAATGTCTATTTTCCATATAAAGTAAAGCAGTAACATTAGTATACTTTGAATAGAGATGCCATATAATGCCTAGAGCAAGGTTTGAAAATTTCACCTTTTATTGAATAGATTAGCACCTTATCCATTGAATTGCGATTTCGCAATACAACCATTCAAATTTCTCTTGCAAGAGGTAATTGACTTCCAGAGAGAAATTTTTTTCTACAGTTGTATAGTAATAGTTAAATCTGCCGAAGTAATTTTTCAAATCAATTATATTCCCTTTTATGCACACACACACATTACACACATATATTATACATACACATACCTATATATATATATAAATAAAATACAATGTCTGTCTGTCAAGTACTGTTGCTGTTAGCCATGGGAAATTATATATCACATGGTATTAAAATTAAATTGAAATGAGAAATCAAATTGCATCAGTGCAAATTCAAAATACTGTTGTGATTAATATGTAATGTTCACTTTTATGAGCAGTACACTCCCCACTCACCACCACCACCACCACTAACAGCAACAACACACACACACACACACACACACACACACACACACACACACACACACACACAAATAATAATAATGAGTATCAATAATAATTGCTTCAACTTTTGGCACAAGGTCAGCAATTATCCCAGTGCATTACTGCTGCTTTATCCTGTAAGGATTGAAAGGTAAAGTTAACCTCAGTGGAATTTGAACTCATAATAATAATAAATAATAATAATAATAATAAAAAAACAAACAATAACGGCCAGTTATCAAAACTGATTAATTGGTGGAACCCTTATATATATATATATATATATATATATATATATATATATATATATATATATATAAAGTGTGTGTGTATCTGTGTGTGTGTGTGTGTGTGTGTGTGTGTGTGTGTGTGTGTGTGTGTGTGTGTGTGTGTGTGTGTGTATACAGGGTGCGGACGATATTTGTTCGCAAGATTAGTCTAGGAAAAAAAACACAGTAGTTTTATTTTTTAAGATATATTTATCAAACTTGGGTCAGTTTGTCTTCATGACTTGTTCTTTTGATCTCGCTCGATAAACCCACAATTGGCTTTGATGACGGCCTCAAGGCGGCCTCGGAACCGGCTACAGGCCTTCGTCACTGTCCCCCGACTTAGGCCTTCAGATCGTCAGTTTTACTACCTCACTCAGAACGCGGATGTAGCCATCGGTGTTCAGCTTGAGGCCCTCAGGGAAGAAGTGAGGTGGCATGACGTCACCTTGACTGCTGACGACACCTAAGACCAATGTTGTCACTGGAAACTTTGTCTGCATGACTCTGGGCACGTCTTTGGATGAGACACCATTCTCCTGCTGACGCTGAGAAAGTCTGAAATTTCCTTATTTGTCCTCTCGGTGCGGATTCCAAAAAGAACTCTGTGTCTCTTCCACAAATTTGGAGGTTCAAAATTATTCATAATCAATTATTCTGAAAATAAATAATGGAAATATAGTCACTGTTTTTATGAAGACAAGAGTAACAACAGAAGTTAAAAAAATTTGCATAAAATTAGCAGTTGAAAATTGCGAACAAATATCGTCCACACCCTGCATAATATATATATATATATATATATATATAGAGAGAGAGAGAAAGAAAGAAACATATATATGTGCACATGTTTCTCTCTCTCTCTATATATATATAGAGGGAGAGAGAAACATGTGCACATATATATATATATATATATATAAACCTACAGATTCTTGGCTTCATTTGACTTAAATAGTAATAAATATGAACAACCCACTCCAAAGTTTTATGTTGTATCAAGTACTAGAATTTCTATTGCCAATCTGTGAATTAACAATTATTTTTCCTAGCAGTCTGTTTGTCAATGATGTGAGATGGCATATGTTGTAGATACAATGGCTATAAGATAAAGCTAAAAATGTTGGTACAGTTGACATTGGTGGATCAATAAAAAATCACTTATATTCTAAGATTGATTTAATCAGTTATATCCTTTCTAACTACAAAATCACACTATAATAGAAATCATTATTTTCTTTAAGGGCGGTGAATTGGCAGTATCGGTAGAGGGTCGGACGCCATGCTTTCCAGCATAGTTACGTCCCTTTACGGTCTGAGTTCAAATCCTGTCGAGGTTAACTTTGCCTTTCATCCTTACGGGGTCGATAAAATAAAGTACCAGTAATGTACTGGGTAATTGCTGGCCTTGTGCCAAAAAGTAGAAACAATTATTTTCTTTAAGGGCGGTGAATTGGCAGTATCGGTAGAGGGTCGGATATGCTTTCCAGCATAGTTACGTCCCTTTACGATCTGAGTTCAATTCCCGCCGAGGTTAACTTTGCCTTTCATCCTTATGGAGTCGATAAAATAAAGTACCAGTAATGTACTGGGATAATTGCTGGCCTTGTGCCAAAAAGTAGAAACAATTATTTTCTTTTTTAGCCCTTTTGATACCAAACCACCTGAAATTGGCCTGAATTTATGATACAAAGCTGTTCATTAAAATCTTCCATCATTTAAAAAAAAAATTATTCTAAATATCAGTTTCCTAATGAAAACCTCAGTTATTTTATTTAATTCTCCAAATTTTGGAGTATTTTCCAAATTAATTGAAACACTCACATAGGCAGTGCATTCCATTAGAAATATGGTAATAAAAGGATTAAAAGAAATTTGAGGTATGAAGTAAGTGATATAGGAGTTGGTTAGGGTGTTGAACTTATAATCGTGGATTGTTGCATTATTGTCATTAGCTGAAATGAATGAATACTATCAGCAGCTGAGGCCAAACCCTGCATGTGACTCAATTATCATAGAGTGAAGAGTGTTGTGCTCTCAGTTGCTTAATGCCAGTAAGACCAGGATAAACTCCAGTATGATGAGCATCTGCGCTTGAGACAGACTCTAACTTATGGACTTA
The DNA here is from genome assembly GCA_964016885.1 of Eledone cirrhosa. Lineage (NCBI taxonomy): Eukaryota > Metazoa > Mollusca > Cephalopoda > Octopoda > Eledonidae > Eledone > Eledone cirrhosa. The sequence continues at coordinate 243,864,914 of OZ024742.1, forward strand.
AAGTTGAGACATTGAAATACCACCTAGGAGAACACGTGTGTAGATTAGCCTCCTCTCCCTATTAAAATATTTAATAACACAATTTCAGCAAAGCAGGAGCAGACTTAATAAAACATATTCTACTGTTCAGACCATAAAAATAATTTTTGAAAGACTGTAATTTCTGTCAGTAATGCACCACCTTCAGCATTCAGTCATCAGAAGGGAGGTAGACGTAAAAGCCAAACTCGCTATCTTCAATTTCGTATTCATGCCAACCCTTACCTATAGTCATGAATCTTGGGTAATGATAAAAAGAATATGATTGTGAATACATGTGGCCGAAATGGGATTCCTCTGAATGATCTTTGGAGCATCGGTACTTGATAGAATGCATAACTTGGAGATCAGAGAGTTGTTCCGGGTAGAGCTGCTTCTCTGAATTGAGAGATCACAGCCTTAATATTATGGGCATGGGGTCAGAATGTCTAAGGAAAGAATCACTGGACAGATTTTATGGACAAAACTAGCTGGCAGGAAACCCAGGGATAGACTCTGAGCAAGATGGTTGGATAACATCCATGAGATTGGCTGATCTGACTTGGGGATCAATCTTGATCAATTGGAGAGGGTTGCTTCTGACAGGACCCGCTGAAAGGCATGCTTGATGACTCTGCCCCCACGATCCTCCCAGGAATAAGTGGGCGAAGAAGTAATGTCTGTCTAAAGCTGTTTTAATACAAATTTTATTTTTAATATATATTTTTTCATGATTTCCACTTCGGGTGGTGTTTCTGCTAGCCTGTGTAGTGTGCATATTGATATTATATGCAAGTATATATACATGTAGATATGATACATCAAATAAAATCGTAATTGACAATATACACAGAAATTGAATGAAGACTGCATTACACTGTCTTATGTAATCAGTAACGTAATCCATTGACGGAAATATATGACTGTTTATTTAAGCGATCGCTAACCGGAAGTGTTGACATTTGAAAATTTTAAAGAAGTGAATCTTAAAATAAGCAACAAAATGATTTATATTTAATCACGAATAACGAAATTTAGTAGATAAATTATGTAATATTCATTCATTATTTATTCAAAGTAATCCAACTTATTTTACAAACGGGATAAAAAAATATATTCTGGATGCTGTCCAGCACTCCTCCCTTTATTATATTTTAGATTTCCTCCCTATTTCTAATAACAAAAATATATCTATCAAACTTTGTTTTATATGATGATAATGTATATGATTAAAAAATATGTATAAGGAATTTATTAAAATTTTCATTTTAATATGTACTAGCAGTAAAGCCCGGCGTTGCTCGGGGTCGCTCAGTAGCTGTGTTAAAGTTACAATGTTAAGTTTCTTTTTTGGCTTAAAAACTGTAGTGTCTACTGTGCAGACTTGCATGTGGTGTTTTTGATTAATATTCCCCCAACCAACAATATGCCTTATGAAGTTAAGAAAACATAACGATAACCCGAATGTTATAACAAAAGAGGATGCTGGGGATAAAAACTGCACTGGTTATTTATTAACAAAGATAGAAAATGTAAACACTGCAACGCAGAGAAAAACATTAGCGTAACCAAATTATCAGTTATGTCTGTCTGCACGCCTATATCACCTCTCTGCACGACTGTCTGTCTGCACGCCTAACGACGAAATATTTGCTTGTTTTACGTAGTCTTTAAATAGACTTGTTTTCAAGTAAAAATATTGTTTTAAAATGCTTTTAAATGGAAATGAAGCAAAACGGAAGCTTAGTGTTCGAACTGATGAATTTTGCAGGTCAATATTTTGCTGGCTCGACAACTGTTAAAGCCAGCGTAATTTTTTACGTAAGACGCTCAATGTAAACAGAACAAAGAGAAATAACTGATAACTTACGCTCAAAAATCGATACATTATATTCGATTTCGTCACATAGGGTGGGTCAATTTGAAATTTTTTTTTTCCCGATGTCTTCGCTAGGGCTCAATGTACAAGTATAGCAATTTCGGTGGAATTCCGTGAGAGATTCTAAGAGGAGATGTGTGCCAAAAATCGATAGACAGACAGACAACCACAGTTTTATATATATAGATTAGAAACTCATTAGAAAGTTTTTTTCTTGTTAAATTTTATAGGGCATGTTAACCTTGAATTCATAAAAAATTTAAAATGTGCCATTTAGTATAACATCCTCATCTTCATTTGGGTTGGCAGTATCGGTAGAGGGTCGGACGCCATGCTTTGACGCATATAGTTACGGCCCTTGCCATTCTGAGTTCAAATCCCGCCGAGGTTAACTTTGCCTTTCATCCTTATGGGGTCGATAAAATAAAGTACCAGCAATGCACTGGGTAATTGCTGGCCTTGTGCCAAAAAGTAGAAACAATTATTTATAGGAAACAGTTTAGACAGTCATTTTACTTCTTAACTCCAATTTCTTATTGTGATGGGTGCAACTCCCCTGCAACCATATGGTTTTATGTTTGATTTCACTGTGAGGCATGTAGGGAAAGTGCCTTCTACTATACCCTTTGGATGACCAGCACTTTGTGAGGGTAATAGAAACCATGTGGAAGCTTGTTGTGTATGTGCCGTGTGTGTGTGTGTGTATTAAAAACCCTTGTTGGCAAGGAAAACAGTTATTAAATGATGATGATAACCTATGCCAGCTTGGAAGATGGGTATAAAACGGGGATGGCGATGAGGACACAGACGTACGTTTTAGTTAGATTTCAAGGTTTTAAAATATTTTTTTAGCTGATAAAAGCACACATCCTCCATTATTACAAGCTGCATGTACTAGTCACAAAAAGTAATCATTAGTCATATATTAGGGTATATATAAATTACCTCAATGCTTACATATTGAGGGCTCATTTTTTGTGAACTGAAATCGCACTCAATTAACTATATATATATATATATATATATATATATAGTGTATGTCTCCACTTCATATTCATGTCACCTGGGCAAACACATTTTTCTTATGCCCTGCATAAACAATATACCCACAGCTCAGCAGTTTTACATTAGAAGACCAGTACTCTACCCCCCCCCCCCCCCCCCATCAAGTTAAGAGAGACATTAAGATGTGCACAAACTGTTTGAAAAAAAACTTCTTCGACTCATGCCACCATGTAAAAGTGGACATAAAAATGATGATGATGATGAGGAGGGCTGTGAGGTCTGGAAATGGTAAAGTGATGGATTAATTAATTTGCAGTATTTAGTCACGCACTTTTATAGTTCAAATCCTGTTTAAGTCAACTTTGTGTTTCATCCTCCAAAAGTTATTATAAGTATCAGTCAAGTATTGGGTTCATCTAACTGACGCTACCTTTCTTCATTGCCTTGTGTCTATGTAAGAAATCTTTATTATTATTTACTAAATAAAATGCCATGTAATATTTTGGTACCTCGTTACATTCTGTGTTCAAAGCTCATCAAAAACACCTTTGCATTTCATCCTTCTTGTGTTGTAAGTACCAGTCATAGAGTGGCATTGATTTAATTGACTGTGTCTTCAACCAGTATTTATGGTGTTATGCCAACATGAGAAATCATGATTATTATTTGCATTACTGACTTTGTAGAGCTCTAGACAGCATGTCCTTCTTATAATCAGTGTTAGGAATCTCTATTTACATTATTATCAGTATATTGGGAAGGTTATCTATCATCATGGAATGAAGTGAGGTTGTTGTTACATATGTATACTGGCATGGAGAAATTGTTACAATGACAATATCCTCTTGATAAGAGGAGATCTTATTGTTGAACATATAGCTGGAGATGTTCCATACTGCTGCTTTATGTGTAATTACCAGTAAAACAGAGTTGCAGACAGAACTCAAAGCTAACATTTCAACACTCCATCATTCAATCACCATACTTAAATGTCTTTTAGCTAAGTGTGTATGAGAGCACACACACAAACAATATTACATCCTGCTATTTTCCTTGAAATATTTTTACTCTTTTGCAGGTAGAAAGCATTTTCCTAAAGATACATAAAATAAACTAGTTATCCAAAATGGATATTTTAATGGTAGCCTTTTGTCAATTTTGATTAATGACAGTACAGTTAGGAAGTTAAGAGTTCAAACACAATGTTGTTTTGTCATATTCATAAGTCAAACAATGCAATTTTCTAGAGCTTTTCTTTTTTGTTTTCTCCTTTGTTAAAATGTATTTTTGAATCACAAGCTACTTTGGGATTGGTTAAACTGCATAAATATTGCAGCTGATATCCTGCAAAAATGAGATAACTGATTAGTAGAATAAGACAATAAAGTAGTCTATTTGTGTATCAACAGGGAACAAATGTAACATGTTACATTTTTGATCTTATCATACACTGCCATCTTTTTCGAATTCATGCGGTTGATATCACTTATCTTAGCTTTTGAATAAACTTTCTTTATTTATATTGGTTAACATATTTATACATACTGTGTAAAAACTTCAAGTATCTCATTGATCTTTGTAAGGCCTAGAGATATTGAAAGTGTAATACATACATGAAAGAGAGACAGACACACATATGTGGTTAAGTGTTTGCTTTCTATTAAGAACTATTTCTTCAAGAAATGGCTACCAGGCATTTTTGGACATTGAGTGATTATTGGGCTGTGAGGAAGAGGTTGTAGAATAAATGTAGAGAATTAGTTATTGAAGGCTATTAGTTTGAAGTACCAGATAACCAATGAAAGATTATGTTAATATAGATCCTAGCAAAAGACAAGAGAAAATGGAAAAGATCAGTCCCAGCTAACCAAAGTGGTATAGCTATGTTGTTGTTATTTAGCTCCAAGTCAACTCTAATCGATCAGACCTTTGTTCATAAACATTCTAGTCATGACCATGCTGGCTTTATAGATAATGTTTATCTTAGACTGTATAATTCAAACATGTTCCTTTTTTAAAAGATGGCAAGGAATGATTTCTAGTAGTTTAGGTTTCTTCATAGATGTATGTATGTGTGTGCGTGCGCATGCATGTGTTTGTATGTACATGTGATATACTATATTTATATAGTAAGAGTTGGTCTCAAGACAAGAAAGGTGTCTGGTTGTAGAAAAACCTTTTCAAAAAGCAATTGTAAAAATGATGTTGATGATTGCATGAACAAGTCTGTAAAGGTAACAGAAGGGCAAAAATAAATCAATATAAAAAAAAAAAAATCTTCTTGCAACAAATACCGTATATACTTATATAACAATTGCACCTTTTTCCGTTAAAAAACAAAAACAAAAAAAAAGTGACCTATCCACTCGACCTACAAAATCTTATATGCATGTCAAGTACTGAGCTAAGAATGTTTTATGTAAAATAAGGTGCAACTTATCTACTGGTGTGATGTATATGCAGTTTATTTTTCTTTTAAAAGATATATGAACAGAAGAATTAAATGATTTGAACTACAGAATAATAAATAAGTGGTGCACAGAAAATAGTACTTCAAAAAACATGATTATTAATGTTAAATTCTTTTGGCATAGTAACTACCTCCTGCAATGTGTTAATGGTTCTTCTAATATTTAACATATTCACTTAATTATTTTATTTTACAAATCATGAAATTGTTCAAGTTGGATCTTTACTTATAATATTTATAGACACAGATTTAATCAACATTTCAGTATGGGTTGTAATTTTCTCAAATTAATAACTAGAATGATATTGATAAAAAGTCCATAACATTTCTCAGCCTATTGGTTTAACTTTCTAATTTTCTTTCAGTTAAAATATAAAATATAGGTTGTTATATCTGCCTAATGCTATAAATACATAAACCATTGTTTGTAAAATTGTGAGTTTTTAAAATTGCTCTTTTGAAACAATAATTCATAATTAATGACAGTTACTTCTAAACATAAACACATACACACAATTAGTAATTTCATAAATATTACATTTTATGCACTCCATGGAAATAATATTGATTGTGTAAGACAAGATTAACCCTTCTTTGGCTGGAGTTACTTTTACTATTTTAATGACATGTAATAGACAGGTTTGAATAGCTTAGCTATTATATATCTGTCTGAATCTAATTTTTTCTCCTTATTCCAATTTACTTCTCTGAAAACATTTTGTGGTGAAAAACAACTTGAAATTGCTATACTTGTTTAAGCATAGCTGTGTGGTTAAGAAGTTCACCTTGCAATTTCATGCTTCCAGATTTGATTCCACTGCATGATAACTTGGGCAAGTGTCTTCTACCATTACCTTAGGGCAATGGAGTGAAATTAGGTCAACGGAATCTGTTGGATGCACTGTACCTATCCTTGAGTAGTAGAATTAGCATCGCCTAATTTAACACCATTACCTGGCAGTCAGGTGTCTTTAGCAGAGTCCACTCTGTTGCAAGTGCTTGAACCAGGTTTCCATGAGTTGTGGTTTCTTTCTTACATAGTAGCTTTATTTTATCGCTAATCTACGAATATCTGCAAATAATTCATCGACAATGTCTTTTCTCCTGACTAAGCCAAAAAAATGTAATAAATACAGAAGCAGGATAACTATGAAGTTAAGATCAGCCATTCAGATCAAGCTATAGTTTTTGTATTTAGTCCTTAAACAAAACATATTACACTGCTTCAGTCTGTTTGGCTAACAGTAGGTGTTGCTTCCACCTGATAATTGACTTGTTAATGTTAAGAAGAGCATCCATTTGTAAAAACATTTGATTGAATCAATAATACATATGCATACGTACCAACTTTGAGAGAATCCAACACAGACTAGTAGGAAAGGTGATTTGAAATTATTAGAATTAATCATTTCTCTTTAATTTATTCCTTTTATTTCTCTTGAAAAATTAATTAAAAAGATATTATTAATTTTATGAAGCGCATAACTTTTTCATCTAACAATAAAGTGAAAATTCAACAGATCTCTTTTCCTTACACTCTTTAAGATTTTAAAAAACTCCTCCTCCACCTCCTCGGGAGGGTCATGTGGGTTGAGTCTTCAAACCCTAAGTAGCAACCGTCTCCAATTGATCTAGCTAGGTCTCCTGCCAGTTGGTTTTGCCATTGACATTCTAACCATATGTCTGTAGTATCAGAGCTGTGATCTCTCAATTTGGAAAAATAGTGGCTCTACCTGGAGCAACTCTTTGATCTCTGAGCTATGCCTTCTATCAAGTAACGTTACTCCAAAGACCCTTTGGAGGAACCCCATCTCAGCCGCTTGTATTTGCAATTGTATTCTTTTAGCCATTACCCAAGATTCATGATCTTAGGTAGGGATTGGCGCGAACATCGAATTGAAGATAGCACGTTTGGCTTTTACACCTATCTCCTTTCTTCTGATTACCGAATGCTGAAGCTGGTGCATTACTGCACCAGCTCTGCATTTCTTGCATTTAATCCAGCCTCCTGCCTTCTGTTACTCATGAACATGGCTCTGAGATACTTGAACTTCTCCACTTGCTTAAACAATATTTAAAATATTCCCTGTATAAATATATAAGAAACCTTTACTGATATATTTTGTTACAAATAACATAGGAAATGATTCATTTCAAGGCTTACAATAATAATAAATCTATTAATATCAACTCTCATCTGTTGTCTTCCTGATAGTCCTTCCAGATCTTCTTTTAATTGCTGTTAGGCTTTGCAATAAAAGCTTTTTTTTTTTCTGCCAGAATAAAATAAAAAAATGATGTTTAGTTGTAAGTCTGCCCTAATTATGCAGAACTATGACAAAGGCATTGTAGTCATGAACATCTGATCTGCAAGATAGCTGGATAACATCCATGAGCTTCATTGGTCTTGCTTGGGGATCCAGCCGAATCAATTGGGGCCGGTTGTTTCTGACAGGGTCTGCAGGAAGGAGTTGAAGATCATCTGTAAAAAAGGAGTGTTGGCAATTAATTCATTACTTTGTTATTTGTTGATTAAAAGCAAAGCTAGTAAGATTTGTATGATGAGTTATGAGGCATTAAAGAATCATCTATCTTGGTCCTCTGCAACATTTCCCTTATTCTGATAAACTCATCACCCCTGTATTGTAGCCTTTTCTGAACATTTTCTATTGGTGATATTCAAAACTATCTTATCTGTTTAAATTGTTTTCATTTTTGTTTTTATGTCTGTGTCTAATTAGTTATATTTAATTACCTATCTAAGCTTGTAAATTAGTGAGCATAATTGTTAAATAGATAAAGTAAACAATTGTGTGATGTGTATGTATTTGTTATTGTTAGATAGATGAAAGCAAGTACTAATATACTGTAAAACATATTGAATAAACCAAATTTAATTTCTTGTTACTATACATTGACATAAAAGTGGTGATGGCTGAACTTGTATATTGGTTCATATCTAACTACAACTGTTTTGGGGTAGAATGAACTTGAATATCATGTTCAAAGGAGCTTTTAACTTTCTTTATGACTAGTATATAACCTGTTGTTTTATGGATGGAATAAGTAATATTCAATTTCTTTATGAAAATTTAACCAAGCTGTTTGTGGAGTACACACATACATAGAGGGAGAAAGAGAACACTGTTGACAAAGCACCCTAATTTCTGTTATGAATGAAAGCATTTTGAACCCCCACCCCATACCACTTTCTTATCTTACATTTGTATTTCAGAAATTTTAAATAAAGATCACAGTGTCCCTGTGACAGACTGACAAAAAGGTTGTGCAATTATAATATAGATACTGTGTGTGTATTAGAGAGAGGGCTACTCATCTATAACTGTGTTGCTCCAGTCTTCATATCCACCTAGGAATGGCTCTGTAAAAATTTAACTTGTAATAATAGATTAGTATTATTTTTGAGTAATATCTGTCTCATCTACTTATCCATTCAGAAACTAAAGCTAAACACTAACCTACTTAGCCAACTAACATTCAGAAAGTATTTAAAAAAATTATACTGACTTGATACTTTCTTCAAGGTTGTAAAAAGAGCCCTGAAGTATGAGAGTTGGGAAATTTTCTTTCTTCAGTTTTATTTTTTAAATTTTCTTTATTTATTTCTTTATTTTTAGATATTTTATTTCCCCAAATATATTATATTTGTTGGTGAAATTCATGAGAGAAAAGAAATCATGATGTACTAAGCCAGGCTATCAATTTCTTAAATTTGTTGAGGTTTTAAAGAATATTTCAGTTCAGCCTGTTTTATCTAATTCATTTTCTTGTTCATTACTAAATAGATCCATTTTTGAAATTTAACTAACATTGAAATTTAACTAACATACTTAAGTATAAAATAAACATGTTGAAAACCTCTTAGTAAATGTTATTGCTTTAAGAAAAAAATGTATGAGCCAAATTAGATATTCTAGAAATGAATATTTTAAATGTTTCCTGAGATAGAATATGGTTAGAATGTCTAAGGAAGGAATTGCTGGACATATTTTACTGGTAAAACCAACTGGCAGGAAACCCAGAAGTTGACCACAAAGCTCAGTTGGTTTTGCTTGGGTTTCTTAAATAAACATAATAAACTAATTGTGTGTGCATGAGCATATACTGCCTTATGCCAATTTTGAAAACTAGTTATGATTAATAATAAATATCACAGTGGACCTTTTGGTAACAAATATCTGTGGTAATGAAAACGAAAATGCCATGTGTTTTTCCACAAATTTGGTAATGAATAAAGTATAACTACAGTTTAGTTCCACCCATCCTAACTTAGTTTCTTCACCTCTTTCTTAATAATGCATATTTTTAAAAGTTTAGCAGATACATTTTCCATGCATGGATTGGGATTATGATATTTAAAAAAAAAAAAAATAAATTAAATATGTTCGATAATGTTTTCATTTACTGAATACTTTCCATTTGCACCTGTAGTAAACTGGGAAAATTTTTCATTATGCCTTTCAATTTCATGTTGAAAGTAAGAAATTTCATTGAGATAATGAATAATATAAAATCAAGATAATGCCATAGATCTTCTACAGGCATGCAATATTTCAAACCACTATGAATTGCAGGGGAGGGTTAGATTTCTTTTAAATTTCATCAATATAATCGTAATTTAAACATTCAAATATGTATCTTTGTAAAATTTCATTAAAAAATATGCAATCTTAAGAGAGTTATGAGTTAACAAATTTGAGTGGCCACTAAACTAAACAAAACGTGGCTTGGGATCACTTATGCAAATTATGTGTGAGTATGTATGAGTGTTAAGTTATTTTCCTTCGTTCATACTCGTCGGTTACCAAGACAGACAAAACATTGATGAATTGAATGCCAATTCTTTTGTTCAGTATATTTATTCTTACAATTTATAGTTTTATTGAAATATTATTATGCTGTATTTATTGTAGTCACTTATATTTTTATTGATAATTTGTGTTTTATTATTTTCTAAAAGTATTTTTTATCTGGTGGTAAGGGTGTTGAACTTATGATCATAATGTCATGGGTTTGATTCCTGGGCTGGGTTGCGTGTTGTGTTCTTGAACAAAACACTTCACTCCACGTTGCTCCAGTGTACTTAGCTGAAAATGAGTACCAGCAATTGTGGAGGGTTTAACCCTGTGATGGACTGACATCCTGTCCAGAGGGGAGTCTTGTACTCTCAGTTGCTTCACACCATGAAACTGAGACAAGCACTGAGCTTAAGACAGACTTTAGACTTAGACTAGACTAGGCTTTTGGTAATAGTTGAGGGTATGGAACAGATTGTCCCTAAATACATATATATTAATTGATGTAACATTTTTGTGTTAATGAATGAGGTTCTGGAATGAACTAGATTCATTATCAAAGGGTCCACTTCAGTTGTAGAATATGTCTTTAATACAAATTATCAGTGACTTGACTAAAAAGAACAGACTCTTCTATAAGTCATGAATATTTTCATCTTAACTATGAGGTAGTATTTGTTAATACCTTTTTTTTATGTTGTAGCAAGTATTATGGTTGGTTACCCTTTCTAATACAACTTCTTTTCTTTCTAGTGGAATTAGTAACCATTTTATAATAAGAAACATGTCTGGTTAACAATTTAGATACAAAGATAAACTTAATCAAATCTGTCAGTTTCTAATCATTAGATTACCACTAAGATAGGTTGTTACTACCGATATTGACAGTGTCTCATAGGATATATTTAGTTGTTATATTCAAACATTTCTTCTAATCTTTGAAAGATTGTGAATGTGTGTGCGTGTGTACTCATATATGTGTCATTCACACATACACTACATACACTTTCTCTCTCTCTTTTTCATTCTGTATGCACATGTGAACTTTCTAGCATAAATATTCTTCTTTTACATTAACAAATTTAATAATATGGAGTTGTTGATCTTCATTCTACCAGCCTTCCTGCTTAGTGTTTTGTTAGGTCTTCATCCTCCTCTTCCACCACACACTTAGAGCAAAACAAAATCTGCTTGCCAGTGTTCCTTGTTTTTGTGTGATCTAGATTGCTGGTTTTCTTAAAGTATCAGTTGTGACCCAATATTAGATTGTGAACTGATACTTAGTAAGTAATGTATATGACAAAAGAGTTTATTCCAAATTCCTGTTTTTAAAGTTAGAGGTAAATATGTTACTACTGGGCTTTAGGAATTTCTATGACTTTTTGATACTGTGTGTGTGTAAAAGGACTTCCTTTATTGCTATGGAAAGAATACTTAGATACTTTTGGATTTTGTAACATGTTATATAGTTTTTCCATGACATGAGTCAGTAAAATAACATATAACATTTAAAAATAAATGATTTTACATGTAATTTCTTAATCGTTAGCAATTGTTCATTTTCATTTGGCACATTTTGATAACTATTTTTTGGTTTATTAACAAAAAATAATACTTTATAAAAATGTATTGTCTAATTAAGTCCCATTTAAACTACTTTGAGTATATCTAATCAATAATTAATATAAAAAAAAAAGTCTTTCTCGAGTTCATCAGCAACTTTCCTTTTTCAATATTGTTATTATAAAAAAATACAAAATGAATACCACAAGCGAATTAATGATACAACTCTTATCATTTTATCAAAAACGAAATGAGTTTGGTGTTAAAATTTTGTTTCAATCAAGTAACATGTTGATAACATAAGAAACATTTCTTTTGTTCTCCTTCCTCATTAAAAGATGAACCAATCAGATAGCAGACATATCTTTCAAATCTATTTTCTATTTATATTTACTACTTTAAGAAATTACTCAGTGCTGTCTATTAAATATGAACGTTTTCTTTCAAGATCACATTACTTGTATAGTCTCTGCTAACAAGCTGAGATTTTACTGGCTTGTAATCAATACAATATTTGCTATTGCAAAGGCTATATCATGCAAGCTTACTTTAGATTTGATTTTTATACTTTCTCTCATCTATCGCAACTATAATTCCATTTTCAATATTTTAAAGAATTTTTATATAATTAACAAAAGCTGTAGCATATTTTCAAATTGACCTTACGAGAAACAGCTATATTTTGAATTACTAACATACCTTAAAAAATTAGTTTAGTATTTTATTATAAAAATGTTTTTAATAGTCATTATTCATTATATTTCTAAACCTGAAATCAGGATCTGATTTAGTTTGTAATCTCTCTCTAATATTGTTCTAAGGATCGTCAACAGAAATGCTATCTCAATGTGTGGTCCAATTATTGTAATTTTATTTTCTTCAGATTATAGATGAAAAGGAATTTGTAGACCCTTCAAATTTCAGAGAGGAGCTATCTAGAGTTGGATAAATTGCGCACATAGCAGTCATGTAAAATAATTTCAAACGTTTACCAACCATGATAATAATACATTCTACTAAAAGCTACTTCCTTAAACTACATGAATGGAGGTTAGGAAGGAGTGTTTTAAAAATAGTTAATAGTTTTATGAATGAGAGAGCTTCGAAAAACTCAGTAGCAAGATAGATGACAGTTTGTTTACATACCCATTATATTCTTTTGATAGGCTTGGTAATTAAATGTGTTAATTATTATAATGGAGTGCCTGTATAGCTTAACATTTTAGAAAGTTGGTTTTTAGTAATACTGTATTGTTTTCTTCTTTTTGATAAGTTGTATTAATAGTCTTTGCTTGATCTTGTTTTTTTTTTATCTTTATTAATGTTAAAATCTATATTAGCATGAATGAAGAGCTCAACCTTAATAATCTTTATTTTTTTCCTTCTCTAAGTTTTGGAGATAAATTATTATCCTGTTATGAAATAAACAGTAAGATTGCTTACTATTCATTCCGTAACACCAACCTAATTTTTTTTTAATGTAAAAGCTTAATACAGTTGATTCTTAAGCTTTTTTCCATGTGCTATCTATTTCACTAACATATGTTGCACAGCCTTTTCTTCCCTCTTAAAATAGCTAAAAATTAAAAATTCCATATTTCTTTTCGTTTTCTTCTTTTTCTCATTTGAACAAGCTTTGTAGAATAACACTCTTTACTACACCAATAAACATCCATACATTATAAGAGAGAGAACACTTTTGTTGTCAGTTGCAACAAGTTGTTTGAATTTATTCAAACAACTTCAGAGTTTTGTTACTCAGATCTCTATAGTATTGATTGTTCTCTAGGTAACAATTTATCTACCTTGTGATTCCTTCCTATAAGTCATTAGATTTTCTTGTACAGCCTATCTTCTAGGACAGTTAATACATTTGAATAGACGCCATTTTGTTATACTGTCTTGAATATAGCTATTGCTATATATGTATTTCATTGCTTGCATACTTATTGGTTTTGTATCTTTACCTCCACCTCCACAGTATACCTGAGTGGGTGTTAATTATAGATTAATTCAATGTTATTTTCATAGTTTTAGCTCTAGTAATTTTCACAATAATTATCTAGTCATTTCTTAAAGGAAAAGTATTAGATAGTGAAAGGAATTTTTATAAACCTTAAATTCAATTAGCACATATCACTTGTCTTTACTAAATTCAAACTTAGTTGCAGGCATGTCTGTGTGGTTAAGACATTTATTTCACAACCATATGGTTTGGGGTTTTATCTCACTGTGGTGCACCTTGGACAAGAATCTTCTTCTACAGCCTCAAAATGACCAATGCTTTGGGAGATGGATATCCAACAAAGTCTGTTGTGTGTGTGTGTGTGTGTGTGTGTGTGTGTGTGTGTGTGTCTGGATGTTTACTGTCCCTTCTCTTTGCATTTGACATCAATGGTGCATGTGGTGATATTTGTTTATCTTCTGTGCACACAGATGCTCCATTGTTTGATGTGCAAAGATCCATATCTTCCTTTAAAAATATGAAATAAAAATTTAAGGTTAATGTTAGGAAGGGCATCTAGCCATAAAATTCTGCCTCAGTAAGTTTCGTCCAACCCACGCCAGCATAGAAAAACATGTAAAACTGGTGGTGATGATAGTGGGGTCTTATTTAAGATGCTACCTTTTCATGGATTTATATTATTTAGATGTTACTTTTTTGTGAGTTTATATTATTTTCTAGCATTAGTCTATGTTTATACAAAAGGACCACTAGTCAGTAAAGATATATCATTAATTTTATTTTCTAATTGATAAACACTGATTGAGCTTATATAATCAAGTTTGAATATGGTTAAGGCAGAATTTTCCTGCATTTTTAGCAATAATAGACAGGACAGTTACAACATATACGATTTTGTTTTTTACTGTATTCAGGATCATGTTTAAAACATTTTTTAATTGATGTTAGTCAAGAAAGTGGAGCAATGGTCATAATCTTTGCAGGCCCTCTCAGTTTAGTGGGGTTAGGGCAGTTGATGTTTAACTTTAGCCTCTCTAGTTAAAGTTAGCAGTAATTCTGTGGACAGGAGGGAATACCAGAGGGTTACAGTTTGGGGTGGAAAGACTATGTACAATGACTAGTATGAGGGGCGGAGGAGTGAAATTTAGTAAGATTGATGAGAGGAGAAGAGATAAGTGGAGAGAGTATTTCAGAAGCAGAGGTCATTCATTGTAGCACTAGAAGAGGCAAAGGGAGGAAACCAAACTTCTACAAATCTTTTGTTGAAGTGTTAGTGAGTAGATTTTTGCCAGTCAGTTGAATGACCTTGTTTTGGAGGTTGTGTATGTATGTGTATATAGCAGCAGCACTGTCTCAAGAGAGCAGTACTCTAATGTGGGTCACAGAGAGCCAGCAACTGATCAAAGCTGAAGTATTTCCTATCTCCAAAGAGAAACCCTAATCTAATTGTGATGTGGCTATGGTATATTATATATTGTGTTGCTCAGCATGTGTAGTGATTTGAAGGCTTTTAACTGTGTCATTATTATTTGTATACAAATCAATTTCTCTATAATAACCATATAGTTTAAAGAGATAGAACAATGTTGATTATATGGAGGGAACTTCTAGTGAGCTAACATGTAATAAGAATATAAAAAATAACAACAGAATTTAGAAATTATCCCCAGGAAGTCCTGCAAAGTATTGCATTTCCCAAGTATAGAATTATTAAAATATATGAAAAGATATAAATTCTGTAAAGCTACCTTTATTCTACCATATATATATCTTGAAATGCATTCATATTTTGATTCTTGTGCTAATAGAAATAAAAAAACATTAAAAACACTATATTGTATAATAAACAACAACAAAAAACAAACAAAACAAAACAAAACAAAACAAAACAGACTTAATGAATTACCATATCCACTTGTGTATAAGCCGCGATTACAATTTACAATGTACCATATATTTTGAGTTGAGGTTGGTTTTGTAGGCCTAGCAGATATGTTATGTCACATGCTAGTTTTTCACATATATTCGTGGGAAGAAGTGCACCTTATATGGTAAATATGAAATAAAATATATATGTATTTCTCAATTCAGTTGAGTTTTGAATTTGCATATATATATATATATATATATATATATATATATATATATATATATGCATAATACCCAAAAAATATTTACCATATATACACGAATATAAGCTGCTGAGAATAAAAGCGAAGGGCAGGTAATCAACACATTATGTGTAGATGGCGCAGTTTTGAAATTCTAAAATGTTCTAAGTGTCATTCAAAGTATAGTTTTTGTTTCATAACTCCATTACGTAATGATTAAAAAGAAATATATATATATTTCTGATCATTTTGAAGGCCATATTCATTCAAAACATAAAAAACAATAGGAAATATGAATTTCACGTTGAAGGTAAAACCGATCTAATATTTACCTGCAAAGCGAAAATATTTTAGCACCTCATTTACATAGAACTTTGAAGTTGGTGAAAATCGGCATATTGATCTCAAATATAGGCAGAACCCTCATTTTATCTTCTTTTTTTGTTGTTGCATATTTCTCGATTTATATATGTGTATATTTGTTTGGTTTCTAATGAATACCACTTCATATTCTACACTTCTCTGAAGAGTTTATTGGTTCTCCATTTAAATACATATTTCTGATGAAACACATTGCCTATAATTTTCAAAGAATTTTGAAAATAATCAAGAATTTAGAGGGGTTTGGTAATGTAACTAACTTTCTTGTTTTCTATCTGGTGTCTGGAATGTAATTTAACAAAGGTTCTTACATACAATTATGACAGGAGGTTTTTAGATAAATATAAATTTTTTAACACTTAACGCCCTGTAATGATTTAGTTGAAAATGTCTAAAACCAAGTACACTAATTCAAATATTTACAGTATCTGTACTAGTGGACAAATTGTTGTGTAAATTTGTAACATTGGAATAAAGGCTTCAGTTTTTAATGTGAGACAGTCATAGTGTTGTTTGTACTATGCAGTATAGGATGCGAAGAGTTAAAACAAAGTTTTGATTTGTAGAACCAAGAGCTGGTTCGGGTGGTTTGGTATTATAAGTGTTAACACATTTAAACAATTCCTATAGATTATAGAATAATTTTCTTAAGAAGCTTTATAGAAAGAATATTTCTTTCTTAATGTAAATTACAGCTAGCCGAGTCAATAAAGTGTCTATCAATGACTGATGAGTAAATTGAATATACTATCAACTTCAACAAAACTCTTGTCCCTTGTCTCAACTTTCACTGCGTCAATGGATTCAGAGGAACTTAGTAACATAACAAACTTCTTTGTTATTTATGGTGAACCAATCTTTTACTGGCATTGATTAAGCTGACAAATAAAATAGGACCATTCTCTGATACATTGCAGGTGGATTACTAGATTTAGATGAAATAACGATATTTTAAATGAAACAAAAAAACAGAAAGGGAAAGATGAAAAAAGTAAAAAGAGAATGAAGCAACAGGGGGAAAGAGCAAGTTTGAGTGGTGATTTAGCTGCGTCCCGCAGACAAAATAGCGATGATATTGTCACAGTGAATGGCCAGTGACACCCACTGTAACAGCTACTCTGCCTCACAAGGCTCCTCCATCAGGCAGACTACTGTCAGGCTTCTGTCTTTCTGGAAATCGGCAGTGTGGGATCTTGATGGTGACTGATACACAAAGGAAATAGAATATATTTTCCTCGTTTACTAATTAAAAATTCTTACACAAGTAAAATCTATGATAAAATTGTGTATTTTACAGAGAGAAAGACAAAGATATATATATATATATATCATTATATTTATTTATTACAGAGAGAGAAGTGGTCTCTAACTACTGTGCCCCATGAAAACTATTACATTATTCTTTAGACATTACACTTTGCTTTAAAAATAATGATTATTTTATTGGTGCTGGAGATGTGTTGAAAGCTAACAAAAAAGGATCTAACAAAATACTGTAAGGCAGTGAACCCCTACCTGTGGCCCTAAGGCTGCATGCAGCCCTTAAGGATGTTCAGTACGGCATTCAGAAGAAGATAAGAATTATGGTCTTATCCAGCAGTATCTGCACGACAGGATTTTTTCCTACATTTCAAATATTTGCACTAATTTTTATATAAATTCAAAATACTTTGCAAACTAGTAGTAGTAATAATAATCTATATTATAGAAGGTAACCTATTTCTCTGTTTATCTGTCTGTCCATCACACTTCATATGTATACGTGTGTGTGTGTGTAAAAATTCATCATATAGGCAACACAACTTAAAAAAAAAAAAAACGCGCGCGTCTGTGTGTCTATGTCCTTCAACATCTAGATAATGCGACAGACTTCAAAAAACTTTCCCGGAAAAAATTGTGTGTGTTTTAACGAATTTTGATTGAAAATGCAGCAATTTTAAGGGCAAGTCTGTCATAAATACGTGAACTGTCTTGGATAGTATGGATAATTCTAATATGCGGCCCTCATCTAAATTTGGAATGTTAATGTGTGGCCCTTTCATGCAAAAACGTCGGGGACTCTGCTGTAAGGCAGCTCTAGTAGTTCTGATATTCTGTCTCAAATGATCCATTTGATATACATGCATGCGCACACACACAGACACACATGCACACAAGGATGTTTACTTTAAAGGTTTGTTGCTAAAGTCTATTTGATAATTCCTTTCAATTAGCTGTCTCAAAATATATTATTACATGTTTATTTTAGATTATTCAGATGTCTCTTTTAAGTAACTTATAAATGTAACCTATTTATTAGTGTTGGGCTCATGATGATAAGGTTATTATCAGCTTCATTTTCAGACTGGAAGACATGTTGTGTCCTTGAGCAAGGTACTTCATTTTATACTGCTCGAGTTCACTCAGCTGAAATTGCATGCCAGCAGCAGCTGGGGGTTAACCCTGCAACAGTCTCGTATCTCATTCAAGGGAATCTTTTACTCTTAGTAATTTAATACTCATGAAAGAAGGACCAGCTCCAGGCCTCATCAAACTTGCACAAGCATGGAAAAATGACAAAAAACACAATAACTCTATATCCCAGAACCAGAAATGTGATTGATAACTTATACTAGTTTCATTTTTGTATTAAGACTATGTAAACAGTAACTTATCATCAATTTGTAGTAGGTGAATTGGCAGTCATTGGAATCCCCTTGAAATTAACTTTGTCTTTCACTTTTTCAAGTTTGATGAGTCAATAAAATAAAGTACCAGTTGAGGGCAGTTGATTAACAAGACTGATAGAAGAGAGTCCAAACTGTGGCAAACATTTGAGCCAGGTCTCCAATTTGAGGATACTTTCCTCTCTCTCTCTCCAGTCTTGGAGGCCCTAAAAAGGGGGCATGATCATTATTGCTCATCTCTTATTGACTAAATAGAAAAGAAATGTTTTTGTTTTTTTTTAAAATTAATATATAAATGTAAGGTTTCATGAGAAGTGAAGTGAAGAGGTTGGAAGTGAACAGTTGGTTCTATCTGAATCAGTTCTTATTCAGAACGACTGCCCTTCTAGTCTGGTTGCAAGATGATCCCTTACTCGTACGTACCACTTTTTGGTAGTGTTTTTATGGCTGGATGCCCTTCCTAATACTAACTCCTTTACAGGGTGTTTCATATTAGTCATCACCATCATTTAATGTCTGACTTCCCTGATAACAAACGTTAGATGAGTCTTCACAAACCAAGTCAGTACTCAGATTGGTTGGGGGCTTGCATCTCACTTATATATATTTGTCTACTCTACTGATTGCATTTTATCATGGCACCAACACTAGGGTGATTGTTATATATTTGACATAGCTGAAGAGTCATCCCAACCTTTTGTTTGGCAGTTTTCTACAACTGGAAGTGTGAATGAAATACTTTTCTTAAGGGCATTAGTGACATGTGCAATGGGACCAACCATGAATTGAAACAAGATCATAGACTTGGCTTGTTGTGAGCTCACACCTCTAATTTGCAGATAGTGTTTGCTCGAGTATACTAATTGCAATCCACAGCGTTGTAATGACATTCTCCAGCATGTTGAAAGTGTTAATTGCATTTAAATTCAGTTGTAGATATTTGATGAGAGGCTTTCACAGAGGAACTTTAATTGGCTATCATAATATCTTTACTTGTTTGGCATTAAGTACTGCTGATCTGTTTATTTGCTATCAACTTCATTTGAAGTACTACTTTCATATTTTCTTTGAAAAATAGTGTAAATAAATAATAATTCATATGAAATTAACTTTATAGGATTTATTTGATGTAATTATTTGATTATATTTTAAATGCATTAGGAAAGAATATTGATAACATTAACAGATTTATTTATTAATATCATATTAAACATGTGATGCTTTCTATGTCTGTTATTACTTGGTTGTTCTTACTATTTCTTCTACTACTGGTATTGTTCCTTTCTTTAAAAAAGATAGGGATAAGATTGATAAAAAAATAATTAGAATTGAATATAAGAATCTCCAAACTCCTACATAAAAATGAGGAATTCTAATATTTGCATTTTATTGTGAAGTTGGTACTCAGCTTTCAAAATGTCTTCATTATTAATTGGCAGTATCAGTAGAGCGCCGGACATCATACTTTGCAGCATAGAGTTACGTCCTTTTATGTTCTGAGTTTAAATCCTGCTAAGGTTAGCTTTGCTTTTCATCACTACAGTGTCAATAAAATAAAGTACCAGAAATACACTGATTTTGAATTGACCCATTAGCATTTAAACCGACTGTATCCAGCCAGAATTCTCTCACCTCTTTTTGTTCAAACCAGCTGTAACCAACTGATCATACTGATGTTAAAGTATTGTTCTCAAAATAAATAATATCAAAATCTCATAGATTCGACATTATGTGAGATAATTATGTGAAATAAAGCCTTTACTGTGAAAATATAATAGTATATATATAGAGTAATGTAAATGCTAAAGAGTTAATCGATTTTCCCCTACCCGAAAATTGTTGGCCTTGTGCCTATATCATAAACCGTTATATTCTAACAGAAATGAATATTCCCTGTTTTTATCATTCATGACCTAACTGTTGTTAAAGAAATATCAGAGTGGATGAGGGGTGGTAGTGGGATAAGTGACTTTGTTGCTATGGATGTGTGATACAAATGAATTCAAAGAGCTAGTCTTTGGCAACACCACCACCACCACCACAACTGTCGCCTCCAATACTACTACTATTGCTGCTACTGCAGTCGCCATCACCATCATCACTGATGGTATAGATTGATAAGAGAGGTTGATAATATAAAAGAAAGGCTAAGCTTATTACTACAAGCTTTTTCTCAGTGGAATTAATTTTTGAATTAAGGAAAAGTTTAATTAATTATGTGTAGATTAAAAAAATTTCTTGTGTGTTACTAGAATCTGGCATAATAAGTAGTTCCAGCTCATCTCCCTCACCATCCTTCAGGATAAGCAATTCATTATTCTGTCCTCTGGGACACTGACACATTTTATGTGATTTCCATTGTTTATTAACCATTTTGAGGAGCCCCACCCCCAAACTGCCTCTGTTAAAAAAAAAAAAAAAAAAAAAAAAAAATCACATTTTTTAAAAGTGTTCCTTCTTCCTATCTAAATTAAAATCACCCAACATAATTTGATGTCAGAACCATATCTTAAGTTATGTTACAAATACCATCTTAATAATGAAATGGTTAATAATTTTGATAAATTGATTGAAATACAGTGTATTTAATTAGAAATGCAATCACAAAACAGTTAATGAAAGATGATTTATGTATAAAGTTATTCAGCTCCTCTGCTGTCTAATAGTTTATATGTATTGCTTCCATTGGTCCTGATTCTACATCAGTCATTCACATACCAAAAGTAGCAGTTTCAATTCCTCCCAAATATTGCCTTACTATCTCTTCGGTGGTCTGCTTCTTTTCCCTTGTATCTGGGTTAGAGTATCGATACTTGTATGCATGTTCATTTCTTTGTTTCCCCAACACAGTACATTCTTCTGCAATGATATAGCAACACCTCTGCTGCTACTCTTTTATGTAGTTCTGCTTTGAGTTTCAAAAGGTTTTATGCTTCTACTCATCTGTTAGCCTCTCCTCCCCTCCCCCTCACATATTGCATATACAGAGAATAAAATGTTTGTCATGGTTATCACTTCACAATAAACTGTTTCAGTAATATAATTTGTTACTCTAAATCAATTCTTTCACTTATTTGTTAAGAGTATTACTTTCCCATACAAATATATACCTTCGTTCCTTCCCTTCCATCAATTTGCCCTCCACACCTCTCTATCTGCACTCAGGGCATCATTTACTTTATACTATCTTTTATACTAGAGTATTCCACACAAATCTATACCTTGGTTCATTCCTTCCCATCAATTTTCCCCCTATACCTCTTTATTTGCAGACAGCACATCATTTACTTTACACTATCTCTTATTATAGAAATAGTAAGCTAATAAAAGCTAATTAACAATGCAAAGTCAGACAAAGATAAATTTATTCAATATTTCAGCTTTAACAAGCCATAATCTTAAATGGAAAATGTTTAAATGAGAAGTAAATCATAAACAATCTCAAAAATGTTATGTTGTTTACAGAGATACGAAGCATGGCAATGATGTGTGGGCTGCAATATTCAAATGATGGAGTAAACTGTTTACAATTGAGAATCTTATGGAGGTTGTTTCAGTTTAAATACTTTTTTACCACATTTCCAATGTCAAATACTGTTTAAGATTTTCAAATAATTTTGAAAATAGAGAGATTTCATAATATAACAACTGGGCAAAAACGAACTGGCAGGAAACCCAGGGGGTAGACCCTGAGCAAGATGGTTTGATAACATCTATGAGCTTGGATGGTCTCGCTTGGGGATCTAGCTGAATCCATTAGAGATGGTTGCTCTTGACAAGACTGGCTGGAAGACGTGTTTGAGGACTCTGCCTCTACAACCCTCCCAGGAATAAGTGGGTGAAGAAGAGGTCTTGAAAGAATCCATAAGTTATGTATCCTGGCAATTCTCGAGATGTTTTTTAATATTATGTTTGTATGTTCTCTAATACATATATCTAATAGCTAGATAGTATTACCAATGTGAAATTTGTTACATTTACACATTCAGTAGAGTATTATTACATGGTGGATTGGCAGTATCGGTAGAGGGTCGGACGCCATGCTTTGACGTATAGAGTTACGGCCCTTGCCATTCTGAGTTCAAATCCCGCCGAGGTTAACTTTGCCTTTCATCCTTACGGGGTCGATAAAATAAAGTACCAGTAATGTACTGGGTAATTGCTGGCCTTGTGCCAATAGTAGAAACAATTATTACATAAACATTTGTTGTTATTTCCAACTGAGTAATTTACCAGCTAGTATATACTGTTAGGATCCTGGACCTCATAGAAAGGTTCTAACATATTGAATTCTATGTTCAGCCATTCTTTTTATAGAATGAATGGATCCAATTGCATTGGTGACACACCCATTCAGGTCCTTTTTGATGCACTGTTCTAAGACTGGTGCCAACTCTTTTAGTTGCCTCTTATGACATGCAGAGACAAAATGATTTGCAATAATGAATGATGTGAAGACAAATGGAATAAGATGGTTGGGTTATTTGTTTAGTAAAGATGAAAATAAATGTGGAAGGGTGAGAGGAAGGAGAAGACCTAGGAAGACTTGGCTGGAAATGATGGAGGAGGAAATGAAAGCCAGGGGCTTGGTGAGGGGGATTCAGATGATAAGGGAAAATGAAGATTTTCATGGGGATCACAAAAATAAAGTACCAGTCAAGTACTGGAGTTGCTCCCCCCCAAAAAATTTACTGACCTTTTTATCTAAATTAGAAATTACTTATTTGATTTGGTGACATTTGTATGGTTGAATATTTTATCTTATTAAACTAAGAGTCACCCCACCTCCACCCTTTATTGGTTTTATTCTGAAATGTCCTTTCCTTCAGAAATTGTTTTGAGAGCCCCCCCCCCCCCCCAAAAAAAAAAAAACTAAATAGAGGAGAAAGAAAGTCAGTGCATGATCAACCAGTTATTGCTTAATTCATAGGGAGAAACTTTGGGCACAGGTATAGCAAGGGTTTATGAAAACGTTTATGTTATTAAAAGAAGCATGCTCCTTTGCATACACTTGAATACACACATACTCCTCCACACACAGAGTTACTTATAAATATTAAAAGAAGCATGCTCCTTTGCATTCACTACCACACACACACACACACACAGTTACTTATAAACATTAAAAACTCAAAATGAAAGCTTCAAAAAGAAACATGGGAAGTAGAGATGACATTGATTCATAGGGATTACATGGCTGGCTGCTATCCCTTAAAAAGAACGGAGACTAACACACAGATATGCACACACAACACTTCATCAGATACTTAACTTCCAAGATATCACATTTATTAGAATGAGGTGTGAAAGAGGAATTTGAATTCAAATTAATTTGAAAGTCATTATTTCGAGAGAAGATCGTAAAAATAAATATAAATAAATCTCTGTATGTAAATAGACATAACTTGTGGAATCTCTCCATTTCTGCATTGGAGATAATAAAAATAATTTAATTGAAAAGGTATTGAACTCCAGTAGATGAGCCAATAGAATTTCCAGTAAACTTTTCATACTACATTAGCTGTTGCCAGCTTGTGCCTGCTAAACTGCTGTAAAATCACCCAGCTGAGGTAATGGCTGAAGCATTAATATGATAGCCTTAGATTATAATGTCTTCCTGTAGTTACATATTCATTCACTCTCTGCAACAGGAATCTCCGACATCATCATCACTGCCACTGTCGCCACTGCCAACACCACCACCACCACTTTCATGATTTCAATATCTGCTTTTTCATGCTTGCTTAAATTAGATGAGTCTGCAACACAAAATTTTTCCATCTACCAAGATATAATACAGCTCCTTTTTACTCAGAGATATAAAATTTTAGCAGCCCGTTCACTTCTTTAGAATATTTGCTCCTTCTAAAATGGCTTCTGATTTAGAGACATAACCAGCCATTTTTGGGGAAGGATAGAGGTTAATTAATTAAATCACTACCAGTACTTACTTGATTGGTACTTTATTTTATCGATCTCAGCAGGATAAAAGGTAGAGTTGATCTTGGTGGAATTTGAACCTAGCACTGAAAGAAATACTACAAGGCATTTTGTCCAATGCCCCAACAATTCTGCCAAACCATTATGCTCCCTATCCTGTTCCTAATAATGGTTTCTGATTTAGGCACAGGGCCAGCAATTTTGGTGGTGGGGAAAAGTCAATTAAATCAATCCAATGCATTACTGGTACTTTATTCCCTCCAATGAAAGGCAAAGCTAATTAATGTCAGTGGGATTTGAATTCAGAATGTAAATAAAATATATTTTGTATAGAAATATGCTGGTGTATTTTTAAAAACATTGTACAGAAAGTTAATTTGGAGCAAGGAAAAAAAGGTAATTTATAAGTTAATCAATAAAAAGAATTTGATAACATTACTTAAATAATGGTTTCTTAAATAGGCAATTTGGGGGGAAGGGAAAGTCGATTAAATTGACCCCAGCGCATGCCTGGTACTTTATTTTATCGACCCCTTAAGGA
Organism: Eledone cirrhosa; assembly: GCA_964016885.1. Taxonomy (NCBI): domain Eukaryota; kingdom Metazoa; phylum Mollusca; class Cephalopoda; order Octopoda; family Eledonidae; genus Eledone; species Eledone cirrhosa. The sequence goes on from OZ024742.1 coordinate 243,890,271, forward strand.
TGAAAGGCAAAGTTAACCTCGGCGGGATTTGAACTCTATGCTTGAAAGCATGGTGTCCGACTCTCTACCGATACTGCCAAACCATCACCCTACATTACTTAAATAATGTCTTTAGTCAGGGAGAGAAAAGCAATGGCCATTAATTCCTTTTTTAGGATCTCTGAGACTAGTGAAAAGGAAGGAGAAATTTATTCTTTAAACCGACCTAGCCTGAATACTTACAACAGAATGGACTCTGTTAAAGAATTTATCTAAGGTTACAAGAGGCATTTTGGTTAGAAGAAAGTATAATTTCATTGATAGTGTGTACTTTACTATATAGACAATAGCCTTACTATAGGCAATAGGGTGTACTTTACTTAAGTCATTAGGGTTTGCCTTACTTTAGTCAATAGGGTATACTTTATTTTAGTCAATAGGGTTTGCCCTCTATAATCAATAGGGTTTACCTTACTTTCATTTCCTTAATTTTTTACTTACATTTCCATAATTACATCCCAATAGAGAACTAATTTAATTTTAAAAAATTCTGTATTGTTCTTAGTCTTCAAGTTGTTATTTTGATAATTACACCTAGTTACAATTTTAGAAGAGAACAACTGAAAATGAAATATTTTATCAAAATGCTGTAATTCATTATTTTTACTTTTGATTATGAAATGTTACTGTTATTGCTAAAGAAGGTAAAATTTTAGCTAATAAGATTAGTTCAATAATTAAGATTTGGGTATCTTCCTCTTAATTTTATGATTCCCATTTTTATTAGAGAATAGACAAATCTCATCAAAACGAAATTTCAATTTATTCATCATAATCCTAGTTATTCTCAAATTGCTCTTAGCATAAAAATGCACGAAAAACATTATTCTTTATACCCACAAATTTATATCTTTGTGGGATTTACACTGTTACATTTTTCAAAGTTATAGGCAAAAATAACATATTTCTTGTCAGTATTTGTAAATATTCTAAGTAAAATGACAAGTTACTTAAAACATTATTTGATTATAAGATTTTTTTGCTAATTTCTTGGCAGTCTACACTTTGGGTTTATAAATGTAGGATACTGGATTAGTGATAGAAAAACAGACAAACTTGAATAATTGATAAACAGTTTGTGGATTTATAATTCTGATTCTGAGGTTTGGGAAAATACAAATAAAATTACACTTTTAGGAAAACTGCATATCATAATGATGCTGAAAAAAAAAAAAAACAGATATAAAAATTGTTCCTGTAAGCAGAGGTTTAAAGAATAAGGAAATGACAAGAATTAAAAGTGAAAGCTGAGATTTGGTGTTGATGATATCCTTTCAAGATAGTGACTTGATGAGAGAAACAAGTTAATTGGATTTAAGGAGAGGAAAAAAGATTAGTTGTCTTAATGTAAATCATACTGTTAAGAGAATCAGTAATACTGTAGATATTGGACAGTGATTTGAAAAGAAAAATGTAAAAGTAGTAGTTGGGTGTGAATTAAAAATATATATTAGGGAAGAAGCCACGTTTTCGCATTTGATCAAACAACGATGTTAGGAACACGAGTTTTGCTCTCCCTGAAAATTGGATATACATTTAATCCACCTTTGATAATTGCATCATATTTTCTGCAAGGCTTCACCACACTGTCAACAAAAACACATTCATATGTTGAATTTCTTCAGAGTAATACGTTAACATGATTCCGATATAACAAATAAAGAGAAAAGAAATGGTAATAGTTTAACTGACAATGCAAAGCCTTTTTAAACTTTTTTTTAAAAAAATATTCTTTAAGAAACAGAATTTATTTGGCTATGATCATTTTGTAAAATGTTTGAAGGGTGCTCATAGTGGATATTTTAGTCTTAAATTCAGTCTTTAATGTATAATTTTATTGTAATCTATTCTTTTCTTTTTTTTTTGCTGGTAGATTTTTTTAAGAACTAAAAGCTTAGATTAAAAAAAACAACAACAAAAAACAAACATATTGAATAATTGAATAGTCACCAATGTTTTATTTAACAATTCTTTATTAATCTGTGTCTTATTTTATTTCTTAATTGAAACAAATGTACATTTAGAATATAAAATGTGTGTAAGCATGGCTATGTGGTTAAGAACTTCACTTTGCAACTACAAAAAAATGCGCATAGCCTGCCATCTGAGGGTTGTGGACTTAATCCATTGCTCAAAACAGCACCATCTGACAAACAAGTGTCAACTGTTGTAAGCATTCAGACCAGATTTCTAATCCAAGATTAATTTCCTCCCTTTCTCTTATCGAGATCTTGAAAAAACTCATTGCCATTACACTTCTTACTCTGATCATATAGAAGAAGAAAAGAAAATTGGCAAAATGAATTGATTTTCAATAATGATATCTTATAACAAAGTAGAAGGTTTCATATTATAGGGTTAGATGTAAAATTATTTAAACCAACTGCACTATTACTTATTTTATAAACCCTAGAGGATTGCCAAAGTACTCAATACTTCAGGAAGTAGATTTATAAATATTTTATTTAAATAAATCTGTTTCAATCAACTTGATCTCTTCATAATCAGATTAATTCTGAAGAAATCAACTTGATTGAAACAAATTTATAAAGCTATAAACCATTGTTTAAATAGAATATTATATATGCTTTGCTTTTAATTTTTTTTTTCAACTGGTTCCAGCGGCCATGCTGGGGCACTGACAATGCCTCCCATTAGAAATTTGGTAATGAAAGGGTTAACAGACTTAGTTTTGAATCCTCTTGATAATTATCTTTGAAGCTAGTTGATTTTACTAATTTAATCACCATCATCATTGTTGTTTTAACATCTGCTTTTCCTGCTAGCAAGAGTTGGATGAATCTACATAGACCAAGCCAGTACTGAAGCAGTGGGAAGTCAGTATTGAAGCCAGGGATCTGTCACCTCACTTATGTACAATCACATGTCCTACCAAGTGCACAGGATCTCTGTCTTATCTCTGACTCAAGTGAGGGTCTTTCTATGGCTGGATGCCCTTCCTATCACCAACCACTTTACAGCATGTACTGAGTGTGCTTATCATGTAGATCACCAAACACTAGGGAGTCCTCCTGACTCTTTAATCTGAGTGTTTTATTAGATATAATTATTTCTATTTTCAACAATTTGTTTATTACTCAATGAAAATAATTGGTGAGAGTATCTTTAGTAGGATGTATATATTGAATTAGTAGGGTATGTATAAGGAATTAGATGCTTTTTTTTCAATTGTATAAAAATCAAATTTAGAACTAATTTTAGAAAGTTGAATTCAAAAGTCACTTTAATTCAATTTTGATAATAAAACAAAATAACAATGTAGAGCCACACTATATAAAATTGATTATGAATTAGATTACCAATCAATGAGTATTAGCTTATATCCTGTTACCGGCATTGTGCTATGCCCATGATCAAGAACTTAGTTTACCTAGATGCAAATAGGTATTATGATTAGGTACAATCCACTGCTGTATGGTACAAGACATGATGCAGTCATGAGTTCAAGATCTATTGCGTCTCTTGGGAAGGCAAAAGAAAACACTCTTCTACTCAGTTTCAAATAAGAACACTCAGTTGTCTCATTTATTATAGGGTCAAATCACTGGTTTTGATTTTGAGAAATTTCAGGTCAACAGTGTTATGTGTGGGTGGTATTTGTGATTTTTATTTCTGTTTTCATGCCTGTTTATTTTTGTAAGTGATGAAGATTAGGAACAACATATATAATCTTCTCATTACCAGCTTTAATCTTTTGTTGCTAAATCCTAACTAATTTTCTAAAAATATTTACCCATTTTTATAATATCTATGCAAAACATCTGAATTACCTGCTCATTCTTCTTCTTTTCTCTCTTCAATGTTATCAATGGGTTTTTCTTAAATTGTTTTTTTCCTTCATATATTTTTGTTCTACTCATAATCATTCAAATAGTTTTTGCTTTTCTCTCACATTTATATATTGTTTTCTGAAATTTTTTCTATAATGAAGTGTGTATTGGATTATTATTTCTATCTTAATGACAGTTTTCATGGATATTTATGTAGAGGTTTCTCAAGAGTTTATTTACTAGAATTTAACAACCTGTCTGGTTAGATACTAGGTAAATACTTATTTCAGGTTGTATTTATGTAAAACTAAATATTGGTAATTTTCATCTCCATATAGTTAAACATTCCCTTATCCTTAATGTTGGCACCCTGAAAGGTAAATCAGGTGAAATTGTGGAGTTGCTAAAGAGGAGATATTCTGTGTACAGGAGGTGAGATAGAAGGGTGCCTCAGTGAGACTGTTACAAGGGCGAAGGTGATGCTCTAGAAAGGAGCAACTATAGAGGAATTAAACTAATGGACCAAATTATGAAAGCAATGGAAAGAATTATAGCATAACTAATTAGAGAAAGAGTCAAATTAGACAACATGCAGTTTGGTTTCATGCCTGGGAAAAGTACTACAGATGCCCTCTTCTTAGTGAGGCAACTATGAGAAGTTCTTAGGCAAAAATAAGCCACTATATCTAACTTTCATTAATAAGACTTTTGACAAAATATCTCAATCCATTATCTGATGGTCCTTAAGAAAATTAGGTGTAGAAGAATGTCCAGTAAAAGCAGTGCTAGCCATGTACAAAGAAGCCGTCAGCAAAGTGAGAGTGGAAGTGAGTTTAGTGAAGAATTCAAGGTACAGGAGTTCATTAAGGTTCAGTTCTTAGCTCACTTCTGTTCATTATAGTTCTCCAAGCTATAACAGAGGAGTTTAAGACCGGCTGTCCATGGGAACTCCTCTATGCAGATGATCTGGTCCTTATAGCTGAATCCATTAAAGAACTAAAAAATAAGTTCCAACTATGAAAAGAGAATTTGAAATAAAAAGGTCTGAGAGTAAACTTAGTCCAAACTAAAGTGCTAGTGAAAAAGAGAGAAAATAGGACCCTGATTCCTTCAGGGAAGTGGCCTTGTTCAATATATAGAAAGGGAGTAAGCATAAACTCCATACGATGTACACGGTGTAAATATTGGGTACACAAGAGATGTAGTGGGATAATGAGTAGACTAACACAAATGGAAGACTTTGTAGAAGATGCACAGCGGTAACTGAAGGGACCTATTCCAGTCGCAGGAAAGATCCATAGAAGTGGTTGCTTCTGCTATCTAGGCGACTTAATGAGCAACGGAGGAGGGTGCTCTGAGAGCATAGTAGCTAGAATAAAGATAGGCTGTGACTGCAGATGACGTGTATACTGGAGAGAAATGAAGCAACCATGCTTCATTGGAGGTGCAATGTATGTATGACTGGGTTTAACTAATATGAATTTCAGAGCTTCCCAGTTCATCCTTTCTTTAAGTCATAGGGAGAGAGAAAGAATGTTTGAGTGATTCTCACCATCAATTGTGAATAATCAACAGTTTGTATTTTATTACATACATTTTGTTTCTGGGCACAATGGCTGCTTTTATTGGATTCGGTTTATATATACTTTCTTAAGTTCCAAGTCCTACTTGATTTGGGGATCGGGAAAAATAAATGGGTGAAATGAATGTGGGAAAGTTTTGGTTTGGGCTATTAATAGGTAAGAGTTGGATGAGAAAACGGATTGGAAATGAGCTTTGAAGGATGCAGCTTTCAAGGAGGCCTTTAGTAAAGTGTTTAGGCCTGTGAAGTGAAATCATAAGAGCAACAGAAGAAGAGGCAGGGATCATTTCATTTCATCATTTCATTTTACGTCCGCTTTTTCCCTGCTTGTAAGGGTGGGACGGGAACTGATTTTGGCTTGATTTCTACAGCTGGATATTTAGTGAATTTAAATGTAAAGGTCTCTTACCCATGTAAGGGGAGGGGTCTCCACAAAACTTGTGCAATATAATTGCTCTATGAGCACAGAATGTTATAAGTAGGTTATAAAATATAAGTAGATTTTGTTTGATTGCAAAAGTATCAATAACTTAAGAAATCGATTACATATCAACTTGGTTCCTATACTTATTTTATCAACTTGCAAGGCTATTGGGTGGAATGGCCTAGTGGATATGGTTTGATTTTTCATCTCATGGCTGGTGTGTTGAAATTCATTGTATGTATTTTATTTATTTTCTAGGCAGAACATCTTATTATGAATTGCCTCTATTTACTTTTGATTGACTGGCTTCCTATCCAGTGTTGAGATTTCTCTCTCATTCTCTTTATTCCATGAAACTGGAGCTGCTTGATAAATTTGAATATTTCAACTTGCAACTCTGAGGCTTTATTTTCAGTACAGTAAACGATCTAGTTCAGTAACTTGTACATTATACCAGCTATATCACTTTTCTTTTATATCTCTATACTATGATTGAAATATATATTTTACATTAACAAGCCTAGATATTATTAGTACTACAATATCAATCTCTATAACGAAAAAGTATCATTGCTGTTAGAATATGGTTTTCTGTTTCTAATCTAACTGTTCTTTCTTTGTCCATCATAGATAGATTCTATGTGCTGGAAATTAGGAACTTAAATTCTTCAACAACATTTCTCTGTTGTTTAATTTTTTTAATTTCAAAAGTAACTTTGCTAGTATTCTTTTAACAATTTTATGTTTATTTAGTTTTGTTTTAAAAACCTACTCCTTTTGAGTGGCTCAAAACAACATTCCACATAACATATGTGTATACTGATTCTAAGCTATTAGTTTAAAAATTCTCTGGCTTGTGCTTTTAAAGTTTTAAGAAATATATTTCTTCTAGAAAGCATCTTTACTGCATTATCCTCAAAAATGCATTTTGAATATTTTCTAGTAATAAATTTATTTCGATTTTTTTTCTTTTCTTTTTTTTTCTTCTTTTTTTTTTCTTTGTTGTTGCTTAATTTCAAATGTTCAAAAATGTAGATTCATGTTGTTTATTCAGATTATCTGCAGGATATTTCAATCTCTAGTATTTAATTTTAAGAAGTCAGATATATCAGATTTATATAACAAAAACATTATTATCTTATATACTCTAACCTCATGACAATGGTTTATATATATATATATATATATATATATATATATATATATATATATATATATATATAAAAAGACCGGCTGCCCATGGGAACTCCTATATGCAGATGATCTAACACTCATAGCTGAATAAATGGCTGAACTAGAGAAGAAATTCCAAACATGGAAGCATGGCCTAGAATCAAAAGGCCTTAAAATTAACCTGTCTAAGACTAAAGTTCTAGTTTGTAGGAAGGAAAATAGGGCACAGGTGCTCTCAGGGAAATGGCCATGCTCAGTGTGTAGGAAAGGAGTAGGCAGAAACTCCATTTTATGTCCCAAATGCAAAGTATGGGTGCATAAAAGATGTAGTGGGATCACAGGTAAGCTAACTAAGAATATAGATTTTATATGGGGCCAGTGCTCTGGTGCAATAAGTAGCAGCAAGTGCCCACAGAATACTAGCTCATTCCATTGCACAGATGGTTCTATAGAAATAGTGGACACCTTCCGTTACTTGCGTGGCAAAATCAGCAGTGGTGGAGGGTGTTCTGAAAGTACAGTAGCTAGAGTCAGAACTGGATGGAAAAAGTTCAGAGGGCTTATACCACTATTAGCCGCTAAAGGGTTCTCTCTAAAAATGAAAGGCAGGCTGTATGATGCCTGCATACGAACAGCAATGTTACATGGCAGTGAGACCTGGGCATTGTGTGCAGAGGATATACGCAGACTGGAGAGGAACGAAGCTTGCATGCTCCGCTGGATGTGTAATAGTAATATACGTGAACGGCAAAGCATAAACGAACTAAGGGAAAAATTAGAAATAAGAGGGATCAGATGTTGTTTATTCGAGAGAAGACTACGTTGGTATGGTCACGTGATGCGCATGAAAGACGACAGCTGTATAAAAAAAGTGCAGGGCAATAAAAATAGATGGTAGCCACGGAGTAGGCAGATCCAGAAAAACCTGGGACGACTTGATAAATTCCGACCCCAGACACTTACACCTCTCCAAGACAATGTCACTGGACCGAGATCTTTGGTGCTACACAGTAATACAGAAGACCCGCCTTACCTAAGTACAAAGTGAAACCTACTACAGTCAGTAGTCACCTCCAACAAAAATACACCCCGTCCCACTACCCCCACCCCATCCACACCACCCCTTTCAATGTAAAGTTATGTTGGTACTACAACATCCAGTCCGAAACAAATGAGGTTGTGAGGTGTCACGACAAAAAAACACACAGTCCACGCTGTAATGTGGCCATGTAGGTAACACGGTAAAAACCTCCCAGTCCACACTGTAAATGTGGTTGGTGTTAGGAAGGGCATCCAGCCGTAGAAAACCCGCCAGACAGTCCTATGTGAGCAAGACAACCACTCTTACCTCAAGTGGGAAAACTCCCGTCCAAACCCATGCAAGCGTGGAAGATGGACGTTAAACGATGATGATGATATATATATGTAGAAATCAAGCCAGAATCAGTTCCCGTATGAGCAAGACATGGTCAGCCGACCAGCTACTGCCCACAACAGGACAACCTGTCTAACCCATGCTAGCGTGGAAGGACAGACGTAAAACGCTGATGATGATGATGATGATGATGATGATGAGGATATATATATTGGAAATGTTGTTCCAACACTGAATGACCATAATAATTTTTTATACATTTAACACAAGGTCATAAAAACACAAGGAGCAGAAAAAAATTGTAATTGATATAAGATGGGGCTGCACAATAGGTCTGAATAAGGAATCTTGATTGGTTCATTAATTGTATGTGTGAATGTGTGTGAGAGAAGTTTAGTGTAAGCATAATGAGTAGGTTATTTTTACTGTTGGAAAAACTGAATTCCTCAAATATTGAAATATTAGACAAGGTCATTTAAAAAATTGCCAACAAAAATAAAGTATAAATTATTAGAAATAACGAGGTGTGTTGATTAGAATATTTACACACCATTTTAGCTTGCATATATTCTTCATACAAAATTGTACAACTTATTTTTAAAAATAAATCTATAACATTCGTCATAACTAAGTTTCACCTTTGACTACATTACTATTTTCATTTTAAGCTTAATTTATTCCTTTTATTACCATTCATAATTTTATGTAAGAAATGTTGTTAAATTAGGTTCCAAACACTAACTTACTCACGTGAAAGTTGTTTTATTACTAAATCCCTCCAAATTCTTGGTTGTTTAAAAAATTATAGGTATTGTCTTTTATATAACAAAAAAAATATGGTAACAAATGGTTAAATATTCCTTAAATATTAATTAATGTTCATATCTTAATTCTTTAATCACACCTTATTCATTTAGTCAAATTATTATCACTTTTTTAAAACCTTTTCTTTATGTAAGATTTTGATTTTAAATTATTTCTCCCATCTTTTGCTTTACATCACCATATCTTTAATTATTTAATTAGCTGGATCTTCTCTTGCATATGTCCCCAATCACCACATTTCTTTGCCATCTCTGTCATGAGGTTCAGTTTCTTGAGATCAGTTTTTACCTACATCTTACTAGATAACCCTCTCCTAAAGGTTCTATCCACTTCAAGCATTCAGTATTTCTTTGTAGAACTAACATTCTCCATATGCATCACATGTCAATATCAATGCAGTCTTCTTTTTTGTACACTATTTCTGATTCTGCTTATATCTAGTGGAGCATGCTCACTTCTTTTCTTTCCAGCTGTCATAGGTCTTCCACATTCAAGTCATCATACCTCAAACACAAATATCATTCAATGTGCTCTTCATTCTAAGGAAAAAAAACAACTCCCTGAACTTTCTTCACTGGCAACTTTGTATTTGGTATACACATCTCTACTACTAATTAGGTCACCCTGTTTACAAAGGCTATCAACTTCTTTCACTGTGCCTTTAAAGTACTTATGAGAATTTTTTTCACATATCTTCTTACTGCTAACTGCTCTTGTTCATTTGCCACATATGATGTTTACCTTTCATGCCAGCCTGCTTGCAATCCCACTACACCTTTTGTATGTCCCAAAGATACACTGGGTATACTGCATGGAATTTCTACCTACTCCTTTTCTGTAATGGTACTTTCCATGATGGCTGCTGAATCTTGTCTTCTTTCCTACTTATTAAGATTTTAGTTCTTGCCAACTTTAGTCTGGGTCACTTCAAATCTAAGTTTTGCATCCACATTTTCAATTTCTTTTCTAACTCTTCTAAATCAGCTTTAGGAATTAGGCCATCAGTATACATGAATTCTTATGGAGAGTAATTCTTAAAACCCCTGTTATGGCCTGGAAGTCTGTAATAAACAGGAGGTGAGGTGAGAACTAAGCCTTGGTGGACCCCTACCTGTATGAATTTCTGACTCCCATCTTGCTGACTTTGATTAGCCCTTACAAGCTATCCATTTACCTCTAGTTTCCTGAGCAACCATCATATCATAGAGCATAGGACTCTGTCAAAATTCTTCTCCATTTTAATGAATGCTAACTATAGGGGCTTATTCCTAGCTAAGTACTTTTTCCTGACACAAATCTGAACTGCATTTCGTCTACTTCAATTTCACTTCTGATTAATATTACAATAATTTTTTCTGTAACTTTCATAATCTAAACCAGCAATTTGATGTCTCTGTAGTTTCCACACTCTAGTGTATCATATTTTCTCATGTCAAATTTAATAATGATATTGCTACACTAAGTCTTTGGATATGGTGTCTTCCTGTATTATTTGATTTACTTTGCAAAGGACTAACAAGTGTCCAACTTTACCAGCTGTTTTAAGTATTTCAACAACTAATCCTTTCTTCACTTCATATTCTTAATTGGGTTTGAAATCATACTGCTGCTGACTTTAATGGCTTGTTCCTCTGTTGGGTCTTTTTGAATAGACCCTCTCTTATGCATTCTCCACATTCCACAGCTTCTTATAAGAACGCTGCTATACTTTTTTTCTCAATATTAATAAGAGCAAATGTGCTGTTATCATTCCATACACATTTCTCCCTAACGAGGCTCTACCCTGCAATTTGATACAGTTCAGGCCTCTAGCCCCCAGATCGCAGAACATGTGTACACTTTGTACTTTTTGCTTTCCCCTTTCCCACAGGTATATTGGACATCTAGGCTCTCTTCTAGCTACTTGGTATTGTTCTTTGCTGCCATCTGTTTTCCAGATTTTTCAAGCCTATCTCTTACCTTTTTATAGTTCTATCTACAATATTATTCGACTTCTATGTGACCTTCCATTTGGTTGGAACCTTGCACCAGCTCCACATCTGGCCTGTAGCTCTCAGCAAGTTGGCCTGTATTGAATTCCCAGTTGTCCTCCTCTATCCCCTCCAACCCGTCATACTCATCAACTAATACTTCTCTGAATCTACAACCAGCTAGGGTTCTTTCAGCCGACACATTTTCTATCACCAGAGTTTCTTGTGTATCTGGATCCATCTAACTTTAACTATGAAGTCACTAATAATTACCCTGTTTCCTGGTGAATATAAAATCTATCTTGTTTGTTTGCTTGATTAATAGGTGATCAGGTTGTTTGCACCCTTTCTGAAGTTAGTGTTGCAAATGGTTATATTATTTGTTTCACAGAAGTCCATTCCTCTTACTGTGACCATAGCCTCCATGTACTCAGGGGAAACCTTAATGATGTTGCCCAACATGTCCATTAAAATCACAATCCAGGATAATCAAGTCACTATCAATCAATATTGTGATCACCTATAGAGAAAAGAACTCCCTTCGATTATGAATGACCATGGAATTTGCACTTAGAAAGTTCCTTTCAGAGACAAGTCCAGAAAGTTCCTTTCAGAGACACAAGTCCAGGCAAGGCCCTTTTGTGGAAGACTAGCAGTTGCCCATGCATACCAGTCTCCCCTCTCCACACCATTGATGTTGTCCAAGGGAAAGACAATGGCTGATACAGCTTGGCACCAGTGACATTACAACTGATTTATACAGCTGAGTAAAGGGTCTCATAAATGTGGTCCTTTGTAATACACATATTCATACCAACAGTTTATATATAAGATTGCACAAAATATCCAGCATTCTAACTCATGCTAACACTTATGCTAAAATCCCATCAATGCTATGAGCTCTTTGATTTTTAAGCTTGTCCAAAGAATCTCTTACTTCATTGAAAATAAGTGGATCATATGTTTCTGATTTCCTCCTCCCCATTCCTGAAAGGGTTGTGGGGGCAGAGTCCTCAAACATTCCTTCCAGCAGGTCCTGTCAGAAGCAACTGTTTCCAACTGATCCAGCTCGATTCCCAAGCAAGACCAACCAAACTCATGGATGTTATCCAACCATCTTGCTCAGGGTCTACCCTTGGGTCTCCTGTGCCCAGAATGCCAAATTTGGGGATAAATTCATATATCCGCAAAAAATTGGCACAAAGAAGTTGTTTATAGCTCGTTGGAAGTGTTTTGGCAAGCTGCAAATGATGGAATTAAAACTATTCACAGAAAACATCTAATTTTGAAGATATAACTCGATTTCCTTTTCTGCATTCTGCTGTAAAAATTGTTTAATTGCCATGATTTGTGGTTGGCGGAAAAATAAATGGATCAGATTTATAAATTTTATCAATTACTTCATAGGGATGGATTTGACATACTTAGAGAAGGAGTGTCTCTCTATGGCACTCTGGACCCAGCAAAAAAAAAAAAAAAAAAAAAAAAAAAAGGCCTTGTTTATATTGTCATGAATTACGGCTTGCTAGAATTATGGCTTGCCAATAATGTTATTTGGACAAAACCTGTTCCAAACAGCACTGTGTTTGCTCATCCAGTTTTGTTGGTACGAGCTGTAGAGGATTGAATGTGCTGTCTGCAGAACTTGAGCCTTCTTTGAATGTTATCAGGGAAAGTTTTGGTACATGTGTCACAGTGAATGACATAAATGTGAATGCCATGTGCAAAATAGTGTTCAATGATTGACAGCAAGATGGTATCTCTTCTTCAAGGTGACACTGGTGCATTCTGTCATTTATACCATTGGCACCCACAAGAGCTGTTGCAAATTCTTACTTCATTAATATTTGATTGGTTCCAGATAACAAAGGATTATAATTTCTGTAATGAAGCATGGGAAAAATTGGTTGCTGACAAGATACCATATTTTAGCAGTGAAAGGAGGGTCAGTGCCATAAAAACATCATAAAAGCAGATTTGCATTGTTTCTGAGTCTTCCACTTCAAACTGAGATCATTAGATTTTGCTCAAAAGATTTTGTATCACTTGATCGCTGGTCAAACATGGGGTGAAGCTGGAAATCTATTGTCCAAGCCACAGTGCATTAACCATATCAGGTCCACTTACCCAGTGGAATAAGTGGGAACACCAATATGGGACGATTGGCTGACAGACTTTTCAGTCCGAAAAACTGCCAAAATATATGTTCTCTCAATTTGAACCAGGAAGACTAGGACAATTATAAAATATTCGTGTCTCTGACCAACGTTATGCTCCATGTCATACAATCAGTGAACGAGAAAGTAAACGTCTGCCAGATTGAAGGCACTTGGGATAGATTTAATGTTACACTTAAAAAAACTAATTTCTCGATGTGAGAGGCTTCTCATGGGTGGTTATAATTGCATCATTTCATCAAATGTGTGCTTGCAGCTGGGAACTTTTTGAATGGAATGGTGGGTAGTCAATTGGGAAATGGAGTGAAAACCCACTTGAAAGTTGGAACAAGTACAGGCCATTCCAGAGTGGGGCAGCTGCATGATCTTGCCAGTTTTCAGTAAAAGACAATATTTATATCTTCCAAAGGATGCTTATAATGTCTCATTTGGAAATTTCATCGAAAAGATCTTGCCCTAGCTGCTCCATTTGTGGAGAAATAAACACACAGTTCAATTACTCAGACATAAGAATGCTTCAACGTGGGAGGAAAGCATAATTGCCTCCATGTATTTTACAAAGACATTGAGTATTGAACTTGTGGGGCACTAGAAAATTTTATCTTTGTATTAGTTTAAAAGTCTGTACTGATATATGCATTTAGTTTCAAAATGTATAATCTTTTCTAAGTTCTCCTACATATGTATTGGTTATTGCAAAGCCTCTATATTATTTCTAAATGTCAATTATTGCTCAACATCAAGTCCCTCCCATATGGTGACTATTTTAGATGGAGTTGCCCCTCTAATTTCAGGGTTTTAGACATTTTTTTTTCCGGCCAGACCAAAGTTTCCTTGATGATAGTGCCAAAAGCACCTGACTATCCTGAATTGGACACTAGGATAATGAAATGTCTCTAAATATCTATATTAAACATTTCAATCCATTTGTGTATCATTGTATTGGGTACCATTAAACAAAAGTGTGGCTTAACACAAAAGTATGCGTTATTTTTATGGGGAACTGATGTGTTGCAAGCTCCAATAAAGAACATTCAAGTCAGCATAACACTTCCACTTGTAAGTCATTTTAATTGAATTTTTGCTCGAAAGTCCATCATAGCCAGAGGATTCCAGAAAGTAACTGTATAGTGTGGAATGCTGTGAAATTTTTTAAATTTTGGTTTTCTGAAGACTTTCTTAGAGCAAAAATGGAATAATTTCATTACAATGAATTATTACATTTCGAAAGGTTGCTTGATTTTTGTTAGACTTGTTTAGAAAACTACACTTAGGAGGAGGGTAAAATTCAATAAATTATCTTTGAGAAAAGTGCCAGTTCAATCTCTGGTTTATTGGCTTTGATATTTTATGACCTTTTTATTTTGAATGATTTTTCAATGTATTTTGGGGATTTTTGTTAACTAATTTTTTTTGTGCAAAAAAAAAAAAAAAAAGCGATGATTAACTTTAAATTATCATAAAATGCTTTTGGCACAATCTTTTTAGGTGTGGTTTTTTTTTTGCTTCTTTCCCCTAAAGGTCTTATTCAACAGAACATTTGCAATAAACAATGATAGGAAAAACTTCAATAATAATATTTTCACACTCTGGGTGCACTGTGGGGTGGTTTTGCTTGTAAAATATGCCCAGCAATTCTTTCCTGAGCATTCTAACCACATACCCATAGTATCGGAGTTGTGATCTCTTAATTTGGAGAAGTAGCGATTCTACCTCAAGTGACTCTTTGATCATCAAGCTATGCCCTCTATCAAGTAATGTTACTCCAAAGACCCTTTGGAGGAACCCCAATTCGGTCGTTTGTATTCGCGATTGTATTCTTTTGATCATTACCCACATATAAGGGTTGACACAAATACTGAATTGAAGGTAGCAAATTTGGCTTTTACACTTACCTCCCTTTTTTGACTATCGAATGCTAAAGCTGGCACATTACTGCACCAGCTCCTGCAATTCTTGCACTTAATTCAACCTCCTGCCTTCCATCACTCGTGAACATGGCCCCAAGATACTTGAAGTTCTCCACCTGCTTCAGTGGAACTCCATTTACATGTAGAGTGCACTGTGCAGGCTTCCTTGAGGGGACGAGTGTCTCAGTTTTTGCAGTACTGATTTTCATTCAGCTGGAATTTGTAGATGACATGGTATTACTTAACTCAACAGAAGGTGATCTCTTACTTCCACTTGATAGGTTTGACGCCGAATGCTGCATGGCTTGAATCTTTAAATTAACAGTTCTTTATTGAGTTAATAAGTTATCATTTTAACAGAGTTGTTTACATAGGTTTCTTTGCAAGGATAATATATTTTATACATGTTTAGTATTATAAAGGAACTAACCCTTGCTTTTGGACTTTGTAAACTTCAATACTTCTTTTGAAATTTGGTAAATCTTATTTTTAATGACACTTCATAGTAATATACTTCAAAGAATTAAAACCTTTCTCTAACTCTTGTAAGGCAAGAACTTTCCTTTAATTTTGCTGCCTGAACTTGTTTTAAGTGTTGAAAATTCTGTTTACTAATATTAGGTCTTTGAACTTCAGTTTAACTCGTCTTTTAACATTTGGGCACATTTCATATCATTCACATCTTTCTTTTCAGTTAGAATATAATCAACCATGTGTCATTTTCTGGAATCTAGGTGCATCCAAGTTCCTTTGTGAATATCTTTATGTTCCAAGAATATGTTAGAGACAATCAAATACATTTCTGTGTATGGAGGCACATGGCTTAGTGGTTAGAGCATTGGCCTTGCAATCGAAAGGTTGTGAGTTCAATTCTCAGACCGGGTGATGTGTTGTTTCCTTGAGCAAGACACTTTATTTCACATTGCTCCAGTTTACTCAGCTGTAGAAATGAGATAAGGACTGGGGTCCCTATCATTCCACTGTAAAGTGGAGGTGCCACAGCAAAAACCACCCAGCACTCACTGTAAATGAGGTTGGTGTTAGGAAGGGCATCCAGCTGTAGAAATCAAGCCAGAATCAGTTCCCGTCCCACCCTTGCAAGCAGGGAAAAAAGCGGACGTAAAATGAAATGATGATGATAATGAAACCATTAGAGTTTGACTTTGGTTGTTTTATTGCATAATTTTCTGCACCAGTTCCATATTTCAATATGTTGAAATCCCCAATAATTATTACTTTATTTCTAACTTAAATTTTCCAAACAAGGCCTTTTAGTTGCTCATAAAACAGATTTTTGTCCTCATCAGATTTATTCATTGTTGTTGCATAGGTACTGAAGAATGTCACTACATGGCCATAGGATTGAGACATGGAAATAGACATAGTCTATCATTTAAATCAAATGGGAGTTCAGTAAATAGTCTATCATTTAAATCAAATGGGAGCTCAGTAAGATATGGGATTAATATTGTATGTATTTATGGACTCATAACTCCTGATGGTGTTGTAGGGTCACCATAATAACGTACATTATATTTTAAACCTAGTAGAACCCATCCCTTCTCTGGGTCTAAACACAACCAGTTTCTTCCAGAGAAGGAGGGAGAAAGTGGTGGAGAGGAAGTGGGAAAGACATATAGAGTAAGAACCAACCACAATACTGAAATGTACATTTTCACCAACCTCAAAAGGATGAAAGCCAAAGTTTACCCCTGTGGGTTTTGAACTCGGAAGGAATACTGCAAAGCTTTCTATCCAACATTTTAACAACCCTGCAGATACACTGCTTGGGACTAATGACCTAATTGCAAAACATATGCCGGGCCCTCTCCACATTATCATCTCCTCTATTCCAGTAGATAGTGTAGCCACCACTTATTTCAGCATATTGACCCAATCAACAAAACAGGTCTCAGATAAGTCTAATATTGATCCTGTACTTAGCAAATTCCAGAGAAAGTAAAGTAGTTTTATCCATTCAGGTCCTTACATTTCAAAAACCAACTAGAAAATCAGATATGAGCATTTTTGGCAGCTGCTTGATGATAACCTAGGCCTAACTACCTTTCATAGAAACCCCTGCCCTGATTAATCTGGAAGCTCAAGTCTTGCAAACTCTTTATGTTATTTACATTACTTTGGGAGCTATACAGTTAATAAATTTGATTGTGTTTTTTGTTTTAAGGCAACCAACTGAAAGATTTCAAGTAGTTTTAAGAGGATTCAACACAATTAAGTTAAGAAAACACATGTATGGACATTTTGCTTGCACAGCATCACATTGCCTTACTTAGCCATTTGTAAAAAATCATTGAGTATTACAAAAGGTTGAAGGTTTTTATCCAAACTGACTTCTTAGGAAAACTGCTTTCACCACAGTTAAAGAGCACAAGACAACCTGTCCTTTATATGTGGTCTTAAAATCACAAGCACTCATCATCTTAATTATTTCTGTGCTACCACACATGTATATACCATCATAATCATTTAATGTTTTCCCTGTTAGATAGATAATTGACAATGATTCCTGAAGTTTTCATTGCAGATCTTATGTTAAAATATTATATTTGATTCATTCATCTTTAAATAATTAAAGTTCAATTCGATATAAATATAATTTCTATTACTTTTGAAATATAGCAATTTAATTATAATTTTTGTCAAATAATAGCACTTAAAATACATTCAATATATATTAAAAAAGCTTATCTTCTAGCTGCTGCAACCACCATCAGTACTATTGCTGCTGCTGCTACTACTACTACTACTACCGCCACCACCACCTCCACCACTACTACTACTTAATTCTTTTCACTCACAGCTGACATACAGAGGTGGGGGACATCAAATGTTTGTGTATGAATGAGTATTTTAGTAGCATTCATAACTGGGTGTTTACTGGAAAGGGAATAAGAACTGCAATGTTCATGCCTTTCCCAATAGCATAAATAAATATAATTGAAGGGAAACTGACTTGTCATAAGTCACAACTGAGCCTTGGACTTTGACTTAGGCCACCAGTAGCTAACTTTTATTGTATATGGTTTGCTGTTGACTGAACATGCATATGTGTATGTGTGTACATGCACATGTGCAAATTGAAAAGATTTATTTCTTTCAAAACTACATGTTGATTCTCCACAATGAACGAACACCACTTGTATCTCCAAATCTAGCTTTATTTATCTTTTGATTTTAAATTTATTTGTATTGATATTACATACAAATAAATAGAAAAGAAATCAGTACAGTTCATGTGTACAATACTTCTCTCTTTTTCTCTTTCCCTCTCATATATAGGCTACATTGCCTTGATAGACAACATATGCCTTCTACCTGGCGACAGCTTGAACCTCTCTTAAGCTTTTATTTTGATGAATTAGAGTAATAGTTAACCTTTCAATAAGCCAATTTTGCCAAGTTTGCTTTAATGTCCATTTGAAGCCAATTTATTTCAATTAAGCCCTTTTGATTGTATGAAACAAAACCACCCATTTTAAATGGTTTCTTCTTAAATTAACATTTTCCCAGCATATTTTTTAAAAATTAAGAACTATTTGTTATAAATACTATCTTAATAATGAAATATTTAATAGTTTTAGTAAATCCTTCCAAAATATTCATTAGTTGATTAAAATACAGTGTAGTTCAATAGAAATATGGCAACAAAAGGGTTTATGCTTTAAAAAATTCCTTTCTTCTTCCTTTCAAATTACAATTTTAATCCTCTCAACTAGCAGTAGTTGAAAACTTATGAAGGCATATGGCCTAGTGGTCAGGGTGTTGAACATATGATCATAATGTTGTGGGTTTAATTCCTGAACTGGAAGACACATTATGTTCTTGAGCTATATGCTTCAATTCATGTTGCTTCACATGATAGGACTGGGGCCCTTATGATTAAAACACCTGAGCAACCTCCTATGAAATACAACTTTGTATGAGGGCAGCTAAATCTGCATAGGTGTGATCTGTACATTTTTTCTTTCATTATTGAATGGAATTGTTAAAATAAGTTCCAGTACTCAGGTTGACTAAACCCTTGAAGGCAGTGCCCCAGCATAGCCACAGCCTAATAGTCTGAAGCCAGTAAAAAAAAATACATACACACAAATCAAGCATACATTTGTAAACAACACTAATTCCACATATTAATGCTTTAGTGCATATATATTCATATATTAGCATATGCACATGTGTATATACTACTGAGAGAGAGGGGGGGGGGTACATTCCACTGTAAGCACATTCTCTATCTTATTCATGCATAGTTACATATGTGTAAATGAGAGGAAGGATGGAGAGACAGTGATAAGGATTATTTATTTGATATTTTGATATGAGTTGTTATATAAAATATTATCATTATATTGCTAATGTAATAATATATAATACCATTGTTTGAACTGACATTATTCAATTAAATCTCTTCTGCTTGGAATTTGTTTGTGTACACTTTTACTCTTACTAATTTCAATATTTGGATTGTGCTCATGTTGGTGCACTGCCTCAAATATTTAGTCGGTAATATTGACCCCGGTACTTATTTCAGCAATCTGTATTTGTTGGACTGCTAAGTTACAGGACATAAACAAACAGCCATAGTTGTTAATTGATATAGATGTAAAAGCAGATATGGACAAACATACACATATACATTCAGGACACTTCTTTCTAAACTAAATGTAAAAATGCTTTAGAAATGTATGTGTATATTTTTATATAGCTAGTAACCCTATTGCATAAGCTCTTATAAAAACTATGGACTAAAGGGGGAAAACCCTGAAAGAAACTATGTTACTTGGTAAGTGTTTGCTTAGAATTCCCACTATATTTCAGTTAACCACTGTAGGGACCACAATTCACACATGCCTTCCCCTGTTTTTGCCAGTGAGAAACAGTGGTGGCTCCATGAAGGAATATTATTAGTAACGTATAACTTAAAAAATATAAGAAAGAAAAAATGACAAGATAGCTGCTTTCATGATTGGGAACACTTGCATCTTCAATAGGGATGCATGGAAGGTGGCAGTGGAATAATTATGAAGTCAGTCACGATCGCTAGCAGCAGCAGCAGGAACAGAGCAGAAGTCTGAATAAAAACTGATACACGGTAGTAGAAACACTTCATTCCTAACAGACAATTTCTTTAGTGTAAGTGACACGATAAAATGTGTTCTATCTCATACTCTAAAGTGGCTGGACACTGATGAAACAGACCTGTTCAACCCATACCTGCATAGATACATAGAGAAATAGCCATATGATGATGATATGTTTTCTTCTTTAAATTCTTGATCATCTTAGGCAAAGTGCAATTGACTATGTATGAAACTTTACTCATAATAATATTTCTATATTAGTACAAAGTCAAAAGATTAAAAGAAACATGGGTGTAATCTATTACCTGATATTTTATTTATTTAAGATATTTTATTTAAGAATGAAAGGCAAAGTTGATACGGGTAGGGTTTTAATTCAGACCTTTGAAGGACATATCTAATTACTGTTAAGTAATTAGTGTGTCACTCTATTGTTTCTACCACTCTAACGATAATAATAATAATAATTTCTTAAATGGACACCAGGCCAGGCATATTTGGGAGAGGGTTTAGTTGATAATATTGGTCCTAGTACTAGGCTGGTACTTTATTTTATCAACTCCAAAAAGAAATAAGGACATAAGTGCTGTAACTAAATACTGCAAGGTATTTTGTCTACCGCTCTAATGATTCTACAATAATAATAACAAGAAGGATAATAAATTCTTCTTAAATTAGTCTGAAATGGGAAATTTATGGAAGAGTAGAGCTAAGAAAATGCAATAGTCTTGGTGTCAGCACTGACAACTAGGCAGAAAGCCAGTTTTGTATAAAGTGGTTATAATTAATTGAAATGAGTTCAGATATATCTTAGTGATCATTTCTGTTAGTAGGATTAAAAATTCTTCATTGCTTGTCACTTTACTAGCTATTATATAGTTTGTTATGTTACCACAGAGTCTCCCTCCCCAATTTTTTCTTCCTAATTACTTAAGTAGCTAGAATATTAATGACTTTATTAGCATTGAGACAGAAAAGAGCAAGTTTTATTGACAGTATTTGAACTATATACATTCTATTGCTAACATATTACCAATTCCATTACATAGAACCATTTCCTCTTCTCAAATAAGGTACTATAAATTGTTTCTGTTATATCAAATGAACTATTTTATCTCCACAAGATAATTTGTTGGGTCACTTAGTACTAGTAGACTCAGCTATAGAGTTAAAATAACAGAAATAATTTCTACTACTTTATTTTAGAAAAGGAAATGGCAAGGCCACTATAGTGTAATCAACTGGTAATGTGATTGCCCAGAAAGCAGTAGATATGTGATTTAAGTCACGCCAATGGTTTTATTAACATCAAAAGGATGAAAGGCATACTGGACCTTGATTGGATTTGAACTCAGAATGCAGAGCGCCAGAACAAATATCAATACTCTAATGATTCTGTGAAATTGGCTGTCTTAATTAAAATCATAGCAATAATAGTTAGGATAGAACATTTTCAAATGTCTATAAAACTCTTCACACGGTCTTTCTCTGTATAATTCCTTTTGCTCTCTGTAATGCATAATTGTTTATTCCATTTGAAAAGGTTTTATCACCAACATAATAATTATTATCATTATCATTGTTAGTATAGCGCAAATTTTGTTTTTAGTTCAAATTACAATCAGTAGCATTGGTTTTCAAGGTTGTACATATTGCGAATTGCATGCTTTTTTATTCACTATTATTTATTTCAGTTATTGTAGGTATGAAGAAGTTTATCGCTTTAGCATTTACATTACTCTATATTTACTATTGTATTTTGATATTATTTATTTTGATAACAATACCTTACAGTCGGTATGTGGTGCCAGTTACAGCCGGTTTGAACAGAAAGTGGTGAAAGAATTCTGGCCGGATGCAGCCGGTTTAAATGCAAAAAGGTTAAATAAAGTTAGTTTGCAGCTATAAAATGTTATATCATATGCTGAGCCCTTTTAATTGATTCTGTTGACTGTGGTTTTCTTTTTACATACTTCCTCTTTGTAGAGTATTATTCCTGTTTTTCATGATAGGTTGATAATCTTAATTTATATTTATTGTTTTGTGATCTTCCATATGTTTATCAATGGCTGTATGTTAGAATTGCAAATTCAGACACAAGCAAGAGTTCATTATCTTCATCATCGTTTAACGTCCATCTTCCACACTAGCGTGGATAGTTATTGTGAGAGTCTTATTTCCTTCATTAATGTCCACTCCACATTAGTATAAAGTGATATCAACATGTAGATTTGACAAAGTAAAAATGCCGTACTTGAAGAACTAACACAAAGTTACGTATGTTATAGGTTTGAACTCATATGTCAGTAGAGAAAAGCTTGAGTCATTCAGTTTCATCTCTACTTGAACTGGCTTTTCTGACATATAAATAAAGCATTGTATCTCTCAATTGTCGCTGACATTAGATGCCAACTTTAGTTATTCTCTGCACCTCAGAGGCAAATCATTGCATCATCTCTTCTGAAAATTTTGACATCAAACACGAAAATTAAATCAGTCCTGCAAACCATAATTTAATCTATCCCCTTTCTTTTGGATTCTGATAACTTGCCAATTAAATTATGCTAACTTCTCTATTAAATTGATAACAATGAAACAATATTGAAAAGCTGCATTGGTTGAATGAGAAACTTGCCAGCCATATACAGTCTGTACTTCTCAGGTGTAGATGAAGTATTTCAATGAATCTATCAAATGTGACTAGTTTAATAGCCTTAGTCCAATAGATCTGTATTGAATCCAAGTCTACTGTAGAAACTGTTTCTTAGTTTTCATCAAATAGAGAAATATAGGAAAAAAGTAATGGATACACATTTCATCTGAAACCTAAATCTTTATTGACTCTGCAAAAAATGTTGACTTTAGTGGCACTGCACAAAATATCGACTTTAGTGGCACTACCAAAATTTTGACCTTTATTGTTTCTTGCTCCTTTTTTTTTGTAAGTATTCATATGTTTGCTTTGGGTTCCCTAATGAAGTAATAAAAGTACTTTTAATATAATATATGATTTAGAAAATAAGATCAATATCAAAGTTTATGTAAAACTTTGTAGGCTTTTGGTAGCAGAATCTCTCTTTATATAAAATTGGAGTGGGGGAGCATGATTTGCTGAGAATAATTTGGGGGAGGGGGAGACAAGAGAGAGATAAGGTTATGTCAAATTTTAAACTTATTGTGCTCTCTGAAAGCTGAGTTCAAATCCTGCTGAAGTCAACTTTGCCTTTCATCTTTTGAGGGTGGATAAAATAAAGCATCCAGGATGATTGATTGGTGGAATTATTTAAAGCATTGGATAAGATGGAGGGTGGTATTTATTATAGCTATTTGTATTCTGAGTTTTAAACTGTTTGTGGCCTTCTTATGATATAGACATAATTTGTTGTCTAGTTTAACACCACCACATGGGCCTTGGAAATATTTAGTGAAGCCCACTCTATTGCAAGTATTTAGAGCAGGGTTCGGGTTTAAAGATATAACCCTTCCTTTCTCCTAATAGTCTCGGAAGCCCTGAAAAGTGTCATGGGTACTGCCTTTCTCTAACTGACTAAAAAAGAAAGACACACACACATGTATATATATATATATTATATGTGTTACTGATATCAAGTACAAAAGATACATGAATTTATTGAAAAGTGACTCTTGAACTATGAGTTCTGGTTCTTTCATTTTAATTCTTCAATGATTTTCTAATGAAAGAAACAGAACTAGTCCTGTAAGAGTTACTTTTTAATAAAGCACACGAACAATACAATCATTCATACATACTTACACACATACATACAAGACATGATGTTTCAGTTGTAAACACTAGACATCTCCTGTGAGTTTTCAAAATAATTAATGACATACTTGTGTTGATGTCAACAAACAAAAGAATCTTCTGGTTGTTGACCACCATATTTTCATAACGAAATTCTATAGTTTTTATTTTTATTTTTGATACGCACACACATACACAGGCATGTGTGTGTTTGTGTGCAGACATAATTTCTTTTAGCATTGAATATATTTAACTCATTTGATTATCTTTATTTTTCTCTTAACAGATACTGATCTGAAGAATATGTTCTAGGTAAGTTTTATGTTTTCACTTCTATTGTTATTAGTTATTAGCAGTGATATCTGTCATTGCTTGGGTGCTGAATATATAGAATGTTTTTTTTGGGGGGGGGGGGGGGGGGGGTGTAAACATTTTATGGAGTTCTTTTCATACACACCGATTTAATAACATACACTTAGTCTTGGTAGTGCACACATTGATATACATATATATCACACACACGCACATGCACACGCACGCACACATGCACACGCACACTGAATCTATACACACACATACACACACTCTCTTGCTGCATTATGACTTTCAGTCTTCCCTACATCTCATTTCTTAAATAAGATTTTTTTACCCCAAGGACAGTTGGTGTTCAGATTTTCTTCCTTTATGGATTATTCTGTGATGGATCTAGATCTCTGTGATAAATTTTGTGAAGATTTGTTGAAAAAAAGATGATGTTATTTCAAGATAAACAAACTTTCATGTTTATTATATAGATTTTTGTGTGAGTTAATTCACCATTAAAGAATGATATACTAAAAGTCTACTTCTGATGTCATAAGAATAGTTGCTATTGTTTCTTGTTATTTACTTGGACTGACTATAAACATGATAAATGTAGAAATACAGAAACAGGAAATAGAATAGATGCTGCAGAAGTACCATTTCTGTGATAACTATATGTAAGCTGCAGTAAATACATTACAAGTAGAAATTGCTTAGCATATGAACAAAGGGTTGAAAATAGTAAAGTATAATATCTGAGAGTAACAACCAAGAATGTTGTAATAGATTAAATAGAAAGCAGATACTATCTATGAGATGCAATTTCTTTCTTGCTTACAAGATTCATCTACTAGTTTGTGCTATATAAACTTGTTACATCTAACTGTTGGGCTGCTAAATTTGGGTTTGAACTAAGTTCCTTTGCAGTTTTTACCTGTGCCCTAATTACTTGGCTGATATATTTATAAACATTTCATATTTTTTCTTTATTATTTTTGGTCTTTTGTTTTCTTTATAAATACATAACCCTTTGATACCAAACAGCCTGAAACTGCTGCCTCTGGTTTTATGATATGAAACTATTTATTTTAAAGTGTTTATATTTAACTAAAAACCTTCCATCATAATTTTATGTAAGAACCGTTGTATTCCAAACACCAGATTAAGAATGAGAAAGTTAGTTCTATCATTAAATCTCAAAATTCTTGATTATTTTCAAAATTATTCGAAAATCATAAGCAATGCTGTTCATTAAAAATATAATCATGAAAGGGTTAAATAGAATCTATCCAATAAATATCACAAAAATATTAATTTGAAAAAGATTATTCCTAATAATTCATTTATTCAGGTGTGAGATGATACAATCTAACTACTGTAAGCTCACAAAGTATGAAACAAAATCTAATTAATTTCTGTTTTGCAACTAGAAAATGATAGTATCCTATAGTGTTTTGGTAGAAAATGTTTAAAAACACATTTCTTAATTCAAATGTTTATTGTATCTTTATCAGTGGACAGATCATTGTGAAAACATTTGCAGTATTACAGTAAAACCTAATGTTTAATGGAATGTAGTCACATGTTTTATACTTTTGAAGAATTTTTTTGTTAATGCAGTTTCATGTGGTACAGGATGTTAGGAGTTAATATAGGGCCATTGACAAGATATATATTTTGAAATCTTCATCTTTTTGATCATCTTGACTCGTCTGTCTATAACTTCTTGATTAAGATTATCACACTAGAATACTTTAATTAAATAGAACTCTGAATGGTTAAAACTGATAACTGATATAAATGATAAAGATTTTAATTAATCAGTATTGCTCTCATTATCTTCGCCTTCACTCTATATTTAACCAGGAAGTTGTTGAGGTACAATATAGCCAGTGAACAATATTTCTCTACACACATAGGTGCCTTGTCAATTTTCCTGATGTACAATGTTAGTCATGATCATAGGCCAGATGGTATAATAGACTCATTGTTTGCATTCAGCAATATTTGAGTGTGACCTAGGGTGTATTAAATTTTGAGTAACAAGATACCTTATTAGTAAAACTTATTGATATTTACATTGTCTCATTAATAAATTGTTTGTTAGCCACCATGATTATTTAGTCCTAGATCTATCAAATGCTCTGTCAATACTTATAATCATTATATACTGTTTGTTACCACAACATTAATGTGATCATAGCAAAGAAACTAAAAGAATTCTGTCTCTTACTTAATTTTAACAACCATTTGAATGTGTTACTTCTCCATTCTAGATAAGAATATTTCAAATTAGCTACTGTCCACATTTATCTGAAGCTTTGATTGTATGTCTTAGCTTATTTATTTCATATAGAATAAGTATTATAGAAAAAGTACAGATTAAGAAAAATATACCAGGTTTCAAGAAAAACAATCACTAGAAGAGATGAATCAAATTGGGACAGGTAATGTAGAAGGCGGTGAATTGGCAGAGCCATTAGAATGTCGGATAGAATGCTTTATGGTATTCGTTCCGGCTATCTGCTCTCAGAGTTCAAATCCCGCCGCGGTCAAATTGCCTTTCATCCTTTTAAGGTTGACAAAATAAGTATCAGTCTAGAACTGGAGGCGATTCTGCCTTTCTGGAAGAAATCTGCTGTACTCAGGCCTGGAGAGGGATGGGCTTTGCCAGAGTTAAAATGCCCAAGAAATGCCGTATGTTAATATGGTGCCCCTACCACTCTATCAGGAGTTACGGGAATGTAGAAATTAGAGTTGGGGGCTGGTGTTTTGCAGGAATGTACGGAAAAGAAGAGAATTTCACAAGACGATGATCCTTAAGATGACATTAGACTGAATGTAAAGTTTGGTGCATGGCTCAGGCAACGTAATAAAGTAGAAGACCAAAACGGCAGGTTCAGCAGATATGTTTATGTAGAAGTAGGTTTATGCATGACAATAAATCAGAGTTGATATGTTTTCAGTAAAGAAGGTTTGTCAAATTGGCAGTGATCAAAGGAGATACATCATTACAGATACGAGTGAAACACCCTATAGTGAGGTATATCTGGTCCTGATTAAATAGTTTTTAACAAATGTCTGGTGCATGTAAACAACTTCTCATTATACTCACCTCATTAAATGCATTAGAATTCATGGCAATTATGAACTACTCAGTATTATCCTAGTCTTTCACTCATTTCACACATTCTGAAGCTGTTTTACATCTGGTTTTGAATTCTAGAAAGGACCAGAGTTGAGTCGATTAAATTTACTCATTCTCTAGCGTTTACATCTAGAGAATGTGTGAATTTTATTAACTCCGCTCTAGTTGTTTCTAGTATTAAACAAAAAATAGCCCTACATTTCATATATTGACAGTGGTAAAATAGCTGAAATAATTTAACTTGCATTAAGTCCTTTCTATCTCAATAGATTAATACTCTATCTCTAGATATATTTAAACAACTAAGAGAAATATTTTTTCTTTCTTTCTTTAAAAAAGAAAAATCTCTCAATGGATTTAAAACTGACGAATGATTCCATAATCAGTTTTCAATTTGGTGGTGGAAAAATCTAAGATGAAATAAATCTAAAATTGAAAATGTTTTCTATTTTAATATTCAACTACCATCAATATTTAAAAAATTATTTCAAATTGCTTGTTTTCGAAAAAAAATGTTTAAATCTTAAGATCACCAGTTTTGAAATGCCTATGGATATTAGTTCAGTAAAATGAAATCTTCTCCTTACAGGGAGGAATGAGAAAAGTTAAAACATGATAAATAACCATATGTATTTGGGGTTGATACAGAAGAAATACTGAAAATGGCTGTTTTTGCTTGTTCTGGCTGCATTTATTGATAAAAAACAAATATTGTTCCTGTTCATAATATAAATAGTCTTAATGGTTAATTAAGTATGCAGCCAAACACAATAGCTATTAAGATGTCAACATGACACAGTCATTAAAGTGTTAGTCTAAAGTAACAAATAAATCTAATTTAATCTAATAGCTAATAGCTGTAGGATTAGCTAAGCTTTAATGCATAATACCAATACCTCCAATTAAGGATATAATACTGTGCAAGAGCCCTACTAATTCATTGACACATCATCTGGATCATTAGCAGGGAAAGTATTTTTCCTTTGGGTTATAAACATCCTATATTAGGTGTGGAGTTTCATGCAGAGAATTACTCTGCCAAGGGACAATGGTATAAACATTTTACACACTTTCATACACAACTCAACATAACACGACACAGTAACACACACACACACACACACACACACACACACTCACACTCACACACACACACACACACACACACACACACACACACACACACATTCTCTCTGAAAAATGACAAGAATTTTGCTGTGTTACTCTTGCTTTGACATACTTACTGGTAATGGAAAGTAGCATTCCATGTTAGACTGTCAATCAGTATAAATAATGTTGGTAAACATAAAAATTTAAATATTTCCGTTTATAATAACAACATTACTTTAATATGTCAAGACAACATGAAAACTTGATGAAAACATATTATCCTGACAGTAATTAAGATAATACAAATATTAATAAATAGGTCTAAAACCTTAGACAAATAATGTTAGATGTCTTGCCCATAAGTTGTGTTTCAAGAGAGTTGATTCTTCTTTATTGTATTTGTAGAAAAGTGAAGGGGGTCAACATTATATATATATATATGAGAGAATATGCTCCTAAATCATTAGACGTGCCAGTCGAGCCTGTGGGTCCAGAATCAGACAGACCCACACAATGATTGCGTCTCGAGCTGTCCGCCGGGGAAACAATTGTAACACACAATAAATTGAGTTCAGATGCATCACTGATTTTTCGTTTTCTACTCTCTCTCTCTCTCTCTCTCTCTCTCTCTCTCTCTCTCTCTCTCTCTCTCTCTCTCCTCTCTCTCTCTCTCTCTCTCTCTCTCTCTCTCTCTATATATATATATATATACTACCATTAAAGCCCAGCGTTGCTCGGGGGTCAGTAAGTTACCAAAGTTAGGTTGCACCACTTTTTTATCTGCCAGGCACTGGGTGAATGAATTGCAGACCTGGACTGCTGAAGCAGGAGCCCCGCCAGCAGTGACAATTGTAGTTTCGCCTATGGATATTATCTCTGTGCAAAGAAGTGTTGAAATTTATTGTTTCACAGTACTTGCACAACACATGCGTAGACGATGCCAGCCGAACAACAGAGCTGCGATGGAGTTGTTCTGCATGGTTGTCTAATGTGTGTTTTCTAAATTTAAGACAGTAGGGAGGGGTGTGATATTGGGGAGAGTTAGCTGCTGTTTCTAGCAGGTTTAGTGACCTCATAGAGGATATTATTGTGTATAGTAAATGAACTGATACTTCTTTCTTCCACGTTTGTTGAGAGATGTTTTAAAAAAGATTTATCGCTATTTTTTTTGTTGTTGGATAAATTTATCTGTTGCTTTTGAATAATTGTTGTTTCGTATGAAATGTAATAAGTTCTCCTTGTCATTGAAGTAAATAAATGTTTGACCGTTCCACACTCAAAAACAATGTTCTCTCTCTCTCTCCTTCATTTCTTTCTTCAACGTTCCTAAAGGAAGTTTTTAAGTTTAAGCATATATAATAGAAAGTTGCAGAATGTATGTAGTTTTATCGAATTTTAAGGGGAGTAGAGAGAGGATCAGATTGTATTAGAGGGGTAAAGCATCATGTATTTAGTTTTATCTATTATTTCCGTAATTGTGGGTGAGTTTGAATGAAATAAATAGTCGTTTACCTAAGTTAGACCATTTACAACATTCTTACAGACGTTGAGTCAAAACACACACACACACACACACACACACACACACACACACACACACACACACACACACACACACACACACACACACACACACACACACACACACACACACACACACACACACACACACAGACACACACACACCCACCCACCACCACCACCACAACAACAACAACAACAATCTGCCTTTTATAGATAATGATATAATAAATGTGAAGACTAAAATCTGAAGAGGGCTCAATAAGGATAATATATATATAAATATATACAAAAACTGTGGAGCAAATATTTATTAAAATAACAGATTAAAGTTTAAGCAAAGAATCACTGCTTTCACCCTTAACGTTAAGGGTGAAAGCAGGGCGATTCTTTGCTTAAACTTTTATCTGCTATATATATATATATATATATATATAAAATCATCATCATCATCATCATCATCATCATCATCATCATCATCATCATCATCAATTAATGTATATCTTCCACGCTAGCATGGGTTAGACGGGTTTGTCCCAATTAGAGGCAAGTTGGCTCAGGTGACCGTGTGCCACTAATATAGCAGAGTTTCTGACCGGTTTTTCTATGGCTGGGTGCCCTTCCTAACGCCAACCACATTGACAGTGTGTGCTGGATGCTTTTTGCCGTGTCTTTTACACGTCCACTTTACAGTGTGGGCTGGGTGTTTTAGGGCTAGTTACGGCTGGATGCTTTTCCTAATGCCAACCACATTTACAGTGTATGCTGGATACTTTTTGTCATGACACCTACACGATATATATATAGAACACTGGAAGGTAATATCTGTAGTGGTAGAGCACTCAGTCCATGGGACAAGTTTGGTAGAAGTAGTAACGCAACAGTTAGTTCACCATACCAAGAACAATCGTTTCACCTTATGCGGATCTTCAGCTCAGACTGGTCATGGTTATATATATAAAAATTATGTGTTCATTTTATGCTTTTATATATATATATATATATATATATATATATATATATATATATATATATATATATATATTAGAATTGGAGCTCTGAAATAGCAATATATATATGGATGTATATATAATGTATTTTGCAATACACTTTATACTTAATTAAAAGCATTTTGAAGACCGTATGCTATTGTTTTAGAGTAGTGACAAATTCACTTACTTTAATCTCAGCAAACAGGGGAGATAAGCCGACAAGGGCCTTGTTTCGCTTTTGTTGAAGCTTATCAAGGCTAACTACCCCTCCTGTCTACTGAGATTACTGATGTTATATTCTTATAGAATTCTAGTAAATAATCAGGAGCTGACCAACAATCGCTCTGTATAATCAGCTCCTGATTATTTACTAGAATTCTATAAGAATATAACATCAGTAATCTCAGTAGACAGGAGGGGTAGTTAGCCTTGATAAGCTTCAACAAAAGCGAAACAAGGCCCTTGTCGGCTTATCTCCCCTGTTTGCTGAGATTAAAGTAAGTGAATTTGTCACTACTCTAAAACAATAGCATACGGTCTTCAAAATGCTTTTAATTAAGCATAAAGTGTATTGCAAAATACATTATATATACATCCATATATATATATATATATATCATCATCATCATCATCATTTTACGTCCGCTTTTCCCTGCTTGCAAGGGTGGGACGGGAACTGGTTCTGGCTTAATTTCTACAGCTGGATGCCCTTCCTAACACCAACCTCATTTACAGTGAGTGCTGGGTGCTTTTTTTCCGTGGCGCCTACACGTCCACTTTACAGTGTGGGCTGGGTGCTTTTTTGCCGTGGCACCTCCACGACCACTCTACAGTGGAATGATATGGACCCATATATATATATATATATATATATATATATATATATATATATATATGATATGGACCCATATATATATATATATATATATATATATATATATATGGCTCGATAAGGATAATTATATATCAAATATATAAGAACCGTAGAGCAAATATTAAAATAAAATATTAAAGTTTAAGCAAAGAATCGCTCCTTTCACCCTATATATATGTATGTATGTGTGTGTGTGTATATATATATAGTCTTCAAACATTTCCATTGACCCTTGCGATGTGCAGCTAATCGTCACACTTGGTTTTGAATTGATGATACTTTTTCTTTTTGTTTCCCTTTTTTCTTTTTTTTTTTCATTACTCTCACTCTGGTTATATATTTTGGCGCGTTATAATTGTGAGATTCCTGGCGATAGTTATTTGTATTTATTATGTGTTTATATTTTTATTCTGAAAGAATTATGAACAATTTGTTATTAATGTTATTTATACAACTGTGAATAAAAGTTATTCCCTATATAGTTCACACTATAAATTGGTTGTGTAAATATTACAATAAAAAACACCCAGCACACGCTGTAAATGTGGTTGGCATTAGGAAGGGCATCCAGTCATAGAAACCAAGCCAAAATTGGTCCTGTGTGAGCTCTGGCTTGGCTCACATCTAGACAACTCGTCTACCCATGCTAATGTGGAAAAATGGACATTATACGTTGACAGAGAGAGTGAGATTGGAAATTACTAATTAGACTAGTAAGACCACATTCAGTTAAGTACTTGATACTTGGGAAAGTAGGGTATATGTAGAGTGAAAAGTTAGTGCCTGACCGCTGAGCTCATGCTGTTTCAATGGCGAGTGGGTAACTGAATTAATTGTTCATCTATTCGCATACAATGTTTCTTCAGCAGTGTGTGCATGTGAGGGGGTGCGGGTGGAGAAACGGGTGTAGTTGGAGCAGGAGGGGGAGTTATAGAGTGAACTATGGGGCTGGGATGGGGTATAGTCTCATAGTCACAAGGGATCTGTTGCAATGTCTGGCGCTTGGATTTATGTATTATTTACCCCCTCTTAGTTGTGTTTGTATGTGTGTAAGTCTGCATCAGTGTGTATTTGTACAATTGTGTGTTTACGATGTTCACATGTTCACTATGAGAGGATCAGTAAAAGAATCTGGGATAGGATCCTACCAAACGTAAAACAAGTGAGGCTCAGACTCTAGACCAACACACAAGAGGTTATACACTAGTTCCAAAGCATAGATGACAAGCCCAACACTAAATGCGTACAATTTGACATCGAAAATTATTTTGCCTCCATACCACAACCATTCCTGGAAGCTCCTATAGAATATGTCTGAGCCATTATCCCAATCAACGACCAGGATATCAACATCATCCTCCATGCCAGGAAGACAGTCGTTGATTATGATAATTCCACCTGGATCAAGAGGTTGATGTCATTGAACAGTGAATAAGTGAGTGTGTATGTTTTGGCTGTGCTTGTTGTGTGCATGTGGGTGGGTGGATCAGTAAATGGGAATGTGTGTATTTTTTGTGACTTTGTATTTGTGCAAGCAACCACAAGCAGAATGCTTACACATCTACATCACTACTAAGGCAAACACATAGGTATGCACCACTCTTGAGCAGAACACACTTGCACATAGCACTATGACAACTCCTCCCCAAGTAAGCACACACAACACACATACCAACACCACCAGACTGAGAATGCACCCCCCTCCCCAATATACCAAGACTAATATCAAGCACACACAAGCTGGCACATATACACATCACATACTCACAAGGAAGGGGTGGGGGATCTCCTCAACTACACACCCACACACTAAAAATGGTAAGCTACACCCCACAACTACAACACTAACATGGTCCCCAAAATAAAAGAATAGAAGAGGGAAGGAAAGCGAAGGAGAGAGAGAGAACTGGAAGAGATAATACTTACTACCCTGAACTTACCCCCACACCAGAAGCTCCTGACCTTGTTTTCGACATTAGCAGTTTCATCTTCTTCTTTTCTTTGCCCACCTATCCCTGAGAGGGTCGTGGGTGCAGAGTCCTCAAACTGATCCTGCCGGATCCCCCAAGCAAGACCAGCCAAGCTCATGGATGTAACCCAACCATCTTGCTTGGGGTCTACCCCTGGGTCTCCTACCTGTTGGTTTCGCCTGTAAAATCTGTCCAGCAATTCTTTCCTGAGACATTTTAACCACATGCCCATAGTATGGGAGATGTGATCTATCAATTCAGAGAAGTAGCAGCTCTACTTGGAGTGACTCTCTGATCTCCAAGCTATCCACTTTATCGAGTAACATTGCTTCAAAGACCCTTCGGTCTTAGGATTACTTCCCAAATTTTAGCCATCTTCACTTATTGACCATCACATACACACACAACTAACAAGGCGCAAATAATACATAAATCAAAGTGCCAGGAGCATGCCTGCACACATGGACACAGACATCATAGCAGATCCTTCGCCACTATGAGACTATCGGCCAAAAGATCCCCTCTCCCAACAACACCCTTTTCTTCACTTTAAACAACTAGCTCCTGAAGAAACAGCATATGGAAAAATGGTTGGAAATGAACAATTTAGTTATCCACTCACCATTGAAACAGCAGTGTGAGCTCAGCTGTTGGGCACTAACTTTTCACCACACACACACATTTCCATTCCCCGATCCCTAGCCTGTATAGATACACCTACCATTCTTGCCCCCACCCCACCCCTCCATTCCTTCCCCATTCTCTCCTTTAGAATACTAACCAATCCAGTTAGTGACCTAATTCTACACAACTCACATAAATTCCAAAGAGAAAAATGTTCTTCTTAACTCCAGTACACCCATGAAAAGACTTGCTTAATACAAATCGAAACCGCTTGGTGCCGCAGTCAGGTCTCTCTCTCTCTCTCGCCATACACACATATATATATATATATATATATGTGTGTGTATATATATATATGTGCGTGTATGTTATATTCCCCCATCCCTCTTCAGTTATCTATCTATTTATGTTTTTAATATATATATATATATATATATATATATATATATATATATATATATATATATATATATATATATATATATGTGCATAATGCGATGATGTAATTAACTAAACTGATAATGAATTGTGAGACTGCCTCTCTTCTTAATATTGAAACTTTGCCTGTGGTATCCTTGACGTTGAGTACTTCTTCTTCATTACATCACTATTGCTCAACTACTTGGATCAACCAACACATATCATAATATATATGTGCATGCATGTGTCTGTGTGTGTGTGTGTGTGTGCATATATATATATATATATATATATATATATATATATATATATATATATATATATATATATGAAGGCGCGTGGCTTAGTGGTTAGAGCATTGGGCTTGCAATCAAAAGGTTGTGAGTTCAATTCTCGGACCGGGTGATGTGTTGTTTACTTGAGCAAGACACTTTATTTCACATTGCTTCAGTTTACTCAGCTGTAGAAATGAGATGACAGGACTGGGGTTCCTATCATTCCACTGCAAAGTGGTCATAGAGTTGCCACGGAAAAAAAGCACCCATCACTCACTGTAAATGAGGTTGGTGTTAGGAAGGGCATCCAACTGTAGAAATCAAGCCAGAATCAGTTCCTGTATGAGCAAGACAAGGTCAGCCGACCGGACCCTGCCCACAACAGGATAACCCATCTAACCCATGCTAGCATGGAAGAACGGACGTAAAACGGTGATGTAGATGAATGATGATATATAAAAGGAAAATATGAAAAAAAGTAGAAAATGTTAATAGGATTTTCTCATAGAATAACAGCAAAACATATTTTTAAAAGTAATTTATTGTAACGGCTTCAGCCGATAAATATTTCGGCTCCTTCATGCTACAGGAAATATGATAAAAAGTATATAATAAAATTAAGGTGTATATTAATTAGAAAAGGATATTAGAGAACATAGTTCATATATATATATATAAAAATTCACATTTTCGTTTCTCTCTCTCTCTCTCTCTCTCTCTCTCTCTCTCTCTCTCTCTCTCTCTCTCTCTCTCTCTCTCTCTCTCTGCGTGTGTGTGGTAGTAGCAGCTAAAATATAAGTTAGTTTGTCCTCTGAGATATATATATCTCAGGAATTGAACTTCAAGACCATAGAGGTATGTCATATAGCAAATCATATATTTTATCTGACGAGGACATACTGAAAAAACAACACAGTGCCTTTGAAATATATATAATAAAGCATATATTTTGATTATGTGAATATCTTCATTTGTTAATATTTTGAATAATATATATAAATATATATATAACCTCTTGCATGACATTCTGACATGGCAAAGGCAACTAATAATAAAACTAGCATGTAACTTGACCTTCAATATATGGATACTTATTTAGTATCTGTTGAGATTTAGATTTCTTTTTTTTAGAACTTCAAACAAGAACACTTTTATACTTTACGCATAACCCACTATATGGCCCTATCTTTACCATCAGGGTTAACTAATAAGTAGTACTTTATTATGGGTCAAATTATTTGCTCCGTTTTCCTAACTTCTCTGCTTTTGTTTCCTTCCTAATGAAGAACTGACCTCTTAAATGTTGACACTTTTTTATTCTTTCACTTAAGCATTAAACTAATAACACTTTTCACAATTTATTCACAGTTTGTTTTTATTTTTACTGTTCTTGATTGCTGACCTTGCACTGTGTATGTGTGCGCGTGTATCACCATCATCATTACTGTTTAAAATCCATTTTCCACGCTAGCATTTTTGTTGTACCAACACAACCACTTTACAGGTGGGCTGGGTGCTTTTTATTGTATCACCAACATGCCCACCTTAATGGGTGGGCTGGGGGTATTTGTTGCATCACCAACGCAACTATGTCATAGGATGAACTTGATCATATATCTATATATGTGTTTGTTTGTATGTATGTTTGTTTGTGTGCATGTGTATAAAAGCATTTGGAAAAGTAGTTATTTTGCTATGAAATAACAAGAACAGAATATATTTCTTCTTCTCCCCTCCAATTATTCCTGAGAGGGTCGTGGGAGCAGTGTCCTCAAACACTCCATCCAACGGGTCCTGTCAGAAGCAACTGTCTCCAGCTAATCCAGCTGGATCCCCAAGCAAGACCAGCCAAGCTCATGGATGTTATACAACCATTTTGCTCGGGGTCTGCTCCTGAGTCTCCTGCCTGTTGGTTTTGCCCGTAAAATCTGTCCAGCGATTCTTTCCTGTGACATTCTAACCACATGTCCATAGTATCAGAGCTGTGATCTCTCATGAACAGAGTTGACATGTGCACCTGGGTTGGAAGTGGTATCATGACTGGCGCTTGTAAAATCAGTCGGCTGGAGTTTGCAGATGACATGGTGTTACTTAACTTGATCTCTGACTAGTAGTTGATAGATTTGATGCCGAATACTGCATGACTAGAATGAAAATCAGTGCTGTAAAAACTGAAACACTCGACCCCTGAAAGAAGTCTGAGCAGTGCACTTTACATGTAAATGTAGTTCCACTGAAGCAGGTAGAGAAGTTCAAGTATCTTGGAGCTGTGATTACGAATTTTGGAAAGCAAGAAATGCAGGAGCTGGTGCAGTAATGTGCCAGCTTCAGCATTCGGTAATCAGAAGAAGGGAGGTTGGTGTAAAAGCCAAATTCGCTATCTTCAATTTGGTATTCATGCCAATCCTTACCTATGGTCATGAATCTTGGGTAATGACTGAAAGAATATGATCACGAACACAAGTGGCTGAAATGGGGTTCCTCCAAAGAGTCTTTGAAGTAACGTTACTTGATAGAGTGCATATCTTGGAGATCAGAGAGTCACTCCAACTAGAGCAGAATTTGGAAATTATTTTGGTGGGGTTTTATTTTTATATCCAGATTCTTATAGTTTCTTAAAAAATTCTTGAATATAAAATTAAAAATTTATTGTATAAAATTTAGAGTTTTCTCTGAGTTATTTTGAAGAATTTGTAAAGCTAATTTATCTCATCTAGTTTTATTTCTGGAAAACATTTTTGCTTTGAAAACAAGTTATATATTTTTTAACTTCTCTTTCTTTAGTGAGAAGTGTACAATAGCTATTTTAAGTTCATTATTCTTGCTCAAGTAGGGGTTAGCCATGTAGGCCCCATGAGAAGATTAATCATGTTCATCACAAGTGCGTTTTTGAGGTAATGGTTTACAAGCAGATGCCCCTCCTGGTGCCATCACCTTTAGCTAACTTGTACAACATACAGTGATATGGTGTACTTGTTCTAAACTGGATACACAAACCTTTAGCTAAGAAGATTTGAATTGAAACATGCTTCTTTTTTTCTTTGACTAGAGGTATTGTTAACAAAAAAAGAAAAGAAAAAGAAGTTAAAGACCATCCCAAGTCCAGAGGCAAATCAGGCCAGGTTTCATTGGCATTAAGCGACTTGGAGTACTTGATCCCCCCCCCCCCCCCCCCCCCCCCCCGACAGGACACCTGTCCATCACAAGGTTATGGTTAATCTTTAGCTACTACTGGTACTAATTTTCAGCTGAGTGTACTGTATCAATGTGAGCAATAGAAGTGTGGTAAAAATATTTGATTTTAAATGGATGGATGGAATTTTTTAAAGATCTGAATTTGCAGATTATTAGAGTAATATTGATTTCTTGTATTGATTCATGACCACGTAATTGTTGGACAGGGATGTGGCCAATAGAGTATCAATACATGCCTGGTATTTAATTTATTAATCTGGGAAAGATGATAGTTAAAATTGATCCTTCAAGATATGAACTAAGAACATAAAAGAACATTACAAAATACTACAAAGTATTTTGCCCAGTACTCTGCTATTCCTGCATCTACCTATCCCCCTGGCCTAATTATCCAAATACTATTAAACAGACCCTCATGAATGTATCCCTTTAAAATCAATCTTATTCTTATATGATATTGTTTGAATGTGTATATTAGTTTATTTTGAATAATGCGACAACCGTACTGAAACACATAACTGATTGATTTTCAATTATTTAAAAATTTTATTTAAAAAAAAGAAGTATTTTGTCAATACTAAATAATATCTAAATGTTTTAGTGAAGATATTTATAATGCTCATCTATTCAATAAATTAATTAGAAAAAATATTTTTTCAGGTTCCTGTTTCTACATCAAGTCTATCAATGTAGGGACTTATCCTGCACATCCTGTTCTAAAGAGATCTTACTCGGGGGATCTCTTCTTTCATAGAGCAGGAGACAATGAATTAATGCTAATCAGGTAAAGTTGTTTTTCAGATTTAATTTATTAACTCGCCATTTTAAGAAATATCTAATTTTCTATTAAAAAAAAATGAGAAAGGAAGAAAAAATTAAAATCATACAAATTTCACAAAGTATAGATCTGCCTAAGCATAAATTGATTAAGTTTTAACGTCCTTAATCGTATAAAACTGCATTAGCTAGACATTCTTCAAAAGTATAAAACAGCACTAAGAATCTATCACATTAAAATTTCAAGTCTTTATTCTAATACTACCAATTTTCACAACAATCTGTCTACTAGTAAAGGTACTATAAGCATTTGAATTAACAAACCCATTTAAAAATATTTTCTGTTGGTGTAACTCAAGTTGGTGTAATCGGTTAGCACACTTATAGCAAAAATAAAAGGTTTGGGTTTAATTCCCACACATGCTCATGCACATTTTTCCTGTTCTATTGGCCTATATGCTGTTATTAATAGACTCATCATCATCATTTCATTTTATGTCCGCTTTTTCCCTGCTTGCAAGGGTGGGACGGGAACTGATTCTGGCTTGATTTCTACAGCTGGATGCCCTTCCTAACACCAACCTCATTTACAGTGAGTGCTGGGACCCCAGTCCCTATCATCTCATTTCTACAGCTGAGTAAACTGGAGCAATGTGAAATAAAGTGTCTTGCTCAAGGAAACAACACATCACCCGGTCTGAGAATTGAACTCACAACCTTTTGATTGCAAGGCCAATGCTCTAACCACTAAGCCATGTGTCTCCATATTGTTATATTATATATATATATAATCATCATCATCATCATCATCATCGTTTAACGTCCATTTTTCCATACTGGCATGGATTAGACAAGTTACCTTGTTGTGAGCAATGCCAGGTCAGGTGACTATTTCTTGCTCATACAGAACCAATTCTGGCTTGGTTTCTACAGCTGGATGTCCTTCTTAGCACCATCCTCATTTACAATGAGTATTGGGTGCTTTTTGTCGTGACACCAACACAACCACTTTACAGTGTGGATGAGTGCTTTTTGCCATGACACCTACATGACCACTTTACAGTGTGGGCTGGGCACTTTTTGCAATGTTGCCATTATGACCAGCTCTACCTGAAGGCTTCATGAGCTGGCAAATCAAGAATCACCTAATCGACACTCTTTATAAAAAGAAATAAACCATTACAACTATAAATTCGATTTTGAAAGGACTTTGTACATAGATAGCATGACGAAATCTGTGTAAGAGCAGGGAAAATTCATTTACCTGGACTGGCTAAATTACAATGTGTACCTTTACAGCAGTCGCACATGCAATTAGAACAGACAGGCTTTAACAGCTGATATTTTTCGGTAGGA
>OZ024742.1:243933469-243935969 GCA_964016885.1 Eledone cirrhosa
AGAACTAGGTAAGTTATCATGTCCTTGGCAAAATTGGCAAGATTTCTATAGTTCTACAGAGTACAGAGTGGACTATTTTTTTAAATATCATATTATTACACCTTTGAGGTCAGCAACATTTAGTATGGAAGTAAAAAATATTTTATTGTTCAAATTAAGAAGTTATGTAAGTCTCTTTTAGCTTTTGTTGCCTCTAAATTTTCTATCAACGCTTCCATTACCATATTTCTAATGAAAGACAGCCCATGATTTTCAAATAATTTTGAAAATAATCAAAAGAATTTTAAGGGATTTAGTAATATAAGTAATTTTCTCATAATTAGTCAGGTGTTCGAAACATAACTTAACAGCACGGTTTGGTACCAAAAAGGTTAATCAGGTTAGTTGATTATCAAGTATCTTAATATACTCACATGTATACATACTGACAATTCATTTCAAAATGATGCTTCTATAAGAAAATATCATCTACTAAGTTTCAGCTATAGACTTTAAGAATCGTTACTTGATCTAAAATGTAGACAATACCTCCTATTGGCATATATTTTTTAAAACAATGTATGTAACCTGTAAGGGGAAAAGTAATTTGAGAAGATGTGACCAGTCATGTAAACTTTGAATAGTTCTTGAATTGTCTTCTGTATAAATTACTTTGTCATCTTAATGGACAAAAGAAATGTAAATGTGTGTAGGCTATTATATTCATTGCAAAGCAAATATAATAGCAATGGGAACCTTGTTCAGTCAATAAGTCTATACTTCATGAATGATATTCATTCAAGTTTCTTTCCAACTTTCTGCCTATCTTTCCTTTATGGCACCATACATTATTATTTACAACTAACTCTCAAGTGAATTAGTGCAGTGGTTTTGAGCTGTAATATTCTGGAGCACGGCAGGTGTCATTGTAATCTACATGTTTTTTTTTGCTCTCTCTCTCTCTCTCTCTCTCTTTCTCTCTCTCTCTCTCTCTCTCTCTTTCTCTCTCTCTCTCTCTCAACTGTATTAAGACATGATCTACAGTTCACAAATCTAATGAAAGATTTACCCTGTTCAGCATATTTTCTTTGAACTGTTATTAAAAATAACTGCTATGTTTATGTTTCACAGTGAAGACTTTTCAAGAAGTTTTCAAAATATAACGAAGTCCAGGAAGAAAAAGTCAAATATGAAAATGACTTGGTTTGATTAGAGGAGAGATTAAAAATAAAAATAGTATATTCTTATGAAAGAATCAGCTTGAAATTGGGGGCTGTTGTTGTTATCTCTCAAACACTAACTTGATATTTAGTTATATATTATATCATTTATTCAGATTTTATAGGGTGTGGTTGTGAAATTGAGTATATTTGAAGAAACTTACATTCCAACATTCTTATAGTGTGACGAAAGAAAACCTTTTACATCTATATCTGTTACTATTGACCTCTATAAAATAAAATATTTTGTGGTTGGAATTCATTGATTTGAACTTTTAAGTATTAAAATGCAGTTTAGTTAGACATCTATTTGGCAATTAATTATATTTGAAAATTGATACATTTAAGAGCGTGTCTAGAATATTTTACATCTAATTAAGTTCTTTGGCAGTGTAGTTGCAATCTTAGGTAATTCTGCTGATTATCTACAATTTTTAGTTGCTTGTATTTCTTGACATTTGTTGGTATGTTTGGCAAAATCTTTAGTGTTTTTCATATCAAAATGAAATAATTCACTCAGGTATAAGGTTCTGACACACACAAAACAGACATATATATATGTATATATATCATTTTTTTTTTACAAATATTCTTTACAGTGATTTTTAAAAGGTAAGAATTATTTTTTAAAGTTACTGTGAAGAATATTATTATCATTTAAAGTACATTTCCCTGCTAACAAGGAATGGATAAGTTGTTACAGATCAGGGCGGTATTTGTGTGTATGTGTGTGTATTATCATCATCACCACCATCACCATTTTATTTTCCATGTTTGCTTGGATTAGATGGCAAGGC
Organism: Eledone cirrhosa; assembly: GCA_964016885.1. Lineage (NCBI taxonomy): Eukaryota > Metazoa > Mollusca > Cephalopoda > Octopoda > Eledonidae > Eledone > Eledone cirrhosa. The sequence continues at coordinate 243,935,466 of OZ024742.1, forward strand.
TAGTCAGGTCAAATGACCACATTTCACTCATACATTTGATTCTGGGCATGATTTCTATGGCTGAATGTCCTTCCTAATGTCAGCCACTTTACAGTGTGTATTAGGTGCATTTTATAATGGCATAGTCACTTCCACCTGATAGGAGGGATGTTTGGATATTTTTTTTTGTGGCACCAGCGCTACCACTTTACTGTATGGACTGTGTGAATTTTATTGTGGTGCAAGACTACCATATTTTGAACGCTAAGGCATTTGTGTTGTGGGAAGGTAGGTATTGACAAGGAGGTGGTGTAGCCTTAAAGAGAGTGACACCTGGCGGGACAATGCATAGTGCACTTGGCTTTCCATGCTAGCATGGGTTGGACAAGGAAGGAGGGATGTGTGTGTGTATATATATTATTATATTTGGGGATGGTCATGTTATATATATATATATATTAAATGTTAACCTTAACGATTGCGTTGTTATTACTGTTTACCTTTTACACGCACGTGCACACACAC
>OZ024742.1:243938469-243965969 GCA_964016885.1 Eledone cirrhosa
AAAGTTTAAAACAAGGTTTGATATCATAGAATTGGCAAGTTAATCTAGCTTTTGATAAGTGTTGTTTCTGTTGTGCTGGGTTTCTAACAGCTCTCATCACTAGACTAGCCTGGCGGGATGGTGACAATTTGACCACAGACTAGCCTGGCAGGGATTGTTAGTTTACTTGCTGACAAACTGACCACAGACAAGCCTGGTGGGATTACTTGTTTGTTTGGTGACAATCTGACCATGCAACAGATTGTATTGGATGGCATGTTGTCAGTAGCACTCATGACAAGTCATGTGTGTGCATGTTGAATATCCACTATTTAGAACAAAGAAACAGCCTGCTTTTGAACTTAATATGCAAGTAGCTGAGCATTCCACGGACACATGCATCCTTAATGTAGTTATCTATAAGATTTAACATGACATAGTATTTGCCAGCTGAGTGGACTGAAGCAACATGAAGTAAAGTGCCTTGCTTATAAATTGTGAGCTAAACACCTTAACCACCAAACCACCTTCCCTCACACAAACACACATAGCATAAAAAAATGCCAACATGCAGTGTAGAATAAAAATCTGTTGCATATAGTTGTGTGTAAGCTTTTCATATACAACATTTATAATGTTCCATAAATTTTGAATTGAGATTTTGCATGTCCAGTAGATAAGTAAAGTGAGTTGGTATAAAAATAAATCAGTTTCTTCCATGGGTAGTCAGTTTTACCTCAGAGTTAATATATGTGTGTTTGTTCAGCATGATTAAATGCATGTTGTGTGATGATAGTCAATTGATATTTAAAAGTTAAACAAACTATGTTACTTTTATTTTCTTAAATAAGAAAGATTGAGTAATGTTTTACTGAAGATCTCCCTGGCACCTTCTTTTGGCCAGGAAGGGCAGGCAATTTTCCTCTGTCTGGTGGCAGTAGCAAAAGAGGTATGTTGGACAAGGTTGAAAGGACTGAAGACAGACACTTTTCTCTTTGGCCAATCCCTCATCAACCTTTTTCAAATTTCACTTGGAAAGGAAGGTGAGGGTGGAGAGAGAAGTGCTTCCCCGCAGTACATTTGCTGAAAGGTGGGTGAATGTGGCGAGAATGGCCCGTGTGAGTGGGCCTACTCTGATCATGCGCCTGTAGGTAGGTGAATTTGAGGAGGAGAGGGGTGCCCTTCCCGGGCGCCCTCGAAGCGTTGAGTGGTTCAGGTTTGGTGGGGTACCTGAGTCAACCATGAGTGGTTATCCCCCCTGTTGGGGAATTTTCATTGTTGTATTTTTCTTGTTTAGTGTTATTGTTTTCCTATTTTTTTTTACTCGATTTTTGTGTAAAATCCCCACTGTCCCCTATATGTCGGCCTTTGTGGCCAATAAATGAAACCATTATTATTTTGTCAGTGGATTGGCAGTATCGGTAGAGGGTTGAATGCCATGCTTTGTAGCATAGAGTTACGGCCCTTTCTTATCTGAGTTCAAATCCCGCCGAGGTTAACCTTGCCTTTCATCCTTATGGGGTCGATAAAATAAAGTACCAGTCACGCACTGGAGTCGATTTAATCGACTTTCCCCTCCCCCAAAATTGCTGGCCTTGTGCCTATATAAGAAACAATTATTATTGGGAGTATCGGTAGAGGGTCGGACGCCATGCTTTCCAGCATAGTTACGTCCCTTTATGATCTGAGTTCAAATCCCGCCGAGGTTGACTTTGCCTTTCATCCTTACGGGGTCGATAAAATAAAGTACCAGTAATGCACTGGGTGATTGCTGGCCTTGTGCCTAAAGTAGAAACAATTATTATTATTATCCCATACTTTAAAATAATAGTGTATTATTGAAAAGTGATAACGACCTCTTGAAATGATTACACATAATCTTATTCATAAGGTATTTGTGACACAGCACATGTATGGCTTAGTGGTTAGAGCATTGGCCTTGCAATCGGAAGGTTGTGAGTTCAATTCTCAGACCGGGTGATGTGTTGTTTCCTTGAGCAAGACACTTTCTTTCACATTGCTCCAGTTTACTCAGCTGTAGAAATGAGATGATAGGGACTGGGGTCCCTATCATTCCACTACAAAGTGGTCGTGGAGGTGCCACGGCAAAAAAGCACCCAGCACTCACTGTAAATGGGGTTGGTGTTAGGAAGGGCATCCAGCTGTAGAAATCAAGCCAGAATCAGTTCCCGTCCCACCCTTGCAAGCAGGGAAAAAGCGGACGTAAAATGATGATGATGATGATCTGTGTACAAGCACATAAGCCAATTAAGAACCTAGAAATTCTAGTTATTTGAATACGATAGTAAGCCTCCAAAATATATATGTGAGTATGCATATGTGTGTTTGAGATGACAGATTTATCATTGTCTATGCAAGCGCAATCTAATGAAATTATTTTATTTGAAAATTACCTAGAGAAATGCTTATATTGTGACATGCTTGCTTGCTTTTTAAAATTTTTTTATTTTTTATATAGAACGTTTTAGAATATTTGTGCAGGTGAATTGAAGATTTGAACTGAATTATTAATATGTATCAACTGACATGTCTGAGAATTCTGAATTTATATTTTTGTCTAAAAAGTAATAGAGATTTGCTAAAATTATCAATATAACAGTGAAATTTAAAAGACATATTTTATGTACTATGATTTGTGATTCAGGCTGCTTATGTAGCTGCAAGCATGAGCTGTTGACAGTATATACAATAAGTGTCCAAAGAAGATGAGGGTGAAGTGAGTTATAGTGCGTTTGTTATAAATGTAAGATAACAAGTGCAGCAGAAAATGACTGAGGTTAGACTGATGGGGTGGGGGTCAACGACAGCTTTGTTATCACTTACTGTTATGGAGTGACTAACTAGCAAGCTTCTAATCCAATCTATTAGTATTTGATGGTGCTTAAAAATGGTCTGCTTCATGAAGAGATTTTAAAATTAGACAAGGTCAAAACTATGTTCATCTCAGGACAGGAATAACAGCTTTAATTTTGCCAACCATGATTGTGTTGTGGCAGCTCTTTCTAAACTAAAAAAAAAACAGATTCATGAATCAGACTCAAGTTCTATGTTGTAAAGTTACAACTTCAGCCAAAATACCAGACATTTGCCTTAAAATATTGGTCATTTGGAAAGAAAATTTGCATAAGAAATTCATATGCACTTAAATTTTGTAATTCTGAAAAATAAATCTCAAAGAATTATGATTGAAAAACATAATATAGTGGTTCATGTAATCCTCAATATTTGTTTGACTATACTCAGTAATTGACCTCTTACAGGGAAGAGTATAACTGATCGCATTGGTCCTTGTACTTCATTGAGACTTTGTTTTATTAACCTTGGAAGTATGAAAAGCAAAGCTGATTTCAGTGAGATTTGAACTCAGAATATATAGAGACAAATTAAATACCAGAACTCATTTTCTCCTGTGCTCAACCAATTCTGCCAGTCTGCTGCACTGAAATCATACTTAGTAACTGAAATATTAAGCGTTAATTTTTGTACTAGCTACTTGTGCAGTAGTATTGATATTTAAACTACAATAAGAAAATGTAAACTAAAGAATAAAATTGCAAGCTCAGTCTTTTCATGCAGACTCTGTCTGTTTGTCTCTCTCTCTCTCTCTCTCTCTCTCTCTCTCTCTCTCTCTCTCTCTCTCTCTCTCTCTCTCTCTCTCTCTCTCTCTCTCTCTCTCTCCCCACTCTCTCCCCCCCTCTCTTTCTGTCCTCCTCCCTCATACCCTATCTCTCTTTCTCTCTGTCTCTCATTTAATTAAGTCAAAAGCAAAGTGAGTTCTATAATTTGCTATAACATCTTTCGTTTTCATCTCTGTAATTATTCATACTGAATAATCTTATTCCTTAGATTATTTCATTACTTGTACATTTACATTTCCTAATCTCTCTTTTTAGTACTGCTATTTCTTATTTACCATGTTCTTGCTATCTGACACATTCCCCACACTCTTCCTTAAAAATGTTTCTCCGGGTTTTGGCAAGTGGCCATATGTAGCATGGCTTCTGTCTGCATAGCTGATCGACATTGACTCTTCAGGCTTACTTCTTTTTACATATGCCTTTCAAATTACTACTACTTCATACAATATTAACTTTATTTTTACTTGGCAGAGTTATTGACTTTTCCTGCATAATAGTGAAAATATACTGAAATTATGTCTATATATTTTTGTGTAACACTAATGTGCATGTCTGTGAGTATACATGTAATAGATTCTGGTCAACAAGTAATTTTTACTGCTTCTCTACATATCTTAAAAGAATCACCTTAGAATTAATTCTCAGCCCCTTATGATGTTGAAAAGAAACATCATTTAAAACAAATTTGCATGATGTTACTACTGTTCTTAATTCCCCCCTTCTCTCTCCTCCACTCTGTTTTGAAAAGAAATTAATAAAACAATTCTTCTCGAAATATTCCAAAGTAGAGTGTGATGCCAGCAACAACATAACCTAACAGAAAAGGTAGATAGATAGAGATATTGTGTTGAATGTGTGTGAGAGAGACAGAGAGAGAACAATTTACTATTCTACACTTGTAAAGCAATAGATTAATCTATTAGTTGCTTATGAGACCTGACTATGCATTTACTCTAAGAACAAACTGAATTTGATGTTGCTTAAATCCAATGGTAATATCTTTTAGTGATAAAGCAATAAAATATTAAATATAGATCTTTGAATACAAAATTATATACGACATTGGCTTTATGATAAAAGGTTCTAGATTATTAACTTGAAATTATCTCAATAAAGAAACCTTTTGAGCTCAATAATAAAAATTGATAATAGGGTTTTCTGTTTATTGGTTCATGTTTTCCTCATCTCTTTGCTTATAAATTGTTGAATTTATAGATATTGACCATGTGTTGTTTGATTAAAAATTACATATGACAATTTAAGACATTTACAAAACCTATATATAAGAAGGTATTATCTTCATTACCTCAATATCTCATAGTGAGTAAGCATCTACTGAAGATGGATACAAATTCTGAAATACATGTATAGCGCTCTTACACAAATACTGTAGTAGCTGCGATATGACTATAGCGTAAAACACTCACACAGAGACTATGTGTATGGTTATTATACATAAATATATTATATAATGGATTCATATACACTTTTATTTTGTACCACAATGTTTTGGTGTTATTTCTAATTTCATCCACCATATAGGTTGTTTGATTTGGAGCCTTGATACGTGATCTGGTCGATCTTGATAATTCAATCGATCGAATCAATCAACAAAATCCCAGACCTCATTCGTTTACCGAGTGGGGTGGAACTTGTCAAATCAGACAAAGGAAACAATGTTTTCATTTATCTTTACACTGCTGATACTATCTACCAGTCGCAACTCCTTGCAGAAGGGGCAACATGAAACAAAATATTTTGCTCCAGGGCATAATGCATTGTCTGGTCCAGGAATCAAACTCACAACCTCACAATTACAAATCCAATTCCCTAACCACTAAGCCACATGCCTTGATAATTTCCCTCCCACTAAGTAATTCACTATTACGCTTCCTGTTTTGCAGCTGATAAACCCCATTACAGTGCAATGGCTAATTTCTCAGTGCTCATATAAAATATTAATTGTAAATGAACCAAAGGAGTACCTTAAAAGCTTATGCTTACTCCAATTTAATGGCATAGAATAAATGAGAAATAATCTCCACATGGATTGCTTTCCAGTCTACTGTAGGTAGTATTTATTCTTAGATAACTCGATATCTATTTAAGGTCATGTAGAATACAGTCTTCTCCTTTTGTCGGTGCCAGAATGTCTTTGATCAAAGGTCTGCTGAATCAGGGCTAACTTAAGGCTAAACTACAACAATTTTCAACTTTACAGTTTACCAGTTTCTACTAAGCTGCTGTCAGTTTCTATAAAACGAAAAGAGTATTAATGTAGTTAAGATGTTAGAGCAGAAATGAAGGGATGTATATTATGTATAAGAAGAGAGGTGGAGAAGTGCACTATCTAGATTCATCACAAGAATTATCTCAATATTAACATCACAGTGCCATACATTAACTTTGTGCTCCAAGACATTTGTTTATTTTTTTCTTGTTTTTCTGAGCTACTCTAGATACATTCACCACAAAAACATAAGTTGTTCTGGGCAGGAAACATTTCTGGCATTGAGAGTTGAGTGTAGTTTTACTGTTTGCAGAGGAGCAAATGGAGAGCATAATTGAATTAACTAGAATATTCAATTACATAATTAAATAGAGACTAGTTAGTAATAGGCAGTTTAACATCATTTGTAATCTCTACTTATGTGCCAGAAATGGGATTAATGGATGAGGAAAAGGACCAGTTCTATGAGAACTATGTTTAAGTTATCTCAAAACAGATAAGATGGGCATTGTCTTCATAACTGGGAACTTTAATGATTATGCCAGAAAGCATTAGGATGGCTACATCATATTGTAAGAATAACATGAAATAAAAGAAGAAACAAGGCTCCTGAAATTCTGTGATATAAATCACCTTACCATCTGCAACATAGTCAAATCTCTGCCTTGTAGGGATTTTACCAGTCAATATAGTTTGCGAGTTAGCAAGTTCCAGAAAACTAGATAGCCAAAACTGTGCCTGGTAAAATAATTTGTCAGTCAATATAAATTATAGGTTAGCAAGTTCCAGTTGGAAATGAAAGAGATCAAGAGACAAACTTCAGCTTGAAAAATCCTGTGTAAGTTGAAAGATCCCTATTAGCTATAACTTCTTGTCATTAGTGAAGGGGATGTCTATTATATATAGAAAATATGGAGAACTGTATCTTTAAACCTTTTGATACCAAACTGCCTGAAATTGCTCCACACCCACCCCGGTTATAATACAAAAGTGTTTTAAAGTGTTTATATTTATCTGTACAACCTTCCATCATAATTCTATGCTCCCAAAACAACAGCTTAACAATGAAAAAGTTATTTACATTACTAAATACTCCAAAAGTTTTCATAATTTTCAAAATTATTTGAAAATATAAGCAGTCTTTCATTAGAAATATGGTAGCAAAGGGACAGTTTTTTTGTGTGAACAACCTTCTACAACACTATTCTAACATAAAGTTCGAACAGTGCTATAGATAAGGTTGTAAGAGGGACGACCCAGAATTGGGAGTAACAAGAAGTAATGTTAGGTTAGGAAACAATGACAGTGTTGTACAACTAGGTGGGATAGACACTCAGCTTTCTGATGTTTTTCATTATGAAGCTGAGATACATAAGGCATTTTGTGTCACACAAACATTGAATCTCTATTGATCACAAAGTCATTGAAAAGAAATGTGTTCAGAATGGTACAGGTATGCATATTGTAGGTGACAGTGAACAGAAAGAATCCTGGAATTATCACTATGAAAAGTTTGCACTCAGGCCCATAGCAGTGGAGACTTCTGGTGTTCTTGGCCCCAGGGCCACCTCCTTCCTCACCACCATCGGCTCAGAGCTGGCTACCTGCTGGAGTGAGCCTCGCAAGCTCGATTGGCTCTTCCAGCACATCTCCCTCACCATTCTCCGGGGAATTCTCTATTCTTCTCTCCACCAGGGTGACTAGCAGCTAGGCCCCCATTTGCTCATAATAATGAGAGATGGGGAGATACAAAGGCGGTGACAGCGGGAGTTTGGATCCCCTGTATTTGGACTTGGTGTAAATGTGTGTGTGACTGATTTAATTGTAACTTTTTCCCTTTTACTTCCAGTGAAGGATGAGAGGTGGTTGAATGAGAAATAAGAGTGAACTTGTGAAAACTTACTCTTAGTTGAAATAGCTGAATAATCAACTGTAGAATTAGTGGGGCTGATAATTTAGGTGAAGAAGGTAGGGAAACCACAAATATAGATATAGCAGAGGTAGTTGCTAAGATGCTGCAAGTGCCAGAGTTATGTTGGAAGTACACTAGTTACTTGTTGAATTAGTCAGGCTGTGTGTAGTGTTAGTGTTGGTGGTGGGTGTTGATGCTGTAGTATTATTGTCAATGTGATGCACTTGAGAGGGGAAATTATCAAGGCTTCAAACTGATGGATAATGTTTTGAAAGTGTTTGGGAGAGTTATAAAGTTTATATAAAACTCTAAGGTTGGATAAACTGTATGTAGCATTTGTAAAAAGTATGATATCACAAAGGTACTGAGTTCAGAACATCTGTTGAGACAGGACAGTGGTTAGTTATGAATGATCTGTTCAATAAATTTTGTCAACTAGCATGAAAGTATAGTAACAAAGAGCTAAGAAAGCAGCCAGACTGCATATGTATGCAAGTGAGACAGCTATTCTTGTATGGGCATGTAATGTGAATGGACAATACCATTTGGGTGAATAATGAAGGGTGACTGTTTCTGGGGTATGTAAGTAAAGTGTTTGTGTATGCATTACAACAAAAAGCAACCAACACTCACTGTAAATAAGGTTGGCGATAGGAAGGTCATCCAGCTGCAGAAACCAAGCCAAAATCGGTCACCTGACCTGGCATTGCTCACAACAGGATAACTTGTCTAACCCATGCTAGCATGTAGAAATGAACGTTAAACAGAAATGATGATGATGATGATACACTCTCATACACACTATGACAATGATATAATGTATATCCTGTGTTGGAGGCTGGGAAGTGTATCTATATTTGGGTCACTCACCCAAAATGTCTCCCAGGGATGTCATTAGATTTGTCCAAACCTCTCCTCCTTCTGATGTTCATCTACCCACTTTTTTATTCACTGCATCATGTCATCCATGGTCCATGTAACAAGGGACACTGGATCTGTCCTGTTTATAATCCTGCCATCAACATTATCATTTTATTCCTGTTGATCATCATCATGGTAGTTAGATATTAGGGATCACACCAGATCTATTTATACCACCACCCTCTCTTGTTGACAGCCATTGTTACCCCCTCTCCAACCACTTTTTAATGGCACCCATCATTCTCTCCTACCAAACACCCTCTTAATAATGAGTAAGCTTGCTTATTACTAAATTTCTCCAAATTCAAGAATATTCACAAAATGATTTGAAATCATAGGCAGTGTCTTTTATTAGAAATATAGTAAGAAAGGTGCGTGGCTGAGTGGTAAGAGAATTTGATTCGCAATTGTGATGTTGTGAGTTTGATTACTGGACCGGGTGATGCATTATGTCCTTGAGCAAGACACTTTATTTCACGTTGGTCCTTCTACCAGGAGTTGCGACCGATAGAGAGTATTATTAATAATTGGAAAGACCAATGGAAACATTGTTTCCTCGGTCCGATTTGACGAAAGTCGATCGACTGTTGATAGTAAGAAAAAGGTTAAAATTGTAACTTGTATTTTGAGTTAAATTTAGGTGGAGGTGGGGTTCTAGTATGTTAGCAGCAGCCACATAGAAGCATCCCCAAATAATCAAACTTGGCTCAATGAAAAGTTATGTCAACTTCAGTATTTCACAAACAATACAACTTGCCAAAAGTTATACTATTTAGCTTTTTTTGTACAGACCAAGTCAGTAAGTATCAAAGCTACTGAGCTCTTTGGTATGGTTTCTAAAGCTGGTGGCCCTCTCTCATGCCACTGTGACAAAAGGTAGCTTGCTGCTATCCTCCAACTTATCTCATGCCAGTGTGACCATGTGATGATACCATTTTGATCTGGATTGGCAGTATCGGTAGAGGGTCGGACGCCATGCTTTGACGCATAGAGTTACGGCCCTTGCCATTCTGAGTTCAAATCCCGCTGAGGTTAACTTTGCCTTTCATCCTTACGGGGTCGATAAAATAAAGTACCAGTAATGCGCTGGGTAATTGCTGGCCTTGTGCCAAAAAGTAGAAACAATTATGATCTAAAGCAGTCTTGCTGGTATTTCACAATATACACTGCCACCCCATAAAGGTAATGCAGCTCGACCACAACTACAATCACAACAGATAAGACCACCCCAACCATAACACTACACCTACAACCACAGCAACTATGACGTTATAAAATCATCATTATGTCACCACACCTATAATGACAGCCGTGACATTACAAGACCATCACAACTATGCCACCACACCTACATCACCACAACCATAGCAAGCTAGACACATGACCTCCACACTATGTTAGTGCTAGATACCCCATCCACAGTGCAACAAGACCCAAAGAGGCCATCCTTATACTTACATTTTATATAATATATGTGTGTGTGTATCAGGTTCCTATTTAGACCATTGCATTGGGTTAGGTATTTTATTATTCATGATAGTTGCTATGTTAGTTGTTATTGAATAGCCTTAGTTAGTTCTGGTTGAATAGACAAAGTGGGACATTAGTAGGTGACCTCAACTGGAATGTGATCAACAGACTCATCTCTGTAGTTGTTTTATATATATATATATATAATTATTACTTGTACTTTTGTTACTGCAAGAGGAATAAGTTGCCAAAGTCACCTTTAGCAAGAGGATATGAATATTATCACCCACCCTTATTTTTGTTGTTGACATTTCTTAGTTTTTCAACTAATCAAATATGTAATTTGGGAGGATCTCTGTAAGCAGTGGTTTATTAGTTGAAATTTTTAGAATTTACTCTATTGTAAACATTAGTCTCTTAATTGTATTGGTAATCTTACTTCAATAGACACATATTTGTTGGTATGCACTTATAATATAACTGTTAACTTTATACTATCATTTTAACTTTTCACAAACAAAAAGTGCTTTTGTTTAAGAAAGGATTTTAGTTATTTTTAGCTGATGAGAAAAATGGGTCTAACAGTTAATGTTTGTCACTAGGGCTGTCGTTTTCTACTGATTACTTCTGTATAAACCTTGTCAGAATTTTCTACTACTAACTTGTTGCTAAATTATCATTTGTCCTTTTTGGCTTTCAGCCAAAATCTATACTCCATTTTCTGTTCTTATTGTTTTTTATTGTGCTATATTCTACTATTCTGTATATGTTACTATTTGGATTGGGGAGGCATCTAAGCAAAGTTGAATTCATGTTATTTAATTCTATTTTCTGTAAATCATGTGAGGAAAGAAAGATAATTGAAAGAAGCCAGAGCAAAACACTAGAGACATCAGGTTGGGATTTGGGAGAATATGGGGGTATGGCCTTTCTCTTTTGACTATCTATATAGTTAAAAGTGGTTATACGGTTAGAGAAGCATTATGTGAGAGACATTGTTGATTAGAATAATGTACTAGGAAAGTTTCCTGTAAATGGCTACCATGATAGTAGTTATAAAATAAGCATAGAATAAATACAGTTTAAACATAGTATAAATGGTTGTTATACATGCTGGTTGTAATGAACAAGGTCTTCTTTTGTTTTTACATTCTCAATTTGTTTTGTAAAACAAGATGTGTGACTAATTTTGATACAGATAATATTAGATGTATGTGTTTTATTGTTGTTGTTATAATATCTTAAACCATTTCTGTAAGAGAAAGTGAACTAACACAGAGAACATAATGCTAATTTATCAAAGGTTCAGATTTTTGTGTTGTTGCAACTCACACCTTTTTAAGTGTAGTTGGCCTCCTTTGAAGTTACATTTCATAGGAATTTTCTCAGTATTTTAATAATAGGAACCTCAGTTCTACCATGAAAAGGCTTACCACTTGGACCAGATGTCAGCCCACTGCATGAGTTACTGAGTTGCTGCTGTTGGTATTATTTTTTTCCAGTTGAAATGGAAAGCCCTGCTCAATGACACAATATACCACCCAGTCCAAGAATTGATTCCAATGCTATGCCACTCACATTAACTAAATAAAGGTTGAATTTATTGTCTCAGAACTCTGAACAGGTGTCGTGCTGGTGACAATGAAAATGCAGCCAGCACGCCTTGCTAGATGATCGTTTTCGTGCCACAATAAAAAGCAACCAGTATTCCACACTGTAAATGTGGTCGGTTTTAAGGGCATGCAGCCATATAGAAACCAACCCACAAACAGTTCTGTATGAGCAAGAGATGGTCACCTGATCTAAGTTGTCTCACAATAGGACAATTCATCTAATCCATGCTAGCGTGGAAAATGGATGTTAAATAATGATGATGAACCCAAACACAGTTTAGGAATTACAGAAAAGATACATATACGTTATGAATTATATTCTTCTAATGCTTATAGTTAAATGAAGTGTCTAGTTGCAGAATATGCACAAATGGTAAATTTCCTAGGAAGCCTTTTCACCTGTAATATATTTATTAAATTTATTCCTCAGCATATGAGGCCGTTAGTATTTTACTCTTTTACCTGGAACAGGTAAAAGAGTAAAATACTAACGGCCTTCATCTCAGTCAGTCTGTACTGTACTCAAATCTATTTATATGGCACCTATTGGTATATATCGTTATGCCCATTATCCTTGAAATAAAAGTTGTTAAAAGGTATCTAAATATTGCATAATATAATTTTTAACATTTATTTAGAATATCTAAATACAGAAAGTAATAAAGAAAATAATAGAATTATGTATTCTATGAAAACACATGAAAAAACCTGGATGCTTTTCTTTAAATCTAAACAGCTGAGGTGTGCTTATCTGTAACTCCAAGGATACGCCATCCTCGCCTCCGTTTTACGGAAAAAGGAGTCATTGGCAAGTGAGTCAGATGCCAGATCGGTTGACAACAAATGAAAACACCTAGAAAAGATTTAGTTATTTAGAGAGAGAGTGGGGAGATGGATTGAGTGAGAGGTGGAATAGTATTTCCCTCATGACAGATGAACAGACAGTATCTGTGCTAGAAAGACCAGTACCCCCCCCCCCACACACACACACACACACGTGTGTGTGTGTGTGTGTGCGTGTGTGTGATTCTGTAATTCTGTTTTGGGGAAATAAATCAACAGCAAGCATATCAGAGGTCAGATTAATTGAAAATACACAAATATCCTTATTTATTATCAATTTTATTTAGTGTTATTAGCAATCAACATACAAACAAACTAGGGCTTAAGAATGGAATCATTTAATCTATGGTATGTTTTCATGTGGCTGGATCAATTGTTTCTAAATAAATAGCTAGGAAAATTATATCTTTCTAGCAAATCAGAAATAAATTACTGATGTTCGATATATTGTACACAAAGTGTCTTTCTGGACATTGCTAACATTACATCAATGAAACAATCAATTCTGAGTAGACAGATTAATTCTTAATATCCTGTAATAATTTAGCCGAAAACTGTAGCAGAAAAACATGTTTGTTAATTGAAATATTTATAATATCTTTACTAGTGGACAGATCACGGTGAAATTTGCAATGTTAGACTAAAACTGCTACTCTTTACCGTAATGCTGTCAGAGTGCTGTTTCATTTGTCTAGCTGAAGTGATTTCATTCAGTACAGGATATTAAGAGTTAAGATGAGCTGGCAAATTTGGACATTGGCTTGTATTTATAGGACATGTGCTAGTATACTTCCTAAATAGTGATGAAATGGTTAAATGGATAAAGTTATTGAATTAGTTATTCATGGTTTTATGAATTCAAATTCAGTGAAGGTATTTATAAGTATTTGTTTATTTAGTTGTCAAATAGAAATGTATTCAAGAACTGGAGAAATTAAATGTTGTATACTAAAGTTCTAGTCTGGGAAGATTTATCTCTCTGCCACTAAAATTAATAAAAATAAATTGTTTCCCTCCCTTTCTTAGCTTCATGAGAATATCAACAAACTATTCTTCTGTATTTCATAATAGACTGATGAGTGAACTATAAACTACAAGCATCTTAACCCTTTAACATTTACATTACTCTATATATACTATTGTATTTTCATGGTAAAGGCTTTTTCTCACATATTACCTCACATAATATTGAATCTATGAAATTTTGATATTATTTATATTGAGAACAATACCTTAATATTAGTATGAATGGCCGGTTTGAACAGAAAGAGGTGAGAGAATTCTGGTTGGATACGGCCGGTTTAAATGCTAAAGGGTTAAATTGAACAATTTTCTTATTTAATAACTTATATATCAATTCAGTTGAATATTTTTATTTTATTGTCCTATTCATCACATTAGTTCTTTTCCAAACTGTTGAGTAATGATATAAGGTAGTTGGTTTGGCTGAGTCATTAGAGTGTTGGATGTTGTTCTGTGCCTGCATTCTGAGTTCAAATCCTGTTATGGTCCACTTTGCTTCTCATCCTTTTGGGGTTGATACAGACAGTACCAGCTCTCTTTCCTCCAGCTGCTGCACCTTGGATGTTCTGGTGGATCAAAGGAGGTAGGTTTGAGAGGGTGTTTATGTCTGCTCACAACTGCATGGGCATCAAAAACTCTTAGCAAAAGTATGGTACATACTATCAAGTCTACTCGATTGCAAACGATGGCTGTGGTAGTAGATTAATGATATTTGAATGTAAACGGATCTTCATTGGTTTCGATAATAAATGTTTTAATTGTTTAATCAAGGTAATAACCTACTAATTGAATTAGCATATAAGCCATATATACTCATTTTAATGAAAAAAAAAAAAGAGGCTATATGTGACTTATCTAACAAATTTTGCTCTGTTTAAAACTCTACATATGATTTTCAAATTCAAAATTTTGAAAATAATCTAGAATTTGTAGGCGTATATTACTATAACTAATTTTCTCATCATTTATCTGGTGTTTTGAACATAACTTGAGTAAGATTCTTATATAAAATTATGATGGAAGGGTATCTGGTTTAGAACATCCCTGTGTGTGTGGTAAGAAGTGACTAAAATGGTTACTCTTAAGTAGGATATCAAGCTGGAAAAACACTGTCTCAAAACAGCCCATGCCAGCATGGAAAAATCAATGCAAAAATGATGATGATGATGATGATGATGATGATGATGATGATGATGATGAAACCTTTGAAATAAACAACTATGTATCATAGAACTAGGCAGTTTCAGAGTGTTTGGTATCAAAAGGATTAAAGTAGTGAAGCCAAAATATAAACACAAAGGGGGTGCAACTTATAAATATGTGAGATAGTGTGTGTGCATGCTTACATACATTTTCTTTTAGCACATATAGACACAGGCGACACTAGGTTTGATTCCACCACCTAGGACTTTGGGCATGCCCAGAAACTTGTGTGTGTGTGTTTCGGTATACTGGTGCAAATCGATGTAAATAGCTTATGGTATTAAAGTCGGTAAAGGGAAGTTAGATTCTAAAAGGATATAATTCAGGTGAACTTAATTAGCCACTTGATAAATAAATATTGATAATATAAGTTTAAGACTAATTAGTAGGGTTGATATGGAAAACTAAGTCTACCACCCAAGTAAGATTTGAAATCATAATTCAAAGAACCGAACATATACTGCAAGTTGTTTGGTCTCCAATTTATCACCCGAAACCAGTAAAAGAACGAAAGGATATGAAAATTATGATGAATTTATAAGATTTATATATTTGTTTTTGTATGATATTTACTTAATTTTATCTTTTATTTCTCTTTCAGTTACCCTTGTAGAGTGGCTAACATCCTCTCTAGTAAAAATTGGATTGAATGCCAATGTATAACCCAGGTTTTTCATGACTGATAACTAAGCTATACTCCGAGACCAGCCATGATGAATGAGATGGAAAGGCACATTGCTCAGAACAATGACAGACTGCAATGTATCAAGCAGGTAAGTAACTTTATTTCATTATCATAGACAGATCTGAACAATGGTGATGAAGCAATGTTGTATATATGGGCAGGGCTTGAATTGTGCATTTTAGAAGTTCTGGAAGAATCTGTTGGAAAGAGAACCAAGAAAAGATGTTAAAAAGTGAGGTTTTTGAAGAGTATTTCAGTGCATATAAATTATAACAGTAAAACACTTGAGAAATAAACCTGTGTGACAAGGTCAAGGTAAATTTTCTTGGTGAATTCTTAGTTGATTGACTAAGATATCTTATCCTTTATCAAAAACCTAACCAGTATTGAGTGAACAATGCTGTTATTTTTTTTTTTCATGTTAAAATGAAAGCCTTAAAGATCAAGCTCAGTAAAATATTTCCAAATATTTAGAACAGAAATATTTGTTATGCATTAGATCTAGATGTTGTATATCTTTTTTAGTGTCTTTCCTTTTTTTCTTCTTCCTTAATCCAACATATTTATCTTCTACAGAAGATTATATTCTTTATTGATTTGATTTTCACAGATACATTTCATACCTCTAAAAATAGCAATGATTTAGCTGTTAAGAAAAATATTGATTTTCCTTTGTTCCTGGTTTAAAACAAAACAAAAAAAAAAATCTAAATCTTGAAATGCTTTGTAAAAATACCATACAGATAGTATGTGGCTAAATTCTTTGTTATAAATTTGAACTATTCACAGACTAATGGTATAGATTTTTGAATGGTGGTACTATGAATAAAAGATTTACTAAAGACATGGTTGATAGACAGTTAGTTATTCCTTTAATCAAGAAGATAAGAAAATAGGAAGATTTGTAACCAATTTGGTTAAGAAATGCCATCAAAATAGAATGTGGTGGTATAACTGATCCTTAAAAGATACATTTAAAAATTCCTTTTATGAAGCTCCAATGATAAGCAAATAAGTTTTGATATTTCACTACCATTGCATTGATGGCCAATATAAATGTCATATTTACTGTCTATCTTAGCACAGAACTAAAATAGTCTATGTTTGTTTATTTCTTAATTTTCTTTCCAACTATACAACCTGGTAAATCCTCTACCGATGCTGTTAGACTTTACCATCACTAAGAAAACTCTAGTAAATCAATCAGAGGAAAAAAAATGTTTTTTGTTTTTTTTCCTTCTTTTTTTTCTGAAATAGTATTTAAGCCATCTTCTTTTATTCAGTTTCTGAAGTCTTCAGGAATGGGGGTAGGGATGATGACAATTGAATGGATATTTATGAATGATAATAGTATCTCCAATACTGAAACAGATCCATAGTCAGGCTTTATATAGCATAGAAAAATTTAAGAAAATCTTATCTTGACTACTAGCCAAAAGTAAGTTATACTTTAGTAAAAAATGGTTTTATCATTGTAAATGGTTAATTTATTTGTTTTCCAGTAAGTATGAAATAAAGGGCAGAGCTCTTGCATCAGTTTAATCTTGCTAAAACAAAAGATTTCCAGACATGTCTGTTGTAGCCTATTTTTTTCTTTTGCTGTTCTATTATATCTCTTTCTGTAATAGACTACGCTTCACATTTTTATTCTAGTCTTGTTTCTTGATATATCACATAGAATGTCATAGTTATTTCGTTAATTATTGTTTCACCCTACTTCACAAACATTATTGGTTCATGTATTAATGCAAAGGGTTCTCCCTCTCACATACAGGCAATCCTTTTTATTATAAGCTGCTTTCATTTTAAATAACATTTTTTATTATTGTGCAATATCCAGGCATGGTAGTGAAGTTAAGAAAGTCACTTTGTAACCATATGGTTTGGGATTTGACCTCACTGTGTGAAACCAAGCATAAATGCCTTCCCCTATGACCTCAGGCCGACCAATGCCTTGTGAGTGAAATTTAATTGATGAAAACTGTATAGAAGCCCATTGCGTGTGTGCCTTCACGTGTCTTTCAATTGACACTGTTTGGGCAGTGTTTGTTTTTGTCTGCAACTCAGCAGTCCAATGTGTGAAATTTAGTGGGAACAAGCACTGAAAACAAAAGTAAGAATTGGCACCTGGAATCCTGTTTCATCCAGTTGATGTCAGCATGGAAAAGCAAATGTAAAAACGATGATGATGATGATGATGATGACACAATACTATTACTACCCTAACCTGACACAAATGATGATGATGATATAACATTATTACTTCTCTAACCTGGTATAAATGATGGTGATGATGATACAACATTATGTGAATTGGCAGTATCGGTAGAGGGTTGGACGCCATGCTTTCTAGCATAGTTACGTCCCTTTACAGTCTGAGTTCAAATCCCGCCGAGGTTAACTTTGCCTTTCATCCTTATGGGGTCGATAAAATAAAGTACCAGTAATGTACTGGGTAATTGCTGGCCTTGTGCCTAAAGTAGAAACAATTATTACTACAGTATCGGTAGAGGGCCAGACACCATGCTTTGCAGCAAAGAGTTATGGCCCTTTATGGTATGAGTACAAATCCCGCCGAAGTTAACTTTGCCTTTCATCCTTACGAGGTTGATAAAATAAAGTACCAGTAATGTACCGGGTAATTGCTGGCCTTGTACCAAAAGTAGAAACAATTATTACTACTCTAACCTGACACAAGTGATGATGGTGATGTTGATGATACAACATTATTACTACTCTAACCTGATATAAATGATGTTGGTGGTATGATGATGTCACAATACTATTACTACTCTAACTTGATACAAGTGATGATGATGATGATGATGATGATAATGATGATGATATAAATGATGATGATGATGATGTCACAACATTATTACTACCCTAACTTTAGGGCGGTGGATTGGCAGTATCGGTAGAGGGTCGGACGCCATGCTTTCCAGCATAGTTACGTCCCTTTGCGATCTGAGTTCAAATCCCGCCAAGGTTGACTTTGCCTTTCATCCTTACGGGGTCGATAAAATGAAATACCAGTAATGCACTGGGTAATTTGCTGGCCTTGTGCCTAAAGTAGAAACAATTATTACTACCCTAACTTGTTATAAATGAACATTGGTTTTTAACCCAGCTGACAACTTGACACTTAAATGAATTTTTCAAACTATTCCATGCTGCTTAGTTTTAGTAGTCTAACTAATCAATGTTTGCAGTGTCAGTTGTTAATAGCCCCCCCCCCCCCCCCCCTCCCAGTCATTTTTTTCTTCCACAAAACTAAAGCTATTATGGATGTTTACAATAATCAATTAACTTGTATCATCACTACATCTGAACAAAACCTGTTATCTACAATTAAATCTAGTAACAACTACTCTAATAAAGTCTAGCTTCAGTTATATAGTAGCATAAAGAATGTTAACTTAAAAAATAAACGTAATGAATTTAATTACATTAATAACATTAATAGGTAAATGATGATTGGGAAAAGATAAGGTAATAAGATAATTATCCATTTATGTTCATTCCCTTTGTGAAATGATGTGATATTTTCTTAGAAACCTTGATAAAGTTACAAGTTTTTCACTTGAAACAAGATATGCATGATTGATGCAGTAGATCTCATCATCATTGTTTAACGTCCATTTTCCACGCTAGCATGGGTCTGGACAGGAATTGTCCCACTTGAGGCAAGATTGGTTGTCTTGCTCAGGACTGTCTGGCGGGTTTTCTACAGCTGGATGCCCTTCCTAACACCAATCACGTTTACAGTGTGGACTGGGAGGTTTTTACCGTGTTACCTACACGGCCACATTACAGCGTGGACTTTGTGTTTTATTGTCGTGACACCTACACGTCTGGCGGGTTTTCTACGGCTGGGTGCCCTTCCCAACACCAACCACGTTTACAGTGTGTACTGGGAGGTTTTTACCATGTTACCTACACGGCCACATTACAGCGTGGACTGTGTGTTTTTTTGTTGTGACACCTACACGACCTCATTTGTTTCGGACTGGATGTTGTGGTACCAACATAACTTCACATTTAAGGGGGTGTTGTGGATGAGGTGGGGGTAGTGGGACGGGGGTGTATTTTGTTAGAGGTGCCTACTGACTGTAGGTTTCGCTTTGTACTTAGGCAAGGCGGGTCTTCTGTATAACTGTGTAGCGCCAAAGATTTCGGTCCAGTGACATTGTCTTGGAGAGGTGTAAGTGTGTGAGGTCGGAATTTATCAAGTCGTCCCATGTTTTTCTGGGTCTACCTACTCCATAACTTCCATCAATTTTGATCGCCCTGCACTTTTTTATACAGCTGTCGTCTTTCATGCGCATCACGTGACCGTACCAACGTAGTCTTCTCTCGAGTAAACAACATCTGATCCCTCTTATTCTTAATTTCTCCCTTAGTTTGTTTATGCTTTGCCGTTCACGTGTTTTTTTAATTCCACTAATGTTCTAAAATTTAACATCATTGTCAAATCATTATAGTTTATGATTTTTTTTTTTTGTTTTGTTTAGGACTGCATTACAGTTTCCGTTATATAACTATGTGTACATCTAAGCCATATACTGATATAATGCAATGTGCAATTTACAGTGTGACCACAAAAACACCCCTTTATTTCAAATACTTATAATATGAAAACTTAAAATGAATATTCTTACAATATTGGTGGCTACAGTTGCATAAACTAACAAAGTTTCATGTGGTATTGGTTGATATCATAGACATTTAATGTGTGCCCCATTTGTTGCTCGGCAAACATCAAATGCAATAATCAAGCTCAGTCCAGATGAGTGTTTTTGTAGTTCTTGATCAGACTGAAGCAGATTGTTAAGAGCATGTATGTCCTTTCTTGGCTTAGTAAATGGTGATATAACTTAATTCTAATAAGAACACCAGAAAGTTTTAGAATATTAAAAACAGTAAGGAAAATATAAAATAAGGAAGTTTAGACGAGTCAGTAACATCATTATCATCATCATTTCACCATCCATTTTCTCTGCTAGTAAGGTTTGCTGACAAATATTTTTGGTTCATATGTAAAGTGGTCATTTCAGTGTAGTGATCAAAAGCACCCAGTTCACACTGTAAATGTGGTTGGTGTTAGGAAGGCATCCAGGCCTAGAAACCTGGCCAGAAACAGTTCTATATGACCAAAGCACAGTCACCTGACATGACTTATTTCAAATGGGACAACTCATCTAACCCATGCTCGAGTGGAAAATCAGACGTTAAATAGTGATGATGTTACAAGACTAACAAACATGTGCTTTCTTTCTTAGCTATTTCTGTTTTGTTCCAATTGACCCTTGTCAGTGAGGACACAAAGGTATACACACCAGTTAAGATATTTACTATTTTATTAACTAATTAATATTTATTTTTAATTCATAATTCAAATATTTGCAAAATGTTTAGGCAAGTCATCAACATTGACAAATATTTTTAGTTCATATGTACAAGACCTACAAACCTGTGCTTTCTTTTTCACCACCAATTTCCATAAAGTCTATTAAGATAGGCTCCCTTAGCTGGTAAACTACATAGCATCATGAAAACAGTTTCATTCTCAGATAGCCTTATTAAAATCCCCACCTGCCTACCTACATAACAGAAACCACTTTTATATCCAGTAGTCATAATTTATCACTTTTAGCCCTTTGGTAACTAAACTCCTCCCTGTATCAAAGATACATGGCCATCTAGGTTGGGCACTAAATATGAGCAAGTTCACTGCACCATGAAGTCAAATTCAACTTATCACATCTAGCTCTCTCTTTACATATGCATAGCTATATTTTGTCCAGCTATTGCTGATGGTATTCAGGTTATCCCTCTCTCATAATTAAACCCTTTGATAGACCAAAGCACCATAGCTCTGACAGCTAGTACAACCACGCTATCACCATTAGTCTAGGATGATAAATTATTTTGGTGTCTAATGGTGCTGTTTATCAAAGACAATAAAATGTCCTCTGAATTAACCAGCTCCATAATCAACCTACATCATGGAGATATCATTATGCCCAGCTATTACAGGGTACCATGTTAAGATCTCTTCTATCTGCCTAGAAGGGACATTGTTATTCCCTGCAATTCAGAACTCCTGTACAGACTTAAAGACAGAGAGTGTTGCTTACCTAGGGTGACAGTAAATCCAGATAAGGGCATCCAGATACAAAACTGTGCTAAAATTGGGGGAGACATGGAGTCAATATGCTGCAGTGCAGGCAATGTGTCTATGTAGGCAGTAATTCCAAGTAAGAACTAATACAGTGTAGGGGACTCTTTATAATCCTGTTGCAGAAAACTTTTCTAGTTTCAGAACATTTGAAGAGCCACCATTGATTTTGATCAGTCAAATCAACACTCTACTCATTAAATTAATGCACAGGTGACTGAGTATTCCACAAATACCTGTGTCCTTATTCTTATCTCCAGGGAGATTCAGTAGTCCTTTGAATTACAGATACAGTATTCGTCATTGTAAAAGATGTAAAATTACAAAATGCTAATGGAAAAATACTGTATAGGAATTTCAACTGAAATATTAATGATAGCAATAATAGAAAGAAAGAAAATAGAGTACTTTTAAAATGATGTCTAGTGTTTACCTTATTAGGGTAAAGGAAAAACGGAATGATGAGGTAATGTATCTCTATTAATTAGGAAAAGTGTTTTCAGCCTTGTAATATGGTTGCTGGATGAATAAATAGATTTGCAGAGTAGCATTGTATCTAAAAGGCAGTATTTGATTATGTTATAGTGTTAGCATTTATTTGCTAATGCAACACTAAGAATTTGTTTTCTTCAAATTCACTAATCATGAAATTACTTGAGATAAACAGTGATGTACTAAATGATGTACTCCCAAAGCATCTTTATAAATTGAGATTTGACCCTTAGATGGAGGAAGAAAACCAAAACCGTGTGACAATTGTTATTAATAACTTTCAAATAAACGGGTAGCTAATATTAAGCATAAAAAAAAGAAAAAAATTGTATTTTTATGCTTAACCCTTTAGCATTTACATTACTCTATATTTACTATGGTATTTTCATGGTAACCACTTTACCTCACATAATTATTTCACATAATATCGAATCTACGAGATTTTGATATTATTTATTTTGAGAACAATACACTAACATAAATATAAGCAGCTGGTTATGGCTGGTTTGAACAAAAAGAGGTGAGGGAATTCTGACTGGATACAGCCGGTTTGAATGCTAAAGGGTTAAGGGAACAATCTGATCTTTGTTGGCAAGCAAAATGACAGCTATGGACATGTTTCAGTTTCTTTAGATCTCATCAGCATAGCATAATTTTTGCAAGCCTTTGGTCAGTAAATAGAGACTTTTATAAATAGATAAAAGTTATGGAAATTAATGAGAGGAGTAAAGATTACATGGGTACATGTTCTGTACACATATATGTTTTATATAAACACTCATATATTTCAGTAGACTGCAATGTTATGCTAATTATTAAAAAGGGAAAAGAAAGACAGACATATAGAAACTAGTCACTATGGGTCTTGTAAATTACTTCAAAGTGATCTATCTGATTATTAATAATTTGATAGTTGATTTGTTAAATGCAGTCAACAAACTATGGTTGAATATTTGACCTCTGACTTTCAAACACTGGTTTAACTTTGGTATCTACTTATTTGATTCTTACACCCACTATAGACTTGAACAAAACATATTTTCCCTCACCCATGTATTGTGTATCATAGTAAAATTACATTAAGCAGGATTAGTTTACTAAACTTGTGTTTGCAATATATACTTATGTACAAGTTTCTCCTTTTCCACAAAAATACATAGAAAACCAGTATGTAACTTATCTACTGAACTTACAAAATTCAAAATTTACATTACATTGTGAATATTGTATGTAAAATGGAGGTGCAACTGGTACATAAGTATATAGAGTATATATCATCATTATCATCATCATCATCATTGTTCCTGTCTACAACATAATCATCATCATCATCATCACCACTACTGTTTTATGTGCTTGCGTGGATTAAACAGACACAGGCCATTATGTTCTGAGGCCAGATAATTCAGATGACTATTTCTGTTTTCCTTTAGACTCACAACTAATTACTGTATATCACAACACATCAGTAAGAACATCATTAATGATCCAGCCGAGGTTAACTTTGCCTTTGCCTTTCATCCTTACGGGGTCGATAAAATAAAGTACCAGTAATGTACTGGGTAATTGCTGGCCTTGTGTCAAATGTAGAAACAATTAATGATCCAATTGGTTGAAAGAAACATGTATACATGCTTCAGTAGGATCTCATTAGAGATTATGAATGTTAAAACTTCGAATGAAAATGCTGGCTGGCTACATTTTCCCATATGTATGATGTGATATCTTGTTAGTAATTCCAGGAGGAAAAGGACCTAGAGGTTACTGGTTAACAAATACAAGACATACTTTTTTAACTTTTACCATATCAAAGAAAGGTTCAGTAATGAAGAGAAGACAATCACATTCATTTCTCTCCAATAATAGAATTGTTTTCTAAACAAACTCCTTCATCATATATATATATATATATATATATAACCAGGTAATACTAGAGGGGGCCATACCAAAAGATTGGTGCAGTAGCATCATTGTCAACTGCTACAAAGGTAAAGGCGATGCACTAGATAGAGGAAACTATAGAGGTATAAAGTTGATGGACCAGGTCATGAAAGTAACAGAAAGAGTTATAGCACAGCTGATTAGGGACCGGGTGAATATAGACGAGATGCAATTTGGGTTTGTTCCAGGGAAAGGCACCACTGATGCGCTCTTCCTTGTGAGGCAATTACAGGAAAAGTACCTAGCTAAAAGTAAGCCACTCTACTTGGCATTTGTCGACCTTGAGAAAGCCTTTGACAGAGTTCCACGTGCAGTAATCTGGTGGGCTCTTAGAAAACTAGGAGTAGATGAATGGCTTGTGAAAGCGGTACAAGCCATGTATAGGGGAGCAGTCAGCAAAGTTAGGATTGGCAATGAGTATAGCGAGGAATTTAGCGTACAGGTTGGGGTCCACCAGGGCTCTGTTCTTAGCCCTCTCCTGTTCATCATAGTCCTGCAGGCAATAACGGAGGAGTTTAAGACCGGATGCCCATGGGAACTCCTGTATGCTGATGACCTCGCACTCATAGCTGAATCTATGGTAGAACTAGAGAATAAATTCCAAACCTGGAAGCAGGGACTAGAGAGAAAGGGCCTCAAAGTCAACATGACAAAGACTAAGGTCCTTATAAGTAGACGAGAAAACAGAACCCAGATCCCCTCAGGGAAATGGCCTTGCTCAGTATGTAGGAAAGGTGTAGGTAGGAACTCCATTCTTTGCCCCAAATGCAAACAATGGGTACACAAGAGATGTAGCGGGATCTCAGGAAGCTTAATTAAGAATGTAGGATTCACATGCAGCAGCTGTGCTGAAACAGCAAGCAAACAGCCACAGGAAACAAGTACCACCAATCTCTGGGAGGGCCCTGTAGAAACAGTAGACAGCTTCTGCTACCTAGGTGACCGAATTAGCAACGGAGGTGGGTGCTCAGAAAGTACAATAACTAGGGTAAGAACGGGATGGAAGAAGTTTAGGGAACTACTACCACTGCTAGCTGCAAAAGGCTTCTCCCTCAGAATGAAAGGCAGACTGTATGATGCGTGTATCCGAACAGCGATGTTGCATGGTAGTGAGACCTGGGCGCTGAAGGTGGAAGACTTACGTAGATTAGAGAGAAACGAAGCCTGCATGCTCCGATGGATGTGTAACAGTAATATACGTGAACGACAAAGCATAAATGAATTGAGAGAGAGACTGAGCATAAGAGGAATCAAATGCTGCGTGCAGGAGAGGCGGTTACGCTGGTATGGACATGTGATGCGTATGAAGGATGACAGCTGCATAAAAAGGTGCAGAGCACTAGAAGTTGATGGAAACCGCGGAGTGGGGAGACCCAAGATGACTTGGGATGAGGTGATAAAAGCCGACCTTACCCAACTACACCTCTCAAAGTCAATGACACACGACCGTGACTTCTGGCGTCACGCAGTAATACAGGGTACCCGACCTCCCATGGGTACATGCTGAAGCATATAAACAATATGCCCCCCCCCCCCCACCGCAAGGTGGTCGTGGAGGTGCCACGGCAAAAAAGCACCCAGCCCACACTGTAAAGTGGACGTGTAGGCGCCACGAAAAAGCACCCAGCACTCACTGTAAATGAGGTTGGTGTTAGGAAGGGCATCCAGCTGTAGAAATCAAGCCAGATCAGTTCCTGTATGAGCAAGGCATGGTCAGCCGACCAGACACTGCCCACAACAGGACAACCCGTCTAACCCATGCTAGCGTGGAAGAACGGACGTAAAACGGTGATGATGATGATGATGATGATATATATACTGTAAATGTGGTTGGCGTTAGGAAGGGCATCCAGCCATAGAAATCTAACCAGAAACAGTCCTATATGAGCATGGCACCGTCACCCGACCCAACTTACCTCCAATGGGACAAACCTGTCTAACCCATGATGATATATATATATATATCATCGTTTAATGTCCACTTTCCACACTAGCATGGGTTAGACACACATACACACACATATTGTTGGTTCCTCTATGAAAATATAAAATATACCCAGTACATTTTGTAAAGTAGCTAATGTTGGGAAGGGCACCCAACCATAGAAACCACACCAAATCAGAAATAGTCGTTTGAAGGACAGCAGTTTTGGTTATGCATTACTTAGTCTATAACAAGTTGCCCAACACTTTCCATCATAGAAAATGGACATAAAATAATTATAGAGTATATATATGACTTCTACAAGACTAGAACTGTTTCATTCGGGATTCCTGATGATTTCAGACAAATGAAACAGTTCTAGTCCTGTAGAAGTCATATATATATATATATATATAATAATAAAGATGCTTGTACTCTACCTTGTATTGAGGTCCCTTTTTTTAACTGTGGTTACCCTCCCCATCTAATGCATCACAACTTGGAAATCCACACACACACACACACACGCACGCACGCACGCACGCACGCACGCACGCACGCACGCACGCACGCACACACACGCACGCACACACACACACACACACACACACACACACACACACACACACACACACACACATTTATAAATTGAATATGAATACAGACTAGTTTCTCTCTAAACAACTACTACACATTATTTCTGTCATTTAATGAATATTTGTTTATTTATACTTAACATTTGCTTATACATGGCTCTAAGATAACATGAATATTCTTTATAACTATACAGTAAATGCTCTGTACTTTTTTATGAGTAATGTCAAAGTTAGTTTATCTGTTGTTTACAGATTTATACTTCTAAGTTTCTTTTTATATAGTTTTTTCTCTCTCTATTTTTGTGTGTGTTTACTTTTTCTCTTGACTGTGCTAACCTAAGTTTCTACATTTGTTTCTCTTTGCGCCATCTATATACAGTAGTAATTGTTGATTGTGTGGGTATTGGTGTTGATATGAGGCTCGCAATCAACTTTGGTCAACTAGATATCTGCGTTGTGGAGATAGCTGATGAAACGTTTGCCTTTACCTACAAATGTTTCATCTGCTATCTCCACATTTTTGTCAGTGTAATTTCTTTTCAATTTAAATTTTTCATATATATATATATATATATAAGTATATATTAAGAATGCAAATAGTTACTTATTATATACACTATGAATAAATGATAAACTCTGATTCCTGTAAAATATTATCTGTACAATACATTTTTTTTTACCTCATGCCATTTTTAAGATCACAGTGATATTCTTTTCTTTTTATATTTTCTAGTTTCAGTCATTGAATTATGACTGGACTAGGTTTTAAAGGTTTAGGTCAATTATCAATATATATATACCACAGTATATCAAATGGCCTTCTTTTGA
>OZ024742.1:243970969-244163236 GCA_964016885.1 Eledone cirrhosa
AAATTTGAAAGAATTTAGTTAACATAGCTTAACTTTACTGTTATTTAGATTATTACTTAATGGAGACAAGATTTGCTGGACATTGGTGGAAAGCAAAGGATCAGATCATCAGCGATGTTCTTTGGGAACACGGGTATGGAAGGGTTGGTCGACCACACTGACCTACATAAAGTAACCGTGCGAGAATTCTGAGCGCACCTGAGAAGATCTACTGCAAGCATTGGCAGACTGAACAAACTGGAGAGAATGAGTCATGGTGATCCTTGCAATAAGCATGCCCAGATGATGATGACTTAATGGAAGATTCTAACATAAAATTTATGGTGGGATGTTTAATTTAGATTATAAACGAGAACTTTAAAAAACTTTTAACTACAGCCCATGTAGTTTCTAAAAATGTAGGGTACTATTTTTTTTTTTTTTGTCTAATTATAAATGTTTATACTTTTGGCACAAGGCCAGCAATTACCCCAGTGCATTACTGGTGCTTTATTTTATCGACCCCATAAGGATGAAAGGCAAAGTTAACCATGGTGTCTGATGCTCTACCGATACTACCATCCACCGCCCTTCAGAAAATTATAATGAACCCAAAACTTATACCACCAAAATTTGATAAGTAAAAATTTTGGCATGACTTCTATTTTTATAGATTACGTTTGAAAGTAATTTCTTTGACCCAAAGCTTTTTTTATTAGCCATACTATATCTGTTGCTATCAACAGTGCTTTTAACAATCCCTTGTCAAGTCAGCTACCCTCCAAGGCTCCTTCATCTTTACAGATGACACAACTACTTACCTCATACATTCCTATATCACTCAACAATCCTTTATTTTTCCATGTCTTTAAATCCAAATTCTTGTCTATTAATATGACTAAAAGCAATAATTCTCCTGAAACATCCACTTCTATCATTTCACTTTCCCTTCCACTAGCTGTAATATAATAGTTGTTTCTACTTTTGGAACAAGGCCAGCAATTATCCCACTGCATTACTGGTGTTTTATTTTATCGACCCCGCAGGGATGAAAGGCAAAGTTAACCATGGCGAGATTTGAATTCAGACTTTAAAGGGCCGTGATTCTATGTGGCAAAGCATAGTGTTTGATACTCTACTGATACTGACAACACTAATATGAAAGTGTTATTTATTTCAAATAAATACTGCATCACCTCTCAGAATTTCTAACTTAAAAAGATCCATATAATTATCATATAAGGCTTTCCCATGTCCAACATTTATTTTCTGGAAGCCTTTTGTTCAAACCAAGCCAAAGAAACTTGGCTTCTCTATTACAGCAAAAAATATTTCAGTTCTGAATAGCTCTTGAATTTTTACAAAGGCTTCATCAGAGAATTGACTTTTCATAACTAAGATGATTCTCCTTCTTTAGTCGACATTGTCTTAAACTAGAGACTGAAGAAAGTCATTCACTTGATTGATAAATCTTCCCTGAATGAAATGTTTGAATATGCTGTGTACCTTTGCATCTTCTGTCTTTGTTAAAATACCTTCTCTCATTTAAAATGTGATAGCTCTCTCTCTCTCACACATCCATTGAATCCTATATCTTGTCTCTTTATACCCCCCCCCCCCCAAAAAAAAACCCACATACACACACACACCAAATATTAATTTTAAGGATCACTACCCATGGAAACTGTTTTAATGTTATCCAACAATACCATTAATCTAATAACTACTGCATTTATTTTACACTCTCTTCTGTTCTCAAAGGTTATGACATTCTTTTAATCCTCTGGCAAGATTATATTTTAAAAAAAGAATGACAAATTGGCATGGCTTATCAAATTGCCTACAGATTACTACTTCATTATAGTGTATTTCAAATGCTCATTTCATTGCAGTTCTTACATTTTGTTATCTACTTATTACTTAAAAACAAGAAAAATAAAACAAACCCTTTTTTTCTTTTCGGTAGTTGTATTAAATATGAAACAAAATGAAGCATCTAACTTCAAAGGGAAAATTACATCACAAAATCTTGGTTTGGTAGTGAAGGCCAGAATCATGTAATTAGATTCTGAAGTATTATTAAAATTAGTTTTGGGTTTTGTGTTTGCTTGTTCATATTTTGCACATATTACACCTATCAGACTGTTTTAAGATTTCTATCACATTTGCTACAATTGTGCTACCTGAAGACTGTTTTCTTGTGCTGTTTGAAGGGAAGTAAATATTTCTTGTCAAACTCAAGCTCAGTAGCAAATTGGAATATACTGGCTACTAGATGTCTTGCTAGTCACTTTATTTAGCATAACATCATATACTTTGGTTACAACAAAGTAAATAATGGAATTCAAGTAATTGCATTTAGATGTCTTATAGAAAATATAATGCTAGACAGAGGTGGAAGGAAGTCAGAGAAAGTAAATAAAAAAAATAAAAAAATAATGTCACTCCTCCACCCATGAAAAACACCCTATGAAAAAAAAAAAAAAAAAAAGAAGGAGCAAGTTTTATCAAATTATTGCCAATACCAATAATTTGTTACCTTAGATTTTTAGACATTTTCTTCTATCAGCAAATAAATAAACAAAAACAAATGGTGCAATAAAGAAAATTGATATTGGAATAAACAGAAATAGAAATTTCTATTTCTTTAATACTATTCTGTATGCTATTAAAGCGATTGTTTCTATTTAAAAAAAAAAAGAATAAAAAAAGATCCTCTGTTGAAAAAACTATGTATGTAATCCAACCAAATTATTTACAATTATTTTGTTTTTCTCCCCTTGGCATGTAATATGCAGCCATATTAGTTAAACCTGTGATCATAAAGCTGAAACACATTTACATTTTTCATCACATATTTATTATTTATAGTTTATATCTAGTATTTACTAATCAAGGTAAACTGTTTCGACACATGTTTATATGCTGTGAAACACACACATATACATGATCTTACAATTTATTATTTTTTTTATTGGGAAATAAGACTGGCTTGATGGATGAGTGCAGTGTTGCTCAGAAAGTGGAGGATAAACAATGAAGTGCAGAGGATGATGGGAATAAAGTCAGTGATGAATGTTGTGAAGAGAAATGGAATGAGATGGCTGGGCCATGTGTTGAGAAAGGATGAAAGTGACTGGGTGGTGGAAATGGATGTGGAAGGAAGTAGAGGAGGGGAATATCAAGAAAGGCATGCTTAAATATGGTGGAGGAAGAAATGAAAGTTGGTGGTGGTGGAGGTTACAGAGGATAGGACAAAATAAAGAAGCTTTTGTTGTGGTCTGCAAGTCTAACTTCTGTTTCAAAAAGGGAAATGGCCAGAAAATGTTTGTTGTAGTTGTTGGAAAATAGTTATGTTTTGGTCTATGAGATTTGTAATACTGACAAAGCTGCCTCATTTCTGTTCACTTAGAAATCTTTCTTATAGATCAGGACAACAGAATACCCTTTAATGATAATTCTATGAATTCAGAAATACATTATTTAGGTTTCCGTTTTTCCCTTGGATTTTTCTATCAAAGATTGTCAACCTCTGTCACCTCAAACCACATGCTGTCTTAGACTGATGGCGTCAATCTGCATTCTTCTCTCATTTTCCATACATAGGCACCATGCCACATGCACACAATGGCAATACCTTTGAAACAACATACAATAGTAACTAAAAAAGAATGATACTACACATTCATGTTAAGAAAAATCACATCACTAGCACATCATCCATAGACAAAATACCTGAAATCATCACAATTGCTTTGTCTAACAATCTCTAAAGATCTACCATATCTGTACAAAATTACTTAAGTATTGACTACCCACCCAACTTTATAATGGATATATAACCA
Source organism: Eledone cirrhosa (assembly GCA_964016885.1). Lineage (NCBI taxonomy): Eukaryota > Metazoa > Mollusca > Cephalopoda > Octopoda > Eledonidae > Eledone > Eledone cirrhosa. The sequence continues at coordinate 243,974,794 of OZ024742.1, forward strand.
TAATAAAATATCCACCCAACTTTATAATACACATATACCCATAATAAAATACCCACCCAACATCAAAATACACATGTATTCTTGTTAGAATATCCACCCAATTTTTAAAATGGACATATAACAATGATAAAATACCCACCCAATTATAATACACATATACCTATAATATAAAAACTACCCAACATTATAATAGAGATATACCCATAATAGAATACTCACCCATCAACATAATGGACATATACCCTTGATAGAATACACACCCAACATTATAATACACATATATATCCACAATTTTACTGGTGGTTAAACAACATCATAGGAGCTTATCTACCAAAAACAGAAATGGTCTGCTTAATTGACAAATCTGCTCACACATCTTCCACTATTAACATGTTTCTTGTCACATTACATATTCTACCAGTCCTACTTTTGCTGAACTCCCACATATATTCACCACATGAAAAATTATTTCATCTTGTCTATGTCCCTCCCCCTTCCCCCCTCAACTTCAATAATTCAAATTTAACTTTGCCTAGCGATCTCTCCAGTGCATGTTAGCCTACCTACTAAAAGGGGCAAGATATGCTCTTCTTTCAGGCTCATTACTCTCTCACACACACACACACACACACACACACACACACACACACACACACACACACACACACACACACACACACACACACACACACACACACACACACACACACACACACACACACACACACACACACACACACACACGCTCTCTCACACACACACGCTCTCTCGCTCTCTCTCTCTCTCTCTCTCTCTCTCTCTCTCTCTCTCTCTCTCTCTGTGTAAATTCCACTATAACGAAATTCACGGGGTTTAAAAAAGATTTATTGTAATGAAAAATTCTTTATAATGAGATCGACTGAAACAAATCGAGCGTTGGTTTGTTATTACCTTGAGAATGTAAAAAAATTTTGTAATACTGAAAAATTTGTTATAATGGTATTCGCTATAACAGAATTTTAACTGTTCTTGTGTATATATATATATATATATATATATATATATATATATATATATATATATATATATATATATAAATAGAGAGAGAATGAATGACTAGTACTGGTATCTCTTCCGGATAGTTTGTAGAATTAATTCTCTTTGGTTTATTTCCCCCTTTTAGTTGTGATTATTTGAAATATGAAATTAGCAAATAAGCCAATCTCCTTTTTTTAACATGAAACATTGATGATATTAATTATAAAGTAACAAACTAGTTCATCAACTTACAGCATAGACTCTTTTCTATTTTATGAAGTGGTAGTATTTTTTCCATTAACTTGTTTAAATGAAATATTTCCCTTTAATTTGAAATACTTTTGATTCATGTTTTATTGCCTGGTTTTCTCATATTTTTCCTTCTATTGTCGGTAGTGGTTGTGGTGGGGATATTTTCCCATTACTTTGCATGCCCTAATAAGCAAAGTTTCATTTTTAAATGTCATTTTACCGTCATTCCTGAAATTGGAAAGATATCCCTGATAAATCCATAGATATTTTAGATTCCATTGAAAAAATAAATGAAGGCAAAGTAGCAGTTGATGGTGGTGGAGTATCTGATGTAATACCTTATGGTGTTTGTTCTCATTGTTGCCTACATGGGTGGTAGGCTTAATTTGCCACACGGTTTCACATTACCTCCTTGTTCTTGGGTGTCTTTAGTGGAGTACACTCTGTTGCAAGCATTTGGGTCAAGTTTTTGATCTAAGGATACTGTCCTGAATAGGATCATGGGCTCTTCCCATCCTGACTAAACAGGAAAGAAAATAGAACTTGATGATTTTTTGTTCAGTTAACAAGAAATAAACTAGACACTATGGCTCATACCTGATTGATGTGTGTGTGTGTGTGTGTGTGTGTGTGTGTGTGTGTGTGTGTGTGTGTGTGTGTGTGTGTGTGTGTGTGTGTGTGTGTGTGTGTGTACTTTTCTAATTCAAAAACAAATTGAAAGAAAATACACATATAGGAATGAATATCAGGCCCTACAATCAACTCCCACTCAGGCACTTGTACTTGATCTGAAAGAACCTAGACGTTGATGTGGAGACATATAAGGCATGCCACAATCGTTGTGAGAGCTTTACAAGGAGTGGATTCATGTGATTTTCTGGTTACATCCAAATTTTCTCTGCACGTGTGCTGTCATAGATACAGCAGCTACCATAAGCATAGTAAACCCACCACCAATACATCATTTTCAAATAATACAAAGACAAAAACCAAATAAAATGTCTGAATACAAAAATACTCAGCTATTAAAAATGACATATAAAATTGACATCAAACAACCAAACAATCAATCAACACGTACACACGCACGCACACACACACACGGTTGACTAAAACTTGAATTAGATGATTGATTTCTAAGCTACACACTCTATTGAGTAACGTTACTCCAAAGACCCTTCAGGTAGAGCCGCTACTTCTCTGAATTGAGTGATCACAGCTCCAATACTATGGGCAAAATCAACTAGCAGGAGACCCAGTGGTAGACCCCAAGTATGATCGTTGGATAACATCCATGAGATTGGCTGGTCTCCCTTGGGTATCCAGCTGGATCAGTTGGAGATGATTGCTTCTGAGAGGACTCGCTAGAAGGAGTGTTTGAGGACTCTGCCCCTCACAACCCTCTCAGGAATAAGTGGATGCAGAAGAAGAAGAAGGACAATTGAAACTGAGTTTACAAGACAATAAATTTCATATTGACTTCGATTTGTAAAGTATATTTTACAACTTTCACTAATTCAGTTGCAGCTTAACGACTACTTTGGGTCTCCTGCTGGTTGGTTTTGCCCATAGAATCAGTCCAGCAACTCTTTCGTGAGACATTCTAACCACATGTCCATAATATCAGAGCTGTTATCTCTCAATTCGTAGAAGTAGTGGCTCTACCTGGAGCTACTCTCCAATCTACGAGCTATGCACTTTATGAAGTAACATTACTCCAAAGACCCTTAGGAGAAACCCCATTTTGTCTTTTCCAAATTATCTTGATTATTTAATAGTAGGTATTGATTTCTTTTCTATCTTTACTTGTTTTGACAGGCCTATTAAAAATTCTCAGAATAATGTTTCTTGTCATTATAACACTTAAACCTAGTTCTATCACTAACTCCTACTTATACTATATAATAACTGATGTAACAGTACTAAATCTACTTACTGTATGCTCTATAAATAACTATCTAAATTAAGCTATAAATGTATTACATAAGGAGAAACTCTTTCTGTTCATAGTTCATTTAACTTTATGGCAGCATCGGCTCTGGGGTAAGAAACCATTATGAGGAAATAAGATTATCATTGCTCTATAGAATCAGTATTATAAGCTGCTTATTATCTAGTATCTTGTGCACAGAACTCTGGTAAATAGCTAAATATCTAATATCTTATAACAACAACAACAATGATGATGATGATGATGATGATGATGATGATGATGATGATGATGATGATGATGATGATGATGATGATGATGATGATGATGACATTGACAGTGGGAATTTCATTTAGAAAATATTTACCTGCTTCTTTCACACCAACCAGTCAGTTATTTTGCTTTTTACACTTTCAACAAAATTGCCCTACTTTACTATAAGGCTGTATGCACAAATTCCACAATTGTTCATAATTTCATATTGATATGTAACAAATGAAGTGCATTGATATAATAATGTGGGTGGTGGATTGCCAATCATTGAGTTAGAGATTTTTCTGCAAGTTCTTCCTGTTTCATGGAATTTCATTGTTCTTAGAGTCTCCATTGTTCTTTTACATTCTCTATCTTTGTGTATTACAAATCTCCTCTAAGCAAAATGTCACCTCTACTATATCCATATATACAGAAGCTATCCATTTGCTAGGCTTCTACATATTACTTCATATATGCATTATCAGAAATAAATGACTCATGATTGTGTATGTGTGTGTGTTCACGTGCGTATTTAAATTTGAACCTGCAGCAATCCAAGATGGTTTTCAATAGACTAGGTATCCCTTGTGTACTTCATTCTCGCAGCATACTTTAAGGCTCTTATGATACTGAAGAACATATAATTTGGATGAACAATACATTTGGTCAGCGGATGTGTGTGTGCGTTTTGTGAGTGTGTATTGGTAATGTTGAAATAAAATCTCTTTGGATAACAGACAGTATTTTGTCGTGTGAAGGACTTCTTAAAAAAGTCTACTGATGCTATAAGTCAGTAAAAAATATACAACACTTATCTGAAATATTGATTGATATATAAAATATCACTGTCTGAAATATTAATAACACTAAAAAATAGGAATGCTGTTCCACGTTTCAATAGAATATGTGAACGCTAATATATCAGTTCCTGGCATATTGAGCAAATACATATTTCTAGCAGTAATGCAGCGTCAAGCAGGGTCATGTTTATGTTGTCTTCACGATACAAAAACAAAGAGGAAATGTAATGGATTTTGCTTTAACTTAGATTTATCTGGAAAAAAGAAAAAACAGACAGCTATGAGAGAAGCTGGAATATCAAAAAAACCCCACTTCCATCTCTTTGTGTGTAAAAGAGCGATACAAAAGAATTCAAATGATTGAATTTGAAAACAAAAATAATATTTAAATTGAACTGAGAAAAGGCAAGTATTGTTATTGATATTGCTGAAATAAAACATCTCTGAATAACAGAATAACATAGAATTTTATCATGTAGACCACAATTCCAATGAAAGACTGCCTATAATTTTATCCTGTTATGTAGATCACATTTCCGATGAAAGACACATCCTATAATTTTGTGAAAGACACTACCTATAATTTTATTATGCAGACCACATTTCCAATGAAAGACTGCATGTCATGTCAACTTCATTTCCAACGAAAGACTGCATGTCATGTCAACCTCATTTCCAACGAAAGACTGCCTATGATTTTATCTTGTAGACCACATTTCCAACGAAAGACACTGCCTATAATTTTATCATGTCAACTAGACCACATTTCCAATGAAAGCCACTGTCTTTGATATTATCATGCAGACCACATTTCCAACAAAAGACTATCTATGATTTTATCTTGTAGGCCACATTTCCAACAAAAGACTATCTATGATTTTATCTTGTAGGCCACATTTCCAGTGAAAGCCTATGATTGTGTCATGTAGACAGCATTTCCAACAAAAGACACTGCCTATGATTTTTAAATACTTTTGAAAATAATCAAGAAAATATAGAAATTTAGTAAATAAACTTTTTCAATATTATGTTCTGGGATCAAATCCTTTTGGGGTCAATTTTGCTGCAGTTGATAAAATAAGTACCATTCAAATACTGGGGTTGATTTAATCAACTATAGTTCCTCTCTCCTTGACCAAATGTCAAGATTAGAAAATATCTTATTATTTTTTATAATGATATAGTTAGTATCTTTTAAAAAAATCCGTCTAGTGTTGCCTCTTAAGGGATGGTACTGCATCAGTCATTGAAGATTGACTCGACAGTAAAGTAGATTGTAAATATAAGACAGATAGTGCTAAATATCTATTAAATTTTGGAGGGAGAGGGGGGGGGGGAACCCTAAAGATCTCAATTGATTAACTCCATTGATTTTATGAAATCAATTAACTAAATGTTTGCAATTAGAATTTTTATTTAGTATATTGTGAAATGGATGTTCAAGTTTAATTGTGATTGTGTTCTAGGATTTTATTGCCAGTTTTTAGAATAGGTACAGCATATCACTGTATATGTTGTAAGAAGCAACTAAAGGGGTTAGCATCAGTAAAGGCATATGACTCAAAACATCCTGTCCAACCTATGCCAGCAGGGAAAGGTGGACATACAAACTATGAGGATTATTATCATTATTATTATTATTATTGACAGTATTGGTAGAGCGTTGGACAGTAAGCTTTGTGGCATAGAGTTACAACCCTTTACATTCTGTGTTCAAATCCCTCCAAGGTTAGCTTTGCATTTCATCCTTACAGAGTTGATAAGTACCAGTAATGCACTGGGGTCGATTTAAATCCCCCCCCCCCCCCCACACACACACGGTGGCCTTGTGCCCCAGTCAGAAACCATTATTATTATTATTGGCAGCATTGGTAGTGTTGAACAATATTATTTGCAGCATAGAGTTATGTCCCTTAATGTTCTGAGTTCAAATCCCGTCAAGCTTAGCTTTGCTTTTCAATCCTTATGGAGTTGATTTAATCGACTTTCTCTTCTGAAATTGTTGGCCTTGTGCTTAAATCAGAAGCCATTATTATTCCCTGCCATTCTGGATAAAGCTTTTAACCGGCAGAATAGGGCACACTATAACTGAATACTTGGTGCCTAGGAAATGGTGGCAGGTATACATTTTGGCAACCATTGACCTAGACTATATATTGCTCTTGGCATTGTTAGTGTTTTGATATAATAAAAAGACTCATTTCAATTGCATGCTAAGCTAGTCTTGTAGAGGTTATTTTGTTATTCCAGATTATCTAGTTGTAGCGACTTTTCTCTTCTATTTTATTTTTTCCCACTGAAATGGAGTTCCTATGGACACACACATAAACACACATATGCTATGATCTTTAAGAAAAGAGTATCTCATAATAGGTGGGCTGGACTAGAGTTGTAAATCAGATCTTGAGGTTTAACATAACTGTGTTAAAGCGGAGTAGGGTACATAGTATATGGGAGGGGGTTAAAGGTCACCAACAAGTCTTTTGGCAAATAAATAAATTTATCTATACCTATTTCTTCTCCCTCTCTCTTAAGAAAAAGAAATGCTGTAAGGCTATCTGTCTATAGAAAAAAAATGGGGTGGTGGTGATTTTATAAAACTTATTTACACTTTTGGCACAAGGCCAGCAATTTTCAGTGCATTACTGGTACTTTATTTTATCGACCCCGTAAAGATGAAAGGCAAAATCTTATTTACATAATGCCACTAAAATAACACTTGCATTTAATAATAATAATAATAACAACAACAATATTGTTGGAAGTAGGGAACAGTTGATTATATCAGTGTCAGTACTTGGCGGGTACTTATTTTATTAACCCTGGAAGGTTGAAAAGCACAGTCGACCTCAGTGAAATTTGCTCTCAGAACATACCCAAATAATAGAGAACATATTGTCTGTTCACTGTTTTACCGGTTCTAACAATCTATCACCCATTGTAATAATATTGATAATAATGGTTTCTGATTTGGGCACAAGGTCAGCAATTTTGGGGAGAGGAAAGTCGATTAAATTGGACCCCAGTGTGTGACTGGTACTTTATTTTATTGACCCTGTAAGGATGAAAGGCTAAGCTAACCTATACAGGATTTGAACTCGAAACATAAAGGGCTGTAACTCTATGCCACCAAGCAGGTCTTCCGACGTTACACTGATACTGCCAATCCACTGCCTTATATTGATAATAATTATTTCTACTTTTGGCACAAGGCCAGCAATTATTCTAGTGTATTACTGGTACTTTATTTTATCGACCCCGTAAGGATGAAAGGCAAAGGTAACCTCAGCGGGATTTGAACTCAGAACATAAAGGGCCATAACTCTTTGCTGTAAAACATGGCGTCCGACCTTCTACCGAAACTGCCAATCCACCGCCGTTTCTATATTGATAATAATAATTAGTTATAAGGTCATTTCATTTACCATTGTATAAACTATAATAAAGTGTTTCAGTTTGTTTGAGATGAGTTAATTACTGCTATCTTCTCACAATTACTAATTTTATAGTTTATATTGCCATTACCTTTACAGGAAAGATTAAAATGTTTACTTTGAAAAATTATCTTCTGCTTGTAATTGAATAACACCATGAATAAATATTACATTTAGTGTTTTATTGCTCTGATCTAGTTTAGTTCAGTGGTTCTCAATCCTTACACCAAATGTTGCTTTGCAAATGCCATCTTTGCAAAACTCTTACTTTAATTTTCATAAATAATTTTCATTCAAAAATTTCTATTTACTGATTTTGATCTAAAAGAACCAAGTTGTGAATATCAGACCTTGATGGATCATCACACACGTTCCTTTTCACTGATAACTCAATGTTCTGCTCAATTTCTAATCCTGGCAAATATTTTGATAATAATGTATTTAAAATATAAGTAATGTACTTGGTTTCGATATTTTATTTCTAAGAAAAGTCACGACCCTTATAAACACCTAGCACCCCCTGTAGTGCTCTATAAGTATTTACCAACCCTTGTAAGCTAACATAACCTGCAAGGGGTTTCTACTGCCCATGTTGAGAGCTATTATATCTATCACAAGCCACAGATTTAACTTTTAGGAGCAGTGTTAAATATTACAAATATTTTAATCCTTTTGATATCAAACCACCTGAAACAACCTGTAGCTAGTTCTACAATACAAAACTGTTTGTTTTAAAGTGTTTATATTTATCTTTAAAAAAAAAAAACCTTTATAATTCTATGTAAGAGCCTTTGTTAAGTTATTTTTCAAAAACCTGTTAGATAATGAGCAAGTTTTACTAAATCCCTCATTATTTTCTAAATTAGTTGAAAAACCATTGGCAATGTCTTTCATTAGCGATATGACACAAAAAGGGTTAAAAGTATTATTTTAGAAACCAAACAGCCATATTATTATCCTATTTTCTATTTTTATAGCTTTATAAATAAATAACATAAAAAGAATATTTTTCCCGTTAAAGCTAGAGAGCTATTTATTATCTATCGTTATTATTATAATTAAAATTGGTCAGCTTCATACAAATATGTTCTTATCTATCTTTCTCTCCCCATCTCTCTCTCTCTCTCTCTCTCTCTCTCTCTCTCTCTCTCTCTCTCTCTCTCTCTCTCTCTCTCTCTCTCTCTCAGTGGTGCAAATGTTGAAAACAAATTTAGCAATTTAAATTTTTTTATAAAAACGTTATTCAAGATGTAGTGCCTTCATTTCCCCCTATCTAAGTGTTCTATAAATAATCTACATGAATAATGTGGTACACTCCCTCATGCGAACATTTGATTTTAACGCTTTCTTTTCTGAAGTAAAGGGCAACATTGATTCTACGAAAGAACGTTCAGAATGAACACTTGACACTCTTTAAACCTTTTGATGCCAACCTGCCCAAAACTGGCTTTCCTTCTATCAAACAAAACCAGCCATTTTGAAGGGTTCCTATTTAGCTTTACATCTTGAACTTTTTGTTAAATTATATTACAAATATCATCATCATCATCATCATCGTCTCGTCATCGTCATCACCATCACCGTCATCGTCATCATCATCACCACCATCATCTCCTCCTCATCCACCACTACCATCTCCCCTCCCCATCCCCTTTATTCCTGAGCAGGTCGTGGGGGCAGAGTCCTCTAATATGCCTTCCAGCAGATCCTGTCAGAAGCAACCATCTCCATCTGACCCAGCTCGATCCCCAAGCAAGACCAGCCAAGCTCATGGATGTTATCCAACCATCTTGCTTGGGGTCTACCCCTGGGTCTCCTGCCAGTTGGTTTTGCCCGTAAAATCTGTCCAGCGATTTTTTTTCCTGAGCTAGTCTAACCACATGCCCATAGTATTTGAGCTGCGATCTCTCAATATGGAGAACTAGTGGCTCTACCTGGAGTGACTCTCTGATCTCTGAGCTACACACTCTATCGAGTAACGTTACGCCAAAGACCCTCCGGGGAAATCCCATTTTGGCAGCTTGTATTTGCAATTGTATTCTTTCAGTCATTACCTAAGATTCATGACCATAGGTAAGGGTTGGCACAATACCGAATTGAAGATAGCGAGTTTGGCTTTTACACCTACCTCTCTTCTGATTACTGCACCAGCTCTTGCAATTCTCGCACTAAATTCAGCCTCCTGCCTTCCATCATTCGTGAACATGGCCTTGAGATACTTGAGCTTCTCCACCTGCTTCAGTGGAACTAATTTTACTAAATCCATCCAAATCCTTCTGTAATTAATTGAAATACAATGTATTTCAATTCTCTGCTATTCTTAAAAACATTACTTTTAAATATTACCTTCTTATTCTTCTTACAATGAGACTGTTGCTGTCTCAGGTTGTTGTCGTTTGCCTGATTGAGATCAGAGATCAGTTTCTAGGGCCTATCGTGAGGAGGCCACAACCTGGGCCCCAAAATATTACCTGGAGATAGTTTGTAGGCTTTTTCTTGCAGGTTCTCTAGCCACCACAAAGTGTTGTACTGTGCATAAGACATAAAAACAAATCCCTCAACAACTCTCCTTATGCAACTGTCCTCTCATTTATATAGTGTCAAATTTGTAAATATATATATATATATATCTATATTTTTAAATTGATTTTTGTTTTTAGAGTCTCAATTAACATCTTTTTCTTTATTTATTTATCCAGCAACTGGCCTCTACATCAGGTTTTCAAAGTGCTGCTCGAGAACTACTAGAATGGTGCTCTGACACCAGAGCTTTCCAGAGACCATTTGAAAATGGTCTGATGGGTTGTTTAACTGTAAGTATTATGGTTCTTTGTTTTGTAATACAATTTAAGGTTTGCTAGGTGAAAGTAGTTGTCACTATCGTTCTGTGATTGGATCATTAGCTATCAAAATATAAATAAATATTAACTTGAACAATTTATTTATCAATATACAAATTTTAAAATAGCATCCAGCCTATGCTTACTTTAGAAATGGATATAAGATCACTTTAAGAAACAAAAAAAGAAGAAAAACATTATTTAATCTGACTCCTGACTCCCTCACCCATGTATATATATATATATATATATATATATATATATATATATATATATATATATATATATATATATATATATATATATATATATATGTGTTTTTGTTTTTGTTTTGCAAGATTTATCTGAAAATGTGTGTTGAAACATATTGTTATACTCTGGGAGGGTCATGCTGCCAATAAAAACACATGCATCTGTTGGTTTTCACTTCAATTTATTATAAATTTCCACTTGGTTGGTTTAATAACTGGATGGTTGTTTATTTATTATCAGAGCTCTTTGATCACACATTCTGTGAACTCCTCAGTGACTAACTTGTTATTTTGTGTCTCTCCTTTGTTCTATCCTACACCATCTTGTTTTTGTGTGTTGTGTGCTGTGTATTTCAGTTGTGCATGCATTATATATATGTGTGTGTATGTTTTTATTTATTTATACAAGACAATGACAGAGGAAATAACTAGGATGAACACACAGACACACTTAACAGATGATAAAATAACAATGACACAGAGGTAAGGGACAGGAGAAACAATGAGGGACATAGAAACAACCATGAAGCTGTTGGTGGAAGTAGGGACAACACAATTGGTACTAACAACATAGGCAATGTAGGCAATACACCCTCGAGTTCCACTTTCTATAACCCATCTGATAAATCCTTCGACATGCGGCACATTTATCTGACGATGTTAATGTTTAACAAACGCACTATTTCCTATCACAAGCAGAGGTTTAATTCACAATAGCTAGGGCTAAACTTCATCCATTGCATACAGTTCTCTAGCTACAATCAGAGACAGGATCAGAGTATATAAAAGAGCCAGGGCCAAATGGACAAAGATTGTAGAAAATGCTGCGAATGGGACTTGCCCCATGTATAGGAGCAAATTTTGGAATAGGATAGAAAGAATTACAAAGAAGACTAATAAAGTCAACTTGTGGTTTGCCAGCAATAAATACCAGAGTGTAATGTTCGTCAATGGAACCCTCAGAGGTGAACTATCTTACAGATTTAGAAGGGCTCTAGACAAACTGAAATTAAATATTAAGATATATTTCTTTATTTGCCATAAGGGCGCACAAGAAAAGGGGACAATACAAAGACACATGCCGGGGATTTGACATACAGTCGTGTAAAAATATTGAAACAAACAATTATAACAATTGAAATCCCCAATAGGGGTAAAGCGCCACAAATGGGTTGTTTAATACCCCGTTGATAGAACAACCCTCAACTTCAGGAGCGTGTTGTGCAAGTGCTCCTTTCTTCCTTTTGCTCTCTTCTTTAACCTACAGGCTTATAAACAGAGAAGGCCCAATCACTCGGGCCATTTTCGCTTCATTCACCCACCTTTCAGTAAATTTACTGGGATAGTTGAAAGACTAGGTATTCCCATAAAAGCTCTAATTAGTAGAACATATCCTTTTGAAAAAAAAAACCCTGCACTGATAGGAAATGTATAGTTTGCAAATTAAGCCACACATTATCTGCAAAACTAGTAATGTAGTATATAGCATAAGATGTACGGAGGGACAATGTAGGAATAGGAACACAACTTACATGTGTGTGTGTATATATACACACACACACACGCACGCACGCACGCACGCACGCACGCACATCATCATTTCCCTGCTAGCAAGGGTTGGACAAGTCTACATAGATCAAGTCAGTTCTGAAGCAGGGCTACTGACCTCTCAGAATATTACGTTCTAGTGAATGCACAAGGGAGGTTATCATGTCTTTGACACAACTGAAAAGTCCTCCTAACCCTTTGCCTGGCAAGCTTTATACGGCTTGATGCTCCTCATATCATCAACCACTTTACAGCATGTACTGGTTCTGTTTATCATGTAGATTACCAACACTAGATAGGTTGTCATGCCATGACATTACTGAAAAGTCCTTTCAACTCTTTTTAGACATGATTTCTACAGCAGGTTGCCCTTCCTGTTGCCAACAACCTTTCAGGGTGTATCAGATGCATTTTTGTGACACCAATGCTAGAGATGTTGTTGATCTGTAGGGTGGGAGTGAAGGAAGGGGTATAAGTATGAAGTTATGACAAGTGTGGTGTGATGTGATAGGGAAGAGTGGGGAAGGAGAAGTGGTGACTTCTGATAACTCAGAGGTAGGGGGATGCATTGTTGAGAACACCAAAGCAGAGATAGTGGTGATGGTGGTGAATGGTTTGGTCAAAAGTGTGGCTGGTGGTGGGGTGATGGCACTCACCAGTGCTTGGAAAGGGAAGATGTAGTGAGGGAGAGAATAGCTCTAAGGAGTGATAGGGGGCATGGGTGAAGAGAGTAGCTACTAGAGTGCTATAGTGAGGGTATCTAAGGGCTTTAGAGAGGACAACAACTAAGGAGTAATACTGAAGGGGGAATGGATGGAGTCGGGATGTGTATTGATGGTGAGGATAGCAACAAGGGAGTGCTAGAAGAAGGGGGTTTGCGAGGATAAGTCAGGTCACATTGTATACTGTTGGTTGGGTCTTCACCAGGTATGGAAGATAGCAGCTGCATAAAAAAATCCAGAAAACCCCACTGGCTGGGACTCGTTGAAGAGGCAGACCCTGGAAGACTTGAGATGAAGTTGTGAAGATCAACCTTAAAAAATTAATCTCGCAGTAGATAACAAAGGACCTCAAATTGTGTGTGTGTGTGTGTGTGTGTGTGTGTGTGTGTGTGTGTGTGTGTGTGTGTGTGTGTGTGTGTGTGTGTGTTAATGATTAAAAAAATATTTGATTACAAATATCTATATAATTTTTCATAAGTTTGTAATTTTTCTCTGATATTTTAACTTTAAATATGTTCATACTATTTAAATCAAATGTTATTGTATGTTTTGAAAAGAGGTTACACTGGTTGATTTTTAATCATTACTAATTATGAAATATTACATGAAGGAAATATGCAATGTTTTAAAGGAAATGCCTTTTTAATTTGTCAACTTATTATTATTTATACATAACTTTCCTATGAAGCAACTTTCTGCAGATAAATTGTCAATTTAACACTCACTAATTGCTTTAAATGTTAATCTAATTCATAAATGCTGTGATAAGACCAAAATTAGCTTCATTGATTTATTTGAACAATATCAAAATATGAAGTAATTTTAGTAATTTTCTTATGCGGCAGATGGGACAAAAACAATAACATGTCCATTTTAATTGATAATACGCCTGTTATCATTGTTGTTATTGTCATCAGTGGGAATATTTTCTACTCCAACAATGGCAATAACAAAAACGGCTTTGGAATAACTTTTCTATGCTAATCCCTTTTGTTAGCATATTTTTAATAAAAGATACTACCCGTGGTTTAGAATTCAGAAGGATTTAGCAAAATAACTGATTTTCTCATAACAAAGGGTCTTTCATAAAATTACGAGGAAAGGATTTTAGATAAATATAAACACTTTGAAATAAACAGCTTAATATCTCAGAATCAAGGGAAGTTTCATGTGGGTTGGTATTAAAAGGGTTAACTACATGTAGGTATGCTACAATACTTTTGGAAAATATATATTTTATGGTTATATTTTTAAAATCAATAAATAGTCTTTTGTAGGTTTTAGTTATTGAACTGTGGTAATTCTAGGACACTGCCTTCAAAGAGTTTTAGTCAATCTTATTACCCCTAATATCTATTTTATCCATCTCTATAAATTACTTTTTGACATAAAGTACAGTACTCTACACAGTGTTTATACCAGTATATACAATCATAGAGACACACACACATACACACACATGCAGGCAAACACACACGCACGCACGCACGCACGCACGCACGCGCGCGCACGCACACACACACACACACACACACACACACACACACACACACACACACACACACACACACACACACACACACACACACACACACCAAATTAAATAGTGCCAATGACTGTTCAGTTTTCAGGGTCTCCGAGGAAGTTCATTCTCAACCTAGTCGGAATACTTGCAACAGATTGAACTCCATTAAAAGCACACAAGAACTCAGAATGCAAATGATTTTAAACAACTACAGCAAGGTATCTTGTCTGACACTAACAATTCTGCCAATGGACTGGTGCTGTATTTTATCAGCCCTAAAACAACGAAAGGCAAAGTTGAGTGTAGCAGGATTTGAACACAGAGTGCAGAGAACCAAAACAAATACTACTAGATATTTTGTTCTCCTTTCTAACAACTCTGCCAATTCAATAGTTAGCATGAGACAACAGAAGACTTGCTCAAGGTGTCATGTAACGGGACTGAATGCTATTATTTTATTGATCCTTACAGGGTCGATAAAATAAAGCACTAGTAATGCATTGGGGTTGATTTAACTGAACCTTCACCCCCTACCCCCGAATTGTTGGTCTTGTGCCTAAATAGAAATTGTACCAGTAATGCACTGGGTAATTGCTGGCCTTGTGCCTAAAGTAGAAACAATTATTATGTGAAACTTCTTTGAATTCTGCTTCTTTCCCGTATCTTGCCAAGTGTCAAGATGACACCTAAGGCAAAATTTGGTAATACACACATTTAACAATCAATTGGCATGCAGACGATATTGTTATTATTATTATTATTATTATTATTATTATTATTGTGTTTTTAAATTTTATTTTTTTTTCATTAAAAGTTTCAAATAGAAGCATAGTAATATAATTTAAGGTTAAAATCAAGAAGTGAAATATATCATATCATGTAAGCTGGGTGAGACTTGAATTTGTAAACTTTGAAATTGTGTTATAGTTTCTGATATCACATGAAAATTGGAAGGCATGGCAATGTGGTTCAGAAGTTTACTTCATAACCACGTAGTTCTGGTTTTAATCCCACTGTGCAACACCTTGAATAAATATGTTCCATGACTTTGGGTTGATCAATACATTGTGAGTGGACTTTGGTCAATGGAAACTATGCAGAAGCCCATAATATGTGTGTGTGTTTATCTTTACATCTGCCTGTAAACCAGTGTGACAAAAAATGAACTGGGATTTGTATAACTAAAAATCCTTGAAGTCGGTGTCCCAGCATAAGAATATAAGTGATTCATTGTCATTTACTTTTCTCTTTACCCCCCCCCCCCCCCCATACACACACACATCTAATTTAATCTTACCTGTAGATGGTTGATTAATTAAGACATTTTTAAAAGTACCTTCAAATGTTAGTGTAGAAGGTAAACAAAAATAAGTTTCTTCAGGTTGTTAAAGAACGTTTTATTTACTTATTTTTTAAAAAATTCCATGTAATACATTTAGAAGCATTAAATTAAAATTCCACTTGAGACTTGCATTGCCTGCAGTTAAATTAATTCATTGAGTATTATGATAGAATCTGAAAGGTGTGAATTTGATTCAATTTTAATCATGACTAGTATTTTCATTACTTAATTTCTGTCTGTCTGTGTGCGTGTGTGTGTCTAGGAGGACAGTAGTTCCAATTAAGTACTTGTTTGGTCTGTGGTGGCTCACCCAGCATATGCCTGCATTAGACGGGCCTAATAGTGGATGAGTTCAAATGTAGGTTAATCCACCATGCACACTTCTGGTGCATGGGCAGGGAGAATTCTGCTTCCTTGTCCTATTTCATCTGGAAGCTCCGGGACCAGAGAAACAACATCCTCCACATCAAATGAAGTATCCAAGACATTACACCACCTTTGCATAATCAAAAGTTTGACACATTAAAATCTGTATTTTACTTTAAATAAAAATATGAGAGTTGGTATCAAGGAGACCACATAATTCTGTCACACAATGTCTCATTCAAATCATGCCGGTATGGAAATATGGATGTAAAATTAATGATGATGAAGAGTAGTGATACTCTCTCTCTCTCTCTCTCTCTCTCTCTCTCTCTCTCTCTCTCTCTCTCTCTCTCAAGTTTTATACCTAATGGCTAGCTAATATACATTCTGTTGTTTATAATTTTACTTAGATCATTTCAATAACTAGACAATATTTGGCTCAAGCATTCATTTAAAATCCAGTTTAATTTTAGATATTTTAGTTTCAAGCTAATTTAATCTATTTTTATCAAAAGTTTTCATTACTATAAATCTGTTTCCAAACTTCAGAAAATATAACATTTTAACAAAATTGCATTTACGAAATCCTATTTCATTATTTTAAGATTTCTATTATCTAATTCAATTTGGCTGTGGGTTTATTTATCTTATCCTGCAGCATACTCTAATTGATGTAATCTGTGATACTTAGATTATCTTCATTAGGAATTGGTTAAGAATCACAGATTTGATACACTGATTGATGGCACGCCATTTAAAATACTTCTGTTACCTTATAGGCAAATCAAAGCAATTATATTTCCACAATCACTAACTCAAGAAAACAATATATATATATATCCATCCTAATAAAACCACTTGTTTTATCAAAACAATTGGTTATGTCTGGAACTTATAAACATAACAAAAAATTAAGAGTGGGTGGTTGAAATTTTAATTTAAAATATTTTTATAGGCAATATTCTAAATGATATTCAATGTAGTATTATTTGATCTAACTTCCTCACAATTGACAACTGTTCTTTATTGTTGTTGTTTCCTTTAAATCATTGATAAAACAAATAAAAATAAAGAACTATTCTACTTTATGTTATCTTTCGGTTCACACTAGTTTTGCTATCTAGATGTAATCTTCTTAATTGCTAACTGCCAAATACTACTTAGAACTTTAAATGCTAACAAGAATGCCTTTCACCGAGTTTCTAGTATCTGAGGCAATTCATTTTACTTCAATTCCTTTCATCTTCTAAACTACTCAAATTCCATTCCTGCTTTTAGGGAGCAGCATTCATATGCTATTGATCTGTTAAATCCTTCAACATTGTTGATGGGAAGTATTTTGAAGAAATTTTCAAATCAATTCAACCTGTAATTGCTTTAGCCACTAATGGCCAACTGAAACATTGAGAATTTGCAATATCTCACTCATTGACAGACACAGAACAGCTCTGTTTTACTCATCCATCTGATATTTCTATGATTTCCCTGAAGAATCCTATTCATTAATTATGTAAACTAAAGTCAATAGAGTTGGCTCACAGCATAGAAAGCTGGCAGTTTTCACCTCATATTTCTGAATTTAAATACTGTAAACACCTATTTTTTTCTTTTTTGTGAATATATTTCTATTGACATACACTGCCAGTGTAATTGTTTAATTTTTTGAATAGATACTCAAGGATTTAGTAATATAATTAACTTTGTCATTGTTTAAATGGTGTTTAGATGTGTTTAGAACATAACTTACTAAAAGGTTCTTACATAAAAATAATGAAGGGAAATTTCAATTTAGCTTTAAACACATTAAATCAATATCATAGAACCAGGGGCAGTTTCATGTGGTTTGGTATGAAAAGGATTAAGTTTCTTATACTTCTGAGATGGACTGGAATCAAGTGACATACTTATGTACTTCCCCTTACTAAAGTAGTGCTCAGAGGAAGAGGAGCTTTTTAAAATTTGACTGTTTTATGTAAATAAAACTGTATCAGTAATATAATAGGAATTAATTTATAAAGACTTGGCTGTTAACAAAATGCCTAACTAGCTAGCAGGGAAAATGTAGGTTTAATGGTACTGGTGGTGGTGGTGGCAGTGACGGCAGGGATTATGAGGATTCAGTGTTCAAGATGCAGATAGGAGTTCAGAATATTCAATATAGGTGATGGTAGTTAAGCTATAGACACATGAATTGCTATAAACATAGGTAACTGTGTAAGTTTAGTAGAGAGGGAGTTAGATAGGCTGAGTGTATCAGTGAAGTGGTAGAACCAATAGTGATGGGGGGAGTTAGGTTGAGTCTATCAATAAAGTGATCATCATCATCATCATCATTCGTCGACTACTGTCGAGATGATGGATCTCACTCTCATGCCCCAGAATTCCCTGCTCCCATCGCTTTCCCAGGTCCTGTCTACTTATTCCCGTATCCCTAGAGATAACGTCAGGGAATGACAGCTTCCTACTCCTAGTCAGGCTGGAGTCAGGGTTCCAGAGCAAGAGAGCGGATATGATTTCATTGCTGGCACGGTGACAGTGGTCAGCAAATTGAGCTCTCCGGGATTTTAGAAGGGCAGAGGCTCGAGGGAGTTTGCCATAGATTTTAGACAAAGTGGGATGTCGTTTCCAGGATAGGTTTTGCACTCTCATTAAGAGGCGGGTATATGTGCCATCCAATCTCCTCTCAAGTTGTGATGTTAGTGTCCAAGTTTCGGATCCATAAAGTAATATGGGCTTAATGCTTGGAATATTTCCAGTTTTAGCTTGTTGGTAAGTTGAGATGTCCATATGGCGTGCATGTCATTGCACGCTGACCATGCCATACCCTTCCTGGTTAGAAAATCTTTTTTGGAGGAGGATACTTGTAATCTTCTACCTGCTTAAGGGTGGTACCATTAAGGGTTCTGATGGGGTAGTTTGGGCTGTTTGCGCATCTGTTCACATACTCAGTGATAGAACCAGTAGTGAAGAAGTTAGATAGGTTGAGTCTATCAATGTAGTGGTAGAAGCAGTAGTGAGGGAGTTAGGTTGAGTCTATCAATGTAGTGGTAGAACCAGTAGGGAGGGAGTTAGGTTGAGTCTATCAATGTAGTGGTAGAACCAGTAGTGAGGGAGTTAGGTTGAGTCTATCAATGTAGTTGTAGAACCAGTAGTGAGGGAGTTAGGTTGAGTCTATCAATGTAGTGGTAAAACCAGTAGTGAGGGAGTTAGGTTGAGTCTATCAATGTAGTGGTAGAACCAGTAGTGAGGGAGTTAGGTTGAGTCTATCAATGTAGTTGTAGAACCAGCTCTATCAACGAAGTGATAGAACCAGGTCTATCAATGAAGTGATAGAACCAGCAATATTTATGGACATTAACATGTCATCATCATCATCATCATCATCAGGTTTAGCATCCGTGTTCCACGCTTGCATGGGTTTGGACGGGGGTTTTCCCACTTGAGGCAAGAGTGGTTGTCTTGCTCGCATAGGACTGTCTGGCGGGTTTTCTACAGTTGGATGCCCTTCCTAACACCAACCACATTTACAGTGTGGGGCTGGGAGGTTTTTACCGTGTTGCCTACACGGCCACATTACAGCGTGGACTGTCTGGCGGGTTTTCTACAGCTGGATGCCCTTCCTAACACCAACCACATTTACAGTGTGGGGCTGGGAGGTTTTTACCGTGTTGCCTACACGGCCACATTTACAGCGTGGACTGTGTGTTTTTTGTCGTGACACCTACACGATCTCATTTGTTTCGGCCTGGATGTTGTGGGACCAACATAACTTTACATTGAAAGGGGCGGTGTGGGTGGGGTGGAGGTGGTGGGACGGGGGTGTGTTTTGATAGAGATGCCTACTGACTGTAGTAGGTTTTTACTTTGTATTTAGGTAAGGCGGGTCTTCTCTATTACTGAGTACCGCCAAAGGTCTCGGTCCAGTGACATTGTCTTGGAGAGGTGTAAGCGTGTGAGGTCGGAATTTATCAGCTCGTCCCATGTTTTTCTGGGTCTGCCTACTCCGTGGCTACCGTCTATCTTTATTGCCCTGCACTTTGTTATACAGCTGTCGTCTTTCATGCGCATCACGTGACCGTACCAACGTAGCCTTCTCTCATAGCAGTCCTCTATGATTGTTATGAAAATCGCACTAGTTGTTTTGTTTACACACTGGCTCAGTTTTAATTACATCAAAATCTATTTTCAAACTGAATATCTCAGAACAATTCTATTCATACACATACAACATTGTTGGTTGGCTTTTGGCATAAAGATTATGAGTTCAAAATTTTAAAATTGCATTAGACATCTAGGTAAAGCATATTATTTAATGTTACTTAAAATATGTAGCACATCCATTTCAAAAGTGAATACTTTACATTAGGTTAAGTCAACTATAAAAAAATATTTACTCCAAGAATTCATGTTATTGATTGCTAAATGAGAAAGGAAAATATAAAAATATATCCAAGAGAATGAAAGGCTTTCATTGACAACACAGTGCCACACGTTTTCATACACCTCAACTCACATCATATAGTTTCACAGTATGCATTATTTTTATTGTGTGAAATTATGTAGTGCTGCAATCTCCCTGGTGTGTGTGTGTGTGTGTGTGTGTGTGTGTGTGTGTGTGTGTGTGTGTGTGTGTGTGTGTGTGTGTGTGTGTGTGTGTGTGTGTGCATGTGTGTTTTTAAATATATGTATATATAGACACCATCAATTATCATACAGTAGTTGTGTGAAGATGTTTACTTTTAACTGCAGATAGAAAGTAAATTGATCCTGAACAGATTTTCCTTTTTGGCATTGGGTAAAAAAAAAAAAAAATGAGTGAGATAGAGAGAAAGAAAAAACAACAATAAAACATTTTTTTAAATTGTTGATGTCCTATTATAGTTGCTAGTGTCCAAATCTAAAGATAGAACCCACTTGAGACATGCTGTAAGCAGCAGGCTTATGTGATCTCTTTTATCATTATCATCTTTGTCATTGTTGTTGTCATCTAAGCTTTTATATTCAGTTTCAATACTGTTTGTAGTAGAATAGGTTGTAATATGACTTCCCTTTGTTGTATCTTTGGTCAATCTTTTGTTAGCACTGCCCACCGCTTTCTAAAGTTACTTTACACTATATTATTCTTTGGTCAACATCCATCAATCTAGTCTACCATTTAGATGCAATTCTAAACTCAGATCCATTTGTCTACTATTTTTGATGTATAGCTTAATTTCTAAATGTTTTAATTTCCAAGTGGAAATTATCGCAAATTCAAATAAAATCACTCTAGGGACATTTACTGCTAGAGGATACCAAGAGATTATCTTTTAATTATTCTTGTTTAAACGTAGGGGAAAAAATTTCAAATTAAAGAAAGAAAACAAAAACACAAAAAAAAAATTAATGTGTTATTTTACTAGCTAAAAACGTCTGAGAAAGCAATAATTGCCATTGCAATTATGATTATCATTATTGGCTTAAAACATTCAGAGTCAATTAACATATTAGGATTAGCTTGGATAGTTTATTCACTAATGTTTGTACAGTTATTACTTTCATACATTTAATAATTATTATTAATGTTATCACAATGGCATGTTGTACATTTCCCCCCCTCAGATGTAGTTAGTGATTTGTCACTTGTAATGTCTTTGTAGAGTATTTTGTCCTACATTTCATCATCTATTTCACCATATATTTCATCATACATTTCATCATACATATGGATTGTTCTATTGGTAAAATGTCTTCATTCAAAATCTGTGTTTATGCATTCAACTTATCTTAACCCTTTAGCATTTACTATTGTATTTTCACAAAAAAGTCTTTATCTCACATAAATATCTTACATAATATTGAATCTGTGAGATTTTGATATTATTTATTTTGAGAACTATACCTTAATGTCAGTATGAGTGGCTAGTTACAACCTGTTTGAACAGAAAGAGGTGAGAGAATTCTGGCCGGATATGGCTGGTTTAACTGCTAAAGGGTTAAATCTTTACCAGGTGATGTCTGTCACATTTACTGTTTCCCAACATGGAAGATACTTCCCTCCCCTGCCAAAATATAATTCTGGAAAATCTACTCTGTTTTGGAGGCTGAATGTTAGTCATAGGCCTAAACCTACATTTTCGAAATTTAGCAATTCAAAATGGTGGTGGTGAGGGTGGGTGAGGGATAGAGCATCCACAATGTTAGATCATCTTTGCTACAGGGAAATGTAATATTTTTTAAGATAATGAAATTGTGTATGTTTTTGTTTTTTTTAACCTTAAAGTACATTTTTCTTTCAAAATGTTTCCTAATTATTAAAATTACATTTGATAACCATAGTTTTATCTGTAAGTTATTTATGTTCTGAAATTATATGAAGGTTACTCAAAATATTTTGTTGTAGAATATTAGTATTCACAACCAGCTATCTATTCCATTTTCTAGTGAGAATGAAGCCCATTGGGCTGGCAGGTGATCAGATGGCTATTGAGCCTGCTTAAATTTGTTACAAATGATTAGATCATTTCTTCAGAGAACTTCAAGAGCCTTGATCCCTCTGCATTCCTTGTACAGTGGCAGAAATGCCCATGTTTTCATGTTGCCAACACATATCCAGTAAAGTTACTTATCATGATAATGAGGTTGCTGACATCTGTTTTTGAAGTAAGCTCATAGAAGTGTTCCTGTTGCTATTATGTCAGTCATGACTAGTTTAAGGCCTAAGTTTAATTATTCTGTCACATAATCTGAATACATCAATTACTGTATCTGTTCATTTCACTGCAAACAATATGCTTAGTCCATCCACTTCAAGACTGTTGCACATCCAGAGGAATTTGTATCTGAATTTGCTTGTAAGGAGTTTTGCTTAAACTCTTCTTCATCTTATATCTTGTACACAGCATACACCTATTCTTCTCTGCTCTAACACACAGACCTTCCTACCTTTCATTGTGTGAATATAATCTGAAAGTCATGTGTTGGAAAGAAAGATGAGAGTTTTATTGATTGGTGGAGGTGGTTGTTGTGGTGAAGGGGTGGTACTGATGGTGGTGAAGGGGTAGTAGTGATGGGTGTGTGTGGGAGGAGGGGGGGGGGGGGGTAGTGATGGTGGTGATAGTGGCAGTGGTGGCAATGGTGGTGGTGGAAGTTGGGAGTTCTTTAATGTGTGTTTGCACCTGAAAGGAAGAGTGTTTAATGGGATCATTGGATAGCATCGCTAGGGTGGGCTGGGGTGTAGTGCTCACACCTGGTTATCTCACTAGCACAGCATTAATATGGAGTTAAGTCAAGTTGATGTAGTTGGCAATTTTCTTTGGTGCTGTGAATGTCATGTGTATTTCACACACACACATGCATGTGCGAACGATTTTAGCGAGATATTCAAGGTAGGAGTTCATCAAGGTTCAGTTCTTAGCCCACTGCTGTTCATCATAGTTTTTCAGGCCATAACTGAAGAGTTTAAAACAGGTTGCCCCTGGAAGCTTCTCTAAGCGGATGATTTGGTCTTTATAGCTTAAACCAGAAAAGAGCTAGAAAATAAATTTTGATTATGGAAACTCAATTTAGAATCAAAAGGCCTAAGAGTAAACTTAGCTAAAACTAAAGTGCTAGTGAGTAGGAGAGAAGACAGGACCCAGATTCCCTCAGGGAAGTGGTCATTCTCAATATGCAGAAAAGGAGTAAGCATAAACTCCATACACTGTACACAAATTAAATCTTGGGTACACAAAAGATGTAGTGGGATAACGAGTAGGACTAACAGGAACTTTGTTTGTAGAAGATGCACAGGAGAAATCGAGAGGAAGCCTGCGTAGACATGGTTGATAGCTTCTGCTATCTAGGTGACATAATTAGCAGCGAAAGAGTGTGTGTGCTGAGAGTATAATAGCTAGAATAAGGATAGGATGGAAAAAGTTCAGAGAGCTACTTCCACTGTACAAACGTACAAAAGGAAGGCTGTATGACTCCTGTGTGCGGTGCGCAATGTTGCATAGAGTGAAATGTGGGCTGTGACTGCAGAGGACATGTGTAGATTAGAGAGAAATGAAGCAACCATGTTTTGTTGGATGTACAGTGTAAATGTGAGAGAAAGGTTGAGCTTGGATGAGCTGAGAGAGAAGCTGAGCTTAAGGGGAATCCGAGATGATGTGCAGGAGAGAAGACTGTGTTGGTATGGACATATGATGCGCATGGACAATGGCTGATGGGTGAAGAAATGGAAGGAATCCACAATAGAGGACAACCAAGAAAGACCTGGGCAGAGGTTGTGAGAGTGGACCTCAAATCACTAAGACTGACAGAGGAGATGACATGCAATTCATGCAAGTATGGAAAAGCGGACAAAAGTGTGAACCTAATATAACTGTGTACAATAGCCTTCTGTGTTTTGTTTGTTCATTCCAACTATATATATATATACATATATATGAAAAAATTCAGGGCCCCAACGACTGAGCTCTGGCCATTCCAACAGCTAGAGTTCGGATCTAGCTGTTGAAACAGCCAGAGCTTAGCCATCGTGGTCCTGAATTTTTTCGTATTACCCACTCTACTACCCCAAGTATCAAGTATTCTGGTGGGTAATGCTCTAACTGGTTTTTACACCACCATTCTGACACACACACACACACACACACGTGCAAACCAAGCACAGAACACACAAAAACAAGATGGTGTAGGACAGAACAAAGGAGAGACACAAAATAAAAACCCAGTCACTAAGGAGGTCACAGAATGTATGACAAAAGAGCTTTGACAAAATATAAACAACCATCCAGTTATCGAACCAACCAACCAACTGGAAATTTATAATAAATTGAAGTGAAAACCAACAGGTGCGTGTGTTTTTATTGGCAGCATGACTCTCCGAAAGTATAACTGTGTGTGTGTGTGTGTGTGTGTGTGTGTGTGTGTGTGTGTGCGTGTGTTTTTTTTTTTTTGCTTTGATATTGCAGGCAGTCATATTTGTTCCCATCCCTCCTAAACAGAGATCTCACTGTACAGCTGTTAGATATACCTTACTTAAGAAAAAACAGGTATGGCTTAGCATCAAGAAGGGCATCGGGCTGTAGAATTCTGTCTCCAAAAGTCTCAACTCATGACAACATGGGGAAATAGACGTAAAACTGCTGTTTATGATATATCTATCTATTTTTTTTGTTTTTTTAAATTGTTTTCTTTTATTGCAAGTCGGATGGCCAGATTTTTTAGTATGAATACAGAGACATAAACAATTAAATTTCAATAAATGTATGAATCACCATTATGTATAAAAAGGTATGTTACCATTACATGTCTGGTGGTGTGGCAAATAGAATATAGTTTTGTGGATCTTTGTTTCCTAATTTTTGAGTAAAAGGCAGACACACACAGACAACTTTCATACACACACACATTTATATGTATACACATACATACAGCAAATTGGCAGAGATGTTAGAACTTTGGATAGAATGCTTCGCAGTATTCGTTCTGGCTTTCTACACTCTGAGTTCAAAAGCTGCCAAGGGAAACTTTGCATTTCATCCTTTTGAGGTAGATAAAAGAAAGTACCAGTTTAGTACTGGGTTCTATACTTCCTCTACAAGTCTTTCTCACATCCTCACAACCACTCTCTGTTTCTTTAGAAGAAATCGACTGTGTTCAGATTTGGTGAAGGGATGGGCTCTACCAAGTTTAATATGTCACTACAGCATCCCTGCAATTCATTATGAGTTATGGGTCCTTTCATACATACACAGTGTGACCCATAAATGACATTACCATTTAAACATTTATTAACATCTTTTTTTTTTTTGTCAATAATGTATTTTTTATTTTTATTTTGGAAATATATATGTTACGTGGAAATTTTCCATAATAAATTTCCAGGTAACATATTTTCACAATCTGAAACACTATATAAAAATAAATTATTGGTAAATAAATGTCATTAAATTTTTAAATGTTAAAGCCATTTATGCCCCCCTCTTCCTGTGGTGTATGTAATGTTTCCGAGGAGAATAGAAGGTAACTTATATCGAAACATCTAAAAAACATTAAGTTAACCACCCTACTTTTCTTATATTGAGCGCTTTAATGTAACGCTGGTCTATGTAATCTTATTATTAAAGTAATCTATGATATATATATATAAATATATAAATAAATACATACACACACACACACGTGTGTGTGTGTGTGTGTGTGCGTATGTGTGTATACATACACGCACATGCGCGCGTGCACAAAGATGCCTGACAACTCTTGGCTGAAACCGGTATGATAAATTCCTTTTTTGTAAATAAATGTTTTGCTGTTCTATGAGAAAATCCCATTAGCATTTTCTACTGTTTTTCCTTTTTTACTATTATATATATATATCTTCGTTGACGCTGTACTAAAATTTGTATATATATATATATATATATATATATAGTATGATGCCGCTCTGTCAAAGATGGTGATGTGACAGTTGTGTAAGACATGAGGATATAAAGAGTACTCATAAAAGTAGGGTAAGATGCCAATCTTCCACATGGTGATGCGAAAAATTTGCAAATCCAGTTACCCTTCTCAAGTCGTGTATTGTAGTGAAATATCAGAAGGTTATATCGAAGCTGGTAGAGCACCCACTCCAAAGGACAGGTTGGGTATAGAGTTAATTCCACAATAATTACCAAACCATACTTGAGAACACCTAATCATCATCATCATCATCATCACCGTTTAACATCCATTTTCCACACTAGCAAGGATTAGACGAGTTGTCCTGTTGTGAGACAGGCTAGGTCAGATGACCATGTCTTACTCATACATAACTGATTTTGACTTGGTTTCTATGGCTGGATGCCCTTCCTAATGCCAACCACATTTACAGTGCTTTTTGTCATGACACCTTTACGACCACTCCACAGTGTGGACTGGATGCCTTTTGTCTTGACGCCTACATGACCACTTTACAGTGTGGGTTAGGAACTCTTGTGTCACCAATACAACCACTTTACAGTGTAGGCTGGGTGCTTTTTGTTGTGACACCTACATGACCAATCTAGTGTGGACTGAGCACTCGTGGTGGTGGTACCCAAAGCGACCACTTTTCAGTGTGGACTGGGGATTTTTGGGGGAGGTGTATGGGGATTGAGGGGTAGATCTAGGGGCATGGGTGAGAAGTGGAGATTTAAGACGTAGGTACACATGGGAAGGCGGGTCCTCTGTATTACTGCATCACACCAGAGATCATGGTCCTGAATCATCACCTTTTTGAGGTGCAATTGTGCAAGGTCAGGTTTTATCACCTCATCTCAAGTCTTCCTATTCCATAGCTTCCATCAACTTTGAGTGCTCTGCACCTTTTTATACAGCCTTCATGCTTCATACTTATGGCATCTGCTTATGGACTATTCTTTGAAAACAAAAACTTCGAAGTAAGATATCTTCGACAAGCAAAAACTTTGTAGTAGAATACCTTCGACAGGCCAAATACTTCAAATCATCAATTAGGGTTAGGGTTGTTTTAATAAATGTTCTTGATGACACTGGTTTTGATTACCCTTTTATACAGATTATTGCTCAATCTTGTATTCGAAGAAGGTGTATGAAGCCAACTTTTCGATGTTTTGATTTTCTGAGTAAAATAATTTTGAAGTGAATGCACTTTGAATTATCTGATTTTGAAGAAATGTGTTTGAAGATTTGTATTCAAAGAAATGTTTTTGAAGATAAGTCTGTAAATCGTATGACATCTCCATACCAACACAATTTCCTCTCCTGCGCACCACATCTGATCCCTCTTATGCTCAATGTCTCTCTCAGTTTGTTTATGCTTTGCTGTTCATCTATATTACCATTACACATCCATTGAAGCATGGAATCTTCATGTCTTTCCAATCTTTGCAGGTCCTCTGCACATAGCGCCCAGGTCTCACTACCATGCAACATTGCTGTTTGCATACAGGCATCATACAATCTGCCCTTCATTTTGAAGAGAAAACCTTTTGTAGTTAACAGTGGTAGTAGCTCTCTAAACTTTCTCCAATCCGTTCTCACTCTGGCTACTGTGCTTTTGGAACACCCTCCTCCACTGCTAATTTGGTCACCCTGACATAGGTGTGGTGGTTTGTCACTGGTTGTCAAATGACCATATTTATTCATATATTCCAATTTGGCATGGTTTCTACAGCTGGATGCCTTTCCTAATGTAAACCACTTTACTGAGTGGGCTGGGTGCATTCCAGTATGGCATTAAGACTATTGCAATTGTTGTGTCCTTAAACCAGCCATAGAGTGGTGTTCATGGAAGGAGGAGATGTGGGCATAGTAAGAGTGGCACTGTAGGATATACATCATCATCACCACCATCACCACGGGTGCATTCTATTGAGAGAGTAGGAGTTATTGCGCCTTTGACACAACTGAAGAGTCCTCTTATTCATTTTTGGCTTAGCTGGATAGACTTCCCTTCTTATCCTTTTTTGACATAGCTTCTGCAGTTGGATGCTCTTCCTATTACTAGCTATGTCATGGGCATGCTGAAATTTGACAGCAGTGTGAGGGAGGGGGTGATCTCAGATAGTGTAGACAGTACTGTGATGAATGTAAACAGTTACCATTGCAGTTTATATGCCAACATCATACTGTCTACCTTTCCACTCTTTCACTATGTAGGCATATGGCTTAGTAGATAGGGTTTTCTGCTAGCGATCATAAAGTCATGAGATTGAGTCCTGGCAGTGTATTGTGTCCATGAGAAAAGCACTTTATTTCATGTTGTGCTTGTCCACTCGGCTAGAAAAAATGAGCTGTACCTGTAATTCAAAGAGCTGGCCTTGTGGCATTCTGTGTTAGGCTGAATCTCCCTGAGAACTACAATAAGGGTAAATGTATCTGTGGAATACTCAGTTACTTTTATGTTAATTTTTCAAGCAGACTGTTCCATTAAACGTATCAGATGGAACACGCATTGTCAAGACTGACAGAAGGCCATTAATAATTGGCAGTATCGGTAGAGGGTCGGACGCCATGCTTTGACGCATTGAGTTACGGCCCTTGCCATTCTGAGTTCAAATCCCGCCAAGGTTAACTTTGCCTTTCATCCTTACGGGGCGATAAAATAAAGTACCAGTAATACACTGGGTAATTGCTGGCTTTGTGCCAAAAGTAGAAACAATTAATAATTATATGTGTGTGTGTAGTTAGGTTTTGAAGATTTTAAATAATCTGGGTGTAAACTGTATTCAGTAAAATCTTTTACTTATATATATGACTGTGTATACGTGTGTATATATATGACATATTATATGTACATAATCAAGTCGTAGGAATGAGGAAATAAGAGAAAAATTGTGTCTGTATAATCTGTAAAATGATATATAATACTGCCATTTCTTGGATGAGAAAAAATGAATTTTCAGTCTTTAGGGATAACAGGAAATATCTTTAACTAAGCTTTGAGAAATGTTGATAAATTTCTCAAATTAAACAATCTTTTATGCATATGAATTAAATATTTTCATCTTTAAAATTTTTTATTGATGTTTTAGAACTATGCAATTAATTACTCATTAAAAAAAAGTGGGTGGGTATTCACTGTGGTTTCTAAGTATTAAAAAAAATTAAATTTAGCATTTCTATCTTATGTTATTTTAAAATGAATTAAAATAAGTTAAGAAAAAAAAAAAAAAAATTTTTCAGTGTAAATGTCTTGAACTTTATTTATTTTATGAAGTAGTTTTCTGTGTGTGTGCACTTATGTGTGTTATATTTTTTCATATCATATTAATTGCCACCTCTTTTGGAAATTCTATGCAAAAATTTCTTATTAACTCATCTCATTCATTTACTCTTGATAAGGGTTCAATTAGACAAACTATAAATATGTTTTATATTTGTTTTGTATTATTGTATTTGTTTCTTTTGCTGTTTTTCTTGGTTTTTCTTTTTAACTTGAAATAACTCAACTTTCTCCCTCCCTGCCTCTCCCCTTCTCTTTCTCTCTACCCTGGTACAGACAACAAAATTACTTCCATTGTGTATTTAGTTTTTCTTATCTTCTCCTCCTCTCCAACCACTCATTTCTTTTTATTTGTATTTATTTACTTTCTAGTCTGTCTTAACTTGACATACATTTGGCCTCATTCTTTCCTGACTGAGGCCTTCTCTCTTTCTTTCCCTCTCTTCCACACACACATACATACACACACTCTCTCTCATTCTTCCCCTTCCCTATATCTTTCTTTCTCAGTCTATGACAACCTCCCACTCCCTCTTCCACACACCTTTTTATTCTGTTTCAGGTTCTTTTCCACCCCTTTATATTTATATATTCACCCCCTTCTTTCATCTCCACTGTAGCCTCTTCCTTATTCCTCATCATTCTTCACTTCCTTCCTTCCCTGACATTTCTCTCACTCCTTCACCACCCAATCTTTTACACTCTTATTATTTATTATTTGTTACAGTCTTATCTTCCATACCCCCCTCTCCCTCTCTCTCTCTCTCTCTCATTACCACCCATATTGATCCTGTCTTTGTTTTTCATTTACCCTCCTTCCACCACCACCCTTGTTTCTTAACTTGTACCACCAGCAAGTAGCTTGATATACAGACCTCCCTCTACTTCACCCCCACCTTCCACTGCATCTTGGGTAAAGAGTTTGTAGAAAACATTTTGACTCAGCTCCATAGCTAACCCTCTTAGCTCTCAAGACTCTTTCTTCAGTCAACACACACACTCTCTCTCTCTCCGCTCATACACACCTTCACTCTTGATATCACCCTCTCTCTCTCACTCACTTTCCTGGATTTCTCCCCCTATCTCCGCCTGTTGGCTAACAGCTATCCACCACAGCTGCTTACATTTATTATTATTATTGTTATTATTATTATTATTTTTTTTTAATACTCTCTGAGCAAATATTCAAACACCTTGGCTAATAACTGCTTTGTTACTTCTGCTCTGCAAGTTCTTTTCAGCCATAGCAATTAATTTCTTCTTCATATTCATTCATTCATTGAACCAGAATGCTTTCAATTTTGATTTTGCTTCCTCCTCTGCCATTGTTGCTTTGAAATTAGAACAATATCCCAGATATGATGGAGTGCTAAGAGAATATGTCACTGAAATGTAATCAGAAATTTTGTATTGATTTACTTTGTTTAATTTTAGTTATTCTATTTGGTTTTGAATCAGACTAAATCACATTGGCAATGTAGAATAATTTAATCACTCTATAATGGATTTCTCCGAGAGTGTATGTATGTGTCTATGTATTTTGCCCCATGTATAAATGTGTGTGTGTGTGTGTACCCATCTATATTATATATATATATATATATATATATATATATATATATGTATGTGTATCTGAAACTTCGAAGTCACTTTCACTTTTCTTCTAAAACAAATAATACAGTTTTGCACTCTACCCACCAGTTTTGAGTGCTCAATCAGTTCATGTTTGAATGTTTTAAATACTACTGTAATTTAAACACACATTAAAAAAAAAAAAAAATATATATATATATATATATATATATATATATATATATATATATATATATATATATATATATATATATATATAAAATGAGTGTAGACGTGTATGTGTGAGCATATGTGTGTAAGGAGCGATTGTTCCCGATTTGAAAGTCCCTTTGCATTCCATTCTCTAAATGGTATGTTGACATAGAGAATGATTAGCTGATAACCAGTTTTCTGGTGATAAGAGAGATCAATTGAACTCAGAACACACACATACCACAAGGCATGCTGTTTGACTGTAACAGTTCCACCAATCCACTGCCCTTAGACTGATACTCTATTGGGGTTTAAGTGCCAATTTAAGCCCAGTGGCATTTGAACCTAAGGTGTAGATTGTTGGAAAAAATACCACAAGACAATCTATTCTGATAACTCTGGCGATTTGACACCTATGTTAATGTATGTGCATCACCATTACCGTTTTATGTCCATATTTCACTGGGTCATCCCATTTTCAGATGTCTTGCTCATACATTCCAGTTTGTTATGATTTCTATGGCTGGAGATGTCCTTCCTTGGTGTTTGCTACTTTACAGTATTATATATATATATATATATATATATATATATATATATATATATATCATCACCATCATTGTTTAACATCAATTTTTCCATGCTTGGATGAGTTAGATGGGTCATCCACATAATGATGAAAGTCTGGTCAGAGTTGGCTGCACTGTACCCTGCTCATAATGGAACCATATTTTGGGAGCTGGGTTTTTACGGATGCTGGATGTCCTACCTAACACCAACCACGTTTACAGTGTGGTACCCCATTTAGTCTGGGGTTTTAAGGTGGCTGGATGCTCTTCCTAACAACAACCATGTTTAAAGTGTGGAACTGGTGGCACCGTTATGAGACAAGTGTGACTAGTTGGTCTCTGGACCTGATTTGTCTCAATGTGATAACTTGCCTAACCCATGCAAGCGTGGAAAAATAGCATTAAGTGATGATGTATATATATGTGTGTGCGCACGCATTTCTACTTAGGCATTGTTAAACCACTATAGGATGAAACCTAAGCATACATGCCAGTTTTAGGTCTGCCTATCCATGCTGGTCAAGTGTGGCTATATATACATATGCATACACAAATTCATGGTTGTTTGTGTGTTACTTTTTCAGAAGAATTTGTACCTGTGTTCCTTGATCATAAGGAATCTTTGTAAGAGCCACCTACATCATACCTCTTGTACACAATACACATCTACTTATCTCCACTCTAGTATCTCTACAATTTCTTTAAGTCTACCTCTTATCTTATAAATATCGATAGTGGCAACTTACAAAGTCCACAAACACCCAATCCTCCCATGCAGAGTTTTATTTGGAGTTTCTACTCTACTCTAGATGGGTTGTATTTTGTCCACATTTGTCTAATCCATGCTAGTGTGGAAGATGGACGTTAATCGAAGATGATGATGATGATGATGATGATGATGATGATAATGATGATCTTCCCACGATGTTGGGTATTTCACTACCAGCTGGTTGAGATTCTCCTGGAATTGTCACTTTGTGAACCGAGTAATATGGTTCGAGTGAGGATGATACTATGGTCTAGATAGAGGGGAAATGGTGTTTAACCAGCAAGCTGGACGAACAAGGTTTTTTGTTGTCAGGAGAGTTCAAACAATGGCATATTATCATTGTCAATATAGGGTTTGTGGGCCACTAGCATTGTGGTCATGCATTGCCCCAACATATGGAGTATGTATACAACTTCTAGTACCGAAGAGAAATCAGTTACAGAAAAAACTATAGTAAGAGAAATAATAATTTCACTTAGCTGAAAGCTAGCAGAGTTCTTGTTATGGTTTATCTGTGGAAATGGGAGATAAATATGTCATATACTGGGGTCACAACAAAAAACAGGGACTAATATACAATATATGAAATAAGTTTGCATATAAGTAATGAAATACTAACTATTAAAGTTCTTTTTATTGTCATTTGAATGAAACATAAAATTAAATTATGTATATGATGATGATGATGATGATGATGATGATGATGATGATGATGATGATGATGATGATGATGATGATGATGATGATGATGATGATGCTTTAATTGTAGTTGGTATTAGGAAGGACATCCAGCTGTAGAAACCAAGCCAGAAACATTTCTGTATGAGCAAGACACTGACACCTGATCTGACCTGTCTCACAATGAGACAACTCATCTAACCCATGCTATTGTGGAAAATGGACATTAAATGATGATGATATTTATATATGTATGTGTATCTGAAACTTCGAAGTTACTGCCACAATATAAAATTTGGAACATTATAGTTTATATATAAATTCCATAGAGAATCTATGAGATATCGTTTAAAAGATGGTCAACAATCAGGTGAAGCTGGAGTATTATATAAATACTACCCAGGCTTTCATCACACTTAAGTAGTATCTCTGGTTGATATCCTCTAAGCCACTATATATTCAGGCAGTTATTGAAGCCAAATAAATTCCAACTAAGTATTTGCTGACATTCCATACCCAACTTTCAATTTTTGACTAACTTAGTTGTAATGAGATTTTAAATGTTCAGATAATGTTCTAATAATCTGAGATATTGGATTTTTAATGATCCCTGCATGGAAAAGGTAACTGTTTGTTAACTTATATTGACAAAATATTGGGAAAACATTAGTTTAGATTTAGTGAGCCAAACACCTAAGAAATTTTGATGTTCGGACTTGGCAACAAAATTTTTTTTGTGTAATATTATGTGATGTATGTGTCTGCATGTATATACATGTACGCGCGCGCACACGCACGCACGCATAGTGTACAAATATTTATATATCTTTGTATATGAAAGTGAATATATTTTTGTATCTGTTCAGAGTTTTAGGGAACAGTTTTGCACCTTCGGAGCTTAAATCTTGCATAGGGACACATCAT
This sequence comes from Eledone cirrhosa, assembly GCA_964016885.1. Classification (NCBI taxonomy): domain Eukaryota; kingdom Metazoa; phylum Mollusca; class Cephalopoda; order Octopoda; family Eledonidae; genus Eledone; species Eledone cirrhosa. The sequence goes on from OZ024742.1 coordinate 244,009,494, forward strand.
TGGCTATATGATTTTTCATGTCACTTTATATAAAACCAGGCGAAGCTGGAAACTACTGCTAGTATATATATGAATAATATAATAAATTTATGTTTTGAAACTGCAGTAAGGGAAATTGATGTGAGTGTAAATATCTTTATTTTAAATTTATTTTGCTCACGTCTCCCTTGTTTTGGAATTCAAAACCTAAGTTTATTAAATTGTATATATACTGCCTCTGAATTTGGTTATTTTCACAACTATTCATTGAGCTAGCTGTCTATGGTCGATTTGGACCTTATTATCTTTATTTCTGATTATATATATGTGTGTATGCGCACGTGTAGGTGTGCGTGTACAAACATGTATGCATGCATGAGTTTGTATATATTAAAAAGAATATGTTGGATCTACCACAATGTTGTTGAAAATAGTGGTTTTCATGCAGATAAATCAATAAAATAACTCTGAAATTTTCAATTTCTTGTTGGTTGCTGCTGCTGATTTGGCTCATAACTTTTACTTTACAATCTACTAGAGTTATACCATTAAATTGTTATCCACATTATTATAAGAGGTGTTGTATACCTTTAACATGTGTGGCAGATTGGCAGAATTGTTAGAACATTGAACAAAATGCTTTGCAATATTTAGTTATGGCCCTTTGCATTCTGTGTTGAAGTTGAACCAAGGTCCACTTTGCCTTTCATCATTCCAGGGTTGATAAAATAAAGTACAACTTATGTACTGGAGTCAATGTAATCAACTTTTCCTTTCCCACATATTGTTGATTTAGTGCCTAAATTATAAATCATTATATTTTTGTAACAGTTTCTGACTGTATAGTGTCATTTTAGATTATTTGAAAGCATCTCTCTCTCTCTCTCTCTCTCTCTCTCTCTCTCTCTCTCTCTCTCTCTCTCTCTCTCTCTCTCTCTCTCTCTCTCTCTCTCTCTCTCTCTCTCTCTCTCTCTCTCTCTCTCTCTCTCTCTCTCTCTCTCTCTCTCTCCACACACACATTATTTAGTTAGCAAGAGGAAGGAAGTACCTGTATTTGGGGTTTTTAACATTGACATAAAAGTGGGGTGGAAGTATCTTCAAGCTGGAGGCCTAATCTGAATGCTTGCATCTGAGTGAACTCTGCTAAAGGCACCAAATGGCCTAGTGGTGATGTTAAACTGGTCAACAGGTTAAGTCTATCATTGAAGTAAACGACAGTGTGATTTGAACTCAGAATGCAACAATCTGGAATTAACACCACAATGACAACAATTTTGCCAATCTACCACTTTATACTGCTATTTTATTTTATTGCTCCCGAAAGGAAATTGACCTGAGCAGAAAAAGGTATTATGTTTTTTTACTTGGAAATAAAGGTGTTCAGAACCAGATATGACCTCACAAATGTATCACTGATTTAAATAACATAAACCATCTTAACTAGTTCTTTACATATCTCAGCCAACATGAAAAAAGTAAAAGGTTTCTAACATTGTACATTATTTTATGTATCATACATGCATCTTTGATGAGTTGTAGTGCATCTGACCACTGTACACAATAATTTTCATTATTGTTATTATAAATAGAAACAAAGATATTATTTTTGTTGGTACCATCACCACCAACATTATCCTTTTAATGTTCATCTTATAGTTATTCCTGTGTTATTCTCGCAGTTCTAGCTATGTTAGATAAACCTTAAGTATTTTTTTTCTAACATTCCCTCTTCTACCTTTGTTTTAACTGTTACAAATGGCTGAATTAATAGATTGCCAGTGAATGGTATTATATCACATCTCTAGTGTTGTCACTCAATGGTATTATATCACATCCCTAGTAGTATCACTCAATGGTATTATATCACATCCCTAGTGTTGTCACTCAATGGTATTATATCACATCCCTATTAGTGTCACTCAATGGTATTATATCACATCCCTATTAGTGTCACTCAATGGTATTATATCACATCCCTATTAGTGTCACTCAAGGTATTATATCACATCCCTAGTATTGTCACTCAATGGTATATTACATCCCTAGTGTTGTCACTCAATGGTATTATATCACATCTCTATTAGTGTCACTCAATGGTATTATATCACATCCCTAGTATTGTCACTCAATGGTATTATATCACATCCCTAGTATTATCACTCAATGGTATTATATCACATCCCTAGTATTGTCACTCAATGGTATTATATCACATCCCTAGTGTTGTCACTCAATGGTATTATATCACATCCCTAGTATCATCACTCAATGGTATATCACATCCCTAGTATTGTCACTCAATGGTATATCACATCCCTAGTATTGTCACTCAATGGTATTATATCACATCCCTAGTAGTGTCACTCAATGGTATATCACATCCCTAGTATTGTCATTCAATGGTATTATATCACATCCCTAGTTTTGTCACTCAATGGTATATCACATCCCTAGTAGTGTCACTCAATGGTATATCACATCCCTAGTATTGTCATTCAATGGTATTATATCACATCCCTACTGTTGTCACTCAATGGTATTATATCACATCCCTAGTGTTGTCACTCAATGGTATATCACATCCCTAGTATTGTCATTCAATGGTATTATATCACATCCCTAGTGTTGTCACTCAATGGTATTATATCACATCCCTAGTGTTGTCACTCAATGGCATATCACATCCTAGTGTTGTCACTCAATGGTATATCACATCCTTAGTATTGTCACTCAATGGTATATCACATCCTAGTGTTGTCACTCAATGGTATATCACATCCTAGTGTTGTCACTCAGTGATATTATATCACATCTCTAGTGTTGTGTATTATAACCAGTAAAGACATTTAACTGACCATTCGTTTGTTTTTTTAATCTGTGAATTGGTATCATTTGTGAGTACACTTAGCTTTAGTGTAACTGACCTGTTTTGATAGCTTGTAGTATTAGATAGAAATGTATTTAACTTGGAGAACAATAGAATTATGGATGTACTATGTGGAAACTGTTTTCATTGATATGTCAACTCAAATGTTTACTGGGCATCCATTTTACCACTATTCTAGCTATCTCTCAATCATTTACTATTTTACTCTATTGTTTCTACTGCAGTTTCCCTATTCAATGTGCCATAGGACTGTTGTTAGAGAGTTACCTTCATTAATAACATGTGTAGATGCTCTGTGGATTCTTACTACTCTGTGTTAACTGTTAAATTGATCATGTGTCCAAGGTAACAAAGCATATCAGCTGTCTTCTGTTTTATTTTTACAACAAAATCAGTGAACCGGTGATTGTGAGGTTCATGTTTTCAGCTTACTGACTACATGAGTTCACAACCATACTACAGATAATATGTTCTGTTCTAGACAACATGCATTGTTGTTTTCCTTTCTCTCTTTACCTAGCTGACAATAGATGCCACTCATACTTTCTACAGTGAAATAACAAGTAGTAGGAAGGACTAACTGCTGAAAAAACATTTGCTCCTACAATATGCAAACTTTTGTTTTAATAATTAAGTTGTACTTTTAGTTGTTATTTTAATAAAGTACAATAAAATTTGAAAATGTCTGAACATTTTATTTATCATCATCATTTAGAAACAATCATCCTTTATGAAAAGTAAAGAATTTAACCCTTTAGCATTTACATTACTCTATATCTACTATTGTATTTTTGCAGTGAAGGCTTTATCTTACATAATATCTCACATAATATTGAATCTATGAGATTTTGATATTATTTATTTTGAGAACAATACCTTAACATCAGTATGTGTGGCTAGGTACATCCAGTTTGAACAGAAAGAAGTGAGAGAATTCTAGTCGGTTACAATCGGTTTAAATGCTAAAGGGTTAAACATTGCACACCCAATAGCTTAACAGCAAATTCCAAATATGTGGAATCTGATATAATTAAAATATTCTATTATTATGTCTCAGATATCTGTTTTCCCAATGATAAAAAATCATGCATATCATTCTTCTATCATATTTAATTAAGAGACCAATTCACTTATTACATCAGTTTCCTAAGAGAATAGTCCAGGGTGTTAGTATGTATTTCTGTATGTGTGAGGTTTTATACATTAGCTGTAAGAACATTCAGGTATTGGTTTTAATTTAAAGCTTCTGTAAAACACAACAAATTGCTCACTGTTTATGACAAATAGTTTTCTTTGTTCCGTTAGTCAGGCTCTGACAAGCAAACACATTTGAATAAATATTTTACCCTGGTTGTTCATACCTACATGATAAGCATTTACGTCTTAGGTCATAGAATAATTCCTGTGATTTGATTTAACTATAGTTAAAATATGTGATATATGACATTGACCAACACATATGCACACCATAATTTCCCCATGTATATATATACACACAGTATTACTGATATAATGAGTTTCCAACTAGAATCAACAGCTTTACATCTATTTCACGTTGTCAACATCTTTCGATATTTAAGATAAAATTTCTGGCTGGAGGAGCTCAGAAAAACAGATGCTTTTTCCATATAACCTCATTGACATTTATTTTCCTTTGATAATATAAAAATTGCAGAGTTACACATCAAACCATGCTCTGTACAGAAACAAAACAAAATAGAAGGTTAACTCCAGTGGAAATTATTTATAAAGCTTAAAATAAATTCTTTTTGCTTTCTTATTCACAAGGCCAACAGTTTTGGGGACAGGAAATTCAATTAAATCGACCCCAGTGTGTTACTGGTACTTATTTTATCAACTTTGTAAGGATGAAAGGCAAAGCTAACCTAAGCAGGATTTGAACTCAAAACGTAAAGGGATGTAACTCTATGCTGTTGTCCAACGCTCTATCGATAATGCCCCAATCCTTTCATATTAAAAATAATAAACCGGAATATGTATTGTTAATAATAATGCACGATAGATTTTACATAGATTTGACCACCTCCAATTTATAAAGGTTTATGAACTGAAAAGTTACACTGTTAATGTCTTTCTCAAAGGTCGTAGTGATGAAAATGGAGCTAGTGTTTGTGGAAGTGGAGCTCCATTGACTTACTTAGTGCCAGTTTCAATATTGTAATAAATTTGATATCACTTTTACGTAGCTTTGTTGTAATGTATATATTGATTTCGACTAAGTAAATATTTCCATTGGTCAACGTGGTCTACATCTTTCATATCCTGGCAGAATATATTTTTTTCTCTTACAGCCTTAGCTATAAAAACACATGGGAAATTAATGGGATTTCTTTGCTAGGAAAGAATAGATAGGTATATCCAAAGGAACAGTCTTTGAGGATGAAAATAATTGTTTCTGAGATTGGCCCAAAGCCAGAAATTTGGGGCTAGGGTTAGTTGATTAAATTGACTTCAGTATGAATAGATGAAAGACAAAGTTGAACTCAATATGTAAAGAACCTGAAGATGATATTTTTTTGCTGGTTTCAATCTGTGGCTATGCTATGACATCAGCTTGAAAGGATTTAGTACTTATTTTTGAAGTCTGTACTTATTATTGACCTCTTCTTGAGAACTGATAAGTTAGAATGTAAATAGATATTAAACATAAATTGTGCACAATACATATACACATATGATGATGATGATGATGGCTCTCCCATTCAGTTTCTGCTTACCAAATTTCATTCAAGGCTATAGAGGAAGATATGTCTAAGGTACCAGTGGGACTGGATCTGAAGCCATGTGGTTGCAAAGTGAACTACTTAATCACAGGGCCATGACTGCACCAATGCTGATGGTGACGACGATAACAACAGAATAATTTCTTACATTATTACAAAGCCAGAAAATTTAGTAATGGGGTTATACTATTATATTGATCCCCAGTACTTGACTGGTATTTTATTTTATGAAGGTGGTTTGGAGTCATTAGAACATTGAATAGAATGCTTCGTTGAATTTGTCCCCCCACCCCCTCCACCCAGTTAATTTCCCACCAAAGTCAACTTTACTTTTCACCCCCAGTCCTCTTTCTCTCAATAGCTGTGTTCAAGTCTGGAGAGAGATGGGCCCCACCAGGTTTTATGTCACTACATCACACAATTCAATCAAGATTTAAAGGCCCATAACGTCACTATATTTTTATCAACAACATAAAAAATAAAAGTTTGTGCTGAGTCATGACTACTTATTTTTCACATTGCATAATTAATTAGGATTTAATTTAGAAAAATATTATGACACATTAAAAATATTTATATATTATTGTTAGTAAATATTATTAATATTATACCTCTAAATATGTTATTGATAATATCATAGATTAATCTCCCCACGAATACTGATCTTAACAATTCTGTCATGATTTAAGGTTGTAGCTATTTGATTTCCCCTAAATTACCGATGCATTGGAAAAAGTATATACATCACAGCTGTATTTATCTTCCTTTCCTTTCCCTTCTCTATACATCTGAGCTGCCGTGCCTCTCTTTAAAAAACCAAACCAAAACAAAACAAAAATAAAAAATCATCAATTCATAAATGAGCTTTTAATGAATTAAACATTTGAGTTACTTCCCTTGTTCCAATAGATTTTTCAAAATAGATCAATTGCATAATTATCTCTATTTGTTGTGAGAAATATAATACGGTCGAGATTTTACACACACACCTCTCTCTCTCTATAAATATATATTTATATATATATATATGCAGGACGTCCCCCAAAAATGTATACACACTTTGATTACATGTACAGGCAATATTTATTAGAATGCTGTTGAAGTATGAATACATTTTTTGGGACACTATATATATATATATATATATATATATATACACACACAAAGCTTCATAAATTTATATAGTTATATTTTATGAAGTATAAGTTAAATATATATTTCAGCCAACAAATATATGTATGAAAACTCAAACCATCTATTTTTTTAATTTTCTCTTTTCAATTTCATATGATATTTTCAATTTCGTAGTTTTATTTAATTATTTATTTATTTTATTAGAACCCATTAGTAACGATTATTTGTTTTAGTGTTTTCTGCATCAATTAAAAACATTTATATAAATCTAAAACAAACAAATTGATATTACGCACGCACGCACGCACGTACGCACGCACGCACGTACGCACGCATTGCCTTCTACTGAAGATGTTTTAGTAGCTTTATTATTATAATCTGCACTAGTTTAAATTATCTTTTTGAATTGAAAGCAAAGCACCTTCGATTGTAAAATAATTTAAATGCACACACACTTGTATGTATACACAGTTATATATATATATATATATATATATATATATATATATATATATATATATATGCGTGTGTGTGTATACATGCAAGTGAGGCGTTTTGTTACTCTGGAGTTTCACCTGTGTACTCATAGGATCAATGCATTATATACATACACGCACATGAACATGCACACATTTTTTAAATGCATATGTGCGTGTGTGTATAACACTCGAGGTGGTAGTGGTGGTAGTAATGGTAGTGGTAACAGCTGCAGTAGTAGTAACAGTGATAACAACTGCAGTAGTAGTAGCAATGGTAACAGCAGCCGCAGTTGACTGTTGACGCTTCTGATGATGAATGTTCCAATTGTTTGATCAGCAGACCAGCCTGTTAATAAAATTAACTTGATACATGTACATTTAACATAATTCTCAGGGAGATTCAGCATGACACAGTGTGTAACATAGTGGTCCCTTTAAATTATTGGAGCAGCATGAAATAAAGTGTCTTGCTCAAGAACACAACATAATGCTGGTGATTGGACTCAAGCTCATGAGCCAAAGACCCTTACCACTAAGCTACATGCCTTTGCATGCGCGCGCGCGTGCGTGTGTATAAATATATAATATATTTAATATTTCAAACGCTTAACATGTATGCGCAACCATAGTTTTCGGGGCCCAGTTATGGCCACCACTGTAGTAGAGGAGCTGTTTCAAAACTGACCTCTCATCATGTTCCAGGACATCTACAGATATCCTGCATACATACATACATACATACATACATACATACATACATACATACATACATACATACATACATACATACATACATACATACATACATACATACATACATACATACATACATACATACATACATACATACATACATACATACATACATACATACATACATACATACATACATACATACATACATACATACATACATACATACATACATACATACATACATACATACATACATACATACATACATACATACATACATACATACATACATACATACATACATACATACATACATACATACATACATACATACATACATACATACATACATACATACATACATACATACATACATACATACATACATACATACATACATACATACATACATACATACATACATACATACATACATACATACATACATACATACATACATACATACATACATACATACATACATACATACATACATACATACATACATACATACATACATACATACATACATACATACATACATACATACATACATACATACATACATACATACATACATACATACATACATACATACATACATACATACATACATACATACATACATGGTGGTGGCTGCCAACTCGTTTTCGAGTACGGCCACTACTTTATATCCACGTAGAACTCCTAACGATGCGCTGAACGAATGTGACTTTAGTCCAGCCAGCGACTTGAAAACTCTGGTACAAACACTACACTTGTGACAATTATTGACACATAGTGCTAGGCCCATGGTACCATGTGACGACAAGTGCAGAGAGATCTCCAGATATAAAGCAATGCCTGTGCCGTGAAGCTTTTATAGTGAGCAAAGGCACTGCACAAAGCCAGTCCCACTCTCTTAACCAAGATGATATTTACCAAAAAGAACAAGTCAACATCATTGGATACCATCATACATACATACATACATACATACATACATACATACAAATTAATGTGTGTGGGTGTATCCACCAGTTAACCCCATGTATCTTCATATTAACAATATTTAAAGTTGCCATCAACATTTGTTTATGTCCATCGTAAATAATACATAACAAACTGTAATTACATTGCAAAAGTGTGTGTGTGTGTGTGTGTGTGTATCATCCTGGGGTTCTGTAACCAGGCACTGGAGAAAGGAGTTGCCCCGAATCAGTCTAAGATCAGTAACATTGTCCCAGGTCATGGTTTTCATTGACTTTAGGAAGGCCTTTGATTCTGTGGACCGCCACTGCCTGATGAAGATCTTACAGGCTTATGGAATCCCCAAGAGGATAGTGGACTTGATATCACTGCTCTACACCAACACCAAAGCCCAAGTCGTTACACCTGATGGATGACAGAGTTCTTTGAGATACTGGCTGGAGTGCTCCAGGGAGATACATTGGCTCCCTACCTTTTTATCATCGTAGTGGACTATTGTATGCGCCTTGCACTGGAGAAACACCAGGACTCTGGCTTTACTGTAGCACCGGCCCAGAGCAGGAGAGTTAAGGTGAAAAAGATATCAGATGCCGAATTTGCCGACGACATAGATTTGGTGACAAATATAGTGAAGGAGGCAGAGGATTTGATGCGGGAGGTTGAGACTGTGTCGATGAGTGTGGGGCTGAAAATGAATGAGACTAAAACAAAATATCTGGTAGAGAATGTTGAGAAGCCAGAGGGGATCACTAATGTAGGCGGGAAGCCACTAGAATTAGTTGAGGACTTCCTGTATTTGGGAGCAAAGATTGGGAATACGGAAGATGATGTGGTTGAGAGGAAGAGCAAAGCCTGGGTGGCGTGCCACAGCTTGAGATCGGTGTGGAAGTCGGACCTTCGTAAAGACCTGAAAATCCGCCTCTTCATTGTTGTAGTGGAGTCTGTGCTGCTGTACGGGTCTGAGACTTGGACACTGACCAAGAAACTGACTCAGATGCTACACGAGAATGCTGAGGATGGCTCTGAACATTAATCAGTATACACTGAGGATGAAAAACTCAGAGCTGTATGGGAGCCTCCCAAAATTCAGCTTAAAAGTGACACAGGGGAGACTGAGGTTAGCTGGACATGCTCACCGACATCCAGAGTTGACATTGCACTCAGTGCTCCTGTGGGAGCCCCTACATGGACACACTGGAAGAGAAAGACCCTAAGGACAGGCACTGGTCTGTTGGAGACGCAGGACATGGACGCAGGACATGGCAGTGATAATGAGGGACAGAGACCGCTGGAGAGAACTCATCCATGGATCTTGGGAATTTTACCTGCCGTAGAGAATATATATATATATATATATATGATGATGATATTCAAACACCAAAGTCATCCAGTCTCCAAGTAAAGAGAAAAAACAAATGTAAATACATAATTAGTACAACTGGTTAGCACTATAGTTCAAAACTTCACAATTATCTCTATAGAACTGTCTAAATAACAATTATATTTGATATATATATACATTTACATACATCAAATAACAATTTAGTTTTCTCAAGGATTCTTATCTCTATTCTCAGTAGTTCTGCAAGAGTTTCAATTTGTCTTCTTCTGTTATGTAGCTTGTTAAGTGATATATAACTAAAAACTCGTTGGGTATATAAAGTCCTGTCTTTGACTTCCAATCCCAATACTTATTGTAATTTTATATCTAAGTAGCAATGGCTATAGACCAGTAGTTTTCAAACTGTAGGCCTTGGGACGCTAGTATGTCACAAGATGTAATTAGGTGCCCCAGGAAAGAGCAAGATTCTATTTCAAAATGTGAAAAACACAAATTGAAATTCTTAATAAAGTTCATATATAACTGTCAAAGTGAGAAACAACTAAATTAAGGATGAAAACATTGCCAAAAAAACACTGAGTGCAGTTTTTATTATTATTTTTTTTTTCATTGATAACATTGTTCAATTTATTGTCTAAAGAAAGAAATGCAAATAATGAAACAACAGAAGTGTGTGGTTGATGAGTGAGGTTATTGTTAATATGTAACTTAAAGAGTTGGACGTGAGTGTCTCTTGTGAACACATTGGAAATAAGATAGTCCTATGAGAATCCTTCTTTGGAATGAATAGCTGCTGTAATGATTGATTTGTGCTCTAGGGATTGAGGTCTATTATAGGCATTTAGAAGTGAATATAATTGGTAAGTCTAAGTGGTAGAAGAGTAAATCCCATACAGATAGTATAAGAGAAAAGAGAAATAAGACTCCATATGACATTTGGATTTTTCAACAGGGAACTTTCTTCTGTATGTAATCTCATATGTAAATTAAGATATGCACCATCTCAGTAAAAAAGCAACACTTTTCAATTAATCAAATTTGAGTTCTGTAGAGAGAGAATTGAAACATGTGGCAAATAAAGAAATCATTATTTAAAGAGGATTGCGGATTGGCAGTATGAGTAGATGCTTTGCAGCATATAGTTACATCCCTTTATGTTCTGAATTCAAATCCTACCAAGGTTAGCTTTGCCTTTTATCCTTACGAAGTTGATAAAATAAAATACCAGTAAAGCACAAGGGTCGATTTAATCAACTTTCCCCTACCCCAAATTGTTGGCCTTGTGCCTAAACCATTATTTAAATGGAAGAATATATAGTCTCTTTGATACCATTGTCTTTGTTGAGAATTATAAGGTTCTCAGGGGAAATTTCTGAAGATGTGTTATGAAAGAGAATAATTTAGTATTTTGGTATTGTTATTTGTTGTACTTGAAAGCATGAAACATTATTTGTAAGTCACTGAAGCTGCTACTATATTTTATTTTATTTTTCAACATGTTTCAGTCGTCAGTACAAAGGAGAAACTCTAAAGTACTGACACTCAAGCTTGGCCTTAATAAAGCATGTATCAATCTCTACTATGGTATTGGGGTCTCATTCTCATGACCATCAACACTAAATGTGTGTGTGATATCAAAGTAAGAGTAAACCTCTTTACTTGGAATTTGTGGATAAGGAGAGAGTGTTTAACAATATTCTCCTGGTATCTAGTGGGCACTAAGGCAACAGCTAGGTATGGGCATGTGACTTGTGAGGGCTGTGCAGACCATGTGGGGAGGTGAAACCAGCAAGGTGAGCATAGTGATGAATTTAAAGTCCTCAGGCCATTTCTGTTTATTGTTGTTCTTCTGGCTATGACAAAGAAGTTTTGGTCTGGTACTCCAAAGGAGCCCCTGTGTTCTGATGGGCTGGTCCTTATAGCTGACTATGTGGAAAAGTTATAGGAAAAAATTCCAGACATGGAATCTGGAATGGGGTGGGTGGGCTAAAAGTAAACATGGCGAAAACTAAGGTTTTGATTAATGAGAAGGAAGTCAGGAGCCTGATACTATCAGAGAAGTGACCTTGTTCTCCATGTCAGTGATGAGCGGTCAGAAGTTCCATAAGTTGCATACAGTGGATTCACAAGAGATGTAGTGAGATGACAAGCAAGTTGACAGAGAAGATAGCCTTTGTATGTGGCAAATAAGTGTGTGTGAAATAAATTTCCCCAGTTGCTTGGGCGACTCCCTAGTAGTTGTTGATAGATTTTCTTGCTTTGATGATCTAGTTTGCAATACTAGGTGGATGGCTCTGAAAGTCTGATAGCTGGCATGAGAATGGGCTGGAGAAAGTTTAGAGAGCTAGTACCTTTAGGAGTGTGTGGTGGGTTGTATGATGCTTTCATGTCAGCAACAATGTAGAGGATGCGGGAACGCTGGAGAGAGGTGGGGTGAGTATGCTCTTCAGTCAAATCATAGACATGGCAACCTTCTTAGTGCTGTGCCTATTATAAAATGAACGGTGGATTCTGTAGATTGTGAAGGACATAAATAAGTGAGACACTTCTGAGAGATTAGTGGCTCTTAATAAATACTGACTGATGACCTGTTCAGCCCTGGCTAGCAGGGAAAATGGGCATTAAATAATTGTTTCTATTTTTTGGCATAGGGCCTGCATTTATCCCAGTGCATAACTGGTACTTTATTTTATCGACGCCGTAAGGATGAAAGACAAAGTTAACCTCGGCAAGATTTGAACTCCGGCTGTAAAGGGCAGTAACTCTATGATGCAAAGCATGGCGTCCGACCCTCTACCGATACTGCCAATCCACGGGCATTAAATAATAATAATAATGATGATAATATATATATATATATATATATATATCTACCTCCACACTCCTATTTCGTATCAAGTCCAAATAGCCAATCTATTGCTAAAACAATCTACATTTTTTGTTATCATTAATTGTTAGATACGAGAGTTTTTGTCGTATTGAACAGAACAAATTTTGTATTTTTGTTAATCGCTTGTTAAATGCAAGGACCTCATTCAATCATTACCTTCTATCTAGCTACCCAACACCCCTCCCTCCCGCCCCCACGCACCACCATTGCTATTACGTGGACCAATCATAAGCCAGAGCCCCACGCATCACCAGTATTATTATTACGCGGACCAATCATAAGCCAGAGGCCTATACTATCGCTTGCCTGGTTGCCTTTCGATATATGATGGATGGATGGACTGCGGAATCCTGGAGAGTGGAGGAGAGAGAGAAAAATCTGGACGCTCAGCGACAATGCCAAAGATAAAGATAAAGACAAATTCACCTCGTGGACGAGAATGCGAGCACTCCTCATTGTTTCGACCGCGGATGGCTAACATAACCCCATCCCCCACCGCCCCCAACCCCCAAACGCAATCCAAAACTTCAGAGTTGGTACCATAAATGTAGGCACCCTAAAGGGTCGCGCTAACGAGGTTGTAGAAATGCTTGAACGTAAGGAGGTCGATGTTTGTTGTATTCAAGAGACCAGGTGGAGGGGTGGGTCTGCTAGATTCATTGAGGGTAAAAAACGATGTTATAAGCTTTTCTGGGTGGGAAACGACGATGGGCTGGGTGGAGTAGGAATCATGGTAGCAGAAAAGTGGGCAGATAAGATAATAGACGTAAATAGAATGAACGACAGAATAATTAAAATACGACTTGTCCTCAATAGAACTACGGTGACAGTAATATCTGCGTACGCACCCCAATCCGGACTGCCCGGCACTATAAAAGACAGATTCTATGAGACACTGATGCTAACTACCTCCCAAATATCCGACAGTGACTATATAATTATTGCAGGCGACCTAAATGGTCACGTTGGACAACATTGTGACGGCTACGACGAAATCCATGGAGGCTATGGGTTTGGTACTAGAAATGAGGAAGGCTCCAGAATCCTGGAATTCTGTGATGCAAATAACCTAACTATCTGTAACACTAACTTCAAAAAACGTGACAATCACCTGATCACCTATAGATCCGGGGAACACACAAGCCAGGTAGATTATATCCTTACCAGAAGACGTGACAGAGTGTCTGTTGTAAACACTAAATCCCTCCCCCATGAAGAATGCACCTCCCAATATAGACTGATAATTAGCGACCTCATAGTCAGGACGAGACGTACTCGACAGCAGAAGAGGACTATCCTCAGGAGAAAAATATGGAAGCTAAAGGACCCCACAGCCAGAAATAAATTTCAAAGCATATTACTTGATGCTTTCGACAGTAAGGAAGAACATTTAGAGTCGGACAATATAGAGGGACAGTGGGAATTTCTGAAAGCAAACCTGCTGTTGGCAACAGATGAAGTCTGTGGCTGGAGCAGGCCTGTAGGCAGGGGGAGAGTAACATGGTGGTGGAACAGTAAGGTGGAGGGGTCAATTAAGGCCAAAAAGCAGGCTTGGAAAGTATGGCGGGATGTGGGGAAGTAGAGAAGACTATCAAGTGGCCAGGAGGGAAGCTAGGAGACAAGTGTACTTAGCAAGAAGGGAAGCTGAGGAAAGAAAGTTCAAGCATGTTCTACAACGCGATGACCAAAAACGTGAGGTGTTCAGGATTGCTAGGCAATGCGTCAAGGAAAACCGTGATATTGTCGGGGAGAAGTGTGTACTTAACGATGATGGCATACTTGCCACCACCGACGCTGATAAGAAGGTAGCTTGGAAGTGTCACTATGAAAGGCTACTAAATGAGGAGAATAAATGGGAGAAAGACAATCTCCCCCATATCGACCCAATAGAGGGACCAGCAGTGTTAGTCGAGGGGAGTATAATAAGTAAGGCAATCAAGGATATGAAGACGGGTAAGGCGGCTGGGCCTTCGGAAATAGTTGCTGAGATGCTGAAGGCATCTGGCACGGTGGGACACACCATGGTCACCCGCATAGTTAACCAAGTCGTACAGAATGGGGTTGTTCCGAAGGACTGGCATAGCAGCATCATCGTTAACTGTTATAAGGGTAAAGGAGACGCCCTAGATAGGAGTAACTATAGAGGCATTAAATTAATCGACCAGGTCATGAAGGTCACGGAAAAAGTAATAGCACAACTAATCAGAGAGAGAATTGACCTAGATGAAATGCAGTTCGGGTTTGTGTCAGGCAAAAGTACGACAGACGCTCTTTTCATTGTACGACAACTACAGGAGAAGTACCTAGCTAAAGGTAAACCCCTCTACTTAGCTTTTGTCGACTTGGAGAAAGCCTTCGACAGAGTCCCCCGCTCCATTATCTGGTGGGCTCTTAGAAAACTAGGCGTTGACGAATGGCTTGTGAGAGCTATACAAGCCATGTATAAAGAAACAGTCAGCAAGGTTAGAATTAACAACGAATATAGTGAAGAGTTTAGCGTAAAAGTTGGCGCCCATCAGGGCTCTGTTCTCAGCCCCCTACTATTTATTATTGCCCTTCAGGCTATAACAGAGGAGTTCAAGACCGGCTGCCATGGGAACTCCTATACGCAGACGACCTGACACTCATAGCGGAATCAATGGCCGAGCTAGAGAAGAAATTCCAAACATGGAAGCACGGCCTAGAATCAAAAGGACTTAAAATTAACCTGGCTTAAACTAAAGTGCTAGTTTGTAGGAAAGAAAATAAGGCGGCGGTCCCTTCTGGGAAATGGTCGTGCTCGGTGTGTAGGAAAGGCGTAGGTAGAAACTCCATTTTATGTCCTAAATGCAAAGTATGGGTGCATAAAAGATGTAGTGGGATCATAGGTAAGCTAACTAAGAACATAGATTTTACATGTGGCCGGTGCTCTGATGCAATAAGTAGCAGCAAGTGCCCACAAAATACTAGCTCTTTCAATTGCGCAGAGGGTTCTATAGAAATAGTGGACAGCTTCCGTTACCTGGGTGATAAAATCAGCAGTGGGGGAGGGTGCTCTGAAAGTACAGTAGCTAGAGTCAGAACTGGTTGGAAAAAGTTCAGAGAGCTTATACCACTATTAGCTGCTAAAGGGTTCTCCCTAAAAATGAAAGGCAGGTTGTACGATGCCTGCATACGAACAGCAATGTTGCATGGCAGTGAGACCTGGGCATTGTGTGCAGAGGATATACGCAGACTAGAGAGGAACGAAGCTTGCATGCTCCGCTGGATGTGTAACAGTAATATACATGAACGGCAAAGCATAAACGAACTAAGGAAAAAATTAGAAATAAGAGGGATCAGATGTTGTTTACTCGAGAGAAGGCTACGTTGGTATGGACACGTGATGCGCATGAAAGTCAATAGCTGTATAACAAACTGCAGGGCAATAAAGATAGAAGGTAGCCACGGAATAGGCAGACCTAGAAAAACCTGGGACGAGCTGATAAACTCCGACCTCACACACTTACACCTCTCCAAGACAATGTCACTGGACCGAGACCTTTGGCGGTACTCAGTAACAGAGAAGACCCGCCTTACCTAAATACATAGTAAAACCTACTACAGCCAGTAGGCATCTCTAATAAAATACCCCCCCCCCCCCCCCCCTACATTAGGCTGATTGTCCTAGAATGTATAACATAAAACGATTAGTGCAATAACCAAGGTGATAAAGTAAGGAAAACTCAGCTGCAGACTAAAACTAGCCATTCAAATGTTAAGAATTTACATTTTTCTAGTATTTAAATGGAGATATTGAAATATCTCCCTAAATGAAATGCTAGCCTATCTTCTCTTCTTTGCCCACTTATTCTTGAGCAGAGTCCTCAGACACACCTTCCACCAATTATTTTGTTTATTTAGGTGATTTCTAGTTTATCTTCTAAGTTGAGTTGAATAAATTGCCTTGCTTATAAGAACCATTGCAATAAGGTGAAATTTATATTTTATTATGGAGTATTTATTTTTCACACATTCAGCCCTCACAAGATGTCTCAAACATTTTGAAAATGAAGATTTGTATACATGCATACACAAATGCACTCACACATATATATCTGTATGGTATTTATATTTGAGTTGTAACCACTAGTTTTATTGAATCCAGGACTCAGAGAAAAATGTTGATAATCAGGAAGAAAATGAACACAGACAGTAAATAAAAATATACCAAAATCATAATTAAAATGACTGTTAGCTTCTTCAGATCCAATAAGAGACAGACTCAATTCAGAAATAATATCTACATCAGAAAAGCTTCTTTTAGCTGTTTAGTTCTGTGCCAGGATAACCTTGTTCTGACTTTAACCTAGATCTTTCATTCCATGTCAACAACTCTTCTCAATCAATACTGATTGTTTCCTCCAAGATTAATCGAAATAGAAAATTATTTGCTTCTTCTTCATCTTCATCTAGATATGGACAATTGGTAATATGTCTTTCTGAAAATGCAAAATTAGTTTTGTTTTTCTTTCTTTTTCATTTCTTCTTCTTATCTCTTTTTTTTTTTTCAACTCATCTAATTGTGTACATGTTTGTGTATGTACACACTCAAGTCTCTCTCTCTCTCTCTCTCTCTCTCTCTCTCTCTCTCCCATACACACACAGAGAAATATCCCCAATTTTGAGTGTGTGTTTGGGGTGGGTGGGGGTGCATATATGCAATAATCAACAAGAAATAAGCCTCATGCCTTTGGCAAATATGCTGTTTCCCTATTCAACCAACACTAAATTTGTTTTTAAATTTAGCTACATATATCTCAATGTTTATAGAACTCTCTATCCCAAATTTCAACGACCCTTGGAGCCAG
The DNA here is from genome assembly GCA_964016885.1 of Eledone cirrhosa. Lineage (NCBI taxonomy): Eukaryota > Metazoa > Mollusca > Cephalopoda > Octopoda > Eledonidae > Eledone > Eledone cirrhosa. Next base: position 244,027,443 of record OZ024742.1, read on the forward strand.
TGTTTATCTCTGGTTAAGTAGATGAGAGATAACTCTTCTCCTGGATAGGAAGCTCGGCTATTCAGGATAACTTTTATTAGTATTGGGAAAACTGAATTCAGCATTGTAAGCCTAAGAACCATTCACCATTTCCATATTGCTGCTACTACAGCATGTAGTTGTGAATTATCCAAACTTTTAGTCAGAATAACAGTATTATGTAGATGATCTGATTACTTCTTTAGGTATCAGAGGGACAGTGTCTAGCCATTGCAATTTTCATTTTAACCCTTTAGCATTTAAACCGGCCATATCCAGCCAGAACTCTCTCACCTCTTTCTGTTCAAATTGACTGTAACTGGCCAATCATACTAATGTTAAGATATTATTTTCAAAATAAATAATATTAAAATCTCATAGATTCGATATTATGTGGAGTAAAGACTTTACCGCGAAAATACGATGGTATATATAGAGTCATCATCATCATCATCATCATCATCATCGTTTAACGTCCATCTTCCACGCTTGCATGGGTTTGGACGTGAATTTTCCCACTTGAGGCAGGATTGGTTGTCTTGCTCGTATAGGACTGTCTGGCGGGTTTTCTACGGCTGGATGCCCTTCCTAACATAATGTTAAAGGGTTAAACTGTAAGATATACATATTTGATGACTTCTTTGGGGTTTCTTTGTTGCTGTTTTTTGTGTTTTTTTTTGTTACATATAAATGTCCCACTTTTTTTTATATAATAAGTAAAAGCTAAAAAAAAATATCTGAGTCCTATGCAAACATTAAATGTTTACATGCCATCAAATATATGGTATATGTATGTATGGCATATGTGTGTGCACTCAAGCACACACACAGGCACAAGGAAACTTCTATGTGGTGACACAACACACAGATGTATTAGATATTGTAAACAGATATATTGGATATTGTAATCAAGGATTCACTAAACTTGAAATTTAATAAAATAAACCCAGAATGGTCACACCTGGAATGTATTTGGTCATGATCTGATTGATCCAGGCTGGCTGTTACTAAACAACAATAACATGCACACATTTACTCATACCCCATGTTAAAGAGATGTATGTTTGTGTGTGTGCATGTGCGTTAACCCGTAAGCATTTAATTACTCTATATTTATTGTGTTTTCACAGTAAACACTTTATCTCACATAAATCGAATCTGAGATTTTGATATTTATTTTGAGAACAATACCTTAACATAAGTATGAACAGCTGGTTTGAACAGAAAGAGGTGAGAGAATTCTGGCTGGATATGGCCAGTTTAAATGCTAAAGGGTTAATGGATGTTGACAAGTTTCTTATGGGTGCATTGCTGAATGATTAAAAAATCCGCTTCTGGACTTTAGAGTTTCACATTCAGTCCTACTGAGTGGCACCTTGAGCAAGTATCTTCTACCATGGCCTCAGATTGATCAACACTTTGTATATCTATCTGTAATTGGTAGATCCAGCCTTGTTCTGGACAATGCCATTCTAACTCTGCCTGAATATTAACGATTAGTATTCAGAAAATCAAGTGGGAAAATATGGAAATTTAATAGTATTTCTTAGAGAAATACTGTTGACTAGGAAACTCAGACCCAAGAAAATATACTCCTACCAGTGAACCAGCCACAGATTCATAATAGGTTTTTTTTTAAAAAATCTTTATTTACAAAATGAATAGGTATCTCTCTTATTTTTCCTCTCACTTTCTCTCTCAATCATACTCATATATATGTTATATAAGATACTCACTGAATACATTGTCTGGCAGAGTGCACCACTGTCCTCAGGGGAGGGTTTGTCAGTTTATTGTGCTGCCTACTGCTTGTAATGCTACCCAGTGCTAGGAACCGTACCACCTTGTGATATCTATTTACATTTATAAGGACCGAGCCACTGAGCATTAAAAAAATATGTCTTGTTCACACAGGAGTAGTGGCAAGGATATGAAGTATAGACCCTTCAGCTTGTAATTTGCCTTTCTATCAATACAGTCAGCTGCAACTACACAAAACTAAAATGTCCTGTAAGTCTTAATGAGTTATTGAGTCACCTCTAAATACTTCATATAGAGTGTAGAAGGTTACAGCTAGGAATTGAAATTATGAAGAATAAAGAAAGTGAAATGACTCAAGCAGTAATTGAACCTGTCTTGCAGATTTCATTCACTCAGAACTTATTGCTACATACACATGTATAGAATTGTTTTTATATGCACCAGCACACATACACATGTATACATGCATCAAATATATATATATATATATATGGTGTGATTTTTATACATGTAGAATGTTAAATATGTATAAAATAATACATTTTTATACTGGCAAAATACATATGACATTTTTTTCATAAGTTAGAAAGGAAAGGGCTGTGACCATGACCTTTCCAGTCCTTCCCTGATTGATGAGATTGATATAAATAATCATCATTTGTTGTCCTTTTTTTAAAATCTTACACAAATTCTTCAATGATTTGTCCCCTCCCTCCCTCCCCCATATGTGCTTTTACACTTTTGTTCAACAACCCCTCACTATCTGTACCCCCCCCCCATTTATCTATACCCGCTCTCTCTCTCTCTCTCTCTCTCTCTCTCTCTCTCTCTCTCTCTCTCTCTCTCTCTCTCTCTCTCACAGAGCTTCTAAGGTAAATGCTATATAATCGCCTCTGTGAAAATAGATTAAACAATCCTACTCATACATAACTTACAGGCCTTTAACTTGAAATAAATACAAAAGAAATTTTCGTTAATAATAAATTATTGCTTTTCTAAGCTATATTTCTTTTCCTTGACTTTACCCCCCTTCCTTTGTGTGTGTGTGTGTGTGTGTGTGTGTGTGTGTGTATGATGTTTTGCACTTCCTGCTTGCTTAGTTGGTTAAAGTGTACAATTGTAAAATCCTTGACGTTAAAACTTTCAGCTTAGAAACAATGTTGTTTTAATTTTTTTTTTTTTTTTTTTGTTTAGAATCTTTTGAATTCTTTCAAAAGAATTAGATATTTTTCAACGATTGCATAAGAACAGAAAATGTAATACAAAAATTCTTTGATTCTTTTTTGGTTTATTTTTTAAAAATATAATTTTTCTTTATACATTTTCTTTTCTTAAAATAGTTGTTTCATCATAATTTCTACATAGATTTAGATATAAATCATTTTGTTTATGTGTGTGTATAGAAAAACGAGCAGGCAGCATGGTTTCCTTCTTTTTTTGTATGTTTTTGTACATGAATTGCATGCACATGCATGTATACAAACACATATACAGTCACTTCATATCTCTCTCTCTCTCTCTCTCTCTCTCTCTCTCTCTCTCTCTCTCTCTCTCTCTCTCTCTCTCTCTCTCTCTCTCTCTCTCTCTCTCTCTCTCCCTCCCTCCCTCCCCTCCTCCCCCCCTCTCTCTCTCCCCCCCCTCTCTCTCTCTCTCTCTCTCTCTCTCTCTCTCTCTCTCTCTCTCTCTCTCTCTCTCTCTCTCTCTCTCTCTCTCTCTCTCTCTCTCTCTCTCTCTCTCTCACACACACACAGTCAAATGTAAATGTTGACAGATAAAGATTGCAGCTGTAACATGTAATATAATTCACATAACTATAAAACTCTGGTCTCTCTATTAAACTATGTCAAGTATTTGTAAGTGTTTTGTCTTAGATGCATGCACGGAAGTTTTTGAACAAAATAATAAATAATCTGTCCATATTGGCATTAAATGAAACAGGACCATGTCTTGAAAATTGCAACCGAAAGGCATTCAGTCATCGTACTTAAACTTTAAAGTATATGGGATTGTGTGTTTGTGTGTGGTGGATAAATGTATTTATGTGTGTGCAACTGCATATCTCGGCTATCTGATTTATTTACTTTAAAGCTGATACTTGGAGGTTTTGTTTGTTTGTTCACGTTTCCATACCCATACCATAGCACATAAAATTTGCTTTCTGAGCATTTAGTTAACATGCCTTTTTTTTTTTTAATCACCATGTTTATATGTTTTGCTTCCTTCCAGTTGAAACAATCACTATTTTCAAATTATATAATGTTGTTAGGTATCAAGATTATTGCTACTGGTACTGCAGCTGTACTTAGAGGTTGCTATAGCAGCAGTCTATTCACCATTATAATAGCAGTTGGAATCCACCTTCTCAACTGAAATATGTTGCTATTTCTGTTGCTATATGGAGAGCTAAATTATCATGTCTACCTTACCTAATTTTTCTTTTCTTTTTATGTTATAAAATACGAGTATGATTAAAAATGTTATTCACATATGCTCAGTTTCATAATAATATTACTATTACAGTTTTAGAATATGGAACATAAAAACCTCTTCCCATTTTTTTTTCAAAAAAGAGAAAGAAAGATGGGGTGGGCCCATAGCCTGTAGAAGCAATTCATGGATTATAAAAATGAACAGTTTGAGAGACAAAGAAGACATTACACTGTAATGTGTCTCTTGTCTGACAGTGTCTACTGTTGCTGTGCTATGTGATTTTTTCCAATCACAATACCTGCTACACGTTCCATAAATATAGGCTGAATCTACTGTCAACTGGACAGATATTAATTACTCTTTGTCACCTACACTACCACTTCTTCATTCTTATTTCTCTAAAGTACTCTTTTCTGTAGACTACACCCTCTGTGCTTTACTGATTCTAATCCTGATCCTGCACAGACTATATTCTCATGTCTACTAACATAAAAAGCAAGCATTCCACATGATCTGGAAACCATGCTTATTATATTGACCTATCTACTTTCCACTTCATAACCCTCAGCCTGCTCATGTATTGACAAGAAAATAGTGCATACCTGCTGGAAACTTTCTTCATGTTTGTACACATACTCAACATGTACATTGTAGTGTGTGTATGTACACATGCCTTGTTTTAGAATATTACTACTCAGATTTTAATCAAGCAAAACATATGATCAAGTATGTTCCAGCTATGTTCCAGCTGTGACTATCCCAATTCTTTTATATATATATATATATATATATATATATATATGGGACTACAATGTCCCATATATCTATATGATTTTAAGACAGTAAGATCTAACAAAGTGATATTTGACTGGTGTTTCTAGTAGGCTGAGTAACTTTGTAAAGGCATTCTTGAGGTTTCATAATTATTTCTTTTATCCTTATATTTTATTAGTTTCACTCAGTTGACATTAGTTATTTTGGGATACATCTCCGACTGCTGCCTGAATGCTGGTCGTTTTGCCCACCATATCAAGCTAAACCTGATCATCAAAGAGGCCCTGGCTTGGGTAAATAAATATCCCCTCAGTTCTGGAGCCGGTTGGATAATCCAGAATTGATGGGAAGAAACCAATACCCTTTGTCTCTGGGTATGAGGCAGATATCTTATCTGAGATGCCACAGTCAGTGACTTTTTTACTCCCTCCCACATCATGGATACTGCGGTAAAATGTGATGGTCACTACTTCCATTGCCGAATGGAATAAAATTTGGAAATACCTGAATTTATCTAATAACCATTTTTTGCAGTCTGTGGCATTCAAGATGTTTGATGGAATTGGGCAGCTGGCAGTGAAGTAATGCCCATGAGGGTGCCTGGTTGTTCCAGCGATTAGCCTCCACTATCACCCGTGGTAATGCTGCTAGCGTATTGGCCCCAGCACTTTGTCTGGTACTTGTTTATTAACTCTTTTAACACCAAACTACCTAGAAAAACACTTGGTTTTACAACAGATTGTTTATTTTTAAATGTTTATATTTATCTAAAAATCTTCAATCATAATTTTATGTAAGAACCTTTAAGTTAGGCTCCAAACACTAGTTTAATAATGAGAAAGTTAGTTATATTTCTAATTTTCTAAAAATTCTTGATTACTTTCAAAATAATTTGAAAACCATAGGTAGTGTCTTTCATTATAAAAAAAAATGATAATAAAAGGGTTAAACCTTGTGATATGTGAAAAGCAAGCTGTTCATTTGGCTCAAAGGGAGTTAACACAGTCATCAAACTTGTTATATTGACCCTAGTGCTCGAGTGGTACATTATTTTATTAACCCTGGAAAGATGAAAAGCAATATGTATGTAGCTGTAGAAGACACTTGTAGTTGTCATGAGATAAACCTTGGGCTATGTGACTGTCAAAGGAACTTAACCTCACAGTTGTGAGTCAGATAAATTTAGAGGAGTGTAGGAATGAACTTCTCTTGCCACATGATTAATATCCTGCTCTGTCTGTAACAGGGTGCAGCATACAACTTTTATCTTTTTCCTTGTGGTTAATAAAGAATTCTACATCTTCCTCAAAAGATGTGTGATATTCCTGTTGTTAACCTGTTTTATCATCATCATCATCATCATCATCATCATCATCATCATCATCATCATCATCATCAACATCATCATCACCACCATCATCACCACCACCACCACCACCATCATCATCATCATCATCATGGTGGTAGTAGTGCATTGGCAAAATTGTTAGGGCATCAGAGAAAATGCTTTATGGCATTTTTTCTGGATCGTCACATTTAGAGTTCAAATCTTAGCGAGGTCAAATTTGGCTTTTGTCCTTCTCGGGTCGCTAAAATAAAGTACCAGTAAAGTACTGTGGTTGATATAATTGACTCCTCCACACATTTCTAGTTTTGTACCTAAATTAGAAATCATTATTGTTAGGGTGGCAGAATTGTTAGGGCATCAGAGAAAATGCTTTATGACATTTGTTGCTGCTCTTTACATTCAGATTTCAAATCCTACCATGGTCAACTTTGCCATTTGTCCTATCCAGCGTCAATAAAATAAAGTACCACTCTCGCACTAGGGTCAATATAATCAATTTCCCCTTCTCCCAAATGCTGGCCCTGTGTCTAAATTAAAAGCCATTATTATGTAATGCTTGATATTTCTTTGACAGCTGAGATATGTTATCAAAGCTTTGACATATGCTCTGAAAAATGATGGAGTGAACACTGTTAGATGGGCAAGGATAACTAACCCTCCCCTCACAAATTTCTGGCCTTGAACTTAAATTATATATAATTGTTCTTGTTGTTGATGTTAATTTTGAACAACTTAGATGGTATATGAAACTTATGTATAGCCAAGATTTATAACTATGACTGCTAAGCAATCCTTTTTATTATATTGACTTAGATGTTAAGATAAATGTGTATAAGAACAGCATGAAGGCTCATGGAGATGTTAACATATATTTAAAAGCATCTAAGAATTGAAAGCCTCTTCAGTTAATGATAGCAGTTAGAAATGAAGATCAATAGCCCATCAGGAACATTTAATGGTTGAAGAGATAAATTTTCTCTTTAGATATAACACAAATAGCAACAACAACAACAATAACAATAACAATACCAATGATTTCTCTATTAGTCACTGGGGTCACAAACATTAAAAACAATACAATTAACAAGGACAATAGGGAATTACATAAAACATAATGAAAAACAACAACAAAAATAACAAATAAACGAACAGAATTCTCAAATAGAGGGAACCAGCACCCAGTGTCCATTAAAAAAAAATCCCAGATTCCAGATCACTGATCATCAAGAGCACCATAAGTATGTACCCCCTCAGCTACAGGCACATTTTTAGAATTGGCCTATTCTCTCAAGCCATCCTAGCTACAATCACCTACTGTTTAACATTATACTGGGAAGGATGAATGAGGGACACTCCTCTCTCCATTCTCACCTTCCTTTCTGAGTGGAACTTAAAAATGTCAGTGAGGGTTTGGCAGAAGTGAAATGTGGCTGTCATCAGTTCTTTCATCACACAACCTATTTTGCTATAGCTATCAGATAGATCTGAGAGAGAAAATCTGTCTGATCTTACTGGCCAAAAGAAAGTGGCTGGGTGATCTTCACAATGGAGTCAGTTGATAACCAAATCCATCCTACACAATGACAGATGTTTGACAAAATTCCACAAATCAACAATGCACAGACATTGGATGAGTGTGTGCAGAAGAATCGTTTTGTGTGCTTTGTGGAAAGGCTTGTCTGACATTCTGTACCTGTTAAGTTTGTCTCAAACTGGCAGTGTTCCCTGGTAGTACTACCAGGCCAGAGATTTCTGGCAGTTATAGTTCCCAGGTGAAAAGTCCTCTGGAACAGACTTGTCAGTTCATTGTGGTCATCACCTAAAGTTTCCCTGAGAACACCTTTACTCTCCATTAAACCTCTATAGAATACCAACATGGAATTTCCACTAACTACATTACCCAACGGATAGGTGAAAGTTGTGCTGTTACAATTATTTCACCAGTAAGTACTCCTTATGGTTGAATTTAAAATATCAGATGGAAATTATTTAAAATATGATGGAAAAACAGGATTTAAGTAGAAATCAGCTTTTTTGTTTTTTTCTTCTTCTAATTTTTAGAAGCCATTTTACCCCTTTCCTGGCCATATTTCTAATGAAATATTAGATTGTCTCACATGAAATGTCGTATTTGAAATGGAAAGAATAAAATTATTTTTAAGTGTTTAATTTATTCAAAATATGATCCTTGTTTACATATGACCTTCACTCAACGTTCCTCTAAGGCATATATTCCATCTTCAAAGAATTTATCATCTTTTGCACTGATAAACTGTCCGGATGCTTTAATTACCTCTTCTCTATTTAAGAATGTTTTATTGCGTACAGAAAGCTCAAAATGCTTAAATAAGTGATAATCAGTAGGAGAGATATCAGGAGAATAGGGAGGATGTTGCAAAATTTCATAATTCAGGCTTTGCAACTTGTGGACCGTAGCTTGAGAGGTGTGAGGCCATGCATTATCGTGAAGCAAAATTGGGCCATCTCTATTCACTAGTCTGGGATGCTTTTTCAATTTTTCATGCATACAATCAATTTCCTGACAATATGATGTTGCTGTTACAGTATTGCCTTGTTGCAAAAATGAATAATGAATAATCCCCTTTGTAGACCACCATGCAGTGACCATCAACTTCTTAGGGTGCAATGGTGGTTTCGGGTAGTGTTTCGGTGACTCTTCTGCATCTAACCACTGTCCAGTCCTTCTGCTGTTATCGAAGAGTATCCATTTCTCATCACACGTAAAGAGTCGATGCAAAAATGGATCTCTTTCGAGCCGAGAAACCAACATTGAGCACACTGTAAGATGCCTGTTTCTTTGAATCTCATTAAGTTGATGTGGAACAAACCTGTCCATCTTTTTGACTTTTCCAATTTTGTTTAGGTGTCGAGAAACAGTTGAGCGAGATGTCTGGAGCTCAGATGTTTAACCAAAGGATTCAATTCATCATGGCGAATTATTGATATGGGTCTCCCTCTCGATTCATTTTTAAGGCTCTCATTTCCTGAACGAAATCTTTGAAACCATCTCTGGACAGTTCTGGTACCAACAGAATTGTTACCAAAAACTCGCTTGATGTTTCGTAGGGCTTCTGAGGCCGAGTGACCCTGCTTGTATTCATACAAGAAAACCACTCGGTATTGTTCAGTTGTCAACATTGTCATAGGATTGTGGGTAGCAATTTTGAATGGTAATATTGTCTGGAATAAAAGATAGTTAAGATTAAACACAAGCATACACATAATCGAGCTTATAAATGGCTGATAAAGAAACTTATTAAAAATACGACATTTCATGTGAGACAACCTAATACATTTTATTTTAATTTATTAATGAAGAATTTTGAGGGATTTACTAAAATTATTAATTATTTCATTACTAAGATAGTAAATTAAGATTTTAATTTGAAATGGATGGTTTTATTTCATAGAACCAGAGTCTGTTTGGCTGAGTTGGTAACTAAAGGGTTGACATGTGCAATAGAGAAGATTCCATGTTAATTGTTCAAGCAAAAGTAATAAATTCTTTTTTATTGGAGATAACTAATAACTGAATACAACTATTGTTAAATACTGTTGTATTTCAATGGAGAAAATAAGATTTTTACAAGACAGATTTTGAGCTTTATCACTGACATACAAATGGATAAATTTGTTGATTAGCACTCCTTCTCACAGATTATTTCATTAACATCTCATGTTACAACTATTTACAAAACATTTCTAACAGTTTTCAGCTCTACCACTTATTCTACTTTTCTCTATTTATTTTATAATTTACCTCATTTCTGTCACCTCAATTCTATCTACTCCTCCCACATGTGACCTAAGAGATTTTCATGTATTTACAATGTATCTATTAAGGAAGCCTCCTATTCCTAATGTTTAGGAACTATAGTTACAACAGATTTCATGACATAAATGTAAATTTTGATTTTCTGACGACATTTGCTCAGTAATAGTAATGTTTCCCCGGACAATTCAAAACTGAAAGGATTCCGCATTCCGTTATTTATGTCATTTAGAAAACAGTAAAGCGAGCTTCTAGAGCTTTCTTTGGTTTTATAAATTATGATCTTACATAATGTTTAATTTTACCTTGTGGACAATATTTAGGGTAGTGTGTCACTCTCATTCATCTAGTATTGCTAACAGAATTTATAAAACCAATTGACAAATTAGTAAGTTACTATTTATCATCTTTAGTTCATCTTGCTGTATCCCCATTCTGCCATCACTATAATAGTTTTTATTTCTTAAAATGTCTACAGCCTAAGCAACCCAGAAAGAAATACTCCACTGCATTCAAGATTTCTGATTATCATAATTCTATCACTTTTCCAAGGATATACACCCCAAAATACACAGCTTCTCTTTAAAAGAACTATGTTGTTTTCAACTTTACTGCCAGTTTATGATTCCCTGATTTTTACTATCACCATGGTCTTCAAAATAACACCAAATTCACCATACCATCTCACAAATTAAGGAATTAAAAAAAAAATGTTTTTTCCATTGATAACAAAAACTTATAATTATGTGTATGGATAATGATTGTTGAGTGAAGGAGTGCCAAGAAATCCTAGTGGAAGGAAGCTACAGTAGAGTGAGACCAAGGAAGACCTGGACAGAGGTTGTCAGAGCTGATCTTAAATTACTGAATCTTACACAGGAGATGACAAAGGACCGAGTTGAATGGAGAGATGCTGTACTGGAAAAAAACCCATCCAACTCATGCAAGCATGGAACAGCGGGCGTAAAACAGTGGGGGATGATGATGATGATGAGGATGATGATGATTTTAAAGCTTTGATGTTTTTGCAGTTTAAAATTTATTTGCAAATAAATGTAATTATAAATTACGAATATAAAATTTATTTATGCTACTCCACAAAGAGAGTTTAAAATCAGTATTCCTGTCATTCAAAGGTTTATGAGAAACAAAAATAATGTAAATATAATTTTGAATCAAAAGTGATTTTTTTGTATTTTCAAGAATTTTATACAGAATGAGAGAGTATTATGTTTCTGGTTGATAATTTAAGGTTAAATTTAGAAACTTAAATTTCTTTGTAGTTTGCAATTAACCAATTTATTTTTAGATTATCAGCATTGTCATTTAGCTTCTCTTTTCTTCTCTCTCTTGATAGCAACAGCTAAATAGGTTTCTATCACCCCCTATCCAATTTAATTTCCATAGCTTTAGTTCTTTGAAATTATTGTTAACAACACCAACATATATCTCAATCTCCACTTTTTCATATTATGATATCCTAAAATTTTCCTTTTTTGCTATGATTATTATTATTAATCATCATCATCATAATCATGTTATGTCCATTTTTCCATGCTAGCATGGGTTAGATGGTTTGTTACAGTTGGAGACAAAATGGATTTAAGAGCCCCATCTTGCTTATATGTTCTATCTTTAGCATGGTTTCTACACCAACTTTACACTGAGTGCATGGCACCTACAAATCTATAACATTTTTGTCTGAGCTTTCTATCTACAATGTTGGTTTCATGTAGTGACACACACAACACAGTTTCATCATCATCTGGTTTAACGTCTTCTTTACTTGTCACAAGCATTGGATGACATAAAATATAATAGTAGAATACAATTCAATAAGTGAAGATATTCCTTTACTTGATCATATTTACTTGTACTTTTTTTCTAAATGAAACCCTCTTTTTTTAAAATTCCAAACATATCTTTTTGTTTTCTATGATAAGAATCAGATGATTTGCATTTTAAGTTTCATAGAGGTATCAGGACTGACTCAATTATTAAGCATTCCAGAACTAATAAGAAATGTCAATTTTAGATAAATTATTGAATGTTTAGTTATCCATATTTAATGGTAACACTGTATTTTAATATCACTTCTGTACTTTTCACTATAGGTATTCTTAATTACCCCGCTCTGTTTTTCATCTTGTCTGTTTAATGAAATTTATTATAAGAGAAATGAAAATACTTTCTTTTTATACATTTCAATATCAATCAATCTAATGATAAGCACCCTATAGTAAAATCCGAGTCTCTAATCATCATCATCATCATCATCATCATCATCATCATCATCATCATCATCATCTGTCCCCTTTTCCCTGCTTGCAAGGGTGGGACAGGTCCTATTCAGCACAGCATCTCTCCACTTGTCACGGTCCTTCGTCATCTCCACCGTGAGCTTCAGCGATCTGAGGTCTGCTCTCACCACCTCCGTCCATGTTTTTCGTGGTCTACCTCTATCATGTCTTCCTTCAACTGGCATTTTCCTGCACTTCTTCACCCATCGGTCATCCTCCATGCGCATCACATGTCCATACCATCGCAGTCTCCTCTCATGCACACTACAATCTATCCCTCTCAGACACAGTTTCTCTCTCAACACATCACGCACATTAACATTGCACATCCAATGGAGCATGTTTGCCTCATTTCTCTCCTGCCGTCGCATATCCTCTGTAGTTGCTGCCCATGTCTCATTATCATGCAGCATCGCGGTCCTCACACAGGCATCATATAACCAGCCTTTCATACGCAGGGAGAAACCCTTCTTCGTCAACATAGGAAGCAGCTCCCTAAACTTCTACCAACCCGTCCTTATTCTAGATACTATGGCCTCGGAACACCCCCCTCCCATGCTAATCTGATCTCTTAGGTACCGGAAGCTATCAACCACTTCTATAGCGCCCTCCTGCATTTGAGAAATGTGTCTATCAATGTGACTTCTACTGTCTAATTTCCCTGTACATCTACTGCATACGTATTTATCCCTACCTGTTAGTTTGCCTGCTATCCCACTACATCTTTTGTGTACCCAAGATCTGCATTGTGTGCATTTTATAGAATTTATGCTGGTTCCTTTTCTGCATATTGAACACGGCCATTTCCCTGATGGAATCAGAGTTTTGTCCTCTTTTCTACTCATCAACACTTTTGTCTTAGCTAGGTTCACTCTCAGTTCTCTTGATTCCAACTGCTGTTTCCATAGCCAGAATTTATTCTCTAGCTCCTCTAGTGATTCTGCTATAAGAACCAGATCGTCAGCATGGAGAAGTTCCCATGGACAGCCAGTCTTAAAACTCCTCTGTTATGGCTTGGAGGACTATAATGAACAAGAGCGGGCTGAGGACCGAACCCTGATGTACTCCTACTTGTATCTGGAATTCCTCGCAAGCCATTCCTCAACACCTAGTTTCCTTAGGGACCACCGGATGACAGATCGGGGTACCCTATCAAAGGCTTTCTCTAGGTCAACAAAAGCTAAGTATAGTGGCTTATTCTTCTCTAAGAACCTCTCTTGTAATTGCCTCACCAAGAAAAGGGCATCTGTTGTACTTTTCCCAGGCACAAAACCAAACTGCATCTCATCTAGTTTGACCCTTTCTCTAATTAGTTGTGCTAATATCCTTTCTGCCACTTTCATAATCTGATCCATCAGTTTTATACCCCTATAATTGCCCCTCTCCAGAGCATCCCCTTTACCTTTGTAGCAATTTATGAGAATACTGCTGCACCAATCTTTGGGTATGACACTGCCATATATAGCCTGATTGATGATGCGTGCAACCAGTTTAGTGCCTACGTCCCCTGATGCCTTCAGCATCTCAGCAACTATCCACAACGGTCCAGCGGCCTTAGCATTTTTCATTTCCTTAATTGCCTCTTGGACCCTATATTCATCAATCTCAATAGCTGGTCCTTCTGTCGGATCTACTGAGGGTAATTTCTTTCTCTCCCATTCGTTCTCCACATTCATCAGTCTCTCATAATGACATTTCCAGGCCACCTTTTTCTGATCATTAGTGACACTAAGTACACCGGTATCATTCCGGACACATTTATCTCCAACAACATCCTGCCTTGCAATGTGGAACACTGCACACCTCTGATCTTCCTGTCGCAGAACATTGGCAAACCTCCTACTCTCAGCCTCCCTGCGTGTTAAGTACACCTGACGTCTAGCTTCTCTCTTAGCGGCTGTATATCCTTCTCTACTATCACTCTTTTTCCAAGCCTTCCATGCTAGTCTTTTGTCTCTAATGGCCCTATCTACTGTGCTGTTCCACCACCAGGTCACTCTCTGTCTGGTTGGAGCTTTGCTCCAGCCACAAGTTTCTTCAGTAGCCTGCAGTAAGTTATCACATAAGAAATTCCAGTTATCATCTATGTCATACGACTCTAAATCGTCTTCTTTTTCTTCCTACACATCTAAATTTGTATTTTAGTGAAAAGTCTTTTAGCTTCCAGACCTTTCTTCTCCACACCTTCCTGTATGTCTCATTCCGTCTCTTACTTACTGAGATATCACTAACGACTAACCCTATGCTGTGGGGGTACATTCTTCCCCAGGGAATGCCTTGGTATTTGACACCATCTGCCTGTGCGTGAAGAATATTTTTAAAGTGAGGAATGACTGTGCACTGAGCCAATCTCACTCTCTGAGCGACAAAAAGAAGAAAAGATGAACCTCATCGATAACTACTGAGCCGCAGGTTTTATGTCAGAGTTAACCCAGTTTCCTGAGATGCCTTCTCCTAGAAGAATGCCCTGACAAGGGCTAGGGGTCCTTCACTCCCAGTGGTTTAACTGCGCGATTGGGTATCCAGTCCGACTATTTCTATGTCTCCGTGCTAACACTGTTCTAATTTCATATTGTAACCATTTCACATCAGCAGCATTGGAAATGTCCTTGATAGGTGTGAATATCATATTATCTCACTTTTCCTCTAGTGAGCTCCCAAGGCTTTGTGTTTATGTTAAAAAGAAGAAAAATAATTCAATAGTTTAACAATGAATAGTTAAACCAATTTCATTTCTATGTTAAAATTACTTGTCCCTCAAGCTTTGAAATCCATCCTTTTATTGAATTCATCATATCATTCTATGACATTATTACAATGATTCTTTTTATTTTTTTCCTCTTGACTTTTCATTGACTTTTTTTCCTTTATCATTGTATTGGAGTTATGCTACTGTTATTGGCTAGGAACTTCAATTCATTGTCAATGACAATTGACTTGACAATCAAGCAATGCTGACTCTCTAAGCTATAAAAAAAAATCAGTGATTGTTACTCATACATGAATAGGTAACAATTATAATTCACAATCCATTAATGTTTAATATTTTGCTATATTTATAATTTATTGATATATTGATATATCTAGCTTAGTGTAAATAAATAAATATAAAAAGGTCTAAAATATAATTATATTTCATTCTGGGCATTTCTTAATATTTGCTTAATGAGGATAATTCATTGTTGGAATGACTATCTCAGTGAGCCTCCCTTGCTTTCTCCATTCTGTTTGCTGGTACCACATGGTGTCTATGCCTGGTATCCTCTTATACTGTCTGGGTTTGTATAATTCGGGTAGCAAAAGGTGGCTGGTATCTATGATATCCCCCCCCCTCCCCCACACACACTAACATATCAACAGTCTTTCTCAATTTACAGGGAAATAATTCAGCTATACTACACAAGACAATTGATAATGTATGATTGTAGAACATTAACTAGAAGTCCCATAAGTGAGTGGTTTAGGTTCAGGTATATTTACTTCTAGCACCAATGCAGCATTTTAAGATTTTCAGGCTTGCCTCAGGTTATCTTTGAGGAAATATGTTTGAGAAAATATGTGTGTCATCGTCATCATCATCATCATCATCATCATTATCATTATCATCATCATTGTCGCCACCATCACCACCACCACCATCATCATTTAAAAAATCCATCCTCCCTGCTAGCAAGGGTTGGATGGGTCATCATAAGCCAAATCAGTACTGACTTGAGAGATGGGCTGGGGCCCATGCATCTTGCTTAAATACGTTTTCATACTCTCCCCCTCTCTTTCTGCTTCAGGTGCATTTTCATAGCATCAGCACTAGGAAGATTATCATGTCTCTGACACAACTAAAGATACTTCCCCCTCACATACACACACACTATCTTTTACATATATCATCATCATCATCATCATCATTGTTCAATGTACATTTTCCATGCTAACATGGGTTAGACAGGTTGTCCCGTTGTGAGACAAGTCAGGTCAAGTGACCCTGTCTTGCTTATACAGAACTGTTTCTGGCTTGGTTTCTGACTGGATGCCCTTCCTAATGACAACCACATTTACAGTGTGGGCTGGGTATTTTTTTTTTATTGTGGCCTCTGTATATGTGTGTGTACTCAGGGTGTGGGGGGACAAAGTTACTTCTCAACTCGTTGAAGATAAATTTGTTGTAAGAGTTATTGATTAAATATAGTAGATATCTCAAAGAATCAATTTCTTCATCTACTTTTTTTTAATACTATAGACCAGTTTTTTTTATCACACTACTATCAAATTCCACCCATTCTCTTGTTGGACTTCACAAAAGAATCATAATTGACTGAATTAACTGATTGAAAGATTGACACTTTTATTTAGCAAAACACTTAAGTTCTCTCTAGCTCAGTCCTCCTATTTGTAAATAGATACCACAAATCTAGGAACAAGTACTTTATAACTAACAATTGCAATGCTGAGTTCAATTAAGTTGCTCCAGTATTTTTCTATAAGACCTTAAACAACCTTTGTAAAAGTTGAGTTTTGATTCAATGAAATGATATTTTATTTGAACATCTCACGTTAGATTCATCGTATAGTCATATCTAGCGGTGGACATATGTTACTCCACTGTGAGGGATTCATCAATGATGATTTTAAAAATAACTTTGACCTACGTTAAAAGAACATAGGTTCTAAACTCAAAAGAAAACCCAATTCTAAAACAACCTTTCATTATTCTATCACTGTAAAACTTACTACTTATTTACTTGTTTCAATTAAAACAGTTCAAACAAAATGAAGCCCACTCACCAACTCACTGCTGGCTCATCCTTTCTACTGTAACTACAGTGGTTTCTGCTCCTCTGAGCTGACTGATCTTATGCCATCTGACTCATATATCTTTCTTTCTCTCATTACCATATTGTATGTACCCTTCCCTTCTCCAGATCTCACACTGAACCACTATTTATTTCTCCCCAGAACATTGATTCTTTGGAATACTCTCTCTGTTCATGTTTTTCCCCTGCAGCTTTTAAAGAAGAACTATAACCATGTTAATCTTACTAGTCTTGAAAGGTCTTGAATGAGCAAAGCCTGTTTCTCCAGAGCAAAAGATTTTTTTAAAAAAGAAAAAGCTAAAAGTTATGCATTATATTTTCTGTGGTTGTTATACCACAGATGTTACTGTGCATTGTTTATATTCTGTGGCTGTTGTAGTTTCTGGTTATGCATTCCCTACATTAAATATATTTATCCCTGAATTGAGTTTATTTTAAGAGTTACAATATTTTATGCTTTATTTAAATATTTGTTTGTATTCTTATTGTTTTTGTTTGCTAGCTGAACTTCTATTTCAAATTAATAAATTTAAATTGATGTTCATTTGATGTTAAGTTCACAAGATAACTAATGATCCTGTTATATGTAATGATAATTTGTCTAGATTTCAAAAGTTCTTTTGTCTAGGAATATGTACTTAGTATATCTAATTTATTGTTTCAGATACAAATATAATAAAGATGACCATCCTAATTGAATAAAAACACTTTACTAATTAACTATTGTTACACTTGCTATTATTTCAAATAACAAAATGAGCATTTGATTCCAAAATAGTTTATTCAAGTAGATATACTTGTTGGAAACTTTAAGATAAATCTCTTGATTATTACTTTTATATTAACATCCTTGCTAAGTCTAATGAATTTCTCACCTTCTTATTTGGAAAATTCAGATCAAAGCAATTAAAGGGAAAACATTCCCAAAAATTATTCTCTTGGTTCCAATTTTCACCGATGAAATATTTTAGAATAACCTCTAAAAAAATTTTTTGTTAACATTATAGTGTCATTTAATGTTTACATATATATTTACTATGTAATCTATATGCATAATATTTGTTAAAGGGCAGTAAGAACAGTAAGTGCATTATCAGGGGAAGGTTTTTTACTTGCATTATTAATTTAACGTGGATTGGTAGTATCGGTAGAGGGTCGGACGCCATGCTTTCCAGCATAGTTACGTCCCTTTGCGGTCTGAGTTCAAATCCCGCCGAGGTTAACTTTGCCTTTCATCCTTACGGGGTCGATAAAATAAAAGTACCAGTAATGTACTGGGTAATTGATGGCCTTGTGCCAAAAGTAGAAACAATTATTAATTTAACATTGTTAACAATAGTCATATTTTATTTTTTGTTTGCTTTATTGTTTTCAAGTCATTTTGCTGCACTAGATTCACCAAAAGTGTCTTATCTAAATTAAGTCAATAACCAAATAAGAAGGTGACCTTAGAACAAAAGCTATTTCTATGGTCACTCACTACCTATACTACTACTACTACTACTACTACTACTACTACTACTACTACTACTACTACTACTACTACTACTACTACTGCTGTTAAAACTGAAACTCTACTTCATGATTTTTTTTTTTTTTTTTTCGTTATACTGTTTACTTAGATATTCTAAGCTGCCTCCAGGCCTACCTACCTGCTATAGTTATGATAATTAACTCAGAAAACCAACACTATAGTTAAAACTTGTCAAGTCTTGTTCGAAAAAGAATTTCAATATTGATGTAATGTTCCAATCATTATTGGTTTGAAACAAAAGGTTGAAATTCTTACCAATGAAAGCAATATAAATTAATTATGCTAAAATTTATAGCAGAAAAAAGAATTTAGTAACTTACCGTATTGTTCTTATACGAAATTATGTTGAAATTTTTAAAAAATTTAAATAGGAACATTTAAAAATGGATGGTCTTCTTTCATGGAACCAGAGCTGTTTTGGGCTGGGTTGGTATGAAAAGAGTTAAGGCAGTCAAATAAAGGCATAGCCCTCAGTGAAAAACTGAAAATAGTGAATCATAAATGTCATCTCTTAAAATGAATGCTTGTGATAATTGTAAACTTAAATCACTTGGTGATGATGGAGGATTGTTAGCTGAATATGTTGATATTCTAACAAGACATCAATGTTTATAAATATGACAAAATAGTTAACCTAGTTACATTAAATCTGCAATGGGTTTGCTTACTTTTAACTTTCAATCTAAATAAGTATAATGACAATGTTTAAGATGTGTGAGGGAATGAGTTGTTAAAAAAAAATTGCTGAATAGCTAAGACCCCTAGCTTGAAGGTTGTAGGTTCAAATTCTGTGACTAACATTTTAAGTCATAAGCACAGCTCAATACTTTATATCTCTGTTGACATGTCTAAAAAAAGTTTTCTCCACTTTATGATTGATTACATACACACTATTACTTAATATTTTCTTTAGTCACATTTTCTATCATCTAAAGTTAATAGAGAAAAGGGTGTTCTCTAGATATATGTTACTTAAGTAGGTACTGGGGTAATGTTGGCTATCAACACTCACATCTTTGAGTGCAAATCTCTTAGCTAACCATTTTCAAAACTTATTAACTCTGTTCTAAAATTAGTTCTCTAATAACTGAGCTAGTCTTAGAAGATCACAATTTTTTTTAACAATTTCCCATGTAATGATAATAGTTTGTAAAAACATTTTTTTTTGTTTTATTCAATTATTTTGTTTATATCCCCCTCTCTTGTTCTATCTATCTCTACAAAAGGAAAGATTTTACATTGCTCAATAAAGGGACTAAAAGCTGACTTTATTTTGAAGTGTTTCATTTATTTGCAGTGCTTGATCTTGGCACATAGACATGAACACACATATCTTTTTAGTTGAGATAGTTACAAAAGTTACTCAAGTGTCTACAGTTTTATCTCATGATACTTGTTGAACCTTTATAAAAGTTTGACAAATTCCCAGTTACTCTTGTAGCTATTCCAGTTAATAAAACATTATATAGATTCTTTCTCTCATTCATATAACCCCCCCCCCCACACACACACACATCTCTCTGTGTGTATATATTTAGATATATATTTATTTATATTCTCATTGGTTTTCATGTTCTTTTTTCTTGTATTAATAAAAATAAATTGAGTAAATTATAAAATATATTACTTGGTTTAAGCAAGATTTTTCTTATTTGTTTAGGTTGTTAGCCGTGTTGCTCCACGACCTGGCTACGACCTGGAGCTGGGCTATAGACTGCTAGCAGTTTGTGCTGCACATCGAGACAAATTTACCCCAAAATCTGCTGGTGAGTAAATTCTGGTTAAATTATTAATCAATAATTCTTTTTACAAGAAAGAAATTTAAAAAAAAATGCATTTTTCACAGAGAATTCAATTTGATTTGTGAAAATAATTGTTGTTGTTGTTGTTGTCGTTATTATTATTATTATTATTATTATTATTATTATTATTATTATTATTATTATTATTATTATTATTATTATTATTTTATTTTTATTTTTTGAAGAGGACTTATTCAATTAATTATTTTATTTAAATAAATCTGTTTTTATTCAAATCTGATTACAATGTGATAATTGAAAGCAAATATTAGAGAAATTAAGACTTAGAGATTAACATAAATAAAATATTAGTGCAATTAATAGACAAAGGTTAATATCTAATTGTCTATGTCTGATATAAATTATTAACTCATTATCTCTTAACAAAACATGCTGTTGTCTATCATTGGTTAATTTTAGTTTCATTCATATATTACAAAATCTATATAATAAAGCAGGGGCTTTAGCACTTATAAATATCATGCAAGTTCTTTCTGATCAATATGGATTTCCTCTCCCTTAAAATTGACCTTGGATCAACCTTTTTTATGATTGGGAAACAATGCTGTCCTTACCCTGCAAGCATACACACGTTCATGTGCATGCTTGTGGGTGAATGGCAAAAGTATATTCCCATTATGTGACCCCCCCCACACACACACACATGGAAACTTAATAGCTACCTGAATGAATAGAGTATAATTGTGCTTTGCTACAACAACATGTATGAAAACAAACCTCCATCGTGCTTTTGCTGGTTAAATTTATTCAATATGCCTTGTGATCAATTCTCCTGAACTCAAATTTTATATTTTGTTTTGCAACCATCCCTTCATGCCATACCAATATCTTGAATACAATGTGTTAAAGATCATTGCTTATATTTGTGGGGGGAATTAAGTTTTGAATATATCTCTAATTCAATCAGAATATCATGAGATGTTATCAGAACCAGTCCACTAGGTTTACTATGTAATACCACCACCACCACCACCAATTTCTTATTCTGCTTAAGAAAAGAACAGATCTTTATATATTTAGTATATATATGTTACAGCATATTTATGATTTATTTTATTTATTTGGAGTACAACTAATGATAGCTAGTGTTAAGCTAAGCTGATATTCTTGAAAAATGCTCAATTCAAAGTTGTTTGTAGGATTTCTGAAGATATGGTTATTTTTTATATATTTATTTTCAGTACAAAATTATATACAAACTTAGTGAAAAATATTGTGTAATTTAGGGAATCATATTAAATAACACCACTTTTAAAGTAAATAAAAGTTTTAAAAAAAATTATGTGAAATTGTCTTGTAGAATGTGCTTATATTAAAATGTTAAAGATGCTGTGTCAGGAGATAATCAGTTTCTTAAATTTAATGATAGTGAGTTTCTGATTGAAGTAACTTTCATTATACAGACATGTATAACTAGAAGAACACTTCAAAGAACTTCTTTGAGCATTTATGATATGAATAAAGACAGTGTAAACAGAAATAAACAAGAAATTGTTGACAGTGTAAAATACTGCAGTGTTTCTTGCTTGGTCAGGCCGATATGTTGAAGATGCACAATCTTCAAAAGCACCAATAATGCACAGAAAGTTTTTTTTTTCTTTTTTTGATATGCAAAAATAATTCTATGAGAGATATTTCCTCTAGCTCTCTATTTATTTCTTTGAATTCCATAGAATAACATAAAATAAAAACTGCAATGTTTGAATGTTTTATAGTAGATAATAGCACACATATACCCATATGTGTATTCACATACATACATGCACTTACATAACTGTATATATTCTTATGATTTTTCACATATATCTTACACTCAGTAGATTGAAATGTAGTTCTCTACTGATAGTAAACTTGTTATTCCTCCTCTGCAAATTATTATTTTACTGTATTATGGTGAGATTTGTAACCATAATCTTATTGAAAACAGAACTTCCACTTGGACTTGAAGAAATGATACTTACCATTTTGTTGTTATGTTTGAATAATAAGAGCATTCATCAACCATAAACTCTGATGATGGCCTTCTCATACTGTAAAGGTTAACAAGATGTATGAGAGATTGAGGCAGTTAATACAGATTATGAAATATTGAAGGTTACTGTGTAGAATAAATACATGATAGTAGTAAAGGAAATTCCACAGGAAGGTGATTGTGAGAATGAAAGATTGCATGTATTATTTAGAGCAGAGCCTAGAGAAAAAGAAATATGCAGAAAAAATGGTTTGACCTTGAGATTGTTAGATTCAACATAGTTGCTACTAAGCCGTAGGTCAATCAAAGGTATTTTAACCATGGCCAGCCTTTTCTGGGTTTTTTTTCAGGCATAGTTATTACTAAATGTCATTGTTGTTGTCTTCTTCGTCATCATCATATGTCTGCTTCTTATTTTGGTATAGGTTGGCAAGTCAATTCTTATTTAGAGTCACTGCCTTCTTAGAACCAGGGCTTACTTTGTACACTCTATTTTGGCATGGTTTCTACAGCTGGATGCACATCCTAGTTCTAACCACTTGACAAAGTATACTGGATGCATTTTATCATAACACCAGCACTACAGAAGTTGTCATGCCCTTGGTGAGATTAGAGAGTCAGTTAGTTATACTTGGCTCTGTTCATTCAAAGTAAATGTGCCTAAAAGGAAGAATAGAAGATTAAGTGATGAATAAGTGACTGGAAAAGAGAGTGCATAAATATGATTGGAGGTGGACAGAGTGAAGGCTTGAGGGATAGCAATAGATGGGTGAATGAGAGAGAGGCAGAGAGAGAGAGAGAGAGAGAGATGGATGATGGTGAGAGAGAGATAGCAATGGTGTGTGAGAGAGAGAGAGAGAGAGAGAGGGGGAGAAATAGCAATAGAGATGGGTGATGGTGTGAGAGAGAGAGAGATAGCAATAACAATAGAGATGGGCGATGGTGTGAGAGAGAGAGGGAGAGATAGCAATAGAGATGGGTGATGGTGAGAGAGAGAGATAGCATTAGAGATGGGTGATGGTGAGAGAGGGTGAGATAATAGGGATTGGAGGAAAGAGAGTGATGGCTGGCAGTGAAGAAGGCTGATGGTAGAGGGTCATGAATATGGACAGATTTGATGTTAACCCTTGTCACGACACAGGTGTTGTGTTGGAAAAAGTAGAATGATAAAGGGTGATGGTGGTGGGGGGGGATTGAATAGAGACTAATCTAATGTCATCCCTCTTTACGGAGGCATTATGGGAGAATAATGAAGAAGACAGTAGATGAAGACTTAAGAAGAATGTAATGAGCAAGAGATTCAAATTTTGATAATTCGCACATCCTAATTTCCTTCTTCAGCATCACCATTTTAATGACCCTTGCATGAGTGAGCATGTCTTTTTCCAGCACTTTGTGTCATCACTCATCATGCTGCTTCATCACCTCTTTTATAAGATTCAGCTTCTTATAATCAGTGTTTATCACTTTATCTCATGTCTATCAAGGGTTCATAAATAAAAAATAAATAAAAAATAAATAAAGAAAGAAAGATATCTATTTCAACTGTTTGATACTTCTCTACAATTCTGAGAGTTCGATACTTATTGCATACCCAGATCTCTGTAGTACATCTTATTCCTCTTATACCATGCTTGATGGTGGGGGTATAATTTGAAGGAAATTTGACTACTATTTCCAGCAGATCAGCTGATCACTTAGAATCTTCACAGGCAGTTTTAAGATGTGATGGAGCACAGTAAATTTGTTTGGAAAAACAGAATCTGTTTTACTAATGGCAAAAAGAAATAGCAAAACTGAATCAACAATTAATAGCTTAGAAACTTAGCTGAATGAGAGTTGGTCAGATAAATCAGTGATCTTGCATTGGTAGGTGAATTAGATTGTAGATTAATATATATTTTTTAATTTTTGTGATCTCTAATGTTTTTGTGACAATTTGGTTGGGATACTGAAAGTGTAATGTAAATGTTTCCTGAACCACAAGGAGTTTCCAAGAACAAGTGCTTAGCACCAGTCAAATAGCATTGGATAAAATGCTAATAAATCATAATCATTTGGTACCTATTCATGATTATTTGGTACCTATTCCCAACAACTAGGTGGAGTGAGGCAATGTAGAATATAGTGTTCTGCACAATGAAACATTTCAAATGGATTTGAATTGATAATGTTGTGACCAGATAGTTTATTTTATTCTCTAAACTTCCTTGTCTCTACTTTAGATTACAGAGGTCAAATTTACTTGTTAACACGTAATACTTTTGGTAACAAACCACTTAGAACTACCCCTTGTTATATAATACAAAACTGTCCGTTTTAAAGGGTTTATATTTATCAATAGCTTCCCATCATAATTTTATGTAAAAACCTTTGTTAAGTTATGTTCCAAACATCAGATTAATAATGAGAAAGTTACTTATATTACTAAATCCTTCCAAATTTGTTTTATTTCAAAATTACTGTCAGTGTCATTCATTAGAATTATGGTAATGAAAGTGTTAAAGAAAAGTTATGTCAGTGGTTACTTGGCAATTTATGGTTATAAATTGGTATTTTTAGAAGAAAGATATTAATAAATGAATTGAAAATAACTTTGGTTCTAGTTTGCAAGTTTCTCGCAGATCAAATTAGATTGGATTGTTATCATTATGCCTGATTGTTATAAACTTGATTTGTCTATATAACTGATTTGTTTGTACAATGTACATCTGAATGCATAAGGATGTTTCATGCATTTATATATTTTATGGATATGTTAGCATGGAAGATGGACGTTAAACAATGATGATGATGTATTTCAGTTAAATGATATGTAACTAATCTGGTTTAATCTTTTAATATTTCTGCGGTCTAATAAACAGGCCTATGAACCCCTGCTTTTCCTTTGGTGCACAAGATTAAAAAATTTGAATTTAATAGAACCACCTATGAGTTATTCAGTCCAGTCTGATGTGTTAGTGTAAATACCTTAATTCTTAATTTAAAGCATGAATTTGTTGTTAATCAACCAATGCAATACTTGCTATAATATACAAACCCAGGAATTTGTTAGCTTCTCCATAAACCCTTAAGCTTAGTTAAGGGGTATGGGAAATGAATATAGTGCAAATTAATTTGTGTATTGGATAGCATTGTGTACAACTGAATGAATGTATAAAGAGTTTTTCTAATGCATTGCTATTGTAAGTAATAGAGTATGATGTTGATCTAGCAGGATTAGTATGCAGAAAGGATGAGGAAAATAGAAATGGCAGGCAAGCAAGAGAGGATAATATTGATCTGTGAAGCTAATTAAGCAGTGGGGAGATGGTGAAATAGAAATTGGCAGAGGAATGTTTTACATATCTTTAGATGACTATAAGCTAATTAATACTCTTAGTTTACTGACTATTTATTCAACGAAAGAATCTCAAACATAAAAAAATATCCCAGATATTTTGAGTCATTTTAGACAGCAGTAAATACAATCTAGTTGCTATAACAAACAATTTATTTATTTGATTGGTTTGTTTTTAAATTCCTGACATTAATAATAATAGTAACTTCTTATCATTGAAACTAGAAGAAAATGGCAAGAAAGTTATACAAAAACATGTTTATACTTGCTACTGTCCTAGCAAAAAGACCTTGTAAACATTAAGCATGACAATAGAGCTAAATTGAAGCAAATTGTTAATATACCAAACTGATTTTGTAATGAAATAATCAAACTCATTAACTTATATTACTTATGGTTTCATTCATAAATTGACTGACTATTTCAATGCCTGTGTTTCATTTAACAAACTATTTTTAACGGATAATATCTATTATTTCATTATTTTCAAAGTTGGTTGCCATTCAGAACAATAATAACTCTTGGAAATATACATTGCACTATCAACTCATCATATTCTATGATTTGTAAATTGTATTGACTTATTCTGCAGTCTAAGGACAGGCAACTGTAGAGATTGTACATTGAAATCTTAAAGAGTGATCATTTTGGGTTGGTGTGTCTTATACAAGAGTTGAAGTGATGAAAGAGTTGGTGCTGTGTAGGTTGGTGTGTCTTATACAAAAGTTGAAGTGATGAAAGAATTGGTGCTGTGTAGGTTAGTGTGTCTTATATACAAAAGTTGAAGTAATGAAAAAGTTGGTGAGGTGTAAATGTTACTGTATTTTATTATACAAAACTATTATTGAAATTTTACTGTTTGATTTCATCCCACTGAAATCTGGTTCTCATTACCAGTTGACTTCACTTCATTTATGTATTAAACACCCTCAATACAGAATAAACATTGCATCCTTCTATAAATATAGAGCTTTGTATCTTTTATAATAATTGTTTTATAATTACCATGATTAATGATCCCATAGACTATTGCATTAACAGTCCATATTATTGTTGCTGTCATTTTTATTATTCTATATTACTTCGAAGTTTTATGGAACACTGCTTTGAAAATAGCATAACACAAAGCCATTGCCTTTCTTTGTAGTATATATTTATCAGGGAAGAGAATTTGAGATTTGTGTGCTGTTTACACCTTTGTCAATGTTGTTAACAGTGCATGTAAAGTGAACTTGTTTTGAATAAATTCATTTTGTATCTAGCTTGCTTCAACTATTTGTTTATAAGATGGTCATGGGAGAAGAAGCAGTGATTATGATTTTTGAAGAACCTTTGAGTCTGATGAGATTAATGTAGTTGATGTTTAGCGTAATTTTGATGTTTAGGGAAAATGTTGGTTCCCACAAGACATTGCGCATTTTCTACTTTAGAGCACACTTACTATTGCCAAAGTAATTTTCTTTTTGTCACATGAATGATTTTCTGTCCCGCCCCACCCCCCATATAGCATATTTCTTGTCAAGTTACTCTCATAACCAACTGGCAGGAGACCAAGAGGTAGAGCCCAAGCAAGACGGTTGGATAACATCCATGAGCTTGGCTGGTCTTGCTTGCAGATCCAGCCAGATCAATTGGAGATGGTTGCTTCTGACAGGACCAGCGGGGAGGTGTGCTTGAGGACTCTGCCCCCACAACCCTCCCAGGAATAAGCAGGCAAAGCAGAAGTTACCCTCAGTCATTTAAAAAAAATGTAATAGTTGTCACCAATCATAATATCTTAATATTAGCATTACTATCTTCCTAAAGACTTATAGGTTTCAGTAATATATATATATATATATATTCCTATTTCATAATACAGAAACATTTGGTTATACATGAGAGATTTTATCAAATTAATGATTCATTCTGCAAGATCTCTGACCTCATACAGCTACCTACAATAGTGTGTGAGTTTTATTCTAAGTATATGGAATTCATGAACATTCACTGTCAGACAGATCCATATATTCCTGATTAAGTTATAAACTCACACAGTAAGTCTCTTAAACAGCTTCAACCTTCTTACTCTGAACAGTTTCATGTGTAATTCTCTGTAAAATACTTTTTTATTTTGATGATTTGTTTAATGATATTGAATATTTTATTAAAAGATTTCCTGTGGCTAATATATAATTTTGGTGTTTCATTTGTTTGTTCTGCCAACATAATCATCTAGTTGGCTATACACATAAATCTATTGATCTTTTCCTGTAGCTTACACTCTGCTACAATGACTCACAAGTGTTGGATAGTGTTGATGTCACAGCTGTCTTTTGGGTTCCAGCAACATTTGACAGCTCAGCATTATATTGAATATACAATCTTGGTTTGATTGATAGTTCTCTTGTGGAAATATCTTTACAAATGTGTTCAGAGTGTGTGTGTGAGGAGAGGGGTGTGTTTTAGTTTACTTTTTAACCTCCTTGTAAATAGAAATTTTAATGTGTTATTATTAAAACTAAAGTATTTGTTTTATGAAATACAAATGCTACTCAATATATTTTTCTTTCTTGAAATTAATTATTCTTTGAATGAATATAAATACTTTAAAGATACTTACCCTATTAATATATTCCACTCCTATAGTCAAGACAATCATTTTAACACACACACACGTGCGTGTGTGTGAGAGAGAGAGAGAGAGTAACATGTTTATAACTGATGGCTAAGACAGACAAAAGAACATAACACAACCCCCCCCCCTCTCTCTCTCTCACACACACACACACGCTTACTGCATAACATTTGTATATTCATCAACCATTATCAACTGCTGCAAGGGCAAAGGAGATGCTTTAGAAAGAAACAATTGCAGCCATGTATAGAGATACTTCCAGCAAGGTGAGAGTTAGTAGTGAGTACAGGTATATGTTCACAAGGGTACTTAATGTGGCTGACCATTTGTAGAGAGAAAGGGAAGTACTCAACCTTTGGAACAAAGTCAAAATAATGGATAGGGAATAACATTGGAAGATAAAATGAATGAAAGAATCGGTGCATATGCTTGGTTCTGATAGCCTCTTCGTGGGCCTAATACATTGTAGTCTTTAATCAAGAAAGAAAGAATATTAAGCTTTAAGTCATAAAAAAGGGGGTGGACTTTAAAGCTCCTAATTTTCACCATCTCGTTGTCCCAAAGGACAATAAAACTGAATACAATTGTTAGTTAAGTGTTAAAATCATTAGCTTATCTTTTGGTTGGGAGTTACTGTCTTAGTCTAAGCAGAACAAGCAAGGAACCCCACAAATAAATGATTAACTAACATAAGGATAGTTCATGCATGGACAACAGAATGAGAATAGTCCACTTTCATACAGTGTAAATTATGGTTGCATAAGTAAGAGGTAGCAAACAGAGAAAAGAGATTTTGTGTATGGTAGATGCAGTAAGAGCACTAATTAAATAAACGTTTTCCTATTCAAGAAAGGCTAGAAATAGTTGATAGTTTTTGTTTCTGAGGTGACATAATTAGCTGTTGGAAATAGGACACTCTACTGAAGAGGACTCATCTAACCATGCTAGCTTGTAAAAATGGATATGAAAATGATGAAACACACACCTACACACATACGCGCCAACAAAGTAATATATGTATAAGACAAGAGTGCACAGCATTTAAAGAACTGGTGCTATGGCCTATACTTAACATCCATGATTTATATACACCCACACATGTGCATGGACACATACACAAGTATTTGTATTTGCATATATATATTTATATATGATATGTCTGCATATATTATTTCAATAGAATTTCTTTGTATCACTAATTCTTTCTCTAACATAACTTCACACTCTGTCCACAAAAACTAGGTACAGCTGTTTGTGTCAGAACATTCAGTTTTTCTAGAAGGCATTTTAGCATGAATACATCTAATAATTGCATTTTCTAATACAAAACCAACTGCATTATAAAGTATTTTCATTATTGTCTACAAGGAAACATTTGACATTAAAGTGTTTTAGATGTTAATTGTTTCTCTGGAAATATGATCATTGCACAAGTTGGGGAAATAAATAGTAACATTTTAATGTCCTGCAGTTGAAATTTGGAAGGATATGCCCCTACCTTGACTTCATTTTTTTAACAAATTATTTTGTTGTACAGAAAGTGGCCTGATGAAAATTACTGATGAAACTACAAAGCATGAATAACATCAGTATAGCATAATCACCTTCACAACAAGACTAAATGTATTTAGATGCAGCAAATTTATTAATTCATAAATGCTGTCATCTGTCTCTTATAGTTATTGTTGGAACTTTATTGTCAAGCCGACTCCATTTTGTCCAAATTCCTATGCCTAATGAACAGTGCATTGGATTTCTGTTATATCACAGCTGATGAGATTTAAGGGTTAAAATCATAATCCTATGATTGCTAGTCATTAACCTGTTCTTTTCATTGCAAATTCCTTTATAGTGAGAATAAATCTGCTTTCATATACCAGCTATAGAAACCAACCTGAAAATAGCGATAAAGCTACTTCTCCTTCTTACCTCCTCCCACTCTATATCACTACTTTCCCAGCCTGGTTGAGGACATGCCTTAGTACTGAAATGTGGTTGTGTTGGTGCCACAATAAAATCATAATTTAAAGGTTCTTACATAGAATAATAATTGTTTCTACTTTTGGCACAAGGCCAGCAATTACCCAGTGCATTACTGGTACTTTATTTTATCGACCCCGTAAGGATGAAAGGCAAAGTTTACCTCGACGGGATTTGAACTCAGAATGGTAAGGACCGTAACTCTATGCGTCAAAGCATGGCGTCCGACACTCTACCGATACTGCCAATCCACCGCCCTGAATGGAAGGTTTTTAGTTCAATGTAAACACTAACAGTTTTATATCATAGAACTAGGGACAGTTTCAGTTGGTTTGGAATGAAAAGGTAATAGAAGGATTGAATTTCTTAACGATTTTCTGGACATTTTTACTGTTAACTTCTTAGCACTTTTGTAATCATATTTCTAATGATATACACTGCATTTCAACAAATGAATGAAGAATTTGGAAGGATTTACTAAAATTATTATTTATTTCATTATTAAGATGGTATTTGTAACATAACTTAACAAAAGATTCTTATCAAATTATGCTGGAAGATTTTAACTTAAAAATGAAACCTTTAAAATAAGTGATTTTGTTTCCTAGTTTCATAGAACTGGAGGGGGATTTGGATGAGTTAGTATCAAAAGGGTTAATTAAGTTGAATCAACCACTTTCAGGTTAATAAACTTTGTAGATGCTTTATTTTATCAAGGATTCTTCAGAGAGGAGGTGGAGACCCCTTCTGTCATGACTGACAATGAAGTTGCACCTGGAAAGATCCTTTTCAGGGCACAAGCCTGGGCATGGTGTTTGGTAGAAAACTAGCAGTCACCCATGCAAACCAGTCTCCTCTCTCCACAACACGAATGTTGTCCAAGGGAAGGTAAAAGCTAATACAGCTTGGCACCAGTTGAGTGGATTGGAGCAATGTTAAATAAAATGTATTGCTCAAGTACACAAACCACTTCTCAACCCTGAAATTGAGCTCATCATCTTACGATTGCGAGCGCAACCTTTATTGGAATTTAACATTTAGGGCCATTCTTTTTGAATGAGCCCAGTGCTGTAACAAATTTAAATAGCCTTACCTACTGTGATAAGGTTGTTTATGTGTACTGTTGTCAACCATTGCCATATCACAACATACTTTTCAACAAGTGGTTTCAAAGTCCATTTTTCACACATGTTAACATGATTAGTGACCACCACAAATATATCAGCTGTCTGAGCTGTAGGCTTTGTAGGACACCTAACTCACTGAATCTTCCTACAGATATATATTACTGTTGCATTTAATATACTGAACATTTAACCAATGAATTGATGTATATATGAGAGTAGAAACAATAATGTTGTGATTGGTGAAGTTAACAAGTGCTTTGAGAACTCTGTTGCTGCTGCTGTTAACACCGCCACCACCACCTATGGCCAGAGGACTGCAGTATGACGGAATGGTTAAAGAGTTTACATCACAATCATTAGGTCCCATGTTCAATCCTACTGCAGGGAATTTTGGGCTAGTGTCATTTACCATAGCCTCAGGTTAACCCTTGACTTGTGAGTGAAATTTGGTTGGCAGAAACTGTTTGAAGCCCATCAGATGAACTGTACTGTAATTCAAAGGGCCAGCTTTGTTATACCTTGTATCATGCTGAATCTCCCTGAGAATTACATTAAAGTACATGTGTGTGTGGAATGCTCAATTACTTACATGTTAATTTTATGAGCAAATAGTTCTGTTTATTGAACAGCTGGGACACTCCTCATTGCCAATGATAGAGGCCCATCAACATCAGCGCTTCTAAAAAAAAGATGTTATTGTTTAACCCTAGACTAACCTGGATTAAGCAAACCTATGATCAAAGCTATTCTAATCATGGCTATCACTTCTTTTTCATGTGTTAAAAACCCAAGACCTCAGTAGGGTGTGATTTGAGTGACATTTGGCTGCCACTTCTAGCAAGTTGAGGGATTACATAAAGGGTCTCTGTTTGTCTGTAAAAGGGCTGTAAACTTTCTCATACTATATGTGAATATATATATATATATATATATATATATATATAGTGCTGTTATTTATAACAATCAACTGTGGTTACAATTATTTTCTGCATTTGGGACTTCTATATTTTCTAAGTATTTCAAATCTATCCATTGCTCTGATATTTTCGAAATGTTTACATCGAAGCTGGTGGCTTAGCTTTCTATGTAAGACAGAAGTTCTTGTCAGAGGTTGTTTAGAGTGTTCAGTCGGAATTTGATTCATTGTAGTGGCTGCTAGCCACTTTTTCCCGTCTATAGGGGTATTTTACCAGATTTTCTAAGCTATTGTTTATACCAACTGACTGTGGTTACAGTTATTTTCTGCTTTTGGGATTTCTACATCTTCTAAGACTATATATAATACACACTCACACACACAAAAATATATTCACATACACATATAAAAGTCTTTGACCACCCTCATCTACGTTGGTGGTGGGAGTTTGGTAATGTCTTTCACTTCTTTGTTTTATCACCTTGAAATACTACCATATTATTGAAAGTTTTACAAGTATCAGTTTATCTAATTAGTAAATCCATATCTGTCTTCAAATTTACTGTCTGCTTTCCTTTGTCTCTTCTCATATTATTATGTTGGAGTGTATTCTTCAGAACTCTATGATTCCATCCCATCTATGCTAAAATGATTATGTGCATCATTAATTAGCCTTGATTTATCACTATTATATCATTTCTCTTTAGACACTACTTTCCTGAATCTATAACCTTACTGTCTGTTGGAATGTTATCCTTTTCATGTATTTAATACTGGACTACATACTTATAAATACATTATTTCTTCCCACAGGAAGATGTTTTGTTTTTTATTTTTTAAGAGAGATAAGGAAAACAGAACCTTCAAGAGTTAAGAATGTTCTTATGCTAGATAAGTAATATATATATATAATATAGGTGTTAGGAAGGGCATTCAGCCATAGAAAACCTGCCAGATATTCCTATATGAGCGAGACACTGTCACCCGACCAGCCTTGCCTCAAGTGGGACAACTCCCATCTAGCCCATGCTAGCGTGGAAAATGGACGTTAAACGAAGATGATGATGATGATAGCCCAACTTATTGTCTTTCATTTAATTTTGTTATATTTATTGAAGAATTAGTTTGGCACAATGATTAGGATGTTGCTCCCACACTAACAAGTCAAGTTGATTCAATATTACTGTAAGCCACCTGAGAGCTTAATTAACTGGACATCTCCAAATTGTGAGCTGTTAACAAACTGATAATAAGCAGTCATTATACAATTGTTCTGTTAATTAATTAATATTTTAAGATTGAAATCTATTATACAGTTCTATCAACAAACCAGTGTGATTTTACTTCATAAACTGGATTTCATAAAAGATATAATATTTATATTATGTACATGTTAATGTCATTTTGATCCAATTTTATAATCTGTTTACAATCAGCAATATTTCTAACTAATGAGTTACTTATTAACTACCTAAACTAACAAATGGTATTTACTTCAAAGTAGTCATTCCCAATGTCTTCCAAAGTGTAACGCTATTATGCAATACAATCACAGATAAAGTTTATGTTTGTGTGCTGTGGTATGAAGTATAGAATTTAAAATATTGGGTCTCTTAACCTTAGACTCTGTTTGATATCACAACACACCAATATAGACCTTTTATACACCCATCAAACATGAATATATATACATGAACCATCTCTTCTAACCAACCAATTCTCGTGATTATACTGTTATTCTGCAAACCTTCTCATACTGATCTGCAGGAGAATTTGCTAAGTTGATGATTATTGTGGTTGTATTGAAAGTGGCTATGGTGGCAGTAGTAATGATGGTATTGTTTGAAATTAATGGTGGTAGTGATTGTATTGGTGTCTGTAGTGAGGAGTGATGGTGGTAATAATGATGCTGATGGTGATTCATGCATCCAACTAATGATAGTTCAATAATAAAATATTGAATTATGAATTAAAATAGCATCATTTCAATTAACAGTCTCTCTCTCTCTCTCTCTCTCTCTCTCTCTCTCTCTCTCTCTCTCTCTCTCTCTCTCTCTCTTTCTCTTTCTCTCTCTGTTTTTGTTTTATTCTTGTTTTTGTTATCTAGTTATTATTTATGAGAGCAGTTTAGTACTAATTGGCAACTGGGAATGGGTAACAAGCCTTTATTTGTTCAACGCCACCATAATCCTCTTAAAGATGAGACAATAATAACAAAATATAATGTTTAAAAAATATACAAAATAAAATTCTGTAGTTATTTCATTAATGAAATGTTAAAAAAAAAAAAGACATCAAACTACAAGTCAAAGAAAGCAACCGATTTTAACAACCCCTGCCTTCTTTTCTTTCTTCCTTTTGACACTGGCAAAATAACCTGCACCAAGTGGATGTCCTTGTAATTAGTTTATGTGAATCTTAATGTTCCCAAGCAATGCTGCTTGGGAAGAATATTGATTTGAAGATTTTTTTTCTCCCTAAATAGGTCCTGTGTGGGTGGAGGATATTTAATTGCAGAGAAAACCCCAAGTATTTTATTGTAATTAGTTAAAAGGGATGAGAATCAGCCCAACGACAGTGAGATTTGAACTTGTAGCCAAAATGGACAAAACTGAGTTATATAAAATATAGTCAGGCACTCTTGCTTTGACAAACAACATTTTTTTTTCTTCTGCCTTTGACTAGGAGTGGGGCTAAATTCCTGCAAGGAAAAGTCCTGTAATTCACTAGTTTGACTTTAGTATATCAAAGGTGAAAACAATGTTATTCTCAACAGGACTTGAACTGAGAGCCATGAATATAAACCCTTTTAAGCATTTAGATGATTGTTGTTAAGAACATTAATAGTCAGTTGTTAATACAAGAACTGCATGGCTCATTGCTTAGAATATTTCCCCTGTCCCAAAATACTACTGAAGAATTGTTTAATCTTAAAATACACAGAAGGAAGAAACTACAGAGCTTATTGACCTGGTTTTACCAGGCTAGGTCAACACAACATGGTATCACTGACAATAAATAAATAGATAAGAATTAAATAAGAATTTATTTCCGTTCTTTCCTTCAAAGAAATACGTAGTTACATTCTAGATGGTATCTGGTTTGTTTAAGCCCATTGTTTTGTAAAGAAACCACTATCATAGACATTGCATTTTAAACGACGCCATTTTATTTGATAGTAGCCAAATCACACTCATATCACAAATTACTGTCTTAAAAGCAGGAAGAGGGGGGGGGGCACATTGGATAATGTAGTTTTAAATTACATTATACTAGAAAAGAAAAGAAATAAACATATAGGGTGGTCATGGCAGGAATGCTTTTGATGATAGGTCTGCTTGATCGGAGATGGCTTCGAGCTAAAAACAATTTGCTTTTAAAGTTATCTTCAAACGTCAACAAAAAGTTACCTCCCTTACATCATTTTACGTATGAATTTTTTAAAGCTATTTTAACCGAATATTTTTCATCAAAATTTTAGTCGTGTGAATACATCTTAGAAGATTGTGATTTTGTAAGCAGTGAATTATCAAATGTAGTCATAGCGATTATTCAGATTTTTATATTTGCTTCTTTGTATTTGTTTTTTTCTAAATGAAGGCCAGCTCGAGTTGTTTTGTCAGTTATGGCAATATTGATTTTTGTTTCTCGTCAGCTAGATAACTTTAGTTTTATTTTTCAGAGAGAGAAAGAGAGTGAGTGTGTGTGAGAGAGAGAGAGAGAGAGAGAGGGAGGGAGGGGGAAGCTCGCACCATGTGTGTACGTGTGTTGTCAGATGTACTAGTGAACGTTATTATGTGCATATATGTTAATCTATTTGTAATGAAACATGTTTGTGCATCCATATACATTCAACCACCAACCCAAATGAAGAACTAAAAATATGTTTTCTCCATGAATGATTTCTCTTCATATCTAACAAGGTCGTCACCGTCATCATCATCATCATCGTCGTCATCACCACCATCATCATCATCATCATCACCACCATCATCATCATCATTGTCATCATCACCATCACCACTGCCATCATTTAGACGTATTATTAATTAGATGGTTTGGGGTATCTCGCTGGGCTGAAATGAAATTCCTACTGTTGCCGATTTCATATTTCATAATCTGTCAGGAAGAACAACTAGTAATATACTATGTCAGTTCAACAGTATAATTGAGAGAGGAATACCACCTGGGAGTCTACTGCATACTAGATACAAATATTGTATGATTTCACACATATTATCAAATGAGCTGAAAAACGTTTGATCAACTGAGATTATCCAAACAATTAGTAGACAAAATCTTCCTCTAGGTATGCCTAAAATCTAAATTGCAAGTAAGGGAAATAACTCCAATAAAATCAGTAGATCAAAATTCTTAGACAATATAGAAAATTTAGTATTAGAGTGAATCTAATCTTATGTCATCTTATGAACGTAATGGACATGTTTCATTCTTAGAACTTCTCAGTGAAACATTCAACTCAGTTGTTTTTTTCCTACCAAACTCAAAATATTATTCTTAAAACATTTACACTTTATTCAAAATCTTCCCATTAAATAAAACATGTGTCGAAGAAAGAAATTATTGTGGATATGAGGGTAACAGTATCTCAGAAACAGGGGGAATGCCAAACTTGTCGTTTTAAATTACTTCTCTTTTTGTTCTGAGTTCAACTCTAGTGAGATGACAGCCTTTCATTCTTCCAAGGTCGATAAAATAAACAGCAATCGATTTAGTTGAACATATTCACTCCTCTTTGTGCTCTTGTGCCAAAGTTAAAAATCACCATGACAATAACAATAACAATAACAATAATAATCATAATCAACCTCATCTTTATTATTTGTTGCATAAATACACATGGCCTAGGGTAGGTGTTGAAGTGGTGATATCTGTCTAATAATCTCTGGTCACTTTGTGGTTTTCACCAATGGGACATAGATTTCCAAGGCACAGTTGCTCTCTCTCTCTCCTTCTAGCCAACTTTAAGTTTTAATACCTCCTTTAGTCAGCTCAGATCAAGTGTATGACAATGCTGTTTTAGGAGAGCCAGTTATATACAATGGTAGGCCATTGTATGGCCATTTATGCCTGACACAAACTGGATGGCTGAATTTCCTTAGATGTTTAGAGGCATTCCTCGGAACAGCTTACTCATTTGTGTTAGTGGACAATTAAAATGGCTCCCTAGGCACAGGCAGGAATTATGTGGGAGTAGCCTGTAGGAGAGGAGTTGTAGAAGCCTTGCTAGCCTACCCACTCAGACAGTTCCAACTCTTCTACATTTCGGTGATATGCCAGTGTGACAAACCAGGGTGGTGTCATCTAGGTTGTGGTTCAAGTTTTCATCTGGTTAACTGTTAGGCTTAGTATAAGTTGTCCATAGTTCCATGTAGTTGGCTACATAAACCATAAACTCATGGTGTGTTCAGTCAGTTTACACAAAGCCAAATAAACACGAACCTGTTTAGTGGAAACTAAATGCATCTTTCCCAGCATGATTTAGGGATTAAATTAACAAATTGCCTAAGTGAGAATTGATGGGTGCTGTCATCAAGAACAAGTGGTGGATCTTGCGAAGAAAGAAAGAAAAACAATTAGGGTAGCATCCATTAGCTTTGGTAGATAAATAGTGACAGAAAGTAGTTGAATGGCTGAAGCTAGCCAATTGATTAGAAGAGGCACAAAAGAAGCATTGTTTGTGGGCAGGAAATTGCTCAATGGGCCTGGGTAGTAGAAGTGCAGCATGGCAACAAAGCCACATTTTAATCACTGATTGGTTATCACAGATGGGTACATACTATCTATTCAAAGAAGATGCATATGATTTTCCAGTAACATTATTGATGAAGTAACAGACTAGCAACATTGGACTTTGATGCATACCTAGTTGATCTGCCAGAATTTTCAACTGAAGATGCAGAGTTCTGTGAAAGGGAGATTTCAGCAGAAATGGCCAATGTGTTTAACTGTTGTATGAGGGGTCAATCACCAGGATTGAATGATTTGCCCTACACACTTTATTACTATACACCATGCTTGTTTGCTACTGTTTTGGTAGCTGTCTACAACAGCTAGCAATAGACTGGGAGTATTCCCAGTCATGTGAGCTGGGCAGTGGTGAGGCTGCTGAGGGAGGATCTGAACAAGGGGACATGGCAGACAACTTCAGAGTTGAAGGTTTTGGTATCAGTGCTCATTAAAAGGTTGGTGCTAGTTGTCAGTAATGTAGTCTGAGCTGCACAAACTTATGCTATCTTCAGCAGATATTTCTACCTAATGTAGAGTGACTTAGAAACAAGTCTGGCTTTAATGGAGCGTTAATCAATTTGGATCACTCCAAAGCTTGAACATGGCTGCCTTAGTGGCTTTCCTAAGAACAGCCTGTTTGGATCAATCCCAAACTTACAACATGGCTGCCTCATGGTCATCCTAAGAACAGCCAGTTTCAGTTCCATCTTCAGAAGCTGAATTGCTATGTACAATGTTGTTTGATGGTTAAACTAAATAGTAATTTCTTGGAGCCATTTTATATTGCATACTTAGTCGATCAAGAATGTATTTTCTATTCTGTATGTTCTGTTACTGAGGCCATTGCTGCTGAGACTTGGGACCATTGAGGGGGTATCCTGCTTGAACTGGGATACATTATAATGTTGGACACTTGCGAAATAGGAAGAGTACAAGGAGGCTATAGGAGCATGCATCAACTACAACACAGTACTGGGAGAGGCAAGCACATGCAAGCTAATAGCAGCTTCTGCTGAACTGAGAGTTCAGTTAAGGTGCTCAGAGTCTGCCAAGTGGAGAAAAACTGGGAAGTAGTTACGAACAAGATGGCTCACTTCATTTAGAAATGTGCTGAGAGGAAGACGTCCCTGAAAGGTCATGTGGGAGTGGCAATGAAATTGTTTTCACACACTTGTTTAGTGGCCATGCACTACCAACTTGTGGGCTTGTGTCAAACTACTGCTATCACATCAGCTATCAGTATATTGTGAAGATATACCTACCACCTTTCTTTAGCAAGGAAGGGCAGATTGTCTATCTTTGCCTGGTGGCAATGATGAAGGAGATTGTGTGATGGACAAAGTTGAAAGGTTTGAGGACAGAGATTCTCTTTGCTGACCAAGCCCTCATCGACTTCTTCAAGCACGATCTTAAGAGGAGGATAAGATTGTTGAGATATTGGACAAAATATACTACAGTATGGCTCTTTATGTTATGAGTTCAAATCCCTCTAAGGTCAGTTTAACCATTCATTGTTCCAGGGTCAATAGAATATAATACCAGTCAAATACTGAGGTCAATTTCATCAACTAACCTCCACCCTAAATTTCTGGCAATGCACCTATGTTAAAAAACAGTTATTGTAATTGTTATTATTTGGGGTAGTAGATAGCAGTCACAGTAGAGCAACAGTTAAAATGTCATATAATCTATGTTCAGAGTTCAAATCCTGCTATGGTTCATTTTACCTTTCACCCTGCC
Organism: Eledone cirrhosa; assembly: GCA_964016885.1. Taxonomy (NCBI): domain Eukaryota; kingdom Metazoa; phylum Mollusca; class Cephalopoda; order Octopoda; family Eledonidae; genus Eledone; species Eledone cirrhosa. Next base: position 244,067,478 of record OZ024742.1, read on the forward strand.
AAAGTTAATAAAATATACACCAGATAAGTACAATGTAGAGTGGGATTTAGAATCAGCTATAACTATGTCCCTTAGTTTGTGTCCTTCTACTAAAGTTAGAAATAATTATTATTACTATACATTCCTATTTGAAGGCGCATGACTTAGTGGTTAGAGCGTCAGGCTTACAATCTTTCTAGGTGCAAATCCCATGGTCATTCGTGACTGAAGGGGGTCTGTACCGGTTTTTTTTTTTTTTTATTTTTTTTTTTTTTTTTTTTTTTTTTACATTCTTATTTATTTTCTTTAAAAAATATCAGGCTTTTTGCCTATGGAAGAATTAGTGGTGTTGTGGTGGCATGTTGGTAAATTCTTGGCTAATCCAGATTCCTGGTTTGGAATAACTGCTTAAATATTGTTTGGAAAGTTGTGAATGTATCCATTCCCTAATAACTTAATACACCAGCATATGTTGTATGAGAAACTTCATGTCCCACTTTGACATTATCAGCTGCATTATCATCAACAACATCTTCATCAGTACTGACTAGCTAAACATCATCAGCATTGTTTTATGTCTGCTTCTTCATGGGCTGGTTTTCTGATGCAGTGATTTACACCTAGATGACTTTCCTGTCATCAACCTTTTTAGTTATTCCTTATGGTATTCAGAGTATCTATTCTAAAACTAGGATTACATGATCCTAATGCACATGCTAACCAGCATGTCAATCATGCTGAAATATTTTATGGCTTTCTGAAAAATTATGACTCTGGATTGAAATATATATATATCTATATAAATAAGGAACAAAAACAAATATTTATTTACCTCACCACAAAATTCTGTGTTGATTAGATTGTTCAGGTATTTGTCAGGTACCAGTTCATTAGATCTTAAATATATTTTCTTTCAGTTTCTTTTCATCTCATTCCTTGGTACATTGCTCAGATGTTGTTGTTGTTTTTACCCCCCAGCCCACCACCCACCAATATTGCTCCTCATTAACTTCTCTACTTGACTGTTTTATCAGGTTGCCATCCATCCTTACTCAAAGGCTATTCTTAGACTGATATACTCACTATACCTCTCATTCATTGCTTTTAATTTTATCTTGCAAGCTTCCTAACAACCATCAGCTCATTATTCTTATTGGCATAGCTTCACAGAAATATGTGTTTTCGGTAGCATTGTAAATTCTCAAATCGGACTTTTGAGGTCATAGTTGTTGAGTTTTCTTTTTCCCTTTTATATTTACTTTGGAGAAAAATAAATATACAGAATAGAAATAAGCTGTAATTAGAATAAATAGGCAACTTAGAATATATGTATGACCTTGAATTTCTTTGGTGAGGATAGATTGAGGCCAAATTTGTTTTTTAGTTTTCAAAGATACAGTATAGAGTGTGTGTGTGTGTGTGTGTGTGTGTGTATGTGTGTGTGTGTGTGTGTGTGTGTGTGTGTGTGTGTGTGTGTGTGTGTGTGTGTGTGTGTGTGTGTGTGTGTGTGCGTGCGTGCGTGCGTGCACGATAAAAAAAAAGGAGGGGAATGAATACAGCAAAACAAAGTTGCTGGTTTTTGTCAAATATTTCTGAAAGTAAAATGTTACTCAAGTATCTTGATCCTTAGATGCTTTGTTATTTGAAATATTGGTTTATCTTCTTAAAATTAAGATTACAACCAATAAAGCCAGCATTGCTTCTGATAACAGTGATATTTCTGACATAATGCAATATGGTGTTTGACAAGAACGAGTGCTTAAGGAAATGGAATGAAATTATTAATGAAGTTTTAGCTTCTAATGTCATTTCTTGGCTGAAGCTTTCATGATAGAATTCTAATTTGCTCGCAAGGTTAAAAATAATACAAAACATGTAAATAGATGTTGTAGCTTACAAAAATTATGTGGGAAGAGCAACTGAAGAGTTTTCAAAATTTAAGAAGAATTAGAAAAGAAAATTTTAAAGGTTTCTGAAAATGATTAAATGAATATTTAATGAAATATATCAAAGTCAATTGAACACTGCATGAAAATGTAATGTTGCAATGTATTAAATCATTTATTCTATTCTTACATTTCAATGTTTCCTGACTAGAAAACTACTAACTTTTTATTCACCATTATATTGTCTCATTTCAACATTTCTATTCACCGAATCAGTGATACTTATTTATCTAGCTATGAATAAGGCAGAGTTGTTAAGTCATCAGATCAAATATCTCCGCTCTAAGTTCAATTACTGTCGAGGTCATCTTTGCTTTTCATTCTTTTGGTGTTGATAAAATAAAGTACCAGTCTATGGTGGTCCCTTGGTAGAATTGTTAGAGCATCAGAAGAGATTCTTTGTGATATTTGTTCTGGCACTCTGTGTTCTCAGTCAAATTTTGCTGAGAGACTCAAATCTTAGCAAAGGATAAAGTTAATCACTCTACAACAGGACCACAACATATAAAAGCTGCAATTGATGGAAGAAAATAATTGTGACCATCTGCTACTGCAATCGAATGATGATGTTAAGCTATTTTACATATTACTAATCTATAAATATTTATGTTAAGGATTCTTTCCACTTTGTTATATGATGAAGATATCCATATTACTTTATTTTAACTTACCATTCATTTTCGGTCTAAATACTATTTTGCATTGAGATCCACCTCATGATGGATTTATACTGAAGCCGCTGGTGTGTATCTTAGCATAATGCATATCTTGCAGCAAATACTTGTTTCACATGTAATTCATATACCCAGCTAGAGCAGGCAATGAACAGTGAGTGAAAGATATACATATTTTTGAATTGCACTTGTTTGCATTGCTTTGAAGTTTCAGAATTCACAAATTTGGCCTGCAATTATTCAGATGAATAAACGGCAGAAAAGGAATATATTAAATCCGTATCTCAGTTTGTAATATATAGTTTAAGCATCACTACCACACACAAGTGTGTTGAGACACTGGCCTTAATTTTGAGGTTGGTAACAGGTTTTCATTGCACCATATATAAAGAGTGGTCATATAAAAGTAGCTGACATACCTCAGTATACATTGTTACCCCAAAGTATTGTCATGGTTATATTAGTTTCATTGTGTAGGAAGATGACAAACACAATGTATTGCATTGCACCAGTTGCAATCACCATCACCATCATCAGCATAGACAATCTCTCTCTAAAAAACACCCAAGAAACTCTTCCCTTTCCATGTGAAGTGGGAAACTATATTGAACTGGGGAAATATAAGAGAACACATCCCTGCAAAAAAAATTCAAATGCAATTATTACAATCTTCTTAACAACTTTTCTTTGACAAAGAATTCCATGGTCATCTGAGTGCATTTTCATTCAGATTGTTTACATCAGCAGTGAGATAATCCCTGGACATAAGTCCTTGATGTTACACCTTACAGAGATCTGCATTCTTGTGTGTCTCAAATCATGGGGTTGTGGATGGTAAGAGGCAAGTAAAGATCAAAACAAAGTATCATCTTACATAACCAAGACAAATTGATCAGTTAATACAACAACACCCAGGAATTCTAAGCATGTGTATAATATTCAGAAACTTGGCAGGCTAACCTAGTGAAACTGTTGGAAGCTCTGAGTAAGCTTGGTTTAAGAAACAATCATATAAATAGTGATTCTTTTCTTTGATAGAACTCCTGCACAATTTAACTGGTTCTTTGACAGCACTGAAATGTTGCTAACACACCAGACAATACAGTGAAATTTGATAAACTGCAAGAAACCATATAGTATGCTGTATACAAAATTATATGACTTGTAGTCTATGCCAGCATCTCAAAGAAGCTGTAGATCCCATTCCTTTAACTATTTTACTACTGAGAGTTGAGAAAGGATTTCTTCTGTATAATCTACTTCTCAAAACTTAAGTACTGTGGGGAATAGCTCAGTTTTCTGCTACTTTGACTAGTACAGACTATTTTTATTATACTGCAGTAGTTACTGGGAGGATATTAGATTTGTAGTGCCCTGTATCACTTCTGAAAAGAACAATTTCTCAGGAAGCAATAGTACCAGAACGAAGATGCTGAATAAGTGTGGCAGTTTGTTATTGGAAATCTTCCACAGCCTTCTTCAGTTGTGCTTAAAATTATGGGTGATTTGCATGGATGTTAATATCTGCACCTATTACAGATACAAAAATTACAATGGAATTACCAATCATTTACCTCATATCTGTGCATGATTGATGTATAGTTCTACCATTAAACTCTCTATATATTTATCTGTCATTTAGAGATATTCTCTCGAAAATGTTTTTATTGATTATTTATTGATATGTGTAGCATATCTGTTATCAAATGATTCCATAATGATCTTACATAACATCATTAAAGCTAAATGTCATTTCTCAATGTTGCTATCTCTATCATACCAACATCTTATTTAAATAGCTGTACATAGCAAACCCTACCTCCATATAGCACAGATATTCCCTTTCATGTTTATTTACTTCTTCAATCTTTGTCTTTTGCATGTTTCACTTTCTTATATAATACCATTTTTATTGTAACATTCACTATTACAACTGCTAGTGCTTCTGCTGCTACTACTACTGCTGCTGCTACTACTAGTACTAGTACTAGTACTACTACTACTACTACTACTACTACTACTACTACTACTACTACTACTACTACTACCACCACCACCGCCACCGCCGCCACCACTACTACTACTACTACTGGATTGTGTCCAGAATATATTTTTTTACCCCCGTTAGTAAAATAAGTTGGATTACTTTGAATAAATACCCAGTGCATTACTGGTACTTTATTTTATCGACCCCCGTAAGGATGAAAGGCAAAGTCAACCTCGGCGGGATTTGAACTCAGATCGTAAAGGGACGTAACTATGCTGAAAAGCATAGCGTCCGACCCTCTACCGATACTGATAAATAATGAATGAATATTACATAATTTATGTGCTAAATTTTGTGGCTGTTGATTAAATATATTTTATAGCTTATTTAAAGAACTTTAAAATTCACTTCTTTAAAATTTTCAAATGTCAACACTTCTGGTTAGCGGCCGTTATATTATAACACTTATAAGAATATTGCCTATATTTCCGTCGCTAATTTTCTCCTAATGCAGTTTATATATAATTTCTTCTTTTTTTAAATGTATCATGGATTACTTTACTAATTACATAAGACAGTGTAACACAGAGTTCATTCAATTTCTGTGTATATTGTCAATTACGATTTTATTTGATGTATCATATCTACAAGCATATATATATTTGTGTATAATATCAATATATACACTTACACATGTCAGCAGAAAACCACCCATAGGTTGGTTTTTCTGTTAGTAATCTGTAATTGTCTTAGCAGTGTTGGTTATAGTTTAATTTGTCACATTGTCATATATGTATCTGTCTGATGACTTTGCTACAACAATGATTTTGACCAATTTTGAAATAGTCTCAAGAAATACATTTATTATGATACACTTAACGCAAGAAACATGCATTCAAAGTTTCTTACAAGAAATCTTTGCTTATTAACTGTTTAATTGTATTGATGATAACTTCAATATATGTGTATGTGTGTGCGTTGTGTGTATGCGTATGCATATATAAACAATCGCAGGGAAAACTGATGTTAAATGATGATCATCATATTTTCATTTCATTTTACGTCCGCCTTTCCCCTGCTTGCAAGGGTGGGACAGGAACTGATTCTGGCTTGATTTCTACAGCTGGATGCCCTTCCTAACACCAACCTCATTTACAGTGAGTGCTGGGTGCTTTTTTGCCGTGGCACCTCCACGACCACTTTGCAGTGGAATGATATGGATCCCAGTCCCTATCATCTCATTTCTACAGCTGAGTAAACTGGAGCAATGTGAAATAAAGTGTCTCGCTCAAAGAAACAAGAGACTTTATTTCACACACATATATATATATATATATATATATATATAGGACCTATTATTTTTCTCTAAAGAGGTTAACTTTGCCTTTCATCCTTACGGGGTCGATAAAATAAAGTACCAGTAATGTACTGGGTAATTGCTGGCCTTGTGCCAAAAGTAAAAACAATTCTTTTTCTCTAAAGAGATTTTTTCCAATTTTATCCCGCCCGTCCCCTTAATCTATTTTATTTCTCATTCTTTCTTCTGATGAAGGACTAGCGTCCGAAACGTTAAGACCCTCTTCCTGCTATATCAAGTGTTAACTTAATATATACCTTCTATATACTGTACCGATTGTGTTGTTATTTCTGTTTACCTTTTACATACATATAAGCAGGGAAAAGCGGACGTAAAATGATGATGATGATATACACACATACATATATCTTTGTCATCCTCATCATTACTTTTGCGTCTGTTTTTCTATGCTTGCATGAGTTGGACAGGTCCTACTGAGCACATCTCTCTACTCATCTTTCTTGGTCTACTTCTACTGTGGCTTCCTTCCACTGGATTTCCTGACACTTCTTCACCCAGTGATTATTGTCCATCTGCATTACATGTCCATACCAACGCAGCCTTCTCCCCTGCACACCACCTCGGAGTCTTCTTAAACCCAGCTTCTCCATTAACCCATTGAAGTTCTACCTGACGGAGCGTGGTTGCTTCATTTCTCTCCAGTCTACGCATGTCTTCTGCAGTCACAGCCCATGTTTCACTACCGTGCAGCATCACACTTTGCACACAGGCATCATATAGTCATCCTTTGTACGTAGGGAGAAACCTTTTGTGGTCAACAGTGGGAGTAGCTCTCTAAACGATTTCCATACTATCCTTATTCTAGCTATTATGCTCTCAGAGCACCCTCCTCCATTGCTAATTATGTTGCCTAGATAGCAGAAGCTATCAACCTCTTCTATGGGTCCTTCCTGTAACTGGAATAGATTCACATCACTGGCTATCTTCCCTTTCTTTGCTTACCTCTCTGCATCTTCTACATATATGGTCTTCTCTTCCTGTTAGTCTACCTGTTATCCCATTAGATCTCTTGTGTACCCGCATACATCATATGGAGTTATGCCTACTCCCTTTCTACATATTGAGCAGGGCCACTTCCCTGAACGAATCAGGGTCCTATCTTCTCTCCTACTCATTAACACTTTATTTTTGGCTAAGTTTACTCTCAGACTTTTTGATTCCAAATTATATTTCCATAGTTGGAACTTATTTTCTAGTTCTTTAATAGATTCAACTATAAGAACCAGATCATCTGCATAGAGAAGTTTCCATGGGCAACTGGTCTTAAACTCCTCTGTTATAACCTGGAGAACTATAATGAATAGCAGTGTGCTAAGAACCGAACCCTGATGAACTCATACTTCTACAATCAATTCCTTACTAAACTCACTTCCTACTCTCACTTTACTGACAGCTCCTCTGTACATGGCTTGCACTGCTCTCACCAGCCATTCTTCTATATCTAATTTCCTTAAGGACCACCAGATAATAGATAGGGGTACTCTGAAAGGCCTTTTGTAGATCAACAAAAGCTAGGTATAGTGGCCTATTTTTGGCTAGGAACTCCTCTTGTAGTTGCCTCACTAAAAAGAGGGCATCTTTAGTACATTTTCCAGGCATGAAACCAAACTGCATTTCATCTAATTTAAGTCTTTCTCTAATCGGTTGTGCTACAACTCTTTCTATCACTGTCATAACTTAGTCCATTAGTTTTATTCCTCTATAGTTGCTCCTTTATAGAGCATCACCCTTCCTTTGTAGCAATTTATGATTGTACTGCTATGCCAGTCATTGGGTATGACACCGTCCTGTAATTACCTGATTGACTATGCAGGTCACTAGTTCGACTCCTACTTCTCTTGATGCTTTTAGTATCACAGCAACTATCTCTGATGGTCCCACAGCTTTACCATTTTTCATCTCTTTGATTACTTCTTTAACCCTATAACTCTCAACTTCAATGGCTGGCCCTTCCATTGGGTAGATTGGAGCTATTTTCTCTTCCTCCCATTTATTTTCTACATTCATCAGTCTCTCATGGTAACATTTCCAGGCCTCTTTCTTTAGAACATCAGTGGCGCTACATACACCAGTGTCATTTCTAACACATTTTCCCTCAAAAACACAATTCAGACTGACACACTGCCTTGCAATGCAGAACACTTTGTATCTGATTCTCGCATCTCAGGATGTTGGCAAACTTTCTTTCTTCAGTCTCTCTCCAAGCTGTGTATACTTGTCATCTAGTTTCTCTCTTAGCTACCTGGTACTGGTCTCTGCTACTCCCATCGTCTTTCCATGCCTGCCTTGTGGCTTTAATGCCTCTATCCACCGTTCTGTTCCACCACCAGGTCACCCTCTGTTTGGCTGGTGCTTTCCTCCAGCCACAAGTTTTGTCTAGTTTGCAAAAGGTTGTCTTGCAAGAATTTCCAGTTGTCCTCTTCACCATATATATCTAGCTCGTCACTTCTCTCATATGCTACATATACAGTGATAATTGTTTCTACTTTTGGCACAAGGCCAGCAATTATCCCAGTGTATTACTGGTACTTTATTTTATTGACCCCTGTAAGGATGAAAGGCAAAGTTAACCTCGGCGGGATTTGAACTCATAATGGCAAGGGCTGTAACTCTATGCGTCAAAGCATGGCGTCCGACCCTCTACCGATACTGCCAATTCACTGCCCTTACACATATACAGTGATAATAATGTTATATATGCTTTACTAAAATACTTTTTCTTAGTGTTTGGAAATAAATATTAGTTGTAGAACAGGTGATTTGACAAAATATTTCTTCATGGATTTGTATATCAACTTTACAAATCAGTTTTGTCTTTTAGAAAGACTATCTAAAAAAATCAAATCAAAAGAATATATGGAGTTTTCTTAATTATGAATTGTTGTGAGATTTTTACATTGTATGTGTAATAAATATTTTGTACATATTAGTATGTACAAAAGAGATATTGCATATTAGTATGACCACATAGAGCTATCAGTATGACCAAGTTAAGATATCAATATGACCATGTAAAGTATGGTCAGGTAAATATATCAATATGACCATGTAAAGATAGCAAAGTTATCAGTATGACCAACCATTTATTTCTTTATTGACAAAGTGGGAAAACAAAAAAGAGTTTAATCAGTTGATAAATATCTAAGTAGGTTAACACAAATGGTTCATTCCAGTTTTCTTTGGGAATAAAAATAGAAGAGTCGTTTGAGAGAGGAAAAGACAAACATTTACGTTTAAAGTGAATGTCTTGAGAATCTCTAATTGTTGATTAATCGAGGCAAGCTAATTATTTGTTACCATTCCACATGTGCATACTCTCTCTCTCTCTCTCTCTCTCCCTCTCTCTCTCTCTCTCTCTCTCTCTCTCTCTCTCTCTCTCTCTCTCTCTCTCTCTCTCTCTCTCTCTCTGTTCTAAACCTGATTGGCTTAGAATTGTGTCTTAAGATACCTTAAAACCAAATTGTGTATTGCATATATCTATATATAAAGTATATACATATATATATATATATATATATATGTGTGTGTGTGCGCACACACAAACACACGTCTATATATGAAGTATATACATGTATATATATATGTATGCACACACACAAATACACGTTTATGTGTCTGGGTTAGTGGAATATGTATTATTTATACATATTCATCTTTAGTTTATATATATATATATATATATATATATATATATATATATATTCTTTTTATTTTCCTACCTACAATATCTTTAATATGAGACATTTTTAAAGCCAGACACTCATGCTGGCTTTTCAAAAATACTAATTATATTTATTTATTGATTTGTTTTAGTAAAGTAAGCAAACAAACAATAGCAACATTTTTCAATTGTCCACAGAAAATTATATAATGCTCAGGAGAAATTTTTTCTAATATAGAGAGAGTCTGTGCTTATATACAGTGTGTAATAAAACTCCTAGAATGAGAAGACAAGATGAGGTTAATGTAGTTAATTTTGTGTTGATGGTTGAAACTGAAAGCGAGTAATTATTAATATATATCTGTATTTACACTGAAAAAAAAAGAGAGATACACACCTAAATCATGCAAGCATGGAAAAATATACACCAAATGGTGATTATAATAATGATATAATTCAGTGGTCTCAGTCATTAGGCTGCAGCCATGCTGGGACATTGACTTGATTTAGTCATTTATATCAACTATATTTAGGGTGCCCTTTGTGATGCTGACCCATACCTCATTTAAGTATGATACATGTTGTCAGCATTTGCTGAACCACTATACTGCAGGGTGTATTGTTTGTGGAGGACATAAACAACTGTCATCGCAGGCTTCATAAACAGAGTCAGTATGATGTTGGCAGCAATTGGTATATATATATATATACACCTTCGACAGAGTCCCCCGTTCCATTATCTGGTGGGCTCTTAGAAAACTAGGTGTCGACGAATGGCTTGTGAGAGCTATACAAGCCATGTATAAAGAAACAGTCAGCAAGGTTAGAATTAACAACGAATATAGTGAAGAGTTTAGCGTAAAAGTTGGCGTCCATCAGGGCTCTGTTCTCACCCCCCTACTATTTATTATTGCCCTTCAGGCTATAACAGAGGAGTTCAAGACCGGCTGCCCATGGGAACTCCTATACACAGACGACCTAACACTCATAGCTGAATCAATGGCGAGCTAGAGAAGAAATTCCAAACATGGAAGCACGGCCTAGAATCAAAAGGCCTTAAAATTAATCTGGCTAAGACCAAAGTTCTAGTTTGTAGGAAAGAAAATAAGGCGGCGGTCCCTTCCGGGAAGTGGCCATGCTCAGTGTGTAGGAAAGGCGTAGGTAGAAACTCCATTTTGTGTCAGAAATGCAAAGTATGGGTGCATAAAAGATGTAGTGGGATCACAGGTAAGCTAACTAAGAACATAGATTTCACATGTTGCCGGTGCTCTGGTGTAATAAGTAGCAGCAAGTGCCCACAAAATACTAGCTCTTTCAACTGCGCAGAGGGCTCTATAGAAATAGTGGACAGCTTCCGTTACCTGGGTGACAAAATCAGCAGTGGGGGAGGGTGCTCTGAAAGTACAGTAGCTAGAGTCAGAACTGGATGGAAAAAGTTCAGAGAGCTTATACCACTATTAGCCGCTAAAGGGTTCTCCCTAAAAACGAAAGGCAGGTTGTATGATGCCTGCATACGAACAGCAATGTTGTATGGCAGTGAGACCTGGGCATTGTGTGCAGAGGATATACGCAGACTAGAGAGGAACGAAGCTTGCATGCTCCGCTGGATGTGTAATAGTAATATATGTGAACGGCAAAGCATAAACGAACTAAGGAAAAAATTAGAAATAAGAGGGATCAGATGTTGTTTACTCGAGAGAAGGCTACGTTGGTATGGACACGTGATGCGCATGAAAGTCGATAGCTGTATAACAAAGTGCAGGGCAATAAAGATAGACGGTTGCCACGGAATAGGCAGACCTAGAAAAACCTGGGACGAGCTGATAAACTCTAACCTCACACACTTACACCTCTCCAAGACAATGTCACTAGACCGAGACCTTTGGCGGTACTCAGTAATAGAGAAGACCCGCCTTACCTAAATACATAGTAAAACCTACTACAGTCAGTAGGCATCTCTAACAAAATACACCCCCACTCCATCCACACCGCCCCCTTCTATGTAAAGTTATGTTAGTGCCACACCATCCAGGCCGAAACAAATGAGATCGTGTAGGTGTCACGACAAAAAAACACACAGTCCACGCTGTAATGTGGCCGTGTAGGCAACACGGTAAAAACCTCCCAGCCCCACACTGTAAATGTGGTTGGTGTTAGGAAGGGCATCCAACTGTAGAAAACCTGCCAGACAGTCCTATACGAGCAAGACAATCACTCTTGCCTCAAGTGGGAAAACCCCCGTCCAAACCCATGCAAGCGTGGAACACGGACGTTAAACGTTGATGATGATGATGATGATGATGATGACACACATATACAGAAGCTGTGGTTATTTTGTGTGTGTGTCATACCTTCATCTCTTTCTCTCATAACTATCCCTTTTTCCCTGCTGAAGATATGATCTCCTAAGTCTTGGTGCCATTATAAAATTCATCCAATGCACCTTGTTAAGTGTTAGTGCCAGTGCCACAATAAAATTTACCCTATAAAGGGGTTGGCATTAAGATGGGCATCCAGCTAAAGAAACTATGCCAAAATGTGGAATGTATGAGCAAGACCATGTCATACATTCCACATTTCTAGACTACAACAACCCATCAAACCTATGGAAAAGAAACGTAAAATGATGAGAATGTTGATCATGATGTAAAATGTAAATATGACACCTGAAAATAATTGATGTGTATGCTAATTAAAATGTAGTATTGATATGAGTAAAAGAAACAAAGTTAATAATCCAGTATAATTCCTGCTACTCTAGTGATTAATTAATCATTTCAAACATACAGATATGTAATGTTAGATAAACTTACTCAAATAATTCAAGCAAACATCCACTTTTCTTTAACCATCTAAACTATGTTAATGTAATAACAGTATAGAGACACAGTAAAAAATGAAAATCATAATTTCATATACATAGTTTTCCTTCTCTATTGTATACTATTAAAAAATATAAAGAATAAATAAATTTTCACAACGTAGCAATGCATGATTCCCATTTGTGTGTTAATCCATAGTTCAGCAATTAATATAGTGTTAATCTTTAGTAAGAGAAGCTAATCTGATTCTGTAATTAACTTAGTCTGAGTTATACTTAGCTGACCTATATTGTATCAATCCATTAGGTCAAGTGCTGCATCTTCCATCCCAAGTGAAAATATGCACACATAACACACACACACACACACACGCACACGCACACGCACACACGCACGCACGCGCGCGCACACACACACACTCACACACACACACACACACACACACACACACACACGTGTGTGTGTGTTCTTTTTCATTCATTTCCCCTCCACTAGTTCTCTCATTTCATTCAAAAAGAATTGTGTGTGTGTGTGTGTGTGAATATCATCATTTCACTTTTACGTCCGCTTTTTCCTTGCTTGCAAGGTGAATATATATATATATATACATATATATATTACATTTTGACGCTATAGTCACTTATATATTATGAAATACTGTTGGCTTCTTGTTACAATAATTTCTATACTTTTCATTTATATATATATATAAATGTATGTATATATATATATATATATATATATATATATATATATATATATATATATATATATAGATATCATCATCATCATCATTGTTTAACGTCTATTTTCCACGGTGGCATGGATTAGACTATATATGTATATATATATATAGGGGTCAGACTACATTGTATATATATATATATATATATATATATATATATATATATATACAATGTAGTCTGACCCCTATATATATATATATATATATATATATATATATATATATATATATATATATATATATATATATAATGTAGTCTGACCCTTGCTTTGCCAGCAGGGAAAATAGACGTAAATGATGATGATGATGTGTGTGTTTGTGTATGCGCACACAAATACACTCATATACATATGCAGAAGTCGTTTAGTCAGTAATCACTTATATAATGAATATAGCATTGTAAAATGCTAAATATTAATTGGTTGAAGATTTATTTCCACTATTTCAAGCTGTCATCAAATATGTTTACAGTCTGTTGATATTAATTACTTTAGAGAAAGGCTTCCATGCTGAAGCCAAAACTGTTGTAGAAAAGTAGACCAAAAACAGGTCAAAACAATATGTTATGTCCTAGACAAGTTGTTTTTTTTTTCTCTCTTTTTCTTTACTTTCCTTTTTTTAGTTCAAGTAAATCAGTGTAACTACAAATTGTTGCTCTGATATTCTGATATTGTGACACACATAGGGATATAGTTTATATAAAATATATATACACGCGCGTGCATGTATTATATATATGTATATATATATATATTACATTATGTGTGTGTGTATATATATATATATATATATATATATATATATATATAATGGGAGGTTTCTTCAAAGTTACTACTGGCAAGGGGCGTCTAGGAAAATGCAATTCTTCCTCATTTAGCAGTAAAACAAGTGATACGTAATAAGTTGATATTTGAAAATGAATAAACTAACTATAAAAAGAGTAAATATCCTTTAACAACAACAACAACAACAACAACACCAGTTTCTACTTTTGGCACAAGGCCAGCAATTACCCAGTCCATTACTGGTACTTTATTTTATCGACCCCGTATGGATGAAAGGCAAAGTTAACCTCGACAGGATTTGAACTTAGAACGTAAAGGGCCATAACTATGCTGCAAAGCATGGTGTCTAACGCTCTACTGGTTGTACCAATCCACCACCCTTTAATAATAATAATAATAATTCCTTTTATTGGCTATGAGTGCCCCGGATGCTGTGGACAGTACAAAGCAGAAATATATAGGAACACAAACCGCAAAATAATCGAGAATTATTATTGTGTGGGACTGCAATAACAGTAAGGATACAAACTTAATAAATTGACAATAATAAATAGAATAAAGTAAGATAGAGAAAAAGCCCCCCCCCCCAAAAAAAAAGACAGTGGGGAGAGACAAGAAGTAATAAAGGGTAGGGTACCTTATACAGAACTCTGGATCACTTGATACACTAAAAGTACTGCTTTTACTCTGTTCTTGCTATTTGCCTACAGCTGTATAGTTAATGTGGACACATTTAGCCACACCAATTTTGCTACTCCCACTTGCCTTTCAAAGCATTCAGTCGGGCAGCACCTCCTAGTTTACTCCTATCTTTTTCCTCAAATGTTATTTGAAAAAGTTGATGGGGAGAAAAGTTTTGTCCTCAAACTTTTCAACCATGACCACCTTACCAATTACTCCACCACCAGACAGGAAGATTACTCACTGTTCCTTGCCAAACCTTGGTGGTTTAATTCTCACAATTGTCTCTGTTGTCTGCTGGATCCCTCCTGTATGTTATACTAGTTATTTGACATAAACTCACAATTTAGTAATGCATGGATAGTGGATGAGTATGTGCCAGATGCTTTTTGTTGTACTGCACACATCTCAAGCAAGTTTGGTTGCTAGGAGCTGCAACCCAGCCATGCCTTTATAGTTTATATTAAACAGGCAAGTCCTCTCTTTAGTATGTATGCTATACCAGGGACGTTTGGAAATTATCTATAATGCTCAATCTTTAGAAAATGCTATGGAAACTGTACTTGTCGATGTCTAGAATCACCCTTAAGCCATCATTGCTCATATCTATCATTAGCCCTTTATAAAATGTAGATGTTGACTTTACACTGACTATATGGTACATGTAGTAGAGTATAGTGATTGTCTGGTAAGATTCTTTATGCCAAATGCTAAACTTCAAACTGCAACTCAGTCAAGGAGACAAGCTGAAGGAAAGTGTGTCACACAAATGGTGACCACACCTGTTCACTGACACTGTTGTCCAGGAATCTCTGCAAGGGTGCCAGCTTCAGTCTGTGCTATCATATCACCAGCTATGGCATACTAAGATCTCTTTGTAGTGGAGGTTGGCAGCAGATGGGCCTGGGAAATGTGTGCCTTACTCAAGAGTTGGAAGAGCATACACTCCAATTTTGTCAAGTGTTTCTTGGGAAATAGCACAGTGGTCAAACAGCAGCACACCACCAAGTAATATATGTTAGCTGTTTCCACTCATCCTTTCAGAAACAGCTTGCTCTCAGCCCATTTATTAATTAAATTGGCTGCCCTAAAGTGTACAGTGAGATATGAAAATTCAAATAGATAGACTACAGAATATTCACACTTCAGATATTGTTATACTCCATAAAGGTGAAAGAATGTGTTGATTAATATATGCTGCTTGCTTGTTTGATAATAGGGTGGTAGACAAGAGAATTTGGAAATGCCTTAAAGTTGTTATCACTCCAGTTGTTATAGGAACCTTAGTTTATTGACCCCAGGAGGATGAAAGAAAAAGTTGACCTTGGTTAGATTTGAACTCAGAATGTAAAGTGCCATAAATAAATGCTGCAATGTATTTTATCCGACACCCTAACAGCATTAGAAATGATGATAATGATAATTTTGGTAATAAGAATACTAATCTAGCAGATGTATTTAAGATTGTCAAAATTCATTAGCATATAGTCCCAATATTATTTTATTGAAAAGCTTTATTTGATTTTGGTACATTAAAGCAAACAGTTTGCAGTGATAGAAAATATGTGTTAATATCTATTATATCTAAAGGCAGAATTAGTAGAGTGCCAGGCATTGTGTTTTCTTGTATTTAGTTACATACCTTTAAGTTCTGAATTTAAATACCATCAGAGTTGACATTGTCTTTTATTCTGCTAGAGTCATTGAAATAAGCACTAGTCAAATTGGAGTCAATTGAATTGACTGTAGCCTTGTATCAATATCAAAAATCAATATTTATTACATCTACCGTATTCTTTGAAATTCTCGTTTATTTGTCAAAAACAAATTTGTTTGAAATTTACAAAGAATCTTAATATTTCTTTAAAATCTTGCTGTGTTAATCAAAACCATATGATCATATAGATTCATTACTGAGGAATGAGGACACAAATTATTGTAGAGAGAAAGGAGAACATACAACAGTCATACCAATCTCACAATATATGCAAATGAAGTCAACCAGCTTCAGCTGGTATTCAAAACCAGTTCATAGACTTATCTTTCTGGGATAACATTGAACAGTAAAATGCTTTAATCACGTTTCAGAATGATAGAATATAACATATACACAGCACCAACTCTTTCATTACTTCAATTCTTGTATCAAACGAACAACCTATCAAAGCCTTTCTGTCTCTCTCTCTAGGATAATTACTGTAATGTCAACACCCACTCAATTTCAGATTAAAAGATTTAAAAAGTTTATAACTTCATCTAATAACATTTACTTCATAGTTTAATCAAAATTTGCTCCACCTATCTACCAATATGTCTCCAGCTGCCATATTTCCCAAATGTTCCTTCCTTGAGCACTACTAAACCTAATAACATTGAATGTTATCAAACACTGTACTCTGGAAATTAGATCCCATTCTCACTAAACATTTTAAACTTGTTCTTTACTTTACTCTGGAATTTCTATGTTTGAAACCCATCCTGACTCTATCTGACTTCTTTTCTTCTCATTGTTTATTCTTAACATGTTGCTGGTGCTACTGTCTCTGCTACTGCTGGTCATAGTTATGATGGTGTATCAAAATAGAATGTTTTATTTTAATACATATTACGGCTTTAATTGCAAACATTGTATAGAAACAATCCATGAATTTAAATAAACTATCCATTTGGGATATGCTGCAATATTGAATAAATTTCTTACGTTCTAGTCACTTTTAACTATTTTTTAAAATCCATGTCTTAATTTCTTAGAATTTGTTTAACTGTGTATGTAAAAGAACTGGCAATTTTATCCTAATTACTGTATACAAATCTGTTTTATCTCTTGTTCTCTTTGTACTGTACAGCTCTTTATATAAACATATATAAAGTAAGCTTATCTCTTGTTGTCTACAGTAGTATCTCCATCTGTTAACATAACAACTCAAAATATGCATATGTATTTAGGAGAAACAAAGAAATGATTGCTTTTCTTAATGCCATTTCATCTTTTATAGAAGTTACCTAAAGATGTGTGTGTGTGTGTGTGTGTGTGTGTGTGTTGTTATTTACCTGAAGGTTTTATTTACTTCAAAGAACAAATTGCTGTGTATCTCCACTATTTAAGAAGACTTATCTTCAATGTTTGCATGTTTTCTTTTCTTATATATCCTTACCATTCCCAGAAACAGTTGTAATATTTGGAATGGTAACATATTTCAGTACCATACCAATTTCAACACCAATTCTCATATGTTCCCTGCTAATAGCCGAAGTTCTAAACCAAATATAATAGACACTGCAGCCTGCCTCTTCCCTAAAATAGGTGCCTTCTAAATGTGATAAATATAATTTGTTGCAGTAGCCATTTAATGTGTGTGTGTGTGTGTGTGTGTGTGTGTGTGTGTGTGTGTGTGTGTGTGTGTGTGTTTGTGTGCGTGTGTACACAAGTATACGTTCTTTGTATCAGTGGTTTACAAACTTGACATTATCATAGTTATTGTATATCCACAAGTGCATAAGATATACTACTGATTCAATAAGAATAAAACGATGATGATTATGGTTATGATCGTGGTGCTGTTGGTGGCAGTGTCACTGCAGTTTTCACATTATTAGGCCAGAAATTTGTAAGGGCAGGCTGTAAGTTCATTGCATTGACCTAGTACTTGTATCTTGGAAAAATGAAAGTAAACAGAGAAGGCATGCAGAGAAAGAGAACTAAATACTGTCAGGCATTTAACTTGGTGTTATTATCCACTAATCATGATGATAATAATACAACATAAATAGATGCAATTCAAGGTTATATGAACATCCTTGAATGTTTCTTTTTTGTTGTATGCAGGTAATCTAGTCTTCAAGTAGGTCAAGATGTAGAAAAGAAAAGCTTGAACCTAAACAAACCTACTGAGAATATGAAAACAACAAATATATTAGCTGTAATAATCTTTGCTAAACCATATAAAGTGAGGATCGCTTTGACTCACTTTCTGGAGAGAGAGAGAAAAAAAAAGGGGGGAAATGCATAAAACCTCTGTACTGTGCAATCAATATATGTACATGAAGGGAAGCTATATATCCAGTTAGCTGTCTTAAAATAGCTTTCATTCACAGTACAAAAGATCTGATAGTTTAAGCTGGTAATACAACTGATGCTCTTCTGAAAAGTAGTGATTTATCTATCTATGATGGAAATGTTGAAGAAGAAAAAGAAAGAAAGAAATTATTCATTTGTCAAGATGACAATGTGGAGATTGAAACTAGAGAAAATTGGCTTTTAAAAGACAGAACTTTTGTTCCTTCTGACATCTGAGTTATATTTATGTGCAAAAGGTAGATTGTATATTATCAGTAAAAAAAGGAATGAAGTTAAATTGAGAAAATAGTTAACATTTCTTTCCATGCTTCACTACACTTGGAACACTGACATTTTATTAGAATCAGTATTTTTGTTTTCTTTTCTTTTAATGTCTTTGTGGGATTGGTGTAAGTTTTAGTATCTGATAGGTACACAAAATTCATCTGAACTAATAGTTAACATCTACTGAATGATTCATATTGGAAATGATAGTATTGAATAATTATATATATATATATATATATATATATTAGAATAAGGAAGGTCTTTGATGTTGTAAGCAATAGAGCTAATGGCAGCATAAACATTAATCACATATGAATCAACATTTCATATATACTAAAGATTCTAGTATATAACTGGCTGGCTTAACAGTATTATTGTATATTAAACCATGGCTTGCTATGATTGTTAACTGGAGGTAGTAGATAGATTTCTGTGGTTATGGTGAGAATGGAAGCAGTTCAGGAAAGTTTAACATAAAAATTAGGCAGTGTATCGCTTATATAAAAAGTTTGATATTTTGTGTGAAGTGGAGGTATTTAGGCAATAAAGTTTTAAATATTTCTAGTTAAAGAATGATCCACCTGGAAAAATATTGCTTATTAGGTTCGTGTTTTAACAATGGACAAGATATATAACTGCAATTGAATGGACAAAAGAAAATGGTCAACAATCTCTCTAAAACTTGATTCATTTCCATAATCCTGAGCCTATCAGTTATCAATGTGATGAAATATACTTAATGAACCTACTATTGATACTGCACAAATCCATAAAGATCCTTAGCATTTGGTTCCAAACTGATTTGAAATGGGGGAACTCATCTTAAGCACTCACTGAAACAAATAACTTCAACATGGCATGTAATTAAAGTTATTTCAAAGAAATTCTACTGCTTAACATATAAACACTTGAGATTGTATTATAAAGGAGTCATGAATACTCATTTTTTGTATGGCAGCTGGGTGGGGTGGTGCACAAGTAGTAGCTATCTTCAAGCTATCGATAGATTTTGTACCCAAATTAGCAAAACTATATTGGGATGTCTAAGATCTAGTCCCAAGGTAACTGTTTTTCATGAAGTAGGATTAACCCTTACTCAATTGTTGATAGAAGTGTGTAGGAAATGTAAATTACTAAATGCTCACTTTAAATGCTAAAGAAAACAGCATGATATTTGGCTTCCTCCATAGGTAGAACAATTAATAACTCAAAAGAGGTAGCAAAAGAATTTGATAACATTATCACAGTCAATCAGTTTTAGCAACTGAGTCAGTTACACAGATGAGGCACACTCAGACAAGGGAATTGAGTGTGGAGCTCATGATTTCACAATATCGGACTCAGAGTGGTGGGGAATTATATCCATCGAGTCAGCTAAAGAAATGCCATGGAAAAAATGGTTTTCTATTTACTGATAGTTTATCGAACCTAGAACGGTTTCAATCAAGAAAAAGGGGACGGATTAGAGATATTGAGAGTGCTCCGCTAAGAATAGATAACTATCTCTCAGAGATTAATAAACAAATAACAGTGATTTGGAAACCAGTCCATACAGATATTAGAGGGAATAGGAAAACAAATGAATTAGCAAAGGAGAGAGTACAAAGGAAAATAATAGATATAGACTACATCCTAAATCTATCGCATTTAGCAAAAATAAAATTAGTCAAAGGTGGGAAAGATTTGAGGATAAGCTCTTAAATTTCAATCCTCCACTTTCTCAATCAGATTTAACAATATTTGAAACACATCAGACACCGAACAATGTTAATAAAAATGGAGAATGCTGTCTTCGAATTGGTCATATACCATTGAATTACATTTTATCATGAACTGGTCATAGAGAATCCCCTCTATGTTCTTGTGGTGACTTCCCAGAAACTCTTTGGCACTACTTGTTCCAATGTCTGAGAAAGAGGACATTTTGAAGCTGATAATTAAAAAAGTACCAAGATTGAAGATACAGTATATTGTAAAAGATCTACCAATTATAAACAATCTTTGAGTATATGGAGGTTATGAAAAGATTCAACAACAGCTTTCTTTCCATTTTTTCTTTATCTTTTTTTTTATGCTTATTTGCCTTTTCTATTTAATTTTTTTAAATTCAATTTTATTTTTTTAAATTTAAATTTTTATTTTTATATTCACTTATCCCTGTGTATCTTTTTTTTTTTTTTTTTTTTTTTTTTACTCGACTGTAAGAAGTACTAGATATTTCCCCTAATCTGTCATAACTTACTAACTCTATACGGACGTTCAAATTGATTAAATAGATGAATAAATGTTGTGGGTTTAAAAAAAAAATTGATATGGACTGAAGAGGAGGTCAATCAAAGAGGAGATTTAAATGAATTGACATATATCAGTCAGAGGTGAGATATTTTTAGAAAGTAGGGATTGACCTGAGTCTGAAGATATATTGTTAGAAAACTCCTGGTAAGTGAGACAGAAGTGTTGAATTATTTACACAGTAATAGAGATGGTATACTGTAAATGTGTACAACTCATTGAAAAATAGACTTAAAAACTGATGATGATGACAATGAAAGTTATAATCATAATTACGATACAGTATATGGTTGTCATAATTCACTAGTTATGTGTAGAGACTGTGCTTTGAAAATGTTAAATCTAATAAACTGCTAGTTTTGGCTTCTCACGTGTACCACTATTCTTTATGAAATGAACAGAGAATGTAATTAGCTTTAGCTTAAAATTATTTCTATCAAAGCAACTCACATTTAAAATGCTCTTGGAAGATTTTAATTTTAAACCCAAATATTTTAAATACATATTTGTACTGCAGTTTTAAACTTCTTGATTATCTTCACATTAAAAATTCCTTTAGAATTCATGTTCAACTATGATCATTATGAACTATTGAATTTTAAATTCATCCGATTTGTAATTTTCCAAAATCTGTTAAATTTTAGAATTTCAGAGAGTGCATCTATAAATATGTAATGCCCCACTTCCTAAAAAGTGTTATGTTGTAATAAAATCAAAATTGTCCAAAACAGAAAGAAGGAATTATGCAGTTTTGTAATACAAAGAAATATTTACATTGCTTAATAAAATAAATTTATTATTACTAAATAGAAAACATCAAACATTGATAGAGAAACAATGCTTTACCAGTATGGTTGCTTTAAAAACAAATCAAATGAATTAAAATTCGATGCGAAATGTTGACTTCTTGATATTAAAAGAAAAGATGGGAAAAAATTTAAATAATCAAAAGGAGAGAATTTCTCATAAATCATGAATTGCAAGTAACAGCTGAAGCCTGGTTGCTTTTCCCTGACTGAGAGAAGAAGAGAACAAAACTGGAATCTGAATGAAGAATTGCTAGCTGCAGACAAGAGAAAGATTCACTAAACATTTAACCATTATCAAGAATGTTTTGACATTCACTCAGTGATTCTCTAAATAGCTTTGTTCACCATTCTGATGTCAACCCATTGGCTAGTAGCTGTCAGCTATCATACTGATTACTATAGAAAAGGAAGAATAAATGAATAAGAAAGTAACAAACAAACCAACAACAATAACAAATAATTTAAAAAAATTCTCCCCCATCATCAACACTTCTTTCTCTCTAACAGTAGTATTACTTCTTTCTCTTCTAAACAGACTGTAGTTCTCTCTTCCCTCTTGTCTAGTGAGTCACTGTAGCAATCTGAAAGAGAAGGGAAGCTATTTGTAAAGGCAATTACACAAACATTTCAGATGAACCCAACTACACATGAAATGATAAACACCTCCTCCTCCTCCTCTCTGTCATTCTCTCTCTCACTCTCTTTCTCTCTCTCTTTTACTCTCACTCTCTCTCTCACCACTATTCCTCATTCTCTTCTATGCCTTTTTACCTTCTCCCCCCTCTCTCTTTCTCTCTCTCTACACACACACACACTATGCGTGTGTGGTGGGGGAGAAAGAAAGTGAAGATCAAACACATCTTGTGTGTATATAATACATACACATACAGTGAGATAAGATCAAAAACACTGTGTGTGTGTGTGTGTGTGTGTGTGTGTGTGTGTGTGTGTGTGTGTGTGTGGCGCGCGCGCGTGCACAAGCACCAATATATACAAATGGATACAAACACTTGATCAAATAAGCATATGCAAAAATGTATGCTCTTATCTGTGCGTGTGTTTTTTTTTTTGTACATATATGTAGAGATATGCATAGAAGTACTTCATACATATGGAAGCAATATATTTATATAAATAGGTGTGTGTGTGTGTGTGTGTGTTTTTGTGTGTGTGTGTGTGTGATACTAATAAAGATTTCTTGCAAATTTTGCAGAAGAGTATAGGAAACTATATTGATTCCAGTATCTGAATGGTACTTACTTTTTTCACCTCTTGAAGGATGTAAAGCAAAGTTGACTCTGGTGAGATTTGAACAGAGAACATAAGCATTCTGTCTCAAAGAGAAAGTCAATTAATGAACCCCACTACTTGACTGGTACTTTATTTTATCGATTCCAGAAGGGTGAAAGTCAAAGTTGGCCTCAGGAGTATTTAAACACAGAATGTAAAGAAGAGCCACATAGCACTTTGTCTGACATTCTGATAATGGTTTCTGATTTAGGCACAAGGCCAGCAATTTGGTGGGAGGAGAAAGTTGATCAAATCGACCCCAGTGTGTTACTGGTGCTTTATTTTATCTACCCCTTAAAGATGAAAGATAAAGCTAATCTCAGCAGGATTTGAACTCAGATTGTAAAGAGACGTAACTATATGTTACAAAGCATGTTGTCCGACGCTCTACTAATACTGCCAATTCCAATAATAATAATAATGGTTTCAGATTCAGACACAGGGTCAGCAATTTGTTTGTGGGGAGAATCAACTAAATCGACCCCAGTCTGTTACTGGTACTTTATTTTAACGGCCCCCGTAAAGATGAAAGTTAACATCGGCGGGATTTGAACTCAGAATGTAAAGGGACATAACTATATGTCACAAAGCATGTTGTCTGACGCTCTACCAATACTGCCAATCCAATAATAATAATAATAAGAAGAAGAAGAATAAATGTTTCTATTTTTGGCACAAGGCCAGCAAGTATCCCAGTGCATTACTGGTACTTTATTTTATCGACCTCGTAAGGATGAAAAGCAAAGCTAACCGCAGGATTAGCTTTGCCTTTCATCCTATAATTTAGGCACAAGTCCAGCAATTTAAGGGGAAAAATAAGTTGATTAAATTGACCAGATAATTTGACTGGTACTTAGTTTTATCAAGCTTGGAAGGTAGAAAGGTAAAATTGAACCCAATCGGATTTGGAAACAGAATATAAAGAGCTGTAACAAAATCTCACAAAGTATTTTGTCTGACATGGTCTTATGATTCTGTCAATCCACTACAATAATTGCTTCTACATTTGGCACAAGGCCAGCGATCTGAAGGGAAGGGAAATGTTGATTAAATTGACCCCAGTTCATTATTGGTACTTTATTTTAAGGCATAGCTAACCTCGGTTGGATTTGATCTCAGGATGCAAAGGGCCATAACTATATGCTGCAAAGAATGTTGTCCAACATTAAAACAATATGCAAATCCGCCTTCATAATAAGAATAATGATGATTTCTAATTTAGGCACAAAGCTAACAATTTGATACCAGTACTGGTACTTTATATTATTGACCTTCAAAGGATGAAAGGCAGAGTTGACCTGTGGGATTTGAATAATAATAACGACAATAATAATTGTTTCTACTTTTGGCACAAGGCCAGCAATTATCCCAGTGTATTACTGGTACTTTATTTTATCGACCCCGTAAGGATGAAAGGCAAAGTTAACCTTGGCGGGATTTGAACTCAGATCATAAAGGGAGGTAACTCTATGCTTCAAAGCATGGCGTCCGACCCTCTACCGATACCGCCAATCATTCCTATACTTTGGTCAATATTTTAAAACTGAATACTCTCTATCCCCCCCCCCCTCTCTCTCTATCATCATCATCATCATCATCATTTTACATCCGCTTTTCCCTGCTCGCAAGGGTGGGACGGGTCTTATTCAGCACAGCATCTCTCCACTCGTCACGGTCCCTCGTCATCTCCACCGTGACCTTCAGCGATTGGAGGTCTGCTCTCACCACCTCCGCCCATGTTTTTCGTGGTCTACCTCTACTACGTCTTCCTTCAACTGGCATTTCTTGGCACTTCTTCACCCATCAGTCATCCTCCATGCGCATCACATGTCCATACCACCTCAGTCTCCTTTCCCGTACACTACATTCTATTCCTCTCAGACACAGTTTCTCTCTCAACACATTCATGCTCGGTCTTTCACGCACATTGATACTGCACATCCAACGGAACATGTTTGCCTCATTTCTCTCCAGCCGTCGCATATCCTCTGCAGTTGCTGCCCATGTGTCACTACCATGCAGCATCGCGCTTGTCACACAGGCATCATATAACTGGCCTTTCGTACGCAGAGAGAAACCCTTCTTCGTCAGCAGAGGAAACAGCTCCCTAAACTTCTTCCAACCCATCCTTATTCTAGATACTATGGCCTCGGAATCCCCCCCCCCCCACCCCCCATGCTAATCTGATCACCTAGGTACCGGAAGCTATCCACCACACTATAGCACCCACCTGCATTTGAAAAATGTGTCTATCAATGCAACTTCTACTGCCATATTCCCCTGTACATCTATTACATACGTATTTCTCCCTACCTGTTAGTTTGCCTGCTATCCCACTACATCTCTTGTGTACCCAAGATCTGCATTGCGTACATTTTATAGAATATATATATATATATATTCTTCTTCTTGTTCGCCCACTTATTCCTGAGAGGGCCATGGGGCAGAATCCTCTAACACTCCTTCCAGATCTGTGAGCCAAACAAATGTCACTGCGAAACCGCTGTAGACTCTTTCAGCCTCCACCCATTGTCCTGTCACTACAGTGCCGGCCGCCTTCCATCCCATGCTGCTCTCAACGAGATCATAAAGCATGGCTTGGTTGCTGCAGGGCTGGACCGAGGGGACGGCGAACGGACAGACGACATGACCATATTCCCGTTCTGCTGTGGCAAACTCCTCATCTGGGATGCCACATGCAAACGACACTTTCTCCAGCAGCAACCTGGTGCAGTCTGCGACTAAACCAAGCACTGCCACACTTTGGGGTGAGGAGGGTAAACTCTCCAAATATCAGTTGCTGTCTGACAGGTTTGCTGTTGAGCCTATAGCAGTGGAGACTCCTGGTGTCCTTGGCCTTACTCACCACCATCGGCACAGAGCTGGCTACCTGCAGGTATGAGCCTCGCGAGCTGGAATGGTTCTTCGAACATGCCTCCTCACCATCCTCCGTGGAAACACATTCTGCCAGCACATGGGTGGTAAAGGCTGGCAGCGCGTGGGTGCTCATTTGTTTATAATAGTGAGAGATGGGGAGAATGAGTGAAACATAGGTATTGAGTGAAAGATAGAGCACATCAACACTTATATACTACCGCCATAGAAACAGATAACATGAACAATTAGAATATAAAATACCCAAGAAAAACTTATATATATAGTTTCTGGATGCCCTTCCTAACACCAACCACATTTACAGTGTGGACTGGTTGCTTTTTATCGTGGCACCAAAACGACTACTTTACAAGGTGGACTGCGGGCAATAAGCACCCACTCCACACTGTAAAGTGGCCGTTTTGGTGCTGTGATAAAAAGCACTCAGGCCACACTGTAAATGTGTTTGGCATTAGGAAGGACATCTAGCCTTTGAAACCAAGCTAGAATCAGTTTTGTATGAGCAAAACACATCTAACCCATGCTTGCTTGGAAAAATGGACATTAAACAGTAGTGATGATGAGAATGATGAAGGATTTATTGTTTATTCTATTGACTCTATCATCACTCTCCTCCTCCCCTCCCCTCTACTACTTCTTCTTGGGTGGTGGTGATGGTAGTAAAAGTAAAGTTTATTTGAAGATACCTTGTAAACAAAACATATATATGTGTATATATATACATATATATATATATTATAGAATTTAAATGTAGATGTGAGACAAAATTATATATTTTTGAAACTTATCTTTTAATTTTTTTTAACATTCACTTTTTTTATTTCTACTCGATTAAAAACTTATGAATAAAATATATTTATTTTTATGTTCGCTTTTTATCTGTACTTGATTTTGCGATTATATACAAACATATATTCATGCATACATAGATTGATAGCCACACAGACACACACACACACACACACACACACACACGTGTGTTGTGTGTGTGTGTATATATATATATATATATATATACGTACACATACACACACGTGTGTGTGTGTATATATATATATATATAATTACAACACACACACACATATACATGTATATATATACATGCATATATATATATATATATATATATATATATATATATATATATATATATATATATATATATATATATATATATATATATATATCTTAAATATTCTAATCTGAGCATTTAAATATACAAAATAGACTACATTAATATATAATATATGTCAACAATGAACCGTGTAAGGGAATCATTATAACAGTCTTATTACATTTATAATTTTAGATTTGAAATATTAAAATCTGGAAATGAAAATATATATGTGTGTGTCTGAAATTAAAGGTTTCTCTTTATTTTCAAATTTAGTCTGAGAACTAAATCAATAAAATTGTAAGATTTCTTTAAAAGCTCTGAGGAAGAAAACAATGTTTGAAAAGGTGATACAATAGATAAATTAGTGGATATATTTACGGAATGGACTTTCTTTCCGTGTGTGTGTGTGTGTGTGTGTGTGTGTGTGTGTGTGTGTGTGTGTGTGTGTGTGTGTGTGTGTGTGTGTGTGTGTGTGTGTGTTAACATTCCTCTCTTTCTCTGATCATGTTTATTTGAAGTTTATTTAGTTGCATCAAATGTTATCCCTACTTGTTAGATAAATATTAAAACATTACACACACACACACACACACACACAAAACTCCATTGTGTGTGTGTGCATATATATATATCTATATATATATCTAAAACATTCCACTAACACTTATATATTTCAAGTAATATTGAGACAAACTCAGCAAAGCTGAGTTTTCAAATTTCATCTGATGAGCTTCCACCCAGTTTCTGTCAGCCCAATTTTATTTCCCGGTTTGTCGACCCTTGGCTATGATAAAATACAGGTTCCAAAGCATGTTACTTAACAATTTAACCATGTTCACATATGATTATGATTATCACAATGACAATGATGATGATGTGTATGTGTGTGTCTGTGTATTCTCCAGGTCAAACTCATTGACTGGATTTATGACCAAAGACAACCTAGCCATCATATTCCCATCTTTTCTGGCGTCTCAGTGTGTTCTTCACATCTTTATTGTCAAACCACTAAGTTATGGTACATAAACACAGGCATAGACATAAAATGAAAACATACACACACACACATATGCATATATGTAGTAGATTCTACGACAATGCATTGGTCAATCTGAGACTATTGCAGAAGACACTTGCCCAAGATGTCAGGCCACAGCAAGACTGAACCCAGAACAACATGGTTGTGAAAGGATCTCCTTAACCACACAGCCATGCCTACACTTCTACACCACCATTTAAAAATAAGTTGTGACATTAATTTGTGCCCTACATAAAACAATAACCACCTCCAATTTACAGTTTGACAAAAAATAAAGTATGAGTAGTCACGAGAAAGAGCATCCAGCCATAGAACATAACTGCTTCAAAATGTCTTGTTCAACCTATTCCTGCATGAAAAGGTAAACATAAAAAACTATGATGATGATGAGGAGGAAGAGGAAGAGGAAGAGGAAGAGAAGGATTTCAAAGCCAGGCTGTTTAAAATCAAACTGTTATATTATTTTTCTCTTAATAATTATGCCTGTAGATTTTTTTAAAATAAAATATATGTAATATCAAAAAGACATTTAAGATTACATAAGTAATCCCATTGATTTTGAACTGATTTACATATTACAATCATTGTTATTGTTTTGGTTTTACCATTAAGCTTTATATGAAATTTGCTTGATATAATAATCTTGTAACTTGGTTAAGAAGTTGGATAGTGTTTAGCAAAAGTTAGGAAATTGACAAAAAGAGTAAAGTCTCCTAAAATATAATCTTTTTTTGTTTAATTTATTATTTTAATTGCAGGTTGTCTGTTAGCCAATGAACTTCAAATCCCAGTTACAGACTCAATTTTCGACATTCTAATCTAATTAGTAGTTCTTTAATATATAGTTAAATTGCTATTTTTTTTTTAATTAAACCATCTTATTATTTTTACTGTCAATTTACTTTTTATTTTTATTTTTATTTTTATTTTTATTTTTATTTTTATTTCTTTATTAATTTGTAGCAAATAATTTTATTAGTGGAATATATCTTATTTTCATATTTATTAACACTGAAGACTCAGAAGTGATTCATGAGATAGTTTGAAAAGGAAAGGCATTCAAAGCATTTTATTGGAACAGTTAAATTTGCTAGTGTTATTGCAAGATGAGTAATTTTTGTGTGTACAACAACTAAGGAAGGTCCTCTCGTTTGATTAACTTCCTTTCTCCTCTGTGTTATGGCTTAGATGTAATTTCACTTCTGCAAGAGTCATTTCAGAAATTGTTATCAACATTATAGCATTTAACTCCGAGAACGCTAGGATTTTATAGAAGTTATGTTTCTCTTAAATTAGAATTTCCCCTACCTAACCCACCACCCTGCACAACTATAGTCACTAATTGTCCTTTGGTTTCATTTCTTTTTGCTGTTTGTTATTTTAAGGAGTGACCATGCCCATGGCCATTTTAGCCCATCCTATACTGTGGAACCAGGATATCTAGGTGAAGCTAGTGCTAGGAATTCTATCATTGCTAGGGAGGGGCATACCAGGCAGATTGTTTTGTATAGAGTTTGCATTGTATTTAATCCTTTAGCATTTACATTACTCTATATCTACTATTGTATTTTCACAGTCAACACTTTATTTTACATAATTATCTCACATAATATTGAATCTATGAGATTTTGATATTTATTTTGAGAACAATATTTTAACATAAGTATGAGCAGCTGGTTATGGCCAGTTTGAACAAAAAGGATAAACATTAGTAAGTTTAAATGATATTGTTGTTGGGCAGTGGATTGGCAGTATCAGTAGAGGGTCGGATGTCATGCTTTGACGCAAAGAGTTACGCCCCTTTACGATCTGAATTCAAATCCCGCCGAGGTTAACTTTGTTTTTCATCCTTACAGGGGTCGATAAACTAAAGTACCAGTAATGTACTGGGCAATTGTTGGCCTTGTGCCAAAAGTAGAAACAATTATTGTTGTTGGAGAAGTAATGCTATAATGATCAACATATCTGAATGTAACTTTATAGAAATAAATAATACCGATATCAATAATTTATTAACTTCAACTTGGTATTTCATTCTGCTAAAAGCTTTTGAATGAATTATTAGAACTTGTGTACTATTAAGAAAATTTTAATTTCAGACCGAATATTTGAGAATTTTAGAAATTCTTTTAATTTTTGAAATTTATCAAAAGTAACTCCCAAATGAAATTGATAAGAATTTTTTGAAATATTTAGCAATTGTTAAATGAAATTTTACAATAGATTCTTAGAGAGGGACAAATTTGTCCAAAAATAGCTAATCTGTACAAATAGTATTTCTTTGTGCTATATATGTCATTCGTTGTTAAATACCTTGTTCCTTATCCAATTAATTAAATTGTATCTAAATCTTGATACATCTAATAAATAAATATTCAAGTGGAAGCATGTGGCTTAGTGGTAAGTGTGTTTGTCTCATGATCATAATGTTATGGGTTCGATTCCTGGACTGGGTTGTGTGTTGTGTTTTTGAGCAAAACACTTCATTTCCAGTATACTCAGCTAAAAACGAGTACAAATAGTAGCTGGGTGTTTAGCACCACAGAAACTGGGATGGGCACTGGCTTGATGAGCCTCTGGGCTTGAGACAGACTTTAGACTTTTATACATATTCAAGCAATAAACATCTTCCATATGTGGCTTTTCACAGCCATCATCCAACATACTTCTTATACTGAGTTTCAAATAAGTAGGACGGTTCAGTTCCTTATCACAATAAGCTTCAATCTTAGTATTGAATAGAGAACAAATTTCCTACCACTTTCACTGCATGATCACAACAGTCTATTATAACCTTCAATGTTTAACTACATTCAGTTTATTTTAATTGTATTTGTGAAGTGTTGGTTCAACATTCATAGCATAGTTGGTTGGTGTGGTAAGTGTTGGTTCATTGGTTAATGGCAATCTCAGTATATCAGTATTATATACATAGTAATGATTTTTTTTACTGTCTTTATTCTAAAACACCTTTCCTGTTTTACCATTAAATCTTATTAGTGGTTAACATCTTTTATTGCTATGAGATAAATTTTAAGAATACTTTTTAACGCATTGTTTCACTGTTGCATTTCTTTGGATGTCATTTTAAACAAACAAAACACAGATCACTTCTCTTTAGAAATAAAATGACATTACATGATATAAAATTATGGTTAGATTAAAATGCCCACTTCAACTCCTCTTTCTAAGGTCAATAAAATAAAGAACCAATCAAGTACTGGGCTCAATTTAATTGATTATAACTTTCCTCCAACTGTTATGGTCATGCAATCAGTGTTAGAAGCAAATTTATTTACTACAGCAATATTTGGTCTGGCAGTTTTATCAGTTCAGGAATACGAATTTCTTGTCTTTTTATTTTATTTTCTTGTCTTAATTCTAACTAAACTGTCTGTAATGACATTTACTTTAGTCATCAAATGTCAAAAACTGTCGATTCAACATTCATAGCCTAGTTGGTATGGTAAGTAAACTACTGGCTCGCAACCTGGTCTTTCCACTCTATTTCTCATTTACTAAATATAGTTTTGTCTCAACAACTTTATGGCAAAAACACCCCCACACAAACACACACTCACCTCCATTCCAAAATGAAGTGTTAGTAGTTGATGAAAATACACTTAAGCAGGCAAGTTGTTCTAGACTGGTGCAATTTTATGAAGTAAAACTACTGGTCGTATTGTTCAGTACATAAACTAAAGACATGAAAATGTTGGTGCAACAGGTAGTTTGATCAGCCTGAAAAATAATTTGTTCTTCAACAGCTTTCTAGCTATAATGAGATTGGTGGTAACAGCTGCAATATAAAATGACCAACTATTAAAGTAAACATCTTCGAAAACACTATTTATTGTGTGAAATAAACACAAAAGTATCAAAATATAATTTAAACAAAACAATAAAAATAAATAAATTGAAACATTATTTTCACCCCTTAAACATGTCTACCTTAGAACAATGCATCTTCCCTTTCCATCTCCCATATGGCTCTGTGAGGGCTCTTAAGTCAAGTCAACGAACAACAACCTCCTTGGTGCTGGTGTCACAATAAAATACATCCAGTACACTATGTTAAATGGTTGGTGTTTGGAAGGGCTTCCAGCCAAAGAAAGGGTTGAGAAAACTCTTCAGTTGTTTCAAGGCCATGACAACCTCCCTAGTGATAATGCCATGATAAAATGCACCCAGTATACTCAGTAAAGTGGCTAGTGAAACCAATGTCAAAACTGAAATGTCAGTGTTATGTAGCTCTCAACTCATCTTGGGAGGACAGTAGTTTTGATTAAGTGGTGACTTGGTTTGTGATGATCCATCCAGCTCATGGCAGCATAGAAAAGTGAATGTTTAACCCTTTAGCATTTACATTACTCTATATTTACTATTGTATTTTCATAGTAAAGGATTTACCTATCATAATTATCTCACATAATATCGAATCTATGAGATTTTGATTATTTATTTTTAGAACAATGCCTTAACATCAGTATGAGCAGCCAGTTACAGCTGGTTTGAACAGAAAAAGGTGAGAGAAATCTGGCCGGATACAGCCGGTTTAAATGCTTATGGGTTAATGATGATGATTAAGCATAATGAAATTTTACAAAAATTTAACTTGTAGATCTTTGAGCGGAACAATTTATTGCTATTTGCTTCTTGTTGGTATGTATGCTGGATGTATTGTATGAGGTTGAACGTCAACTAGGCAAATAAAGCATATCAATTTGTTGTTGCTGAGAAGGCTCAGGTGAGTTCTGACTAAGCAGACCTATATCATGCAAGTAGTTAACTAAATAGTTAGGTGCAACCCACAGATCAATTATGGACTTTAAAGGAGATTTGGCTACTCATTTCATGTTGTTTAACCCTTTAGCGTTTAAACCAGCCGTATCTGGCCAGAATTCTCTCACCTCTTTCTGTTCAAACCAGCTGTAACTGGCTACTCACACTTAAGTTAAGGTATTGCTACTCAGATTGGACAAAGGAAAACATATTTCCATTGATCTGTCCAATACTATCTGTCGGTCACTAATTCAAACAGAAGCATTGCCAATTTTCTGGTGACATGAGGCAGGATTAGAACTCAAAATACTGAGAGAAAACACTGACTGACACTAATTTATCTCTGAACTTGTTCTTCATTTATCAACCCCAATAGGATGAAAGGCAAAATTGACCTCAGCAGAATTTGAGTGTAGAGGACCAAAACAAATACTGAGGCATTTAATTGTTTATAAAGGAAATAAATGTAATTAAAAGAAAACCAGATATTTTAATGTAAAAATTTAATTTTAAATACTCTCAATATACTTTATATTATGGCAGAATACACAAAAATCCATTGAGCTACTGAGTTGGCAAAGTTAAAGCTTTTCTAAATACGCCAATCATATATCTCACTTTAGTTCTTATTCAAATGTTGTTACTAATTATTATGAAATGTATTGGTAATGTAAATCTGTAAAAATGTAAACAGCAAAAAATCTGTAGCTGATGGCAGCTAGCAGTTTTTTTCATTAAGTGATTACTATTAAAATGTTGGCAACATCTGTCACTGAAGACAGTTAACAACATTGCTCCTTGGTAAATCCTTGTTAAACTGCTTGAGGTATTTGTTGCTAATGACAGTTGTTAATTGTTGCTAAGTTTCCTATTAAAATACCACTGTTATCTGACTCTAATGACAAGTGACAATGATACTACAATTAGAAGCTTGTAAAAATGCTTACAATGAATGCCATTTATTCTAATTGTTCTCGCTATTCATAAAAATGAACTACTCCATTATAAATGCATTTATTCCTAGGTTGTGAAATACTATAGGTCTAGACAACAAACATCACTTAGCCATTCAGAAAAATATATACATGTTTAAATGTTAGGCCATTCATATATAAACTGTGTCACCTCTTACACTTTAAAGACACCCCATCAACAACATCTTTTATCGTGTATTTTTCTAGATGTATTAACTATGTCTACCCAATACAACAATATGTTCTATGGGTAGAGAGGTTGATTTTTGTAAATAATTGTAATGATTTTATAGCATTTGAAAGATTCATTTCTGCCAACTATACTGTGTAACATTTCTAAAAATATGAGGTATACTATTAATTAGATATAAATATAAATTAGTCAGAATTTAAGATGTTATAGTTGTTGTTTAGCCCCAAGTCCACTCTGATCAAGCAGACCTATATGACCAATGGCATTCCAGCTGTAACCATCTCATCTTTTTTTGTATGTAGGAATATATTATCCAATGTGTCCTTCCTTTTTTAAAGATGGTTGGGTTAGATTTGAAGTAGATTTTGCTTCTATTTCTAACAAATCAAACGACCACATTGAACACAAGTAACCATTTTACATTTCATGAATCAATTTTTGCATGCATAAGTTCAGATACACCATACAAATCTTAAGCCTTTATTCAATTCTTGTATAAAATATTTTAATATAGATATATTTAGCATTTTTACAGGCTATAATGATTTAATCTGGTGGCTTCCAACCTTTTCTGCAACAGATCCCTTTTATTTAAATGCATTTGCCCATGGATCACCCACTACAATTACCCTCTTTTGAAATTGTTATATGACAATAATAATAATAATCAAAAGAGATGCATTTTGTTTAAGTGAAAATGGGTATATAAATGCAAATATGCAGTCTTCTTCTTGAGTAAAATCATGAAAATTACTTTGAAATGACTCTTGTAGTAACCTAATTTTATTCAACATATTTTGTAAAATCGCCATTATCCTCAATACAGTTACACTACTCTTTGAAGTGTAGAAACTGGTTGAAATATTCACTTTCTAGCTGAGAAATAATGAATGTTTTAATTTCATCTTGAATGCATTGATATCACATAGTTAGGAAACAATTTGTTCCTGCTCTAAGGTTTCAAATTTAGATTATTGAAATGGTTAATTTGATCAGCTTGAAATACTAAATCAAATAGCCAGGTGTGATCACATAAAAGGGCATTTTCTTCTGGTTGTTCTGTTTTCTTATCAAGAAAATTATGAAGAGTATTCTTTAAGTTTCTAAAATTTACTCAGAGCTTTTGCTTTAGAAAGCCAGTGTCCTTCACAATTGAGGATGAGATCACTATATTGAGGTCAAGATAACTATATTGAGATCAAGATAATTATATTGAGGACAGAATCACTATATTGAGGTCATGGTGACTGTATTGAGGATATGATCACTGTATTTCAAAACTAACATTTCACAATATTCTCTGTATTTTCATCTATTTAACAATCCTGTTCTAAATTCATTCATACATTTCACAAGCATCAACATAATATACTACAGTTTTCAAGTTTTTCCATGAAATATTTTTGGTACATATTGATGTGGTGTTTTAGAAGACAATCATAAATGTTTTCAGGTTAAGTTATAGCCCCAACAGCTTTACAGATCATTGATGGGGTACTGTCAGTTCAAATACTGATTAGTTTACTGAAATTTATTTGTGAATCATGAACATAAAATACCTTATGGTATTTCATAATGCCCAGTTTTATTGAGTTCAAACACACCTAACATGATTATGTCTTTCATCCTTTGTGGCCAAGAAAATATGTACTGGACAAAATGGGGCCACAGTTCAATGACTGAAACCAGCAAGCAAAAAACAAAAGTGTGTGGGTACATGCACATGTGAGCACACGAGCACACAGAGTTTCAGAGGTGTAGGTATGATTGTGTGGTTAAATATTTTGTAGACCGGAACCTGTCATATATATATATGTGGGCATAGGTTCGTCCAAACCATTTAACAACCAATGGTATTTGTTTACACCCCATAGCTGGTTGAGAAATAAATACCAGACTAAAAATAGACACTGGGATCAATATGAACAACTAAACTTTTGAAGATGGTGCCCTAGCATGGTCACAGTCCAACAGCTGAAACCAGTGAAAGAGTATATGTGTGTGTGTGTATAAACAAACATACTGCACTCTTTTACTGGTTTCAGCTGTTGGATTGAGACCATGCTGGGGCACCACCTTCAAAGGTTTAGTTATTTCTATTGATATCAAATTGACTAACACACATGCTTTCCTCCTGTGGAAAATTATTTTTCTGTCTCTTCCTCTTCTTGCACTTGTCTATCCAACTATTTCTTCGTCTATCTCTCATTCTATTTTCTATTGAAGAACTAACTTCTGAAACTTTAAGTCTACTTTCCTACCATATCAAGCGTTCAACTAATATATTTCACCATTGTACTCCTTCCTTGTTGACTTTGCACATATATAACACATTGTCTGTCTGTCCACTGCTGCTGCTGCTGCTGCTGCTGCTGATGTCAGCCACAAAAGAAGTTATATATCCTGTCCTATAAGATTTAAGTGAGAAATTAAATTACATTGGTACAACTTCAAATTACCATCCTGGTCACTATTTTTTAAAGGAATTCATAAACCAGTCACCAATATATATATTACTTTTCTTATTTTATTTTATTTTATTGCAAAATGTTTTGTAATTAGTTGGTCATTTACCCCCACTAAATACACACACACATTAGCTGTAGTTTACTTTAATTATAGATTAATTAGTTAATTAACTAGTTTATCATAGTCTTCTAACACACAACTGTGGCCCTTTTTAATGATTTGCCAACAACTATATTTCTTCTTCTATCATATTGCCCTTCAGGCTATAACAGAGGAGTTCAAGACCAGCTGCCCATGGGAACTCCTATACGCAGACGACCTAACACTCATAGCTGAATCAATGGCCGAGCTAGAGAAGAAATTCCAAACATGGAAGCACGGCCTAGAATCAAAAGGCCTTAAAATTAATCTGGCTAAGACCAAAGTTCTAGTTTGTAGGAAAGAAAATAAGGCGGCGGTCCCTTCCAGGAAGTGGCCATGCTCAGTGTGTAGGAAAGGCGTAGGTAGAAACTCCATTTTGTGTCAGAAATGCAAAGTATGGGTGCATAAAAGATGTAGTGGGATCACAGGTAAGCTAACTAAGAACATAGATTTCACATGTGGCCGGTGCTCCGGTGCAATAAGTAGCAGCAAGTGCCCACAAAATACTAGCTCTTTCAACTGCGCAGAGGGCTCTATAGAAATAGTGGACAGCTTCCGTTACTTGGGTGACAAAATCAGCAGCGGGGGAGGGTGCTCTGAAAGTACAGTAGCTAGAGTCAGAACTGGATGGAAAAAGTTCAGAGAGCTTATACCACTATTAGCCGCTAAAGGGTTCTCCCTAAAAACGAAAGGCAGGTTGTATGATGCCTGCATACGAACAGCAATGTTGCATGGCAGTGAGACCTGGGCATTGTGTGCAGAGGATATACGCAGACTAAAGAGGAACGAAGCTTGCATGTTCCGCTGGATGTGTAATAGTAATATACGTGAACGGCAAAGCATAAACGAACTAAGGAAAAAATTAGAAATAAGAGGGATCAGATGTTGTTTACTCGAGAGAAGGCTACGTTGGTATGGACACGTGATGCGTATGAAAGTCGATAGCTGTATAACAAAGTGCAGGGCAATAAAGATAGACGGTAGCCACGGAATAGGCAGACCTAGAAAAACCTGGGACGAGCTGATAAACTCCGACCTCACACACTTACACCTCTCCAAGACAATGTCACTGGACCGAGACCTTTGGCGGTACTCAGTAATAGAGAAGACCCGCCTTACCTAAATACATAGTAAAACCTACTACAGTTAGTAGGCATCTCTAACAAAATACACCCCCCCCCCCCATCCACACCGCCCCCTTCTATGTAAAGTTATGTTGGTGCCACACCATCCAGGCCGAAACAAATGAGATCGTGTAGGTGTCACGACAAAAAAACACACAGTCCATGCTGTAATGTGGCCGTGTAGGCAACACGGTAAAAACCTCCCAGACCCACACTGTAAATGTGGTTGGTGTTAGGAAGGGCATCCAACTGTAGAAAACCTGCCAGACAGTCCTATGCGAGCAAGACAATCACTCTTGCCTCAAGTGGGAAAACCCCCGTCCAAACCCATGCAAGCGTGGAACACGGACGTTAAACGTTGATGATGATTTTATTATATATATATTCAAGGGCAACCAAGGTAAATTATGGTGCACTTTCATCAGATAAAATACAGATTTGTTTTATAAATAAATATTGACATATCCGGAAAAAAGACAACCTCAACGGTTGAAATTTGCTGGATAGTCTATCCACTATATTTACTCCACTAACTTGTTGAGTGCTTTATACCAGTTATAAAATTTTTTAAAGCTTGTTGAATCCCAACAAATTAAATATAACCTCTGCATATATATATATATATATATATATCATCATCATCATCATCATCATCATCATCATCAACGTTTAACGTCCGTGTTCCACGCTTGCATGGGTTTGGATGGGGGTAGTCCCACTTGAGGCAAGAGTGATTGTCTTGCTCGTATAGGACTGTCTGGCAGGTTTTCTACAGTTGGATATATATATAAAAGAATCTGTGTATCCTGTCCTGCTCCTCTGTGTATACCCTACACACACATTTTTGTTGCTGCTGTTGTTGCTTATTACTTGTTGAACTCTTGCTAGCAGAGAAAACTGACATTAAATGATGATGATGATGATGATGATGATGAGTCAACTAGGTAGATAACAGGTTTAAGGTTGTTTTTGTTTGTATTATAACCAGTCATTATTATTATTTTCTGAGTTCAAATCCCGCCGAGGTTGACTTTGCCTTTCATCCTTACAGGGTCGATAAAATAAAGTACCAGTAATACACTGGGTAATTGCTGGCCTTGTGCCTAAAGTAGAAACAATTATTATTTATCTGCCTATCATGCCCCTGTGTGTGTGTGTGTGTGCAGATTGGTGGTAGTGGTGATAGTGCATGTGTATAATTGCACTCTGCCCCATTTATCTATCTAGATGCACAACCATGCATATTTATACTTGTGGGTACACACACACACACACACACACACACACATACACACACACACACACACACGCACATGCATATATATATATATATACTTATATACTTATACACACATATATATTCCTACAGAAACACGTGCACATGTTCATGCATATATATATATATATATATATATAAATATATATATATACACTTATACACTCATATATATTCCTACAGAAACACGTGCACATGTTCATGCATATATATGTATATATTTATATTTATACAAGCGTGAAGCTAAGAACACTATGTACTATTGGCTCCTGCGTTTGTTTGTTTATTTGTTCTTTTAAACTATATATATATATATATATATATATTCAATGTAGAAGAGTACTGGGAGTTCCTAAAAAATAACTTACTAAAGGTGACGGACGAGCTCTGTGGTTGGAGCAAGTCCACAAGGAGGAGGAGAGTGACTTGGTGGTGGAACAATAAGGTAGATGAGGCAGTTAAGGCTAAGAGACAAGCATGGAAAGAATGGAAGAATGGGGGTAGCAGGGTACATTACATAGAGACCAGGAGGGAAGCTAGGCGACAAGTATACTTAGCTAAAAGGGAACCAGAGAATAGAAAATTCAAGCATGTTTTGCAACGTGAAGATCAGAAACAGGAGGTTTCAAGATTGCTAGGCAGTGTCATCATCATCATCATCATCATCAACGTTTAACGTCCGTGTTCCACGCTTGCATGGGTTTGGACGGGGGTTTTCCACTTGAGGCAAGAGTGATTGACTTGCTCGCATAGGACTGTCTTGCGGGTTTTCTACAGCTGGATGCCCTTCCTAACACCAACCACATTTACAGTGTGGGGCTGGGAGGTTTTTACCGTGTTGCCTACACGGCCACATTACAGCGTGGACTGTCTGGCGGGTTTTCTACAGCTGGATGCCCTTCCTAACACCAACCACATTTACAGTGTGGGGCTGGGAGGTTTTTACCGTGTTGCCTACACGGCCACATTACAGCGTGGACTGTCTGGCGGGTTTTCTAGAGCTGGATGCCCTTCCTAACACCAACCACATTTACAGTGTGGGGCTGGGAGGTTTTTACTGTGTTGCCTACACGGCTACATTACAGCGTGGACTGTGTGTTTTTTTGTTGTGACACCTACACGATCTCATTTGTTTCGGCCTGGATGTTGTGGCACCAACATAACTTTACATTGAAAGGGGCGGTGTGGATGGGGTGGGGGTGGTGGGACGGGGGTGTGTTTTGTTAGAGATGCCTACTGACTGTAGTAGGTTTTACTTTGTACCCTTGCAAGCAGGGAAAAGTGGACGTAAAATGAAATGATGATGAAATGATTTAGGTAAGGCGGGTCTTCTCTGTTACTGAGTACCGCCAAAGGTCTCGGTCCAGTGACATTGTCTTGGAGAGGTGTAAGCGTGTGAGGTCGGAATTTATCAAGTCGTGCCAGGTTTTTCTGGGTCTGCCTACTCCGTGGCTACCGTCTATCTTTATTGCCCTGCACTTTGTTATACAGCTGTCGTCTTTCATGCGCATCACGTGTCCATACCAACGTAGCCTTCTCTCGAGTAAACAACATCTGATCCCTCTTATTTCTAATTTTTTCCTTAGTTCGTTTATGCTTAGCCGTTCACGTATATTACTATTACACATCCAGCGGAGCATGCAAGCTTCGTTCCTCTCTAGTCTGCGTATATCCTCTGCACACAATGCCCAGGTCTCACTGCCATGCAGCATTGCTGTTCGTATGCAGGCATCATACAACCTGCCTTTCATTTTTAGGGAGAACCCTTTAGCGGCTAATAGTGGTATAAGCTCTCTGAACTTTTTCCATCCAGTTCTGACTCTAGTTACTGTACTTTCAGAGCACCCTCCCCCACTGCTGATTTTGTCACCCAGGTAACGGAAGCTGTCCACTATTTCTATAGAACCCTCTGCGCAATTGAAAGGGCTAGTATTTTGTGGGCACTTGCTGCTACTTATTGCACCAGAGCACCGGCCACATGTAAAACCTATGTTCTTAGTTAGCTTACCTGTGATCCCACTACATCTTTTATGCACCCATACTTTGCATTTGGGATATAAAATGGAGTTTCTACCTACGCCTTTCCTACACACTGAGCATGGCCATTTCCCGGAAGGGACCGCCGCCTTATTTTCTTTCCTACAAACTAGAACTTTAGTCTTAGCCAGGTTAATTTTAAGGCCTTTTGATTCTAGGCCGCGCTTCCATGTTTGGAATTTCTTCTCTAGCTCGGTCATTGATTCAGCTATGAGCGTTAGATCATCTGCGTATAGGAGTTCCCATGGGCAGCCGGTCTTGAACTCCTCTGTTATAGCCTGAAGGGCAATAATAAATAGTAGGGGGCTAAGAACAGAGCCCTGATGGACACCAACTTTTACGCTAAACTCTTCACTATATTCGTTGTTAATTCTAACCTTGCTGACTGTTTCTTTATACATGGCTTGTATAGCTCTCACAAACCATTCGTCATCACCTAGTTTTCTAAGAGCCCACCAGATAATGGAACGGGGGACTCTGTCGAAGGCTTTCTCCAAGTCAACAAAAGCTAAGTATAGGGGTTTACTTTTAGCTAGGTACTTCTCCTGTAGTTGTCGTACAATGAAAAGAGCATCTGTGGTACTTTTGCCTGACACAAACCCGAACTGCATTTCATCTAGATCAATTCTCTCTCTGATTAGTTGCGCTATTACTTTTTCCGTGACCTACATGACCTGGTCGATTAATTTAATGCCTCTATAGTTACACCTATCTAGGGCATCTCCTTTACCCTTGTAACAGTTAATGATGATGCTGCTATGCCAGTCCTTCGGAACAACCCCATTCTGTATGACTTGGTTTACTATCCGGGTGACCATGGTGTGTCCCACCGTTCCAGAGGCTTTCAGCATCTCAGCAACTATTTCCGAAGGCCCAGCCGCCTTACCCGTCTTCATATCTTTGATTGCGTTACTTATTATACTACCTTCGACTAACACTGCTGGTCCCTCTATTGGGTCGATGTGGGGGAGACTGTCTTTTTCCCATTTGTTCTCCTCATTTAGAAGCCTTTCGTAGTGACACTTCCAAGCTACCTTCTTATCAGCGTCAGTGATGGCAAGTATGCCATCATCATTAAGTACACACTTCTCCCCGACAATATCACGGTTTTCCTTGAGACATTGCCTAGCAATCCTGAACACCTCACGTTGTAGAACATGCTTGAACTTTTTTTCCTCTGCTTCCCTTCTTGCGAAGTACACTTGTCTCCTAGCTTCCCTCCTGGCCACTTGATAGTCTTCTCTACTTCCCCCATCCCGCCATACTTTCCAAGCCTGTTTTTTGGCCTTAATTGACTCCTCCACCTTACTGTTCCACCACCATGTTACTCTCCTCCTACCTACAGGCCTGCTCCAGCCACAGACTTCGTCTGCCGCCGTCAGCAGGTTTGCTTTCAGGAATTCCCACTGTTCCTCTATATTATACGACTCTAATTGCTCTTCCTTACTGTCGAAAGCATCAAGTAATATGCTTTGAAATTTATTTCTGGCTATGGGGTCCTTTAGCTTCCATATTTTTCTCCTGAGGATAGTCCTCTTCTGCTGTCTAGTACGTCTCGTCCTGACTATGAGGTCGCTAATTATTTGTTTACGTTGGGAGGTGCATTCTTCATGGGGGAGGGATTTAGTGTTAACAACAGACACTCTGTCACGTCTTCTGGTAAGGATATAATCTACCTGGCTTGTGTGTTCCCCCGATCTATAGGTGATCAAGTGATTGTCTCGTTTTTTGAAGTTAGTGTTACAGATAGTTAGGTTATTTGCGTCACAGAATTCCAGGATTCTGGAGCCTTCCTCATTTCTAGTACCGAACCCATAGCCTCCATGGATTCCGTCATAGCCGTCACAATGTTGTCCAACGTGACCATTTAGGTCGCCTTCAATAATTATATAGTCACTGTCGGTTATTTGGGAGGTAGCGAGCATCAG
Source organism: Eledone cirrhosa (assembly GCA_964016885.1). Lineage (NCBI taxonomy): Eukaryota > Metazoa > Mollusca > Cephalopoda > Octopoda > Eledonidae > Eledone > Eledone cirrhosa. The sequence goes on from OZ024742.1 coordinate 244,110,847, forward strand.
TGTCTCATAGAATCTGTCTTTTATAGCGCCGGGCTGTCCGGATTGGGGTGCGTAGTTCTATTGAGGACAAGTCTTATTTTAATTATTCTGTCGTTCACTCTATTTATGTCTATTATCTTATCTGCCCACTTTTCTGCTACCATGATTCCTACTCCACCCAGCCCATTGTCATTTCCCACCCAGAAAAGCTTATAGCATCGTTCTTTACTCACGATGAATCTAGCAGACCCTCGCCTCCACCTGGTCTCTTGAATACAACAAACATCGACCTCCTTACGTTCAAGCATTTCTACAACCTCGTTAGAGCGGCTCTTTAAGGTGCCTACATTCATGGTACCAACTCTGAAGTTTTGGATTGCGTTTGGAGGGTGGGCGGGAAGGGGGAGTTAGCCATCCACGGCCGAAACAAGGTGAATTTGTCTTTATCTTTGGCATTGTCGCTGAGCGTCCAGATTTTTTCTCTCTTCAACTCTCCAGAATTCCGTAGTCCATCCATCATATCGAAAAGCAACCAGTTAAGCGATAGTATGGGCCTCTGACTTATGATTGGTCCACGTAATAATGGTGGTGCGTGGGGGAGGGAGGGATGTTGGGTAGTTAGAGAGAAGCTAAGGTTTAAAATATGATCCCCGTATTTTGGGCATAATTTAACAATAAACGAAAATACAAGATTTGTTTTGTTTAGGAAAATACGATAGAGAAAATGCAATGATAGAGAAAATGCGATGATAGAGAAAATACGATTTTAGAGAAAAAATATGATATATGATATATGATATAGAATGGCGAATGAATGGATTAGAATGGAGAGAAGAATGGAGAAAATATTTGAACGTTACATTATACCGAGGAAACAGCCATACCAGAATAGCGATTTGGCGATTTTGATTTTTTTTCGTATTTGGTGTGTCAGAAAGAATTGTGATGTCATTGGAGAGAAGTGTATCCGGAATGATAATGGTGACTTTGCCCTCACAAGTGCCGAGAAGAAAGCTGCATGGAAGAGCCATTATGAAAGATTACTAAACGAGGAGAATGCATGGGAAAAAGAGACCCTACCCCAAGCGGACCCTATAGCCCTCTATAGTACAAGTACAAGTCAGCAGCAGCGTAGTAAGTAAGGCAGTCAAAGATATGAAGACAGGGAAGGCAACTGGTCCATTGAGCTGCTGAGATGCTGAAGGCATCTGGGTCGGTAGGTCACACCATAACCACACAAATTGTTAACCAGATAATACTAGAGGGTATCATACCAAAGGATTGGTGCAGCAGCATCATTGTCAACTGCTACAAAGATAAAGGAGATGCACTAGATAGAGGAAACTATAGAGGTATAAAGCTGATGGACCATGTCATGAAAGTAACGGAAAGAGTTATAGCACAGTTGATTAGGGACTGGGTGAAACTAGATGAGATGCAATTTGGGTTTTTACCAGGAAAAGGCACCACTGATGCCCTCTTCCTTGTGAGGCAGTTACAGGAAAAGTACCTAGCTAAAAGTAAGCCGCTCTACCTGGCATTCGTCGATCTGGAAAAAGCCTTCGACAGAGTCCCCCATGCTATAATCTGGTGGGCTCTTAGAAAATTAGGGGTAGATGAATGGCTTGTGAAAGCTGTACAAGCCATGTATAGAGAAGCAGTCGGCAAAATTAGAGTGAACAATGACTATAGCGAGGAATTTAGCATAGAGGTTGGTGTCCACCAGGGCTCTGTTCTTAGCCCTCTCCTGTTCATTATAGTTTTGCAGGCAATAACGGAGGAGTTTAAGACCGGATGCCCATGGGAACTCCTATATGTGGATGATCTTGCACTTATAGCTGAATCCATGGTGGAACTAAAGAAAAAATTCCAAACATGGAAGCAGGGACTAGAAAGAAAGGACCTCAAAATCAATTTAACAAAGACTAAGGTTCTTGTAAGCAGACGAGAAAACAACCCAGATCCCCTCAGGGAAATGGCCTTGCTCAGTATGTAGGAAAGGTGTAGGTAGGAACTCCATCCTCTGCCCCAAATGCAAACAATGGGTACACAAGAGATGTAGTGGGATCTCAGGAAATTTAACTACGAATGTAGGCTTCATATGTAGCAGCTGCACTGGGACAGCAAGCAGCAAACGACCACAGGAAACAAGCACCACCAAACTCTGGGAGGGCTCTGTAGAAACAGTAGACAGCTTCTGCTACCTAGGTGACCGAATTAGCAACGGAGGTGGGTGCTCAGAAAGTACAATAACTAGGGTAAGAACGGAATGGAAGAAGTTCAGGGAGCTACTGCCACTGCTAGCTGCAAAAGGCTTTTCCCTCAAAATGAAAGGCAGACTGTATGATGCGTGTATACGAACAGCAATGTTACATGGAAGTGAAACCTGGGTGCTGTCTGTAGAAGACTTGCGCAGATTAGAAAGAAACGAAGCTTGCATGCTCCGATGGATGTGTAATAGTAATATACGCAAACGGCAAAGTATAAACGAATTGAGAGAGAGACTGAGCATAAGAGGAATCCAATACTGTGTGCAGGAGAGGAGGTTACATTGGTATGGAGATGTGATGCATATGAAGGATGACATCTGCATAAAAAGGTGCAGAGTACTAGAGCCGGTGGAAGCCGCGGAGTGGGGAGACCCAAGAAGACCTGGGATGAGGTGATAAAGACCGACCTTACCCAATTGCACCTCTCAAGGGCAATGACACATGACCAGGACCTCTGGCGTAACAGTAATACCGAAGACCCGACCACCCACTGCAAAGTGGTTGTGGAGGTGCCACGGTAAAAAAGCACCAAGCCCACACTGTAAAGTGGACGTGTAGGCGCCACAGAAAAAAAGCACCCATCACTCACTGTAAATGAGGTTGGTGTTAGGAAGGGTATCCAGCTATAGAAATCAAGCCAGAATCAGTTCCTGTATGAGCAAGACAAGGTCAGCTGACTGGACACTGCTCACAACAGGACAACCCGCTTTACCCACGCTAGCGTGGAAGAAGGGACGTAAAACGGTGATGATGATGAATATATATATACAATATAGAGAAGAAAAACAGGAGATGGTGGTTAAAATCCTGTAATGAAAACACATTCATGCAAGTCCTTTACTCCGCTATTTTACTTGGTATATATATACACACACATACACACTGTGTAATCAATATATTATATTTATTATTACTGTGTTAATAAGGGTGGTGGATCAGCAGAATCGGCAGAGCGTCGGATCAAATGCTCCGCGGCATAGAATTATGACACTTTACATTCTGATTTCAAATCCCGCTGAGGTTAGCTTTGCCTTTCATCCTTACAGGATTGATAAAATAAAGCACTGAGGTCGATTTAATCAACTTTCCCTCCCTTTCCCCTTCAAATTACTGGTCTTGTGCCTAAAGTAGAAACAATTATTACTGTGTTAATATTATTTATGTCTGAGGTGGGGTAATGGGGAGGTTGTTAACCCATTTGTTCTTTCTGGGTGAGTTTTGGTTATACTTGTGTTCTAATGTCTCAGTAATCTGTCTAAATATCAGATCATATGGGTGTGCAGAAAACGTTTTTCATTTCCACATTGTTTATTGATTAAGAATATTTGTAGAGTATAGGTGCTGGTCTCTTTCATTGTACTTACACTAGTGTTCTTCAATCTTTTCACTTATTCATGGGCTGGTTCTCCTGTCTCGGCTATAAAGGTGTCCCTACACACCATGCATGCCATTATGGTATTGTTATCAGTACAGGCTTTTTTTTTTCAGTTGCTCATTATTGATTTAATACAGCTGCCTGTTTTTTCTTGTATTTTAATCTGAATTTTCTTTCATGCAATGCTATCCCAAACCTGTGAGCTGGTTCACTCTTGTGTGTTTTCCTCTCCAAAGAGGGAACTGTTCCTCTACGTTATAAAGCAAGCTGACCCACTTCCAAAACGAACTAATATAGATGACACAATGGCTAGTTAACTAAAAAGAAACAGATTTCTTGGCTTTATTAAGGGAATTGTTATGACTGACAGCATAGTACATGATAACGTCAATCACATTATAACTACTAGTTTCACCATTATTTGGTTCATCAGATAATTATTTCAATTCATATTAATGCTACAAATGTTTGGATATCAATGAAAGTTTATTTTCTAAAATGCTTTAATTATCTTAATGTGTCTATGTTTATGCTTCTATATAAATATATTCATCTTCTGGCCACACACAAGCGCTTATTTCTCTTGTCTCATTGACAAAAAAATTCAAGTTAAAATATAAAATAAACATTAAAAACTGTATAGTAAACAAAGGGAAGGCACTCTACATAAGCCTTATACATGCTTTTGTTGTAATAATTAATACCTTATAGATGCTTTTGCTGTTTTTAAACATTTATTTTGATAAAATATGGTCGTCTATCTATGATATTAAGTTTATTATGCAAGACCAGCTGCAGGTAAGGAAACTGCACTCTATCCTGCATCATCTACATATTTAATTATATATCTATATCCAAAATTAAGATAAATCAAATGAATTTAATCTAAATCAAAATTATGGATGTCATGCCAGAAAGACATGCGCCATATCACCCGCAAAATAAGCTCTAAGATTCTAACGAGTAGGTCCGAACATTTTATAATAACTAGAAATTGATTAACATATAAATAAACATGAATAATCACAGGAGATAATTTTTACAAGTGTGTAACCACACATAGCTAGGTAGGTAGCTAAATAAAGTTGACCAGAACTTCAAAAATAGATACCTTATAATATGAAGTTCTGGTCAACTTTATTTAGTTACCTACCTAGCTATGTGTGATTACACACATGTAAAAATTATCTCCTGTGATTATTCATGTTTAATCAATTTCTAGTTATTATTTAATTATACATATATTTATTACATAAATATGTATTTAACAAAATTCAAATTCATATGTTAATAAATCAACATACATCACATTAACATATATATTTGGAAAATTCTCATCTCTTCCTTCTGTTTAGTTTAGAGCATTTAATGTTTTTAGAATGGTCCCATAATTTAGTAATATATTGCATGTAAATATATGGCAAAAGAAGTGAATCTAGATTCCTTACAGTGTACTTTTAGCTGTTTAAATTAAAAATATATAGAAGTGTAAACATAGGTCTGCTTCAGATAATTAAAAAATTATTCTAATTAAACTTCCTCATTGTTATCTTAATACCGTTACAATGGATTTAAATTATTACCTCATGAATCGACTGACATTGAAATTGGCAATCATGGTGTAATGGACATTGGTATAAAAATGATGTTATATCTACCTGAGAGTAAAACCATTTTCCATTGATAAAAAAACTGCTTCACGTGGCTGTTGCAGCATTACAACTGAATCTATTATTCAATTAATCAAAGATGGGTGTGGTATACCTAGACCTAGTACAAACTTTATAACAAGTTGATTATGAAATAATGTCGCATGAGCTGGTGCCACACAAAATGCACCCGTAACACTCTGTATAGTGAGGGAATGTATGTAAACAAGATGTGGTCACTAGCCTGTCTGAGAGTCAGTAGCTCCAATTAAATATTGCTATTAAATGATGATGATGATGATGATGATGATGATGAAGCTACATGATTTAGCATAGCTTGTAAACTAAGAAAATTGTATATCTTTTTAAAAGTTCTTGTAACCATTGATTGGTAGACTTTCAAAAGAGTCAATAATTGTGAAGAATGCCTCATAGAACTGTCTTTAAACTTTCATAACTCTATCTTTAGTTATGTTGAGGAAAGCAATATGTTAAAGCAAACATGGTGATGTCAAAGAACAATAAAATATCAGGTGGACTGATGAAAGTGATACATAATTCAATGCTAGAAAATTTGAAGAATTTTGCTATCACCCTTGCAATACAATGTAAAGAGAGATTGAAATCCCCAATACAGAATTTGTGCAATACCCAAGAATTATAATTAGTATTGACACGTTATTTCATGCATTTATTACTGACACAACATCAACATCCTGGCTGCTGACAAATTGGATTATGAGAAGATTTAGAAAAAAGGAGAACAAGACACTTGGAATTGGAAGGCATTTGTTTTCTGTTATTTGGAATATTGCTTCCAGCTATGATTGCTTCATAGTGAGTAGTGAATGTCAATCTCACTACTGAACTGGAAGCAATCCAATAGTCCTGCACAAAGAAGATTGCCTCTATACAGCAGGTAATCTACTGGGAGAGCTTGAAAGTTTTAAGACTCAACTCTCCAGATAAAAAAATGGGAAGATAGGCACTAATTTTTATCTGGAAAATCTTTTAGAAATTGGCACCAAACTTTTGAAAACCCTACAAATACCCAAACTAAGCATCATTGCAGAGTGCCAAAGATTGCACTCTTTACCTCTCATGTTAGGTTTAGGTACTGTAATAGCTTGGGGTTTAATTAACTACTATTTTTCAATATGCTCTTGAAAAAAGAAAGAGGTGGGTCTGTATAGCGTGGATGTTAGCCTGTTGAAACATGTGAACTTTCTGCTATATGAGATCCAGATCAGCCTGCATCTGGGCAAGTATCACAAATAAAGACAGCACCACGAAACATCATGCATTGAGTTCTATTTGAATACTTGATTCCTGAATCAAGTTTATTTATTTCATTCAAATCATGCCAAGATCAACTTCCATCCTTTTGGGGTTGATAAAAAATGAAACGCCATTTTCCAATATATCAATATTTTAGGTTCGTTTTGCTTTGTTAAGGGGGTACGGACCAATTCTAAATCGTTTCTCTTTAAAAAAAAAAATGTCTTGTTTTTAAGCCAGCCACATTCTCAAAGGTTACCTTTACCAATATACACATTGTTCTTTCCATATTATTTTCAATGCTCTCTTATCACATTTATATTACTACTTTTAGCTCATCTTTAAACTCCTATCTATTGCACATCCAATAGATCACAGTTATTTTCATTACCTGTAGCCTTTATACAAGACACAGCTTGCTTTTATACACATATGCTTTCAATAATGGCAGTATGATACTTTTATTCATCCCATATCCATGGAAACTAGACTTTGCTTCTTCTTACCGATTAGACATTTTAAACAATGCTGAATACATTCAGCAGTTGTATTAAATCTATAACTTACACACTAATGATTTTTTTTTCTTTCTTTCCGTTCAACAGATAAACGTGCTAGTTATTTTGTCTCAAGAAAGATAACTCTTAAAATAATAGCAATCCAACACTCCTCAATTAAATGAATGATCGTCTTTTACGTGGTTGTAAATTCTTCATGGTTAATGTATGCGTCAGCTGTCTGTTGTTTATCTTCAGATCGTCCCTGTTTAGGTAGACCCATGATCAGAGGAATTCCATTCATGACCATCCAGAATTTTATTCAGGCATAATGCGCTGAATAATACATTATCCAATGTGGTCTTCGTATTTGAAGACAGCAAGGTGTGATCTTGCAACAGGTTTGGCTGTTATTTCTACCGTGTCGAATGACCACGTATAGAATAGGTGCCGTAATTGGTTCGCAGTTACCCACACGCGTATTTATTTATTTATGTGTTTGTATGTATGTATGTATGTATGTATGTACGTACGTACGCATGCATGAATGTATGTATACATAAAAAATGTATGCAGTGCTGGATTTACCATTATGCTTAGGTGTACTTAAGCACAGGGGCCTCATCTTCCTGTCAAAATAATTTTTTACCACTTTCAGGCCCCAAGTAAGGGGTTTCATAACCTAAATAGGACTCACTTGTCCTAAATCCGCCACTGTATGTATGTATGTACGTTCGTTCGTTGGAAGTATTTAATAAAATGATTATCACCATCCTTTATAAGGTGTACTTCCGATTGTGAAGTCTCCCCTCGTTAGAATAAAATGTTGAGGGTTAATATGTCATCGGCACCGAATTTTATTTGCTATCTGAAGCTACTTCACTTTATCTAGATGAAGATAGCTATTAAAGTGTCAATTCCCCCAAAATTGCAAGTTTTGTGCCTGCGCCATAAAACACTTTGCCAGGTCTTTACCTTTCTAGGTGCAAACTCAAGGTCATTCATTACCGAGAGTATTTGTGTGTTTCTTCAGTTACAATGTAGCTAATCGTGGCCATGAGATTTAACGTGATTAAGTTTACTGCTTCTATATTTCACCTTCTCAAACACAGACTTACAAAGATTAAGCGAGTTACTTTGATTCCGTATGGGTGCATTAGGCTTGAATCCGCATTTCATGCTACTTATGTTTATGTCTTTGTTGTCCAATAGAATATTTGTTTACATGAGAAGGAATAAGCCGTTTGTTACATTCATACATTGTTAGCATGATCGAAACCAAAACTATGTAGAGAAATGGTGCATCTTTGCCACACTTCCACTCTTTGACCGTTACCACCTTTGCTATTCATATAATTTAGAATTCATTTAAAAAGCTACAAAAAGAATAAAATCAGGAAGCCGTGATGTTCATTCTCTACCTGATAGCGTTAACTCATTTATATGACAGAAGCGAATACAAGCGGCTGAAATGGGGTTCTTCCGAGGGATCTTTGGAGTAACGTTACTCGATAGTGCATAGCTCGGAGATCAGGGAGTCAGTATGTAGAGCCGCTACTTCTCCGATATTACGCACAAGTGGTTAGAATGTCCCAGGAAAGAATTGTCGGACATATTTTACGGGCTAAACCTACGACCCAGAAGTAAGCTCCGAGCAAGATGGTTGGATAACATCTACGGGTTCGGCTGGTTTCACTTGGGATCTAGCCAGATCCAAAGACGGTTGCTTCTGACACGACTCCCTCAAGAATAAGTGGGCTAAAAAAAAAAAGAAGAAACCTCGTTGAAACATGTCATCATGATCAACGATATTACATCATTTATAGGACACATTACCAATGACTTGTAATCCAAAGATATACAACACTCGTCTTTCCAAATAACTCTTAACTAATCATGTGATTACCAACATTAAAAGTAACTACACTGCAATTAATGTTATTGGTAATCATAAATGACCTCAGCTAATAGCCTTGAAAGATATCTCTAACAATGACTTTAACCCCTCCCGACACTGAATGTCAATCTAACTTTTAATGATTATTACTTTTAACATTGAGTTTTAATTGAGGAAAGACTTGGTTAAGTTGTTAGTGTATATCGGTCTGATGAGCAGAGTTAACGGTTCATATCTCGGCGCGGCCTGTGTCTGACAAAAAAAAAAAAAGGCTTCTAATTTATAATATCCTAGTTCACAGAACAGATACACAATATGAGTCATGCCACTCATGACTTATGAACAGGACCTGACACTGTATAACTAACAAATGCTTCGTTAACAAACAGTGCTGAGTTCAAATTATTTTATGAACCTGAAGAAGTTCCGACTCTTTATTTTCTGAGTTCAAATCCTGCCACGATCAACACAGGCTTTTCGTCCTTCTGGTGTCAATTAATTAGAAACCACCACTAGACGAATTATGATGATAGTTAAAATCTTTTACGGTATTTAATCACGACCTTTTAAGTTTTGAGTTCAAATGCTGCCGAATCCAGTTTTCATCCTTCTGAGGTTGATAAAATTAAGTAACAGTTAAGTACAGGGGTCGATTTAATCAATTAGCAAATTCCTAGCCTTGTGTCTTATGTTAGAAACGATTATCATTAAGTACAATGCAATGGATTGGCAGAATCGGTAGAGCGGCAGACAAAATGCCTCGTGATATTAGTTCCGGCTCATTATACTCGGAGCTTAAATCCCGCTAAATCAGCTTTGACTCTCATCCTTCCGGGGTCGAAAAAGTAAAGTATCGGTCAAGTACTGGGCTTCATGTAACTGACTAACCCGCTTCCCCAGAATTTCTATTCTGTTACTATGTTAAAAATAATTATCAAGGGCAGTGGATTGGCAGAAATGTTAGAGCGTCGGACAAAATAGATTGCCATTCATATTTCCGAGGTGGAAAAAGTAAAGTACTATCGTTGATACCGACCGTTCCCTCCTCCCATACATTTCTGGGTTCGTGTTTATGTTAGAAACAATTGTTGGACAAAATGCCTAGTATTTGGTCCGGTTTTATAGATTGAGTTCAAATTCCGCCTTGACCAAATTTGCTTTTCACCCCCCCCCCCCCCCCTCTAAAAAAAAAAGAAGAAAGAAATGTTGGCCTTGTGCTTAAATTAGAAACCATTACTTATGTAGAGGTAGCAGTATATATTTACATCCATTTATGTTATAAGTTCTGATTCCAGAGAGGACTATGTTTTTGTCTTTCATCCTTAATTTGTAGTCATGTTAAAAATCATTACTATGGCTGTAGATAGCAGAATCGGTAAAGCACCAGTCATTTAGTTACGTCCCTTTACGTTCTGAGTTCGAATTTATCTGGAGCCAACTTCGCCTTTCGCGAGTCAAATAAATTACATTTTGATCTCACCGAAATATGTGGTCTGTCTCTTCTGTTTATAAAAATTACAATTCAGCTGGACCCAGCTGTCTATTGTCCAATGTAAAATTGGAATAATATAAATTACCCCAAAACGATATAGATCAATTTAATATATTACTGTGTACTTTTAAATATTAATTGATGTATTTTAAAGTTATCGTAATGGCTGATTGCAAAATAGCAAAACGCTAAGAAAATCAATTTATAAATATTATGCACGTTGTATATATATTTGCTGTCTCTAATTCCTCTGTATATTAGAAAGATTCCGTGGTTCTTCTCATTTTCTCCAACTACTTCTGTTGCCACTGCTGTCAGATAATCAGACAGACACCCAGCCTAAAATAGTCAACATCCGTTTTGATAAATTTTACACCAAATCTATTAGTCATTTTATATTTAAATACGTGAGCGAGCGCGCACATACATTTAAATGGTACATGCGTTTAACGCGCGCTCTCCTAGCGTGTTACACACACACACAAATATATACACACATACACAAACATCAGGTGGCGAAAACGGGAATGTTGTGTGTGTATATATACATACAACGTATACACAACGCATTCTTATTTACATAAGCTTATATCTAAGGGCATACATTCGACAGAGTAGTTGTACCTGGTCACGAACACACGTACACAAGCCTACCTGAATGAACAGTTTCTTTTCTCTCTCTCTCTCACACACATACGCACACAGAGTCGTAAACACCTATATCTACGTACAAATTGAAATATTCGTATTTATGTATACATTTACTTTGACTTAGTAACGTTAGGTTTACTTAAGCTTTGGAAATAATTTTTTTTTTTAATTAAAAAAAAAAAAAAAAAAAAAATTCTTATCCTGATAATTATTTCTCCGAACACATCATTACGTCGCCAGCTCTGCCAGATTTGTTATATTCTGTCAAACTAGCTTAATCTTGAGCATGTAATTTATTAGAAAAGAAACTTATGGTAGTCGGCTTGTTTATTGATTTGTGGTGACTTTCTAGCAAGAATAGATGTAAATAAACCGCTTTTTTCTCAGGCAGAAACCAGCGAAAAGGAAACGTAATTATAAAAAAAAAGCCAGTTACATAAGTAATATTAACTTATTAGCTGATTGTTTGTGGTGATATCATGAAGGAAGCGTTGTAGTGAGGAGTTGTTAACATTGATCTCTATCTCCACATTTCTTTAATTGCTCTCTTTCTCTCCCACTCATTCGCTATATTTTTCTTTCTCTCCGACGTTTGTGTGTGTGCGTGTATGGAGAGGTGCCAGATCTTTCTCCCTCCCTCTCCCTTGGGGGAGCAACAGGCCAGTTACCAACCAACGATCCACATTATTTATTTGCACTTCGAACATTGTCTCTGTTACACTATGCAGATCACTGGGCTTTGCTGGGACAGGACAGAAGCTAAAACACAAGATAGATGTTGAACGGCGCTTACCGACAGAGAACGGAGGAGGCGAGACAGATGGTGGCGGTGGTAGTGGTAACGACACGGGGGGCGGGGGAATCAAATTAATATTCATAAAGTACTTGCTGACTAGTTTCTTACTAATAAAAACTACTAATACGCCCCCCCCCCCATAAAACTATTCATACACTCCCTTTTCTAGTATACACTACGAACAAAAAAAAAAAAGTCTTGCCTACCTTATAAGGTTTTAAAAGTTAATTTTTATATTAGGTTAAAACTGAAAAAATAAAGTTAAAAAATGCCTTAATGGCGCAAGGCCCGTAAAATAACGTGAAGAAAATGGCTTTCGTTTTTCTACCACTAAAACTGACAAGGCGTTAAAATGTCCACAAGTTTAGGCTTGTCTTATCTCGATGGCTCTATAAAATCATTCACCTTATAAATAGTCTTTAGTTTGTAAACAGTACCTGTTTACCCTAGCAGCAATCTTTATTATTTTCCAACCATCCGCCTATTTTATTCGCTGCTTTTTCTCCCACTCCCCATTTTAAACATTGATTTATTTCATTTCTTTCCAAATGCTATTATTATTAGTAGTTTTTTCTTTAAATAAAATTTCACAAACACATCCCGTGTTTTTGTTTACTATATTTGTTCTTCCTTGAATGCTTTTATTTATTTATTTATTCATGACCTTTGTATTAACTCAAAATTATATTTATCACTTATCCAGCTAAGATACGGCTATTTAGATATTTTCTACAAATAATTTTTGTTTTGTTGGTAATTTGGATAATTGTTTCATCAGACATTACATTAATTGTTTAATATACGGGACATTGTATATTTACTCAGGTACCTGCAGTTGTTACCTGACTTTTTTCTTTATATTTTTGCTATGCTTTTTCTGTCTCTTAACATACTTAGATCACGATCTATTCAAATATTTGCTTTAATTCTTCTAACCACCAGAGAGAAACAATCTAGTTATCCAGTCATACTAATGTAGCTCTTCCACCGCCGCTGCTGCTAACGTTTACGTCCTCCTCCTCCTCCCGTTGTTGCAGTCTTACCGCCTCTCTTTCTCTCTCTGTCTCGCTGCTATAGTTGTCTTGTTATCATATCCTCATTCTCGGGCCACAGCCCTAGCCCTGATTAATATTCATCAGCACCGACTGACTATTGTGTAGGAAGTGCTGAATAGGGCATTTTGCGACGACCCAAGAAGTACATCAGCCATTAACAAAGCTGTATAGCATTGTTGCGAAGGTGCTAAGGCCTCCTCTGTCTCTCTTAGTTCGTTCGTTCATTCCTTCTTTCTCGTTCTCTCTTTCTCTCCCTCCCCTCCCTTCCGTTTCTCCTTCTTCCTCCCTCCACACTACAATACGCAACTACTACTACTACTCCTCACAGCAGCAACACTTTCAATAACAGTAGTAGGAGTAGTAATCATATTACAATTTCTCTGTGTGTGTATGTGTTGTTTGTGATATATATACACACACACACACATATAAATATTACATACATACACACACACATATATTTTTTTTCTTCTCTCACTCACTCACTCACTCTCTCTCTCTCTATATATATACATATTTTGATATTTATTTATAAAAAATTATTTGAAACAACATCAAGGATTTATATATATATTTCTATAGACAAAACAGCCTACATATAATTCACATATTTTCATAAACACACATATCAATATTTATTATATGTACATATAACAAACTCGTGTATATCTATTATTACATGTATTTATAATCTTAACACTTCTGAAAAGGTTAATACAACATAGCAGTGTTTGCATGTTATTTCCCAAACAAGCAACAGAACGGATTTAATATTTAGGATTTTTGGAAAGCAAAGAAACTTTAAAATACTCAGCTAAACAACAGACATTTTACGGTGGGATCTTCACAACAAATTTCAATCATGAAGATTTCGACGTGGTAAGGATGTTTTTTTTTTTGTTTCCCCACTATTAGTTACACAATTCTTTTTAAATCAGTTGCCCAGTGTTTCTATATCTATTCTTTCTTAACACGTTATCTGATAACTAAATACCGGTGAGTTTGCAGGGGTGGTATGTATATATATACGTGTGTGTGTATATATATATATATATATACACACACACATACATATGTGTGGGATTTCTTTGGTAGCGTTCGAAGTTACAGCTGCTGCTGTAAAAGTTTTCTTATTTAATGTTTTCATCTACATTTATTGAACTACTTTATAACTTTTAGACATACAGATAAAATAAATATAATTTATAATACGTATTCATCATGTAAATATTAAAATAAGCGGGATCTTGTGTAGTTAGACAATGCTTAACGGGGTCTTTTACTATTTTGCCTTTCGAATGAAACAAGTACCGTTTATTTTTTATTTATTGTTTAAATCAGTTTTTCTTATTTCCTTCTATATTGAAATTAATTCATCCATAGAATTTTATATTTAGCTTTAATCGATTTCTGGTGTCACGGCTCTTCCGTCCCCTCCTTGGCCAGAAAACATGTGCTTCTTTGAAACCGTGTTCTGCGCCTGCGTATCATGGATCCTTTCTTTTCATCATTTCCCCTTTTTTATTTACTTTTCACCAAGCCTCCTTTTCCCACAACTCTTTATTTACTTGTTTTCTTTTATTAAACATCCTATGTATTTTTTGTTCTTTCTCCTTTTGGTTCCCTTTAAATTATCTTTTATTTTCTCAAATCACCCTCAAACTTGTCCATTACTAACAAATGGATAAATAGAAGTTGTGTACACATATATAATACTGTATAAACAGCTTTATTAAATCATAGATGTTCATTTTCCCCTCATTTATTTTTTATTATTGTTTTCAATGGTTCCGTTCTAGTTTTATTTTGGGTCTCATGCTTGATAAACAATTCTGTAAATTTTATGTGTTATTTTCCCAACAATATTTCACACAATTGTTATGTGGTTGCTGTTTATTTCATCCGATTATCTTTCCGTCTCTACTTGGGATCAATGGATCTATCCGTCTTACTTTTAGAATATACCCCTGTCTTATATACTTTTCACTTTTGTATTGTGGTTGTTTTGGGGGATTTTTTTTCCTAAACATAAATTCTTCTTTCTTTTTTCCCTCCTATTAAAACTATTTTCTTCGTGTTTCTTTTTATTTGACCTAGAAACTAGTTGTCAACCGTCAACGTTGCTGATAATTTTTATCATCTACTAAAGTTGTCTTATCACATTATTCCCCCCTCCTTGTCTATTTGCGTAGCTTAATGTCAGATGTTAACACATTTCTTTGAAATTAGCCAGCCCATTTAACTTCTTAAGTATATTTCTTTTCATTGTATGATGCTTTAATGTATTTAGACAGCCCTATTAGCTAACTAGAAGAACAATTTCATTTGGTGATTCCATTTACGAAAAGCAAGCTACAACAACAAAACTGTAACAAGCAATAAAATCAACCTCGTTCTATTGTCTGCAGCATCACTTTAACGCTATTTATTGAATATGTCTAATCTTCTGTTATCTATTATTATTTTTTTAATTTGATCGTTGGCAACTTTTTCTTTCATTGTTAAAAAAATTTGTAGAATGTAAAAGTCTGATTATTGTTAACATTTTTTGTTTACTTCCAATTACTGTACCTATCTTCGTATCACCGAATAAATTCAATATAGTAACATGCCAAACTTATTAATTGCCCATTATATTTTCAATCGTCAGATTATATTTTAATTTACAAATTCCAAATATAACGGGTAATTTTCTTTTGTTGTTCCAACTTCTTTCCTAGAAACTCCTTTATTCGTCTTCCTTTTTCCCTTTTGTTCTTTCTATCGGTCAACCCATTGTTTATCCTTCTGAAAACACAATATTTTAGTTTTAATTCATATTGTAAGGTTTTTGTTGTTGCTTACTAATTTTCAATGAAAAATATTTATTCAAACAAATTTATCTTATATTAGATTAGTTGTTAACAGTATACTAAGTACCCGATCAATTGTTTTACAAAAATAACTGGAGCCATTCAGGTTTACGCATTGATTAAATTCGATGTTGGGAAAATGTGAACTCTGTTGTTTTAAAAGTAGAAATAGTAGGGCTTTTTTTGTCAACAAATTCAGTCTAATATTTCATTCACATAACATTACTCTCTCTCTCTCACACACACACACACACACACTATAATGAGAGATAAAAGAATATACTAGGTTTATTCATATAAAGCTTGTTTTGCTTATATTTGTCTATCTATAATTAGAAATACATATTTTAAATTAGCACTCATTGTATGCTCTTTTGTTGTCTACTAATTTTGTTATTGTTTTTTTTAAAAGAAACACAAAAAATCTACGGCTTGTACAATTTCTTTATGCGCCATAGCTTTTATTAAATGGCTCTTATGCTGTTGGAATTGTTTGAAAGTTAACAATAGTTTAAAGTTGTTCCCGGTTTCTGTAAAGCATGCTTCTTAATTTAAAAATGAATGTTAACAAGCTACTGATAATAGAGCATTTGACCAGTGAGTTTAGAATACAACAGGCACCAAACATGTTTTGTTTTTGTTTTCTGTACGTGTATTATGCTCAAATTATATTGTGTACAGCTTGCTTATATGAAAGTTTGGCTTTTGGTAGTTACTTACTCTAATTTATTGAATATTAAAACACCATTCCAACAATACATCTGATACAACTAATATTACGAGTATAGTTAGTATTCGTTTAAAATTTGTTTTGTTTATATTTCTATATAAAAATATGATTCAATTGGTTACGTTATTTTCATTAGTCATATTTACATCCGTATTGTGAAAATATTTAGAGGATTGAGTAGGAGGTGATTCATACATGCACATAGCACGTTTGTTTCATGTTTCTCTCTTTTTCAAAAAATAGCAAAGATTTGGCTTTTCGAAAATAAATGAAGGCTAAAATCAAAACAAATAGGGTAATTTGTTTGAAGAGAAAAAATATAGAATACAGTATATACACCGTTTGGCGATCTATTTGTATTGTTTCCTTATTTAGAGGACAATATAAAAAGGCATTTGTCACAAGTAAAAGTAAAACAGGTAGGGAATAGCTCTGTGAAATATGCAAAATGTTGTTTTACTCCGTTTAATCAAGCGTGGGGTTTTTCTTTTGATTCTATATTCAACATGAACTGCTCTGGTTCTGAAAACAAAATCTTCTTGAAAAATGATTTCTTTAGAATTAACGAATAAAAAAATTTCTGGTAGTTTTTTTCTTGATATTAAAGCTAGAATGTGCTAATATGAAAGTTCTTTTAAAGATTCTTCTTCAAAAGACAACCTAATTTAACATTCAATAATTTTGGAGCATGTCAGTCCATTGAAAACAACACCGGTTTCTCCTTTTTACTCGAGTAGAATTTACATGGTTTTGCCAAGTAACCTCCCTTCACTTCCTACTTCTGTCTAAGTTTTAGATAAATTAATGTCTATAGACAGTTTAATAGTAATTTTGGATTCAAGTTATATGTAGTGATTAAACTATTTTTTTGACATGTATTGACCCCATACATTTGGCTATTATTGAATTCCTTTTTTTCTTTCCTTAAGTATTTTGTTTTCATTCAGATCAGCAAATGATAACGAAAAATATACCACTTGACCAATAAGTACTCCCCACTGAAAACCTTTCATCTTTACGATGTACCCATTCTTCTACTATTACAAACCTGCTTTTGCTCTTCGGAACTTACCAGCTATATCCCTGTACCAAATATTACATGCAGTCCTTCATTCTGCGAACGTTTTTGCTTGGTTTTATCTTACAAACTACTAACTTCCCATTTTTCAAACTACTAACTTCCCATTTTTCAAACTCCACATTAACCAAACGTATCTTACTGTACCTTCCATATATATTTTAGATAATAAACACAAGGTTGTCTTCGTTTAAACAGTATACTACTGTGCATTTTTTTTTAAACCATAGAGTTGCTGTAGCATGGTAAGAATCACATTGGTTTAAACCAATCGTGGGCACACCTGATTTCAAAATTGCCTTAAATTTTTTAGTAGAGAGACCTGCCATTATGCAGCCCACTGCTCAAAAAAGGTTGCCCATAGCAGGTTTAAACCTTAATATCCCCGTTGAACTAACATAGCCTTCAATATTCTCTCTAGGTATATCTGATAACAGAAGTCAAAGCTTTAAGCTCCACCCTCCACATAAAAATTAACAACAACAGGTATTATCTTTGTTTGCATCTACCTAATTAAGCTCATTATACACAAATGAATAGCTATGATAAGCTTTGTGTCAGTGTTTAACACCTTTGTTAGGGTCACTACTTCCAATTCATTCTAAGATGTACTCTTTTCATGTGTTATGAATGAAATTTGTATCAACTTTCTTTAGTAGTTTAGATTTGTAAAATGACAATTACAATTACAGACCCAATAATTAGTATCTTATAATTTGAGCTAAGTTTGCCTTAGATCTTGCACTGTTGAAACAAGTACTCTGAGGAACCGTTAAAAGAAACCTAAAGTTTGTTATTGATCTGTTTTCATCTATTGTAGGTCATTAAGTGGATCAAGCATATGTGGGAGGGTCTTTTAAAATTAAAGGGAGTTGATCTGACATAAGACAGAACAATGAAAAAGGTCTGGAAGCATAAGATGGACACATTTAAAACTGATTTCATTCTTATATTATCTGTAAGAGAAATCATCACCTTTATTTCTAATCTAAATTAAAATAAATTAGAATAAATCTTCAGAGTAATTTAAAAACCCAACTGGTATTGTTAAACATTACATTATAATTTATACAATAACAATTTGTAATCATCTTTGTATTAATCCATACTGCCTAAATAACAATAGAAGATAAGTATCCTTGTGTAACAACTGGTTCTAACTCATAAGGTATTTATTTTCTTAGGTTGTTCATTTTATTCCACCCACTTTTATGAGAATAGTAGTAACACTTGCTTCATAATGTGATTTTATTGGTAAACTTGTAGGATATATTCAAGTCGGATAAATCCAAATGTTTTATCACTTGTACCAAAGTAACATTCTGCTCGGTGAGGAAATCATAATTAAACTTGAGTTTAGATTCAAATGATAATAGTTTGTTAGTATGTAAATTCGACAGTATTCTAGTTACTTGAGTGTAATGTTTGAAAAGTTTTCCAATAAAATAAAACTTGTGAAACTATAAGAAATATCTATTTTATTATAATATTTAGGACTTATAAATAGTTAAAAATGTATGTGATGATATGAGTGAGATTCATTGAGTAGGGTTTTTTCCTCCTAAGTTTAAAGTGACTATTCATCAGAACAGTTCAGTTGTAGAGGAGTGTAACAAGAAAATGTGATAGATGTAGTTAAACAGTTTCTTGACTTGAGTATGAGACCAAGGAAGTTACAGGAGAATGATTTACAGAGCTGCTATGAGTTTCAAAGGAAAAGGGGCTGACTTGGGCCATGCTGTGAGCTTTGACACAACTTAATCAAATCTATTATTGTACCAACAGCACTTACAACTCCATATTAATAGTTTCTGATTTAGACACAAAGCCAGCAATTTGAAGGGAAGGAGAAAACTTACATCAACACCATAAGGATGAAAGGCAAAGCTAATCTCGATGGGATTTGAACTCAGAACATAAAGAGCCACAACTCTATACTGTAAATCACATTGTCCAATGCTCTACCTATACTGCCAATCCAGCAACCTACATATTAGTGCTGTTTGTGATGTTTTATCAACATAAATAGACTAGGTGGCTGAATGTATAAAATATCTGCTTCTCAGTAATGAGTTTAACTCCTTTCTGACTCTACTTCAATTAATTAATGAAGAATTTCGAGGCCTTCATTAAAACTATTAATTATCTCATTACTAAGATAGTTATATAAAATTATGAAAGATTTAAATGGGTGGTTTTGTTTCATAAAGCAAGCAGTGGTTTGGGGCATGTTGGTATCAAAAGGGTTAAGCCTTACTACTGGCATTTTGTTGTGTTTCTGGACAGAACACTTCAGTCTAAATTGTCTTATTTCATTTAGTTATTGGAATAGGTGCCAATCTGTAAATGTCTGCCAGGTGTCCTCGTCTACCACCCTGCCATTATATTCAGATTCTGTTTCTGATAGTTGGTTACAAGTACAATCTTATTCCATATTAAACTACTCATGCGCAGAATAACTCGTCAGGTAGAAATACTCATGCAGGTGGTATGTTCATTTTGCTAATGAAAAAGCATTCTGGCCTAAAACATTAACATATCACTTTGAATTTAAATAGTAAAAATATGTTTCTTACCATAAGTGCTACGATTTGTTTTGAAACAAAACAAAAGAAGTACATGAATTTATCAGCTTTGTATGTGGTACAAATGAAGTTACTATGTTTATGGATTTCTTCTTTTAGATAGAGCCCAGCCATACATGCTATGACAACAAATAGAATTGAACTCAATCCTACAAACTAATAAACGATGAGTCTATTCTAAAATGCTACCCCTCATTAGAATAGTAAGTTGTTTCTACCTTATAATACTTATTCACAAGCCTATTCTAAAATGCTACTCTCACTAGAACAGTAAGTTGTTTCTACCTTATAGTACTTATTTTTAGCTAAGTGGTCTGGGCCATTTGATAATTGTCTTGGCCACATCAAAAACTGCCTTTCACCTAGGTGTGCTGTACCCTCTCCACTTAGTCAGATAGTGTAGTAGTAGTAGTAGCTTGTTAGATGAATGGTCTCTCAAAAAAAAGATGTCTAATTGGTGAGAGAGACTCACTAGCATATTCCAGGAAATGAAAATATGCTGAGATATTAACAAGAGGAGAGAAAAGAAGTCTACCTTTGACAACATTGATATATATATATTTATATAGTAGCTATGAATTTTGTTTAGTCCAGAACTTACTGCAGGTGTTTTCTTTAATGCTTCAATTCTCATCAAATATTTATGAAGGTAGCATAAGAGAAAATGGTGTAGTAGACTATGACTTTCAAACATTAAAATGATATCCCATATAGTTTAACAGGCCAAAGAATAATCATTCCTGGATAACTGAGAACATTAGCTACATGAAATGCAATTAAAGCTAATGAGAGCCACAATCTAAAAGTAAAATATAATTCCTACCCCATGGAAAGATAAAACGCACCCAGTACACTCTGAAAATGAGTTGACATTAGAAAGGACATCCAGCAATAGAAATGATACTAAAAAGGGTTGAGAGCACTCTTCAGTCATTACAATCTCTCTAGTACTGGTACCATTAATAAATGCATCCACTACACTTTCTAAAGTGGTTGGTGTTAGGCAGGGCATCCAATTTACCATGTGGTAAGCAAGATGTGGCCTCTGGCTCATCTAGGAGGACAGTAGCTCTGATTAAATACTGACTTGATATGTCTAACCCATGCTACTATTGTAAAACGAATGTAAAATGATGATAATACATGTTTCATACAATGGAATATTTATAAACAATGTGAAAATTAAGAAAAATTTTAATGAATAATCACATGACTCTAGGTTTCTAATTTGACAGCTCTGGGTCAAGCACCTAACTAATTCGTTTAATAAAGCTTTTCATATAGCTTTTTGTTATGGTTCATCTCATTTGTGTTTTGTGGTTGTAATTATTATTATGACTTACAAAACCGAAAATCTTTTTAACAAGTGGAACAACTATTTCAGCAACTCTTCATTGACTCCATTTGATGTGTTGCTTTAGAGAGAGAGTGCAAGAGGAGAAAGTTACAAAACAAACATATTTTCTATGTAGAGTTTGAGCAGACAGGTCTGACACAGTTCTGATAAATACAAAAGACATCTCTCTCATACCTTTAGTAACACCTGTCTAACATTAGCATATCAAAATGGAAACAAGGTGCCTTATAGAGAAACTTTACTAATTAACAGGCTGATATTAATATAATTAATCCTATTTACGACACTTCCTTAATTTATTATAGTTTATTTCCTGCCATATGTAAGAATTAAAAAAAAATTAATTAATGTTGCATGTTGAATCTCACGAGATCCACCCCTATTTAAACATATTATGTCTAAAATGGTAACAGTGCTTCCCATCAGATTATCAAAGCTAAATAGTCTGATATCTAGTTACTTCTCAGATTCTGGAAGCAAGCAACCATTCGTCCATATGATAGCGGACAGAATATCATGTTTTATAGTACATACCTCTATGTCTATCTGTATCTCATAATTGAGTTACTACACAGGTTCTGGAAGCCAGCAACTGTTGGTCTATATGATAGCTGATAGAAATGTCTACCAGCATCTCATAATTGTAGCTCCAGATTTCATCATGGTTGACTTTATTTATTACATTTTCAAGCCCCTTTTACTGAGTACCAGTAATATACATCAGTTGACTCAGTTAATTACAGTTCCTCTCCTTACAAAAAGGGTGACTACTGCAAATGTATTAGATATCATTTTCATGTCTCTTCATTTGCAATTATATTTTAGATGCTGAAATATCTGTGTTCATGCACACACACACAGGAATACTTGGGGACTGACATGGCTGTAGAGCTTAGAGGTTTATTTGCAGCCCATGGTTTCAGTTTTTTTCCCCACTGTGCAGCACTTAGGGCAATTGCTTTTTACTATAGTTTTAGATTATCATAGTAATTACACAGAATCCTGCTCTCATTATGTGTATATATCTTTCGACAAAGGCTGTAAACATTGGTGAGATGAGTAAAATAAAAAAAAAAGGACTGTGTTTTTTGGATAAAGTCTTTTGTGGTATTTGTTCCTCATCAGGTTACAGAGATTCCCTTGTCCCTCTAGTCATCAGAAATGTTGTGAAACTGTGATTGGCTTCTAACTACACTATTGTTCACCAATTGCAATATAAAATAAATAAAAGCAAACTAATATTTTTTTTTTCTTTTTAGCTTTCATGTAACAAATATTTGACCACCATAATAAACACTTCTCTAATATTATTAAGCTTCTGCACAGGGATTATAGGATTAAAGTGCTTACAGTTGTACAAACTAGAGCTAATATATTACGTATCTTGCCCTAGTTGGCTTAACTAGGCATCTTCGACTGAGCCAAAAACTACTTCATCTTTGAATAATTATTGACCCACTAAAATGCACAAGTGCAAACCCACATTAAGATATATTAAAGGACCACGGTATCCAATTTATTGGCAATATTTCATTCACCAACAAACTAAAACCACTTGCATACCAATGGATTGTTCTTTCTTCTGCTACTGTTAGGGTCACTGCTCCTTAGAACTAGCAAGTGATGTATTACCATCACCTAAGCCAACCAATTCACATTTACACCCTACTGTCAAAATACAGGGAAATACATTTTGGATATTATTGTAAACATGGTTGTATTATGTTCGGAGGGGTGGTCATAATTAGAATGCCTTTGACTATGAATTTGCTTGATCATAGCTAAATTATGTCAACTAATGCACATGTCCCTCATTATCTTATTAAGTTTCATTTACCAAACAGCATACTAACTACTGCACACCCCAAACTGGAACTTGTTTATGGCTTTCCTTCCATACACTGACCTACATAAGTACTAACTGAACATCACTGAGTAAACCAGTTTGAGATGTTGCAAAGTTTATAAACACTATCCCAATAGTAGGGATTAAAATTATAACATCAACAACAAATATTTGCTAAAGCTATTGTATTGGGTTAAGTATAGTGCTCAGCTTTTATCGGTTAGCTTAACTGTAAATATATTTCACTCCACGTTATATAAACCATTTTAAAAATGCAGGTATAGAGAACTTTGTCTAAGACAATTTATTGGAAAACCTTACCAATTCTGTTTAAAATTGAGAAAATAAGCTAAAATATGCTATTTTGATTCTTTATAAAATCATTATTGTTGGACTGGAGACATTATATATAAGAATTGGTTAATTGACAAAGAGATGTTTGCATTTGATACTATCAGAGTAGTAGAACCATCATTAAGCAGAAACATTTGTTATTGTATCATCAGGGCAGATGAATTTTGTTTGTGTTCCATTACTCGAGGTTAACTTTGCCTTTCATCCTTATGGGGTCGATAAAATAAAGTACCAGTAATGTACTGGGTAATTGCTGGCCTTGTGCCTAAAATAGAAACAATTACTATGTAATATATAATCTTCACACTAGAAACATGACCTTCCACAGTGTTATAGTTGTTTGCATGTATGTATAGCCCCATAACCCCCAAGGGAATCATAAGGACAGCGTATTGACATAAAGTGTTTCTAGGGCATTTTCATACCTGGCATAGCACATCTCCTCTGAATACAGCAGATCTCTTCCACACAAGGATTGAGAGTGAGGTGAGAAAGAGATATAGTGGAAGAATTGATCCCAGTACTAGACTGGTACTTTTTATTATTGACCTTGAATGGCAAAGTTGACTTCAGCTAGATTTGAACTCAGAGAGCCAAGACAAATACAAAGCATTCTATCAGAGGTTCCAATGACTGCCTATTCACTGCCTTATAGTTGTTTATTAAATAGTTATTTACCCAAGAACATAATGATGAATGACCCTTATTTACTTCTTGGCTCTATTAGCATTCTTTTCACTTAACTCTTTAGGAAATTGATTATAACATGGACATGGGGCACATATTTTTAATATTGAGATTTTGTAACTTGTTACATGGATTTAACATAGTAAATATCTTCTGCATACCATTTTGTTTTCCTTTTAGGGATCTATTTATCCAGATTTGCTTGCGTAGAAGGGCTTATTTGGGGAAATAATTGTTTTTATAGCTTGACACCTTTATTACTACTAACCACTCAGTATGTAGTAGGATTGAAACAAGTTTTAGTTCAGTCAAGCAAGTTAGAGCAACTGTTGTTTGCATTGGAACAACACAGTGGTTATAGTAAGATCTGAATTTATGACTGTGATCATTAGTCCTAACACTCTTTTAGGACGACTTGTTTAAGGGAAATAGTACTGATGATAATTATTAACAACTGTAAGTATTAATGTGGTGTGGTAAATAAATATATACATATATCTACATCTAAGGCGGGTAAAATTCCCGAGATCCATGGACGAGTTCTCTCCAGCGGTCTCTGTCCCTCATTATCACTGCCATATCCTGCATCTCCAACAGACCAGTGTCTGTCCTTAGGGCATCAACATATGTTAACCTTGGTCTTCCTCTTCTAGTGTGTCCATGTAGGGGCTCCCAAAGGAGCACTGAGTGCAATGTCAACTCTGGATGTCGGTGAGCATGTCCAGCCAACCTCAGTCTCCTCTGTGTCACTTTTGAGCTGACTTTTGGGATGCTCCCATACAGCTCTGAGTTTTTCATCCTCAGTGTATACTGATTAATGTTCAGAGCCATCCTCAGCATTTATATACATATATACCAAGTCTAAACACAATGGAATCAAACTCCCACTATCACTGCTTCTGTCTCTCCCGTTTTAAGCAAATGGGGGCCCACTCACTGACTACCCTGCGGCTCCAAAGATGGTGAGGGAGACATGCTGGAAGAGCCATTCCAGCTTGCGGGGCTCACACATGCAGGTAACGAACTCTGCCATGCTGGTGAGTAGGGAGGGTTGATCCTAGGGTCAAGGACCCCAGAAGTCTCCACTGCTACAGGCTCGACTGCAAACGTGCTGGAGAGTTACCCTCTTCGGCAATAACAAATGTTAACTTTTGCATCATCATTTTATTTTTATAATTAGACTTCCACAGTTTGACATGGCTATCTTTGTTGGTAGAAGAATTCTCTTTATTTTGCCAATTAAATTTATGAAAAAAATAATCCTTAAAATTCCAATTTTCATTTCTGAATAAATGAACTTCAAATATAATCTACAAAGTAAAATTGAACTTTGTAGATTATAAGTCTAATATTTTACTGCAAGTTAGCTTTTATATGAACACAGTTATTAATTAGATTTAATACTGTGATGAACATAATACTGTATAGATAATATTCTCTTTTCTAGAGATGGAGAGTTATAACATTGTTCATTTCTTGTATAGATTGACCTAGAGTCCTCATAATTTATTTGATTAAAATACTTACTTTGTAATTACACTGCAGTGAAGAGAATTTGAGTGGCACTCATTACTATCTTCATGTTGAAGCTGTTAATATATTACCCTTTTGCCACTCTCAACTACAGTTGACCCTGAATTGCTAATATGAGCATTCTTGTGTTAAACTTGTGTTTCATATTGATTGACATGTTGTCTAGGTAGGAAATGGTGAGAAGGTTATGGAGTTTATTTTGGGGGGAATCCTGGCCATTTATCAGATAAGGTTTTTTTTTTGGTTTTTTGTGGCATGTATTAATTATCTTTAGTTGTCAACATGTTAATTGTCAACCATTGAGCTATTATATTTTTTTCTTCCATTTTGTGTTAATAATTGATTAGACAAAATTGTTTAGTGTTTTTATAATTCTGTATCAATAATTACTTGGGTGCTCTAAAATAATGGAATGGTAGATAAAGTAGACTGTTGTATTGGGTTCAAGATAATTAGTTCTGTCTGTTTATATTTTGAGTTACCAAGTTTTTGACTACTGATTCTTTACAAATGTATGGCCTTATGAAGTCTAAGAAATCAATAAATTATATCATTCTAGTTTATGCATGAGGGGAATGAGAAGCTATGGTTTTTAGTTGTCCCCCAAGAATTGATTATATATATATATAATGTGTGTGTATATATAATCACTGTTTAATGTCCATTTTTCCATGCTAGCATGGGTTAGACAAGTTGTCCTCTTGTGAGACTGGCCAGATCAGGCGACCATATCTTGCTCATACAGAACTGTTTTTGGCTCGCTTTCTACGACTGGATGTCCTTCCTAATGCCAACCACATTTACTGTACTGGGTGCTTTTTGTTTTGATACCTTTATATTGGGGACTTATCAAGTGAAGGGTGGGTAGGGGGAAAGTGGTGCATAGTGAACAAGTAAAATACCGCCAACCAAAAATTGAAACTAGGTCACAGATGCAGCTTGACAGTATTCTCCCTAGATTCTAAGGTTTTAGAAAAATAAACAAAGCTCCTTCATGATTTTACTGATGATGGCTCTCTAAATTCTATCATGAAACTTAATAGCTTCTTCCTTCCATAGACACAGTTTCTTGTATATTCCTTGCTACTTTTAATACACCTACCTTCCCACTAATGTCCATCTTGGTGAATCTGAAGTCATATATCTAACAACATATTCAGATTATTTCTTTCTTCAGTGTCTATCTGTCGATAGTTTTTCAATCCCTTAAGAAAGAACCCTTACTATTCAGGACTAAAATATGCTGCTTTGTTCTTAAAACTTTGTATCTTATAATCTCTAAGCTATTGACTCATTAATTTTCCCTAGTTTCCCTCATTTTCCTTTCATTTCTCAGGCATTCATCATCTTCTTTATAGGCATCAAGTTAGTGTTTAGTTCCTACCTACCCCCACATATACACACCACCATCTTCATTTCCCCTTCCCTCTCTTCTCTCCTCTACCATCACCCAGATAAAATTCTAATACCCAGAATTTGGGATGTTTTTGAGGTGAGTGGATGGGTGTAAATCTAGGACAAGTTACTTTGAGAAAAATCTAAGGAGAGTATGTATATCATGTCTAAAACTATGCTATGCTATGCTAGAGGTGGGGTAGTATTAGTGGTAACTAGAAATCTTTACTGTTGCTTTTACTGGACTTCCCATTACAGTAAGACTGACAAAAAACAAAAAAAAAATATATATATACATTCACCCTCCCATTCTCTCTTATCTACATAGACTCATAAGTAATTATAAATATTGTTTTTGAAGGAACATATTCTTTCAGTTGACTTTGTGACATTATTTGCACTTGTGTGTAGAAACGGCTATCGTTTATTGTAATCAATTATGACTGAGAGCATGGCTACTGAAGTGAAGCTGTGTCATGTAAGGCCACTACTTAGATGAGCAACTGTTTGGAAAATCCATCTCAGCATTACTCAAGTGTTATAAGAAACAAATCTGTGCTTTAACAGTTTAGATTAAGTAGCAGCAAAACCTCTTATGCCTCTTTCAAAAAGGCTCTAAATGGGCTCACACCATTCAACTCATACATAATGGGGGTACTTTATACTATATGACATTAAAAAATTAATTTTTAGTATGTTACTGATTAGACCCCACACAAGAGTAAAGTTTGTTTGAGTAGTATTTTCAATATGACAATCATTTAGCCTTAAATTTACATTACCCCCATACTTGCTGTTGGAAGTCATTTGCCTTTACTGCCAACACTTAACATCTCTTTTACATGTAATGTATGATTTTTGTACAATACACCTTAGATTTTAGCCTTTGTGTTACCATAGTTTGTCTAAAATAAAGTGAAAGCTTCTGTTATTCCACAGAAATTCTATCCTTTAGCAGTGCCAGTTGGGAGTTGGTTTGTTCTATGTACCTGCGTTTGCTTGTAAATTGCCTACCTATGATCATATTCTGTTTGGCCATTTATTGGTTACTAACAACGACTTTTCCTTAATGTTTGGTTGTAGCAGTCCCCAAATACTTCTTTAAATTTTAGCCTCATACAGAATGAGTACAAACAATAGGGATTAAAATTGACTGAGAATAGAAACCAACATCTGGATTTTAACCTGCTCACTGAATGTAAACCAACATCTGGATTTTAACCCGCTCACTGAATGAATTAGTAATCTTAAATATTTCAGTATATTCATACATGGCCTGGACACCCCTTACAGTCATTCATCTATGTCTGGCATTTATATTGCCCACTAGGTCACAACACTCATTGAACACCAAGATTTTTGTTTACTCTGTACTTTTTAACTTTGTAACATATGTTGTGTGTATTTATACACACACCCCTACTAGCTTTTTGTTGTTGTTTTTACTGCTTTCTAACCTTTTCTTTCTATACTTCTTTCACAGTCATGACCATGATCAGTTTTCTATCCATCCACTTTCCTTTTCTCACCATACCATTTTCTTTCTATTTTTACCTGTTCTGTTTTACATCTTCTACATAACTCTGTTTCTTACCTGCTCTATCTACACCTTCTATTCATGTATTATGTTCTGATAAAGACAACTTTACTTGGACTGGCTATACAATAAATAAATACTTGTAGCCCCCACATACTTATTTGCATTACTAGGCCCAGAATTAAGCCTTAAAAATAATTTACACCTAACAAGAATAAACAAAAAACAAAAGGATCCGACTGAAGGTTTAGCTAAATATGGTTATTATAGTTTAGGTCAGGGGTGGGGAAACATTTTGGATATGGGGGGGGGGGGGGCATTGCCTGGGTCATGAACACCAGAGGGCTGCACCATTTATCATTGGATATAGTGTACTAGTAACCTTACTTTTAGTTAGAATTTAGAAAATATAAAATATAAACTGCATCATTATAATACATAAATTAATAAAATTATTAAATACAAAAATTTTAAAACAAAAGTTTTCTTTTAATTTGTCTTTGTACATCACAAAACATACCAGAACAAGTAATTTAATGAGACAAATACAACTAGTAACAATTTGTTACAATTTTTTTAAAATCTGGCACAATGTTGCTGGTAGAAATTCTCAGCACTGCATGCAGGTTTGTGTCTGAAATCATGGATCTGTTCTTGAACTTGTTTATGTTAAGACAGGAAAAACTTTTACAGATGTAAGTTGACTCCAAAATAGAAAACAATCTGGCAGCAAAGCTTCTCAAACATGGAAATTTTTCATCTGAATGAGACTTGTAATACTCTATCAATGGCACAGAATGAAACATTTCTTTCAACAAGTGATCTGCTTGCATGTCAATTAGTTCAAGCTGTATTTCTTCTGGTACTGCATCATCAACAGCAGTGAAAGGGAAAGTTAACAAATTGAATTCAGCCTCAGTCCTTTTGAAATCTGTAAACCTTCTTTCAAACCCCTCCTTTAAACTCATCAACTGATGCATTATCTTTGGGGAGACATTTGCAGGCACTTTCTCCTTCCCTAATAAAGAAAAAATAGCAGAACTTGCCTTTACCTGCTTGCCTGGAGAACAAAGCAAGTTTTGCCTGAAAAGACTTGACATGCTTGTACATATGAGCAAACAGATCCTTTTGCTGCAATATCACATTCAGGTTCCTATCTCTAGTCTTCACAGGACATTTTTGTTACAAAATCACAAGAAACTCCCTTCATGTTCAAAAAGAGAAGGATTTCTTCTTACGACTCCCTTACTTTCTTCAGCACTTCTAATGAAGTACAAGAATGATTGGGTTGGCATTGCCTTTTCTCCATCCAGAGTTCATAGGATCAGCATTAATAACAATCCTACACACATTGGTTTTGTACCTGTTGCTATTTATCTTCAACACGAATAGTAAGAATGTCAGGAATGGCAGATCATTGGATTTAAAGTACATACAAATATTTACTTGGGTAAATTTTCATTCTGAATCCTTTTAGAGTCAGGTGTTAAGGGTAAATGATGGATGAAGTTAACTTTACCATTCATTCCCAGCTCCAGTGACTTTCTGACTATATAACTCGCCTTCAAATGTGTGGGCATGTATTTATCATCACCATCATTGTTTAACGCGAGCTTTCTCTGCTAACAAGAGTTGGATTTTAAACTTGATAAGGCCTATAGCTAAGAAAACAGAATGTAGTGTTAATAGATATTACACCGCTGTCCATAGGATTCCAAATTGTCGTTTAGTGCAACAAAGCTGACAGCAACATAATTCTAATACACGCACATATATATATATAAACTGACCTATGTAAATTGCATATATCAATATGTAAGAAATATTTTTTTTCTCTATTATTTTACGTTCAAATCTCGCCGAGGTTAATTTCGCCTTACATCCTACCGGAGTTGATTTAATCTTTCTCTCTACAAAAAATAAAATAAAAATGGCCCCGCGCCCAAAGTAGAAATTATTATTTCTTTGCTTACAAATTCCACTGATCCAGTAAAACGATTGATCTATCGCGATTGCTAATTTATGTGGTGATGAAAGAATGGTATTTAACTAATGTAATGGTACGCGATGGGGCCCACCCACAGCCCCGGCGGACAGAATGGAGAAGGCGTTTCCCCGGAGGACGGCAAGGGAGACGGGCTGGAAAAGCCACTCCAACTCGCGGGGCTCACACCTACGGCCTGCCAGCTCAGCGCCTATGGTGGTGAGTAAGGAGGTAGCCCTGGGGCCGAGGACACCAGAAGTTTTCACTGCCAGGGGAACGACCGCAAACCTGTCGGAGAGCGACTGGTATTTGAAGAGTTTGGCCCCCTCAGCCCGACGTGCAGCAGAACCTGGGTCAGTCTCAGACTGCACCAGGTTGCGGCTGCAGAAAGTGTCGGTGCAAGTGGCATCCCAGACGAGGGGTTTGCCACCGCAGAACGGGAAGATGGTCATGCCATCTGGCCTTTTGCCGTCCCCTCGATCCAGCCCCACCGGCTCGAGCTGGGAAGAGAAGCCTGCAGCGTCCAAGCCATGCTTAATGACCTCGTTGAGGGCAGTATGGCGTGGAATGCGGCCGGCACTGTGGCGACAGGAAAGCGGGTGGAAGCCGAAAGAGTTCACGGTGGAACCGCAGCGACATTGGTGTGGCTGGCAGATCCGGAGGCCGAGCCTCAGAGAAACGCCGATTCGCAGGCTATGGTTGTCTAGCTGCGTGCCAGTGGAGAAGGAGGGCAGAGCATGGAGCCAGGCACCACTGTGGGGTTTGGTAGGCCGCACGAAAACAAGCAAGGCGGTGCTGGTCGAGCTGGCGCGTGAGCCTGTCTGAGGCCAGGATGCACTGGATGGCATCCCATGTGGTTGTCGGACGTTGTCGATGGGAGCAACTATAATGAAACTGCAAGAAAAAACAATTGCATGCATGAACGTTAATTGGAAAGTGCCATAATCTTCACAAGCATCATTTTTCGAGGGGTGAGGCACTAAATAATTAAGGGGAATACAGTGAAAACGTGCTATTAAAAAGTAGGAGTTAATGTTATGAGAAAATCTGATTAAGGATTAAAAATTGAAGGCAGATGATAGATTTTCAATTTCATCATGAGGTTGTGCCAACTTTTCAGTGATTACTTAACTAGTTTGGTGGTTTGGAGCAGATTTAATGTTTCTGTCATGAAAAACATTTAACACGTCAAATAAATAACCTGCTAATTCTCAACACTGAATAAATATCATCCAGTACAACAGAAAAAACAACAGTTTATATAAATATCCTAAATTCCATCGAAATCACTTGTATCTTTTATAGTTTTGTGGAAATCAGATGTGTTGTTGCTTGTGAATGGTTGACTACCTTGTCAAGGATGAAATAATTGTTTCTACTTTAGGCACAAGGCCAACCATTTGGGGGAAGGGAAAGTCGATTAAATCGACCCCAGTGCACTTTTTGGTTTTTAATTCAAGCATAGGACCATAATTTTTTTTTTTCGTGGTATCGATTAATTGGAACCCAGTACTTAACTAATATTTTATTGTATCGACATTGGATTTGATCGCAACGTAAAGCCGGAACAAATACCGCAAAGCATTTGTCCGACACTCATAAAACGTTTTCTTGTATACGGAAATACCAATTCTCTTAAAATCTAAACTATATTATGTTTCACCTAGCGTTTTTTGTTGTTTTATTTTAAAATTATTTGACTTTAATCTCATTAGTAAACATTTCCAAGGAAACCTAATAAAACACAAACAAGAAACAAAAACTAATTGATAAGTTGTTAAAAATTCATTAATTTCTTTCATTGTGCTTTAATTTCTAGCACTTGAACTTTGAATGAGCTCGTCAAAGGGACGCATTACATCGATATTACATTTCGCCGCGCGCACGCGTATTCTCTCTCTCTGTCTTTCTTTCTTTCTCTCTCTCTATATATATATCTATATCTATCTATATATATATATATATATATATTCTATTTTCAGATTAAGATTACTGGTTAGTCAAGGACTGACATGGTGGATTTTTATTTTAGTCTTTTCATTTAGAATTTTCTTAGTTATAATCTTGTCTATGATTCTTCATCGGAATACCATTTCCTGCTAATTAAGAATGTTTTTTTTTTTTTTATTATTGTTGTTTTATTTAATTTTTTCTATAGCTGTCTATTTCAAACATTTAATTGTAAAATAGTAGCCCTGGAACTTGCATTAATGTATCGAAATCAAAATTAATATTGAAAAAAAAAAAAAGGTTTTCTATTTGTTTTTTAATTTAAAAAAATATATTTGGTCTTTTGATTATACTCTTAAAAGTTGCTATTTTTTGGCTGTTAAAAAAACAAAAAACAAAAAAAAAAACGATGGGATCCTGGTGGCCATCAAATGTTTGACTCATGTTTAGGATCTAGTTTTTAACCTTTTGTATGTCCTGCTTCTGCTTGTTGATTCATTGCATGCAATCAAAAAGGGATGTGTGGCACTGTACTGTTTTTTACATTGCCCATCCACACCTGATATCTTTCAGCTATTATTTATATATTTTTATAGCGATAATTATATTTAGATATAACAAAAGTGAAACTTTCATTTCCATCGATTTAAATTGTTGTTGTTATCAGTCACACAATATACCAAACTAAATACATATGTTATTTCCAGTTGTCAATAGCTAAGGCTTGCACTTTTGGCACACTCTCACCTATGCGTTATATGTGAATATAATGCCTGATTTAATTCCTAATAGAAATATAATTAAGGTGTTCATCAAATAGATTAGTCTTTATTGATTAATAAAAGTTTGTTTTTAAGAGAAAACATTGCAGTTAATTAAAACATACAATTTTTTTTCTATTACCCTCCTTTCACGTGGAAAGAAGTTATTTAAACAAATTCATTTTAAATCGATTAAACTAAAATTGCTGTTTTGTGAGTGAGATAGGGTTTTATAAATGAATTTGTTTAAATCCTCGTGTCAATTTCCAAGACGATGGGTGAGATTATGCTGTTATTTCTAGCAGGTTGAGCAACCGCATAGATATTTCCTTGTTGACTCGAATGCCCTAGATATTTAAGACAGGTGAATGTGTTCGTTGTTATTAACCATGAAAATATACAAAGGAAATTGTCCTTAATCTCGCAGGGGAGACAAATATGTCTGATACTTTCTAAATAGAGAAGACTAGAATGAGTAAAGAGGTGAGAGACAACCACGTCATCCCCTTATTGGTGTCTTCTCTACCGATTTGCTTCATCTAACTACATAATGGTTAATATATGGGTACTATATACTTTTTTGGGGGAATACTTGGATATCATCAAGCTGTTCACTACAAGTATAATTCCGAGTTGTTTAGTCTCCAAACCAACGACGTTAGAGTAAACATCTCTATGCCGACTACCAGGTCGTTATCCCTTTTTATATTTAAAGACAGTTAGGTCTGCTAGTTTTAACAACTCTATTAATTACTAGAGGCTCGCTCTATACTATTGACTGGTCCATGTCTATCTAGCTGTTTACCACTCGTCTATGTTGTCTATTACCCCGTTGTACACAACCAGTGTGTCTGAGTACTAGAAAACTCTATATCATAGTACCACTATGTATAACTGAGTACTAATTAGTTTATATCACTGGTGTACAACTGAGTACTAACTGGTTGTATATTACTGATGTTTAACTAACTAGCTGTATGACTGAGTACCGAGTAGATATCTGAATACTAACTATACACCACTATGTATCCGAGTACTAAATTATACACCACTATATATCTGAGTACTAACTATACACCACTATATATCTGAGTACTAACTATACACCACTATATATCTGAGTACTAACTATACACCACTATATATCTGAGTACTAAACTATACCCCACTATATATCTGAGTACTAAACTATACCCCACTATATATCTGAGTACTAAACTATACACCACTATATATCCGAGTACTAAACTATACACCACTATATATCCGAGTACTAAACTATACACCACTATATATCCGAGTACTAAACTATACACCACTATATATCCGAGTACTAAACTATACACCACTATATATCCGAGTACTAAACTATACACCACTATATATCCGAGTACTAAACTATACACCACTATATATCCGAGTACTAAACTATACACCACTATATATCTGAGTACTAAACTATACACCACTATATATCTGAGTACCAACTATCTCTACACCACTATATATCCGAGTACTAACTATACACTACTAGTGTCTGTTTGCCATATAGCTTCATACTATTAATGTGTGTATGTGTGTGTGGCATGATGAGATAGATCAGTTTGTATAAGTTGTCATCGTAATTCAATGCATATTTCTCACTGTTTATTGCTTGATACAATTTCCATCATAGGAATACACACACACGCACGCACGCTCACACATAGGAGAGTGAGTGAGAGTGAGAGATAACAGTCAGGTTCCTGTGCAAGATTTTTTTTATTTACTTTTCC
The DNA here is from genome assembly GCA_964016885.1 of Eledone cirrhosa. Lineage (NCBI taxonomy): Eukaryota > Metazoa > Mollusca > Cephalopoda > Octopoda > Eledonidae > Eledone > Eledone cirrhosa. The sequence goes on from OZ024742.1 coordinate 244,146,210, forward strand.
TTCACAATCTGTTATTGAACTGCTATTTCAGTGGAGTGACAACAAAGCTGACGAGATACATATCAACTACTAGAGAAATAACAGCATTGGAGTTGAATTAGGTTGTCATGCTCACTGTATTCATGGTAACTACCAACACCAGAGTAGACGGTGTTTATCAGCAAGTTACCGCAAATACATGTGTAAATTATTAATTAATTAATTAAAAAGTATTATGGGTGTTTAGAGACTTGTTTTTTAATGGAGATTTATTGGCTATTTGATTTGAAAAATAATAGAGAAAAATTGAAAGTGAAAGAAAAACCTACAGCTCTGAAAACTCAGTTATACGTTCAATAGCATTTGTTTGTTTGTTTTCATTACTTTATTACACAGAAAGAGATTAGTTTATAACTTTTAGTCATTTAAAGTGGAGGAAAGGAAATAAAATAGGAGGAAATAACCAATTTGTCTTTGACTATTCCAGTTAGTAGTCTGGAAGAAGAGGATAATTGTTTAGCATAGAGAACTGAATATAGAACGAGAATGGGTTGGCTGAGATTATAACTAGATTTGCTCCTTGGTGTCACTATCATGGTATACTGTGAATAGTATACAAATATGTTTATGTTAGACGGGCAAACGAAAAGGTTATCGTGTTTGTTTATTTTTCTATTTTTATGTCTATATATTTCCAAAGCTGTGGAGATATGAGTGTTTTAAGAGTAGATTTACCTGAGATTTGAGATTTTAACTAAACAACAAGGTTAATATGTATGTGTGTGTAAAATATTTACTGTCACAACACAATCAATCACAGCATTTGTCCTGTGAATGCTCTACTTGAATGGTGATATAATTGTCCCTGCATTCGGGCTTACTTTAAAATGTCAGTTTTTATTTGTTTATTTGAAGCACACATTTTCTAGACTAGTTTAATTGCCCTTAATTTGTGTGTAAATCTTCAACTTGTCTCCAAATAATTAAATGACTTGGTAAAATATTTTAGAATTAATTTAACAATTAAAGTATTTTGTTACAGTTTTTTTTTTAATTGTGAAATTATATATTGCAATATCTTTGTCAACATATTTAATTTTTTTCTTATTTTTTTCAGGTGAGTATTTACTTGGTGCCTTTTGGTGAGCAATTTAAAACAGTTTCTCTCTACAAAAGATTATTATCACTACAATGATTTTTCTTATAAAACTTCTGTTTTTTATACTCATAATGTATTCCACTTAAATATAACTGATATTTGCGTAAGTATTTATAAACATTATCATCATTTTAATATTCGTTTTGCCATGTTTGCATTGGTTGAATGAGTTTCAGGATGTCTTGCTTACTCATCATGATCATTCATCTGACACACAATAGAGAATAGAGTCAAATTTGTTGTGTATATCATATTATTTTTTTTAATGGCTGAATACCGTTCTCACTAGCAACCCCATTACAACACAAACTGGTTGCATGCTATTGTGCCATTGATATTAGAGAAAATATACAGTAGGACTTAGAGAGATCCTTCTACCCTCTACCCTGTATCAGTGTTTTTATTCAACGTTACTGCCATACTAGATGGGTTCCATGTCCTAGGAGACTTGTCTAGTCCATGTCTCTTTGATGTGTTCCTGCCTCCTTTTGGCATGGTATTTACCACTGGGTGCTCTTACCACCATATCACCAGTCACCTTTCAGCAAGGACTGGGTCCATTTTATTGTGACATCTCCATTTAATCTATCCCATTTAGCATGGTTTTTACAACTGGATGTCCTGCCTATCAATAACCATTTTAACATGAACTAGGTCCATTTTATTGTGCTACTGGCCCTTGAGAGTTTGTACCTGACTAGAATCTTCTCTCACCTATGTTGTCTCTGTTTCTTCCTTCCTCTAATAAAGTTTAGAGTTGTGAGAAAAATATTGTTTATGAAAATAATCAAATAACTTATGAGGTTTCTTAACACGACAGTCCCTAAAATGTTATTTTATAACTGGAAGTTATGCAAATAATCATTGTTACTGGTTGTATACGATTCAAAATATTGTTTGGGAAACAGTTCTAGATTTGAACTTCGCTTTTTAGAATAAGTACTTTCAATTGGTTACAGTATACGTGAAGGTGCATGGTTTAGTGGTTAGTGGGTTGGTCTCATTATTATAAGGTTGTAGTGTAGATGTCATGTTGCTCCAGTCTACTCAGCTGAAGAATTAGTACCAGCTGCAGCTGAAGGTTATCTTTGCATTAGACTGGTATCCAGTTTTGTACACGCTCTTCTTCACCCACCAGAAAGTCCCCCATCTCCAGTTGATCCAGTTAGATCCCTAAGTGAGACGAGCTGAGCTCATAGACGTTATCCAACTACCTTGCTTGTGGTTTACCTCTGGGTCTCCTGCCAGTTGGCTTTGCCTGTAAAATCAGTTCAGTGATTCTTTCCTTTGATATTCTAACCTCATATCCATAGTATCGGAGATGTGATCTCTAGATTCAAAGAAGTAGTAGCTCTACCTAGAGCAATTCCATGATCTCTAATGTTACTCTAAAAACCCTTCAGAGGAATCCCATTTTGGCTGCTTGTGTTCACGGTTTTGTACACTCGGTCACTTAATTCTACATGAAACTGAGTTAAGCTCCCACTTGACAAGCTTCTAAGCTCAAGAAACACTCTTTTTTAACAGTATAATCATCAAATAAAAAAAGTTGTGTAAATAATTATATATATATATGCATAATACATGATATCTAATCTAGAAATTATTCACTGAGAATTCTGGTTATGACAGTTTCCACTGCTTAATTATTTATAAATCTGTTCTAATAAAATTTATCTGAACATTTCATTAAAAATTAATTTACATGCCCACCATTATCAATATTTATGCTTCACACCAGATTTAGTTGTTTTATCAAAATAGTATATTTTTAGTTATCCTTGTTGTTCTGAGTATTTCTTTTATTAATTCAAACTTATTAGAACATTCCATATTTTTCCTAGACCATGCTAGCTGTTACATATCCCCAGTTGCCATTTCATATATTTTTACATTCAAGGTCGATGACAAAACACATGTAACATCACATCAGACAGCTGACATTTTATACATAGTGAGAAACAGCCATGCAGTATCAGTAATCAATGCAAATTTCATCGTATTTACTTTTGAACTAGAACCATCAATACAGAACAATGTGTAGTAGTAGTAGTAGTAGTAGTGCTAGTACTCGTAGTAGTGGTGGAGGTAGTAGTAGTAGTTATTGTTTAGCCTCTGATCAAGATCTATGTTTAAAAAAGAAAGCATTCCACCCATGATTATATTATCCCGTCATATTTTCAGATACAGTATATATAATTTATCCATTGTATCTTCCTTTTTAAGACAGTAGGATGTAATTAGAATGAGATTGGCTACTATTTCTAGCAGACAGCATGACCATGTTGAGGTATATTTAGTTTGTCTAATAGTTGTATAAAGGAACCATTATTTCAGTTCCATCAGTTCAATATGTTATACTAATACATACTAACTATCAGTACAGTATTTAGTATACTGGTATATAGTAACTGTTAGTACAGCTTATATATGTATATAGTATACTGGTATATATATATATATATAATGACTATCATTACAGTATATACTGGTATAGAGTAACTATCAGTACAGTGTATAGCAGGCATATCAAATTGAGGGTCTCCCGAGGGCCACACGGGTCACATATGTGTTGTCTGAGGGCCACACACGACAACTAATTGCTCACATTACAACACATTTTAAACATTTTATATCACAAAGATAAAACATGCTCGCTTGCGCTGTAAAAAACCTTTCTGTGGGCCTCAGGTGTGCTTGTAAAGGGCCGCATGTTTGATATGCCTGGTGTATAGTAACTCTCAGTACAGCCCAAGATATACTGCTACAACTAGTACTGATCCTTGTCTCAAAATACACTGTTACAACTAACACTGATCCTCATCCTTATCTTCAAACAGGAGAACTTTGTATAAATATTCCTTTATACATTAGATTTTATAAAGGAACAGTAAAAATATTAACATTTGACTAATAAAAACACCAAATGATTTAACTCAGAATATAATTATTTTTCTTTATTATGTTAAAATTGGTTATCATTTTTTGAAATTAAAGTTCAGTGAAAAACATTTACTATTTTCCTTCTTTAATATGGCTAGGTTTCTCCTTTTTTTTAACCTTTCATTTAGATTTAGTTGTGTCATCTTTAACTATTTAACTTGAAATATTTATCAAACTTCTCTCTTGTAATCATTTGTTAATATATACCACTGGGTATTTTGAAACCACATTTAAAACTAATATAACATTATGGACTTCAACCAGTAAGAAGTAATCGATTTTAGTAAACTACATGATTATAATTTACTTGGTTAGCACTCTAAAATTATAACTGCTACATGTTATTTCATCAATCCCAATAATTTTGCCATATTGTAGCATGAATTGTTCTACTCTTTATGCATAAAAGTTCATATTTTATGGATAAATTCAATTGTTTGGCATGTTTGATCATGAAATGCTTAAATGTATTGAAAGAATAAAAATGAAAAACAATATTTTAGGAAAAGCTGTACTATTTATGTCAGATGAAAATGATTTATAGTCACACATTTAGTCAGTGGATTAGCTCTAATATGTTATTTAAATAACTTATGGCTTCACTTAGTTATCAAAACACACTTATTTGCTTGTCAAATTTATTTTATTTGTATTATATCATATACAACCAGCTACTTTACTACACTTACAAAGTGAAATCTTTAGATGTTTTATATAAGATGTATAAATATTACATAAAAGTACTTTTCACAACTAATGATAATTTATGAAATTTCTGTATAATAAAACCAAATATAATTTACATATATGTCACAGTCTGACCTGTCAGGAAATACTATTATCTAGTATCATATTTGTTGATGTTGATCAGCTGTGATAAATATATTTGTCCTACAGATAGAGATCTTTTATTTTCTATTGTTACATTTAAGTAGCTAGCTTTATCTGTAAGAAAAGAAAACCTTTGTAGAAGCATATGTTAAATCTTGACTTTTCTATCCAATAAAGGCCACATCAATGATCACCAAAAACATGATAGCTGTAAAGACTTCATAATTTAAGTTATATGTGCAATATATTATTTATTAATTTCAATGGTGGTTACTATGATATAGTATAGTGTTAGCAATCCAGTTTCTTTTTTCATTTGTAACTACTTCAGTTATATTATTAACCCTTTCGTTACTATATTTCTAATAAATGACAGTGCCTATAATTTTGAAAATAATCAAGAACTTAGAAAGATTTGTTTGAAGCATTACTTAACAAAGGTTCTTATATAAAATGACATAAAACAAAGATTTGTATCATGGGGGGGGGGGGGGGGGGGGGGGGTCAGGCTGTTTGATATCAGATGGGTTAATGCTGAATGTGCTCAGCTCTTGCGGGAAAGTGGAAGTGCAGGTGTTGAATCACAATAAAATGTACCCAGCCCATTCTGTTGTAGTGCTGGTGCCACGATAAAATGCACCCAGCCTACATAGTAAAGTGCCAGGAAATTCCAGTGGAAGGGAACCGCAGTAGAGGTAGACCAAGAAAGACCTGGGCAGAGATTGTGAGAGGTGTTTGCGAAGCACTGCGATTCCCAGAGATGACGACGAGTGGAGAAATGTTGTGCTGAGAAGGAGCTGTCAAATCCATGCAAGCATGGGAAAACAAACAAAGACGACGACGATGATGATATATATATATATATATATATCATACACATATATGCATATACGTATCATCACTGTTTAATGTCTATTTTCCACGCTAGAATGGGTTTGACAGGTTGCCCTATTTGAGGCAAGTTGAAGTTAGATGACCATGTCTTGCTCATATAGAACCGATTTGGGTTTGGTTTCTACAGTTGGATTCCCTTCCTAACACCAACCACATTTACAGTGTGTCCTGGGTGCTTTTTGTCATGACACCTACACAACGACCTTACAGTATGGGCTAGGCAGTTTTTGTTGTGTCACCATCATGACCACTTTACAGTGTGAGCTGGAGGTTTTGGTGGGAAGGGTGTATGGGGATTAAGGAGGTGGGTTTGTGGGAGTGGCAGAGTGTTAGGACGTGGGAGGTGTATGGAATGGGGGATAAAGGTGGAGGTGGTGAATACCAGATATATGCTTCAGCCTGTACTCATGGGAAGGGAGGTCTTCTGTATTACTGCATAATGCCAAAGATCCCAGTCTTGTGTCATCACCTTTGAGGAGTGCAATTGTACAAGGTTAGCTTTTATCACCTCATCCCAAGTCTTCCTATTCCTTGGCTTCCATCAACTTTGAGCGCTCTGCATCTTTTTATATAGCTGTCACCCTTCATATGCGTGTCATCACCGTTGAGGAGTGCAATTGTACAAGGTTAGCTTTTATCACCTCATCCCAAGTCTTCCTATTCCATGGCTTCCATCAACTTTGAGCGCTCTGCATCTTTTTATATAGCTGTCACCCTTCATATGCATCACATGTCCATACCAACGCAATCTCCTCTTTTGCACACTGCATCTAATTCCTCTTATGCCTAGTTTCTCTCTCAGTTCGTTTATGCTTTGCCATTCACGTATATTACTATTACACATTCATCGAAGCATGCAAGCTTCAATATATATATATGTGTATGTATCTCGGAAAGTTCAGCCTTCCTTGAGTGCTTGGAAAAATAAATTTCCCCTCTTTCGGTAAACAATATTACTCGGAGCGGCTTGCTTTGCCCCGGGCCCGCCGCGCCGCCTGTTTTGACCGCCATACTATACTTATACCTATAAACTCCAGGCTTAGGCATAACTGTTAGCTGTATCATGCCTTTACTGGCACGTAAATAAACCTCTGATGTGTGAATTAATAGTATTCGTTTGGTATAGACGATGGCCTGTCGAAATTGTAGACTTCCCGCTAGCACACCCGGGGCCTAAGGTAGCTACGTTCCTAGAGTAGTCGGAAAAATTTATTTCCATTTCTTTCGCTGGACGATACCACTCAAAACTGGCTGACACGTGGTTAGGAGGTGCTGGCTGGGATTCACAATCGAAGGCTTTAATCTTTACTCTATATCCCACCCTGATATTTTATCGAGATTAACTTTTTCATATAAGACTCTCTCTGTAAGTTCATTAAATAAATCTCGCTACCTTAACTTTTAATTTTCTAATAATTTTTTAATTTTTTTAATTTTTCAATTTATTATTTTTTAATTTAATTTCACCCTATAACTCGTAACATAAGTTTAACGTTCCAATTTTCTGTTCACACATTAGACCATACAGACACCCATTATATATTGGCCTTGTGCCTAAAGTAGAAACAATTATATATGCCTTTGTTAAAATATAGATTCTTTGGAATAACATTTTTCGCGGTGTTTTCTAGCATGACTGTAGTGTGACCCTTACGCTGACTTCTTTCTTTTTTCTTCTTTCTTTCTTTTTTCTTTCTTCCCCTTTTTTATTCTTTGACGGAGAGGTGGTAGTACATTATAAGCCTTCGCCCCCTCACCAGATGGTCATTAGCAGACCGAGTAGCCATCACTTTGAGGGCAACTGGCTGAGGTGAAAGCAGCTAGTTGGTCAGTCGTCCTCTCTGTCTTTGATTTTTCGACCCATGGTTTTTACATATTCCTTTGTTATATTTTGAATACCCGATGATATCACTGGATTCATATGGAACCCGGTCATTGAAATGATCATAGTATAATAAACCTTTCAAGGATTTACACCAGTCCAGCCTCCTGTTATTTTATTTGTATATATATATATATATATATATATATATATATATATGAGAGAGAGAGATAAGTGGGGTGTGGAAGGAATGTGTTCTTGATTACAAATATCAACAATGTTTACTCATTACATGGATAATCACAGTTAAATGAAATTTTAACTTGTATATATTACATATGTGAGGCAGTCTGAGTTATTTTCACTGAGCCATATATTTGATATTCATTATCAACATCATAATCATTGGTGAGGTTTAATGACAGAGACATACCTGTTGCTTTCACTAGTTGGTTTTAAAGATCAGATTCACTGCATTTTCTATACTTTAAACCAAAAATGTTATTAACTGATCTTCACTGAGAGCTATTTCTCTTTGCTATTTTTATATATTAAACATCCCTCAGGCGAAGTTTTTGTTCATTAACTACTAGAATAATCTCTATTGATTGCTATATTTCTACTCATGAGACTATAATTTATTTACATTTAGTATGCAGAACATATTTTCCCATTTGGCCCCATTGTTAATATTTACAATTAGTCCCTTTCTTTAGTGTGTGTGTATGCATGCATGCATGTGTATATATATATATATACACATTCATACACACACACACACACACACTATATATATATATATATATATATATATATATATATATATAATCAGCATCATCATCGTTTAACGTCCATCTTCCACGGAAGCATGGGTTAGACTGGCTTGTCCCATTTAGAGACAAGTTGGGCTGGGTGACCATGTCTCACACATATAGAACTGTTTCTGGCTGGTTTTCTATGGCTAGATGCCCTTTCTAGCGCCAACCACATTTACAGTGTGTGCTGGGTGCTTTTTACCGTGTCTTTTACAGTGTGGGCTGAGTGCTTTTTGTCATGGCACCTACATGACCACTTTACAGTCTGGGCTGGATGTTTTGTGGTACCAACATAACATACACACATATATATGTATGTAAAAGGTAAACAGAAATAACAACACAATCACTACGGTATATGGAAGGTATATATTAGGTTAACACTTGATATAGCAGGAAGAGGGTCTTAACATTTCGGACGCTAGTCCTTCATCAGAAGAAAGAATGAGAAATAAAATAGATTAAGGGGACGGGCAGGATGGAATTGGAAAAAATGTCTTTAGATAAAAATAATAGCTCCATTCATGTTGACATCTCTTTCAAAACTGTTGGTGCTGGCATTATATATATAATAGGTAACTCTTAGTCTTACCAATCGAGTAGAATATGTTTTGCTGATGAGGTCTATTAAGACTGGAATGCATTTTTGACCAGTTGGCTTTAAAGACCAGATCCATTCCAATCTGCACTGTCTATATAGTAAAACTTTTGATCAAAAGATGATATTGGAGTTATCCAGCTTATTTTTAAAGATAAGTTACGTATGAAGCCAAAAGCTGAGTGCAATTATAGTTTGATTAAAGACAGAATACAAAGCAACAGGTTCTGAATAGCCGCATCTGTTAAAATGTTATTAAGAAAACAGATGTTTGTACACTCTGTAAAGTGGTTGGTGATAGGAAGGACATCAAGCCATAGAAAACCTATCAGCTTAGCTTTACAGAACCATGGGTAGGTTCAAGCAGTTTGGTATCAAATAGGTTAACTAAATAGGTTATAGCTCACCTCTTCACCCAGTATCATTCTCCATGCATATCACATGTCCATAACAAAGCAGTCCTCTCTCCTGCACACCACCTCGGATTCCTCTTAAACCCAGCTTCACCCACAACTCGTCCAAGCCCTGCCTTTCCCCTCACACTTACATTATCCATCCAACGAAGCATGGTTGCTTCATTTCTCTCCAGCCTATGCATGTCTATGTTTCACTACCATGTAGCATAGCACTTCACAGACACATCATACAGTCATCGTTTTGTACCTCGAGTGAAACCTTTTGTGGGCAACAGTGGGAGTAGCTCTCTAAACTTTTTTTCCTCCTATCCTTATTCTACTTATATGCTCGCAGGGTACTTTCCTCCATTGCTAATTAAGTTGCCTAGATCGCAGAAGCTATTAACCACTTCTATGGGTCCTTCCTATGACTGAAATAGGTTTACATCCCTGGCGTCCTTCCCCTCGGTGCATCTTCTATATACAAAGTCTTCCTTTCCTGTTAGTCTACCCATTAGCCAACTACATCTCTTGTGTATCCAAGATTCATATTGCGTACATCATATGGAGTTATGCCTACTCCCTTTCTACATATTGATCAGGGCACTTCCATGAAGGAATCAGGGTCCTATCTTCTCTCCTACTCACTAATACTTTAGTTTTGGCTAAGTTTACTCTCAGACGTTTTGATTCCAAATTATATTTCCATAGTTGGAACTTATTTTCTAGGTCTTTAATAGATTCAACTATAAGGACCAGATCATCTGCATAGAGAAGTTTCCATGGGCAACTGGTCTTAAACTCCTCTGTTATAGCCTGGAGAACTATAATGAATAGTAGTGTGCTAAGAACTGAACCCTGATGAACTCATACTACTACCATGAATTCCTTACTAAACTCACTTCCTACTCTCACTTTACTGACAGCTCCTCTGTACATGGCTTGCACTGCTCTCACCAGCCATTCTTCTATACCTAATTTCCTTAAAGACCACCAGATAATAGATCAAAGTAATGAACAATGGCTTATTTTTGGCTAGGAACTTCTCTTTTAGTTGCCTCACTAAAAAGAGGGCATCTTTAGTACTTTTTCCAGGCATGAAACCAAACTGCATCTCATATAAATTAGACTCTTTCTCTAATTAGTTGAGCTATAACTCTTTCCATATATTCATAACTTTTTTATCCATTAGTTTTATTCCTCTTGAGTTGGTCCATTAGTTTTATTCCTCTTGAGTTGCTGCTTTCTAGAGCATCATCTTTGCCTTTATAGCAATTTATGATTGTAATACTATGCCACTCATTGGGTATGACACCGTTCTGTATAACCTGATTGACTAGGCGGGTTACTCTAACTTCTCCTGATGCTTTTAGCAACTATCTCTGATGGTCCCACAGCTTTACCATTTGTTGTCTCTTTGATTGTTTCTTTAACCCTATAACTGTCAACTTCAATGGCTGGTTCTTTCGTTGTGTAGATTAGAGCTATTTTCTCTTCCTCCCATTTATTTTCTACATTCATCAGTCTCTCATATTAACATTTCCAGGTCTCTTTCTTTTGAGCACCAGTGGTGCTAAATGCACAGGTATCATTTCTAACACACTTTCCCCAACAACATCACGATTCACACTGACACGCTGCCTTGCAATATGGAATACTTCATGGCTCTGACCCTCGTGCCTCAACGTTGGCAAATTTTCTTTCTTCAGCCTTTCTCCAAGCTAGCTTTTCTCTTATTTGCCTAGTACCAGTCTGCTACCCCCATTTCCCCAATATTTCCATGCTTGTCGCCTGGCTTGAATGGCTCTATCCACGGATCTGTTCCACCAATAGGCCACCCTTGTCTGGCTGGTGCTCTGCTCCAGCCATGACTCTCGCCAGTAGTTCGCAAAAGGTTGTCACGTAAGAATTTCAAGTTGTCCTCTACATTATATGTATCTAGCTTGTTATCCCTCTCATGAAATGTATCCCATAGGGCCTTTCTAAACTTTCTGTCTCCTTATTTTCTTGCATATCTTGTTCTTGTGTTTATTTTGATGTCGCTAATAACTAACTGGTGTTGGGTGGTGGATTCTTCCCCAGAGAAGGCCTTTATGTTTATTACAGTCTGTTTATCTTGTTGTCTTACAAGTAAGTAATCAATTTGGCTTTTATGTGCACCTGATTGATATGAGATCAGGTGGCTGGGTAATTTCCTGAAATTTGTGTTGCAAATGATGAGTTCATTTGCCTTACAGAATTCCAGGAACCTCAATCTCTCTTCATTTCTTGAGCCATAACCATAGCTGCCGTGGACTCTACTGAATCCATCCCTGTTCTGCCAAACATGCCCATTGAAGTCGCCTGCCAGGTTGAGGTCACCTTTATCTGTACTTGAATTTACACACACACACATTAATCACTCAAAACTGCATTAGTTTATTGTCAAAAATCTTTCAACAGTTGATATCGGAGTTATTTCTTTTGCCAGTTGTTTTTAGATTTTAATCACCCTTGGAGGGATTTTTTCTTTTATCTATGTATTGCTTGGGTAATTTTAAGTGAGTTTATCATTCCAGTGTCTTGTAAAGTGAATGTTGTTAGGAATGGCATCCAGGTGTAGAAACTAAATGCAAAATGCAACATTTGAACAAAACATGGCCCTTTGACCGATTTAACCTCAGAATGTGGCCAACCCATAGAAAATAGACACTAAATGGTCATCATGATGATAGTGTGTGTACACACACACACACACACACACACATATATTACATACACATACATATAGGGTGTTCAGGCTAAATTTTTTTTTTTTTAAAGATAAAAAAAGGGAATATCTAATCAGGCAGTGTAACACCAAGTTGGTGTCTTTCTCAACTGCACCCTGCACATAATAATCCATAGGATTGCAATCATGGGAGTTAGAGTGCCAAACAATGGGGCTGGTGGGTCATAAAAATTCTGTGACAACTACTTCTAAGTCTTCCCAGAGGTGTAGCATGGAGCTGAATCTTGCTTCCACATATATAAACTTCCAGAAGCCACCCTCTCTAAACAAGGCTTAACCACGGTAATCAGCAACTCCACATAGCCTGCCAAATTGAGCCTGAGACCCTGTTCAAAGATATGAGGTGGCATGGCATAACTCCCACATCCAAAAACCATTACTTTTTGTGGAAACTTGGTGTTCATGACATGAGGGATGTCATATGGATTGTAGGCAAGCCATCAGAGAAGAACCAGATTGTCCTTGGTTCAACAGGATGTTTCATTTTGTTCAGGAGTTTCTTTGCCTTTGTCAGATGGTTTTCTTGAGCTTTTTCTGTTAAGAAGTTGGCATTTACGCTTCTTATATGAGTGGTAGTGGAAGTCCTCATTCAAGGCCAGCTTCATGGTGAAAGCTGCAACATTCATTTCAAGTGCTAAAGCTCACATTCCCTTGTCTGGATGTTCCATCACTTTCTCCTGCAGATGTTGGATAAATTCTGGTGTACGGAGACAATCAAAACATCTGCTGTGTTCTTTCCTACAAGCCGCTGCCTCATAGTCTCCGTTGCAGCTCTTCATTTGACATCTTATTGCTTTCACAGTGTTCAAAGAGCATTAAGCAGCTGTCATGATTGCGGAATTTTGATGTCCGGCACTAATCATCAAGATGCAGGTTATTTTTTTCCATTATTCAGGTGGTTTCCACTTGTCCATTTCAGTTATCTTTGATTAAGTTTCACAAGGCCGTTCACTTTTCACTGAAAAAAAATTTAGACTGTATCAAATTTATCCCGAACACCCTGTACACACATACACACATTGGAAGGTTAGAGCACCCAGTCCATAGGACGAGACAAGTATAATTAGTTAAAACAGTGACAAGTACAGGTACTTAAGTTTCGTTGGGTTGTTCACCCCAACTCATTCAACCTAGCATATAATTCATTAAAAAATGAGTTGGGGTGAATAACCCAACAAAACTTAAGTACCTGTACTTGTCATTGTTGTAACTGATTATGTGTGTGTGTGTGTGTGTGTGTATATATGCACACATACACACCGCACACACTGATATGACTGAAAAATGCCTGTTGCTTTCATTTGTTAGCTTTAAAGACCAAATCCACTCCAGTCTGCATTATCTATATTACCCAAAATGTTCGATCAATTGATCTTTTTGGAGTTATTGCCAATAGGAACACCTTTTTAAATTCTGAGATTAATTGAATTTAGAAATCCTTTAGTTGAAAAGATTCAAGAAGGTTCATACAACATTTACAAAAATATAATGAATCTTTCTTCCTTTATGTTAGGCACCATAGCTTATTTTAACCCTTTCATGACCATATTTCTTATGAAATACATTGGGAAGGTTTTAATAAAATAACTTTTTCATTAAGTTGGTGCTGGGAACATGACAACAAAGTTCTTACATCAAATTATGATGAAAAGTTTTAATTTAGATAAGAACATTTTAAAATGTCACATTTTATTAAAGAATGTGAGGCACTTTCAGGCATGCTGGTATTGAAAGTGTTAAAAATAGTTTTTAGATATCCTTGCTTCTCAAAAAACAGTTTTAATTTTATTGAACTGTTTTCCACCTCTCACCACTAACTACTAGACAGTAACATTTGTCTATGTACTGCGTAAATAATAATATTCCTTGAAGCTCAGTAAGTGTTGGTGTAAAGATGACTATCCAGCCATAGAATACTGCTTCATAAACGTTGAGTCCAACCCATGCCAGCATAGAAAAGCAGACATAAAAGCAATGATACCATACAAATACAGCATCTCATATTACAAAATATTCCTTATGCCTCTAATTCCTTGTTGTAGTAAACACCATATACTACTTAAATTTTTATTTAAATATCATCAGCTATATGGAATTATTTATATAGCAACAATTTCTCTTGAAGCTATTTATATTAGCTTGTGATTCTAATTTACCGAATGTATTTGTATAACAACAATAAATTAAGTACTAATTGCTACTTGCTTTGATTAAACTGTACTAGTGTATCATATTGATCAATATAAACCTGGTTGTTGAATTTATTCAGTGGCCTTCATGATGAGTTTTTTTTTATGCTGAATCTCAATTACTAGCATCTATTGATAATTTCCATTTTATTTATCTTATTTACATCACTCTTTTCTTCATTTAGTAACTGTTACAGACTATTTTTAGTGCTCTACAATGGCTTATTTGTTTTCTGTAAACCTGGTGATTCAAAAAAGATTTGTTTGTGGGTTTTTTTCCTCCTCCCTGTAAGAAGCCTCACACTTAATTGAATTTATTCTGATATTAGTGTCTGCAGTTCTGTAATAGAGCAGAATGGCGAAATAATTATTGGAATGGCATAAAATGGAGTTGCATTTGGTCCTAGTTTTAAGTTGAATGTTGTGCAAAGAAACAGTAAATGTTTGTTTTGTTAATCTGAATAAAAACAAACAAAACAATTATTGAATTTCACCAGATTGTAACTTGAATAGTATGATAGTTTCTAGCATTGTTATCTTTTATTGTATATATGAGAAATGTTCTCAAATGTGTTTATCAGTGAAGATTAGGGTTTTTTCTGTAATATCAGGCAACTAAAAATTATATCTCACATGCAAGGTAAGCTCTAGTGCTATTCTTGAATTGGTTAATAAAAGCAATGAATCAATGTTTGCAATAACAAAAGAGACCTCAGCAAAATCTAAAGCTGCTTTCTCTACTAACTAGCATACATGGCCTATAAAAATGTTCATTCATGAACATATGAAGGCAGCATTCAATCTCAAACTAATTGACTGAATTCCAGAACATTTTTTAAAGGTCAATTATTTTTGTGGGGACAAAAAAGAAAGCAGAGTAAATGGAAGGTGTGGTTTAGTGAGTTTGCTCTCCCATACCTCACAATAATACTAATTATTACTAGGAGGTTCTGAGTTCAAATCTTTGCCTGTCATTTTACTGTGATCAATAAAATACCAGACAAGCACTGGGGTTGATTTCATTGACTTTCCTCTCCCCAAAATGACTGGCCCTCTGCCTAAAATATTATATTTAAAGAAAGAAATATTCACCACTATCCAGGGTAGTTGAGTAGCAGAAATGATACTGCCGGGCTAATGTTGGATTTAGTTACAGTATCTATGTTTCAATTTCATCTGGGTTCATTTTCCCCTTTACATCATTGTAGAATCAATAAAAGAAGCATTAGGATTTATTCAACTGACTTACAAAATTTGTGAAATAAAAAAAAATATTATTGCCTATAAAGTTAATAATAGTTTATCTTTTAATGATAGGTTTTTTTAAAAAGTTAGTTCATAATATAGCCATTATATTATTAAAAGTAAAAACAAACCATCATATATAACTGAAAAGTATGTGAAATGATATTATTATAACTTGTTTTGCAGTTATATAGTGGCTGCAATTATGTGTATGTCTTCTTCATCGGTATATACTGTATAAGCATCGTATGTAAATTGTTTCTAACTGCAATTATCATCTAACACTCTTCCTGCTACAATACTTACTGTTGTATGCGGTAACTGTGAAGGTGCATGGCACAGTGGTTAGAACGTTGGGCTTACAGTCATGTGGTTGTGAGTTCAATTCCCAGACTGGACAATATGTTGTGTCTTTAACCCTTTAATGTTCAAACCGGCCAGAATTCTCTACCTCTTTCTGTTGAAACTGGCTGTAACTGGCCGCTCAAACTGATGTTAAGGTATTGTTCTCAAAATAAATACTTTAAAAATCTCATAGATTCGATATTATGTGAGATATTATGCGAGGTTTACCATGCTAATATAATAGTATATATAGAGTAATGTGAATGCTAAAGGGTTAAGCAGGACATTTTATTTCATATTGCTCCAGTTCACTCAGCTGTAGAAATGAGTTGCAATGTCACTGGTGCCAAGCTGTATCGGCCTTTGCCTTTCCACTGGAGATCATTGGTGGCATAAAGAAAGGGAGAGTGATTTTATGGGTGACTGCTTGTCTTCCTCAAACAACCTTGCCAAGACTTGTGCCTCGGAGAGGGAACTTTGTAAGTGCTAATCCCATGGTCATTCGTGACCAAACGGAATCTTTACCTTTTTATGTGGTAACTAATATTTTGTAGAGATGTTTAAGTTATTCTCATTCTTGAAATATTTAAAACCTATCATTGCAGTATATTGCTCTGGTGTCCATTAATGAAAATTATTTGTTAAATATAATTTTATAGTTTGGCTCTTTCATTATTGTTGTATTATGGCTGGAGTGTTTTGTTTTTTTTTCCATATTAAAAGATGATATTAATAGTCAGTCCATCCATCATGCCCTCTATATAGAGGAGGGAAATACTACTCCACCTCTCACTCCACTTCCCTCTCTCTCTAACTAAAACACGAATGAAAAGAATAGTTTTTTTGTGTGTGTGTTTTTCTGTATGTCCAACATATAGACAAAGCAACACATTTGCAAAAAACTTTTACTATGACAGGTTGTTGTTATTGAGAGAGAGAAGTTTTTAAAATTTTTTTTTTTATGTGAGTGTGTGTGTATTTCTGTGTTGCAACACAGACTTCATAAAAAGACTTTCACTATAATGACTGGTAGTTGTTGTTG